>JAUMJM010000008.1:21830000-22430000 GCA_033558235.1 Neomorphus geoffroyi | reverse complement strand
GTTTTGTGACTTGTACATGACAACAAGTGAGCAGTGCTGTAAGGCTGCACGAGAGAAGCTGGAAGTTGATAATCGATTGAGGCAACAGCAATTTGGAAGTCAAGCTGAAACTTCCTCTGAAGGGATCACAATGCTGGTGTCAAAGCCATCACCAAGGATCTCGAGGAGAACCGATCATAAAGTAGCACCACCAAAAGGTATTTATATTTGGTATTGGCAGTTTTCATTCTGTTGGAGTTCATGCTCTGGTCAGTGAACAGTTGAGTATATTTTTTCTCAGATGAGTGAGAATATTTTTGCCCAATATACATTTCTGCTGTGGCAGTTGCGTAAGTGTCTCTGTAGAATATCTGACTCCCATGTTCAAATGGACTTAGGTTGCATGTATGATCTGATTCTGTCAGATTCTTAAGGGTGAATTTTGACTTTCATGTTGCACATTCCGGAGGGAAGAGAGAAAATGAATGCTCAGATGTTGCAACATAACAAGTTATTTATTTCCTTCCCAGGTCAGAGATGAAAACATAAACATTTATCAATAAGCAGTTTGTTTCAATTATCGAGGCTTCTTTTCAAGCACAATCAATATGAGAGTTTAATGTTCTTGCTGAAAGTTACAAGATACTTAGAAACCTTCCCAAACTGAAAAAATGACCACACAGGCTAACAGACTGCAGAAGTATCATGTATGAAATATTTGCATGTAGTGTGTGCTCTTCAGTTTAAGTTGCTTCAATTTTAGGCAATACTGAAGAGAAGCAGAAATGACAGAACTGTGATGAAGGCTGAGTTTATGTAGCTAAATCAACAGTTGCATCACCAGAGTTGCCCCAACGTAATGAACTGGAAAGTAAAGGCTTGGAAGTAATAGCATTAGGCAGCTGTGCATAAGTGATGAGCTGTCTGGCAGGGAAGCTACATTGTCCTGAAAAGAAATAACTTTAAATTGGAAACAAGTTAATTCTATTCACTAAGGACAGATTTACCTTGATTCCAAGATAAATGGAATCATGTGGTAACAATTTCTTGTCCTTCAGGCAGATTTGGTTCCAAGGTTCTACTATTCGTATGTGTATTCACCTGGGATGTGCAGTCAGGGAAGTGAAGATTTTTGACTAGTGAATTATTAAATGTTATATAAGGGCAGTCAGTTTATTTGATTGAAGTTCATGTTATTCAGTTTTTCTCTGTGTGCCTATAAATGTAATTCTTTATGATAAATAGCACTGGGATTGTTTTGAAATAATGTAATTGTATCTAACTATCCATGTTTATAGGTGATAGCAGAACTCCTTCAAGACCTTCATCAGCTCAAACTTGCAAAGCATCCATTTCTACCACTATTAGCATGGGTACCAGTGGCAACAGAAACACAAAGCTAATTGAGCCAGACACAATGAAGGTATCATGTAAACTATTCCTATTGAAATTATGCTGTTTTCCTCTAGGCATCTATGTTATTGCATTTTAAATAAGGAACCATTTTTCTCTGATTTTTAGCTTATGTTTTATTAATAGTTTGTCAAGGGCAGCTATAAACCAGTGAGAGATTTCTTGATGCATATCATTATTAACATTTTTATATACTGTTGGTTTTGCTGACTTCTAGTTATTGAAAATAATTTTTCAGGTGTGAAGGTTTAATAGAACAAAGTGTGTTTTTTATAAATGAAACCACTGTTGGATAAAACATTTAATGACTTTTTGAGAAATTTAAAATTTAATAATTTATTAGGTTGGTGAGAACTTTAAATGCTTTAGTAGTCTGAAAGATTGTGTATCATAAACCTTTATATGAAAGGTAATTGGAAATAAATAACAGATCTCTGAGCGTGTTCAGTTTGGGCATTAATTTGTAAATACATGCTGTAGTCTGAAAATATTGATTTTTAGTTAGACTAATATGTTCTATCAGTATTTTCTTTTAAATAAATCACTCATTCAATATAAATTCCTGTGGGAGAAAGACAACAAAGTCACTTTGCTAAGTCAATATTTGTAGAGTGTTAATATTGATCTTTTTCCTTTGTTTTCCCTTTCTTGACTGAACCTTTACTAGTTTTCTTTCAACAGAAAATAATAACTGTAGAAATATAAAACATTAACTGGAAACTGCTAGGAAACATTAAAAACGTGCACCTTGAGACCCCTGTATAAAAGGAAAAAAATGGTTATGACCACATAGTATAACTGCTGCTAGAAAACTGAACTGATTGTCCTCATGAGTTACATTTTTGTTTCAAATAACAACTCTGTGTTTGTTATTGAACTCTGAAGTCCTTTATATCTTCAACATTGCTATACAGTGACATTTGTTCTATATTAAAATTTAAAAACATAGTCTCAAAGGAATTCTTTGCAGTCTGTTTAGGTATCTGGACCTCCTTGCAATTTAACCCGCAATTTCACCTTGTTCAAACATGATATGTAGTATACAAAACCATAGCGGTTTTCCCCAATATTGGATTCCTCTTTCTTTCTACAAGCTAGTAAGAACTGGCTGAAAAAAAGAAGCTGTGGATATCAATTACTATTGATTAACATCATACAAAACCTGAAATCAGTCAATAAACATGAGTAGGTGTAAGTAGAGCTACTATTTTTTTAAAAATCCTAGCTATTAAGAGCACAATGCAAACTGTTATCAATACCAGTGAATAAATACACAGTGATTCGTTTGTGATGTGGATCATTATCACTTAAAAATTCTTATTTATCTTACATTGAGATATTTTTTCTGCAATTCACATGTCTTTTTGGGACTGTAAGAAAATATTGCCATCATGAAGTAGGACCAATGCAAATATTACGTTTCTGACAGAGGGAAACAATGGAAGTCGAAATGTGGTGAATGTCTAAATTTAAAAACACTTAGAAAACATTGAATGTATTCATAGTACATTCTTCCAGGTGTTTTCTTTCTGTTGGTGAAGTTTTGTGATATATTCAAAGCCATATAAAAAAAATCAGAGAGGAAAATAGACAGTTACAGAAGTGCTACGGATGCGCATGTACAACATGCTGACCTGTTGAGTTTCAACTGTCACTGAATCACAATTCATTAAAATATGGCTAATAGAGGTCCTACATTTCTGCAAAGTATTCTTGGTGTCAGTTTTAGTCAAGATTAAAAGACATTAACAACAAAAAAAAGAAAGCAGCGTATCATGTTCTCAAATCTTCTCTCTGCATTGGGTAGCTAAAATATCCCTGTTAAGGTTTCTCACCTTTGCATTCTGCTCTACTGAAGTCAGTGAAAGACCTATACATGCAGCGGGTAGCAAAAGAAATACCTGAGAAAAGTCTTGCTCCTGAAAGTAATTGTTATATGCTCTCACACGTATCTGTGAAGTAGCCTCATGCAATTGAACTATCAAGACTTTTTCTGTGCATATGGAAGAGGTTTTGTACAACAAAGCCTTAAACTGAAGTTCTTTGCTTTAAGCATTGCAACAATTCCTCTTACAAACATTGCTTTTTATTTTGAATTATGCCTGAGTGTATGGAATATTCATTAATAACTTCAATTGTAATAGAAGTGGAATGCATTATTTGGGCAATGACCAACACTGGCAACAGCAGGGAGTCCCTAGCATTTCTTTATAGTAACATTTCTAATACAAGCATTTCCCAATACGTTAGCTATTATTTGCCATTTGTTGTTATACTTGGAGGTGACATTCTAAAACCAAACAAAAAAAAAAATCCATTAGCTTCCCAAATTTACATGATTGTTTGTAATTTGATATGGATAATTTACAGAATATAGCACCACCTTATGCTCCCTGCAGGAATAACAGTATGTGATTTAGTATTTGATTCCTAAAGCATTGCCAGACTTTTGCTTGCTGTTGCTTGCTCCATCTTGACCTGCACATTGTTCCTTGAGATATTTTTCCTGCTTGCTTGGGTTGTTTGATGTCCCTGTTGTAATGCAAAACTGCATCTGAATGCAAAACTGCCAAAAACGTATTCTTTCATCTGACGTAACAGTTAGAAAAGTGAAAGGTAAGCAGCCAGGACAAAGCTACTCTCTATGAACTATCTGAGAGATGATGGTTTGAAGACCACTGCCATAGTGAGAAAGGGGGAATGGGACATAGTTGTCAGAGTAATTTTTGTACGTGAATGTTGTCACTATCTTTTTGAGTAGTTACAGCACACTTGGACTGCTGTTAAAACTTATATTATGCTCTTCTTTGTCTCAAACAGCCATGTTGCTTCATTAGCAGACCTTTTGACTTTGATGTTTTTGAAAAGTCATTAATTTTTCGAACAGTTTTGCAAAGTATTAGGCTTAGAGACTAAATGAGTGAACAACTAATTTTCTCAGGGTTTAAGGAGAAAACTCACTGTACTGCATATGGACCTCGGATGAAATTTGGAGTCGTGCAAGTGTTGGAATAAGCAGTTCACTGAGATGAGAATAGTAGTAGAAATGATTTAACAGACTAAACTACGTATTTGTATTCTAGCACTGACTTATGATGGTTCTAATATTAATATCAGCTCCCATCATCTGCTTGTTTGAGAGAACCCTTTCAACGTTTAGCAGTCACCATTAAGTCCCAGTAACTTTTTGTCTCTGTTCATTTCTTTGATGATTATTCTCTGTGATTGAACCTCTTTTGCTTATCCTGTCACTATAAATATAGTCTCATAGGTAAAGCCAGTATAAAATTTTAGGTGGTATTGTTAGTTGGGTCTATACCACTCCATAAGGTAGCCAGGGACTGATTTCTCATTATGTGGACCAAGTAGCAAAGGCTGCTTAACTTCCATAAGGCTTAGGCCTAGCACCATCTCAAGCAGATTGTGCCCACTTTAAATGGCACTTAGCTTGTTGATTTTCCTAGAACTCATATTGGTGATGTGGGCTTAAATTGTATTTTTAGTGCCATTCATAATTTTATGTGCCTGTATCCCAACCAAGTATACATGTCACAAGCTGTGGGGTGGGTGATGGCATGGAGTGGGCCAGGTTGTAAAACCTGATGGGATAATGTTGACTCTATAGGTGACAGAAAACTAAATGGAATGCAGTTAGGTGCATATTCCTTTTTGAAAGTGGAGCCTGAAGTGAAATGTGCACTGTGCACATTTTCTTGCAGAGCGCTAGTTGTAGTCATCTGAAACAGAGCCGTGGAAGGAGCTAGCAGCTAAAACAAGGTGGATGATAGGGTGCTGAATGCTTCACCCTGCCTCTTGCTACCTTTTGTTTTGCAGTGTAGGTGTAGCCAGTGATATGAGGTGGTTGTTCCTCTAACAGTGTGCTGTTCTCTCTGCATCTCTGATGGAAGAGAAGATCGGTTTCCACAAAGGTCCCCAATCAACATGTTATCTTAACTGGAAAAGATTATGGGAGGGGAGGGGCTTGAATATTAGTTTCCATCAGGGATTGGATGTCCCAGTTTCTTTTAAATAACTTAATTGATCTTTGTCTTTTTGATAGCCTGTGCTTTAAAGAAGAGTGTTTACTTTTGAAGTCTCTTAGAAGTTCCTTAACAAAGTTAATTTTCTTTAATGGTTGCAAACCTTTAAAAACCAGCACAGAGTGAGTTGCAAAGTACATAGTATTTGTACTTCAAAGTACTTCACACTGCATACTCCTGTGTGCAAATAAAATTCGCAGAATTTGACATCTAAAATTGGTATTATGCTACCAGAACTATTGAGGTACTGAGGCTGAAATAATTATTCCTTTCAGATCAACATCTTGGATAGCTTTAGGTAGTCTTACTGTAAGAAGTAAGTAATTTAAGATTGCTTCCAGGTGTGTAAAATTTTGAATTATCAGTATTTATTCAAATTGATGTTCTGAGGTTGGTATATTTGTATTCCTTTAGTGTGAAGATTCTTTTCATAGCTGAGTTTTTGCTGTTTGTGTAAAACTAATAAGAGTGATTCAGAGGTAAAAAAGGGAGTGAGTGGTAGTATTAAATTCAGCAGTCTTTCTATGCCAACACAAGTGGTGAGTTTGCCCAAAGTACATCTCTCTTTCTGTTGACTTATCTATAAAAAGTTCTTACAGCACAAAGGAGCATAATGGAGATGAATTTGGTAATGTTTGAATGAGAAATGTTTAGTATAGAGGAGTTGATCCTGTTCCCACAGAAATCGGTGGCTAAACTGTGGCACAGATCTGAAGGCTCTTAAATCCATGAGTTCCTGACTAATTTATAATTTATAATAATATTCTTAAGAAATGTAGAGTTCTGAAAAGAGAAATCTAATTTCAGGACCAGAGCTGCCTTTATTACCAAATGTGTTACTTGGCGTCCTGGGTGCGCATACAAAAGCAAAGTCCAGTTCTTGTCTTGACACCTTTAGGTTGCTGACTGTAAAGTGCCATCCAACTGAGTGTGAATGCATTATAATGAGAACTGGTTCTTTAAGAGGAGAAACTAAACGTAGCACTCAAATCAAGAATGTCTGCCATTCCTCAAGGACTTTGTTTTTCTTTTGCTAAAGAAGTATCTTTCAAGTGATGTCTGAAATTGAAAATTAAAATCCGCTTCATTAAAAAACCCCATGTATCTGGTTTAGCATCTCAGCAAAATCATGGCTTCTCTAGAAAATATATTCACAAACACATCAACTTGCAGTTTGTCTTTTCAATAGCTTTGACAGAAATCAAGAATAATCACTTAATCTGATCAATGCTTGTGTGTGTTATTTGTCTGGGCAAATAACTCCTCATTGTTCAGCTATTCAATTATATTCTTTGCTTGATTGGTCTGATGGAACTAATGCAGCAAAATTCCAGTGTTTCAGTGGTAAATCTCACAGTTCAGAGAATTTAATGAATTCCATCTGGTTCTTCATGGCAATTGAAATTTTATTTCAACCATTTGAGCATTGGGATAATCTGTATGTTTTTCCAGTACTTTCACAAGTGAAGCAATGTTACCAACTGCTCTGCAAACATTGACTACAAAATTGACTATTTGAGAAAATTAACTTTTAAAAAAAAGGAGTAGAAGATCAGTACTCTATCTTGTGGTGCATTTTATACACAATTTATTAAAATTCCAAATTAATTTATTTCAGAGAACGTCCCTCTATCTTGATCTAACATTTACTTGCTTGGGGTTTTTGGTAATATTTGCTTGGTTTCCAGGAATGGCAACGTGCACAATCCAAAGGATGCTTCTACTTGGAAGAAGATGGTGAAATCATTAGTCACAAGTACAAGTTGCACTTATCTCAAAGATCTACAGTATGTATCACCATCAAGCCTTTAAACGTTCGTCAGGTAGAAGGTAAGTGTTTATTTCTTTGGAGAATTTTTCCTCCTTAAAAAGATATTTTCTCTTCTCTTGCAGATACCTCTCTCCCCTTCTTACTTGCAATACTTTGCAATATTCTGATACAGCAATAGTTTTCTCTGAGGACAGAATCCTGTTAAAAATAAGAATTAACTTATCAAACTGTATCTTCTGCTTAGTTGTTCTGGGCTCACTGTGTGAGCAGTGAAAATCAGCTAAGTTCATTATCTTCCTCGTTAGTCAGTGAACCTCTTACATCATTTTTGCCCATAGATTTGTGAAGGTTCTTATTACAAAATTCAAATGTTAGCGCTGTTTGCAGTATTTCTCTTTAAGGTGTTTATGTACTTTGTGAGAAACAACAGTGGAAAACTTAGTGAATATTGTATTCTTTACCTCAAATACTTTTCTAAATACTTAAAATAGTATTATGGCTTTTATGGTGGTATGCTATCTTGATGTTTTGATACTGAATCTTGTCTGAAGAATTTATAGCTTAGTTTTCCAATTTTAAGAGTGAAACCCATCATTAGAGCCACCTGAGATCAGTCAGCTTTTGTGCTCCTTTTTTCCAAATGCTATTGGCTTTGTTTTTTCTAATGATTTACCAAGGAGCTTTATCTAGTTGCTACATTGGAATTTTCACCTCTGCAAGCAGATTATTTCCTCTTTAATCCTGTGAAACAGGAGACATTAAATCCCAAGGATGTTTTAGAGTCATCTGGACTGACTGTTGTGCTGTAGGTTGGTAGCTGATTCTGATTGAGGTTATATTTTGTTGTGGAGGACCAATATGATGAATACCATAGAAATACCTACTTTGTGGTTCAAAGAAAAGCAATTTTGTGCCATTACTTAACCATTTGTGTTGGGAATGTTTTTCTTTTTAGAAAGATCTTATAATTGGTTGTCAGTGGATACAGCTTTGTATATTCTCAAGGAAAATGAAACCCAAGAAAATCTACAGCTTGTGAGCTTTACTGAACAACAAAACAAAGAGGTCAGATATTTTGGTTATATACCTATTTTAATTGTTATATCTTTAGTGTACGTGTTAATGCTGCATGGGTGAGTTTCCATGTTTGGAAGGAATTCAAACTGTACCTAATTGGACTAGAGGAGAGAAGAAACATTTGTTCTGTGCATGTTCCCTTTCAGAGTTGGCAGATCTTAGGTAAGACTGCTGTCTTAGTTATGCCCTTTGGATCGGTGCAGTTGCAAGCCACATATATGGAAGTTTAATGAAATTCCAGTGTGGACCGTATTATCACATGGTTTGTTGGCAAGCATTGCTGAGTTTCTGGTTATCTGTATAGATGCTTTGTGGAAACTCACTTGTATTCCTACACCTTCAAAAGCAAAAGCTCAAAGGTAAAATTTGCTAAAATTTTCTTTAATTTTTTGAATTTCATAGTGCATAAAATATGCTTATCCTGTAGCAGAAATAAGGGAGGAGAAATTGCAACATTAAGTTATTTCCCCCTTCCAAGCCACAGGGACTCTTGGGACTTTTTACATAGGGAGTTTTGGTTGCTAGTTTTATTAAAGCTAGGAAATCAGGGAGGAAATTAAAAAATGGTGGCTTTTTGTCAGCCTACTTCTGGCTGCTTTTGTTTTAAAGTTTGACAATTAAAGAGTGTTGCGTATCACAGTATCACAGTATCATAAGGTTGGAAAAGACCTTTGAGATCATCGAGTCCAACCTATGACCCAACACCTACACCTACACCTACTCCTACTCCTACTTGTCAACTACACCATGTCACTAAGTGCCTCATCCAAATTCTCTTTGAACACCTCCAGGGATGGTGACTCGACCACCTCCCTAGGCAGCGCATTCCAATGAACAATTACCCTCTCAGTGAAGAATTTCTTCCTAAATCTGAAAGTTGATAGGACTGTTATTAGATATATGTAGTAGTGGCTGTTCTACCATCATCTCTGGTCCCGTGTGTTGTTTTTTTTTTTATTTATAACAAAGAGATTCACTAGTTTTCTGTCTTTAAAATGATACATGTTATCTCACTGTAGACATGTTTTCTTTAAGAAAAGAACTTGGCTTTACCAGTGTTTTTAAGCAATTAATCACTTTTGTGTGAATATCACTAAGTAATAAAGTATCATTTGAGAATTAACTTACAAACTTGTCTTCCTTTAAGAGTAGATGTTTGGATGGAAAGGGGAGCTTGGATCAGGCATTTACTGGCTGCTCCCCTTCACGACAGGCTGTAGGTTGAAGAAGGTAAAACCACAAATTACTGGAGAAGCAAAGCTAGTGTATAGAGGTGAAGATGGAGAACTGGCTCTGACCAGAGAGTTCCGGTGAGTCGTATTCCCAAACAGGCATGGTAACTATTTAAAAGTGTGTGCTCCAAATAACATTAAGCTTTTTAAAAGCTGTATGTAACTGAAATACCGTCTGTACAGCATAATCTCAGATAGATGGAATAGTTATCAATAATATTATGAGACAGTAAAGAAAACAGAAGTATTTGAAAATAGTTCTGCCTTTTTCATCTTTTAGAGCCATTTTACTGGATATATTTGAAACAATTGATTTGGATGGAAATGGCCTTCTGAGTTTGGAGGAATACAATTTCTTTGAACTGAGAACTAGTGGTGAGAAATGTGATGAAGAAGCATGGGGTGTATGTAGGGGTAAGTTCGTTGCTGTGTTTTGTAGGGCTATCACTCTGCTTGCAAGCTGTTGTTTATAGCATCCTGCTATGTCTATAGTATAGAACTGTGTATTTTATAGCCTGTACCAAGAACACATGTAGATATTGTTCTCTTCTCCCTTTGTTTTTCTTTTTACCTTTTCCAGTCTTCCATCCTTTGTTTCGCTTCATTCTGGCTTGTGTGCCACTGACCTTCTGCTGAGAAAATTCTTCCCATTGCTAATTGCAGTTTTGTAGGTGAAAGATTTTATTGCTGCTGAAAACTACAGGTTTTCTAATCATGGATCATATCGTGAGTTAAGCTGTAACAGGTGTTTGTTTAAACAATCTCCTTTCTGCAGATAAAACTGATACTGCTTTCATATCTCAAAGTGTTGAGACAGGCATTTAACTTGAGTTTGTATATGATGCTTTAAAAATGGCATTTAGAGCTTATGATGACTGTTTAGAAAATCAGACATTAGAAAATGCCCATTGCAACTACATATATTCTTCAGATGTAAGCAGTTTTTCATTGAAAGTCTGTCTTTTGAAGTTTATACATGGTGTGTCAGTTTGTCCATATTGTGTTATCTCTGTGAGATTCAGTGTGACAAGGAAGCTGACAGGCAGTTAAGTCACTTCCCTCTGTACTTTGTTTTCTGTCTGCTGATTCATCTCATCAGTGTTACTGGCTGTCTTGCAAGCTTGCAGGAGCAGTACTAGGCCACAAATATCAATTCTGAAGAACAGTGGAATTCTGTGGCACTGCTTTAAGTTTGCAAAGACCTTGAGAATGCACAACAGGGCTAGGAGAATGCAACCATGAGTGACTGTAGGCTGCTCTAACAATGCATGAAAGCAGTGGTTTAAAAGCATTAGCAGTTTAGCTAAAGTGTATGAACAAACTGGAAATTTAGAAGCCATTGTATGAAAATTAGAAGTTTCTGTAAGAAATGTGTTTTTTCTGAAACTGGTGTCTGAAGTGCCAATAGGACATGTTGGCCCATATCATGTTTGATGTAATTCTTTGGTAGGCTATGACACATTGCGTAATTTGGGCCAAAATACTTGGTATGTGGCAAGGCTCTCTCTAAGAGATATCTGAGATATCGGACTTCTTCCTAAATGATGTAAAGTTCATGCAAAAATACTTTTCTATAAATGAGTTTCCCATCTGTTGCATTCCTGTACAGCTTTTTCACAGTTTATGACTTGGTCAGAGTTCTGCCTCTCTGCACTGGTTGTAACATGAGTAGGAGGGATGTATGTCTGTTTGAAGTGTGTAAGAGAGGGCAGAGAGAATATGGTGAATGTTTTACCATGTTATTAATCACTTGAAGAGTTCAGATGAATATCATAAGTCTTGACACCAAAGTTCAAGCCATTTATTACAGCATCTGTATCCTTAGATTTATTAAATTGATAATCTCTTTTCAATAATATATAGTAAAGATTTAGCATTGTTATGAAGATGAGAAAAACGTTTTTAAAAATCTCCGACACAAGGGCATTTCAATTATGTGTTTGCTGACATTGGAGTGGTCAATCTATGATATTCTATCAAGACAGGGATGTTAGGATTACTGGCATTTTATTGCTTTTTAGGTACTAAGTAAATCATTTCTGTACCAAGGACCTCAAGCACTAAGGGTGCTGGCCCCAGACTTTCATTTCCCATTTGTAGTGTACCCCATTCGGCAAATCTCAAACACAACAAATACTGCTAGCCAAAAGAAAAAAAAACATCAATATGAACCCTTCCTGTTTTGAAATCTCGCCCTCTTCTGGGTTATATGAGACACCAGATGTTTCTAGTCATTATCTAAAATCCACGGAGGAAGCTCTGCAAAGAGCACGTATCTGGTCAAGGACATTCTTCCCCAAATAATTTTGGAGAGCCTGAGGCTGCAAGATGGCTCCATCTTTTAAATCTCATTAACATAGGTGGGAATTTGTCTTTGGAAAGATAAAGGGTATTTGCAAACATAACATATTTAAGTGCTGTCTTTTATTTCTTTTTGAACAGAGAATTTTGATATGAAGAAGAATGAACTAACAAGACAAGGATTTCTGGATTTGAATCTCATGGAAGCCAACGACCGTGACGGGGATCCTAGTGACCTTTGGGTCACGTTATTGTCTTTGGGCTATAATAAAGCATTAGAAATGACAGAGGTATGATAGCCTTATAGCAAAAATAGCTGTTTCACATACAACTTGCTGCCCATGTTTAATTGCATTGTCTAACTGCAATACTACCTAATTTCTGGCTACCATAAACTGATTTCAGTAGGACAGTGATGTAGTCCTAACGCTGTTAATATGGGGTACTCTGTGGCTATCAGTCATTACAGAATCCTGTTTCTTAGGATAACACTGACGTTGA
Organism: Neomorphus geoffroyi; assembly: GCA_033558235.1. Classification (NCBI taxonomy): domain Eukaryota; kingdom Metazoa; phylum Chordata; class Aves; order Cuculiformes; family Neomorphidae; genus Neomorphus; species Neomorphus geoffroyi. Next base: position 22,417,686 of record JAUMJM010000008.1, on the reverse strand, counting down.
AAAAGGAAATTTGTCTTTTGCTTTAGAGAAAGCCAGTGTTTTGAGGGGCTTTAGATGAAGGAAATGGGTTATGCCTGTTGAAAGAATTCACAGCCTTGCTATTGGGAAGTGGTGAGAAGACAGTGATGATGAACTATGACCTGTCAGCAAACCTACAAAATGCAGGACTCGCCCAACCTAAAAAAGTCACTTTCCTGGCTGAAGAATAGAACTGAATATGGATAACTTTTTCTATGTAATTCAGCATTCATAATTTTGAGACATGGCTATTTCTATTACTATTGCCTTTTACAACAAGTTGCTTTGATTGGCACACAGTTTATGTTATAGGGCCAGGGATTATTTCTGTGCTGTTTCTGTGAGCTTAAGTCATTTGTTTAATATATTTTATTCTTACAGAAACAGTGTCAGTGTTGGTGTTAATGGCTCTCACAAAAGAAAGAGGATCTTTTTAATGAAGAGGAAAAAATTATGAAAAATTAAAGAAAATGGCAAAATGTGCAGATAATTTAATCTTTTAAGTTTCATTCCCAAGAAAAGCTCATTTTTAAAATCAGTCTGATTATATTATTTCTTTAACTTTTGTTAAACTAAAACAGATCAGTGTAGTCACCATATAAAATATATATGTGAAACAAGTGTATGCAGATGCAAAGATATCCAGTCTGGTTGAGAAACATCAGTTGTGCCTCTGTGAAAATATTGAGATCATGGTGGATGATTTCTTCTTGATGAGCAATTTCTCCTGTTCCTGTGTGTGGGTGGCAGAGCAACTATAAAACTGTCTTTCTGCACTTCAGACGTAAGAGGGAGCTATCCTCTAAGAAAGACGATTTTGAGATTTTTGTCAAATTAGACATTTCAAAAAGCTATTTTGTGCCTTGTACTAGGTGTAGTTTATGGCTATAGTCTTTGCTTTCCAAAGGACAACATAGCCCTCTGAATGCTTTAGTCATTCATCTAAAGATGTACATCTGCTTGTGTCTATAATTTAGCCCTTTAATTCGTCAGTTTCATATGACTTAAGATATTTCTGGAGCATTGAGCCTCTAACAAGTCGAAGACAGAACTTGAGAAACCCTAGTGGATTCCAGTAGCCCTTTGAAAGAAACCGAGGTGCTATTAGTGAGTCTAAGAAAATGCAAACTGGTGGTTGTTAATGTGTACTAATCTTAGCCAAGATACTGTATGAGCAGAGTGTTTAATGCAACATTGCAGATATTTTAAATCTGTATAAAGTGGCACAAATAGCAAAAGCGTGTCAGGTTTATTTCAGACAGTGAAATACAATTATACTTCATCTTAATTTCTGTACATTTTGCTATCCAAGGAAGGGTTTGCTATGTTGGACCCAAATTCACCAAATTGTATATTGAATGTACTGTGACTGGCATGAAAAACATGCCTTTGTTCTGAGCTTTCATTTGGTTCAAAAGATTTCCACGGCTTTCAGGTTTTGAATATTTAATGCTAGTGTTTGGGTAATTCTACTTCCGAGCAGATATGAAAATACTTGGGAGTTGTGGATGAAAATCTGAGGGGAAAACCTCCAGATAAAGTGATGATAAAACTCATCTTCTCCATTGCAGGCATGCCCCTTTGTCATTGACATCTATGCAGAAAAATGCAAACCCAGAATTAAAGCCATGTATCTAGAGTCAGGGAGCTGGCAGCTCAACAGGGCTATTTGCAAGTCTGTTGTTAATAAAGGAGAGGCCACAGTAATGGATGGCTGTGAGAACATCATTGTCTATACCTACAAAGCAGGCAGAAGAATCACTTCTGTTATTGAAAATAAGGTATGGCATGAGACCTCTGTAAAGTACTTTGTGTTATTGTCTATTATTGTTCTTCTTCCCTGGTGTCATTTTTGAGAATTAAGTTTTCTGATATTTCTGATATCAAGTTTCTGTATCTAGTTCATTTAAAAAAATAAAAGTTTCTGATGCAAAGTTCTGTTTGAGATGGCTCAGTCTTAAGAGTCTGGATCAGTGTTCCTGGAAGGGACAGCTTTCTATAATGAGGCAAGCATTAATGATGTAAAATCTGAGTATTTGTTGGTGTTCATCTTCAGTTTTTCAATATTTTGATAATTATTGGAGACATAATATGTTCATACTAGCAGGAAATAAATACTAAGAAAAGGAATCATAGAATCTTAGAATCATAAGGTTGGAAGAGGCCTCTGAGATCATTGAATCGAACCGTGCCTGTCTCCCTACTAAACCCTGTCCCTAAGAAACTCATCTACCCGTCTTTTAAACACCTCCAGGGATGGCAACTCCACCACCTCCCTGGGCAGCCTATTCCAATCCCTGACCACTCTTTCAGTAAAGAAATTTTTCCTAATGTCCAGTCTACGCCTCCCCTGGGACAACTTGCAGCCATTTCCTCTTGTCCTATCACTTGTCACTTCCAAGAAGAGACCAACACTCACCCCATCACAACCTCCTTTCAGGTAGTTGTAAACAGTGATGAGGTCTCCCCTCAGCCTCCTCTTCTCTAAGCTAAACAGCCCCAATTTCCTCAGTCTCTCCTCCTTCTGAAATACAATTACAGAAAGAGCAAAGGCTACCGCATTTACACTCTTGAATATTTCCATTGCATAAGAAAGTGAAAGAGCAGTGATTTGCGTTTACTGGTTTTTAGAGGTGTATTATGGATGAACTGTGAATTAGCTTGTCCTACAGGTCTACTTAATTACTAATCCAAGCTAAGAATTGTAAACATAAGCAAAAGTGGTTGGTGAGAAGCAGAGATCTTAAACCTTTTTCAGTAGATCATTCTCACTTATATCTGGAACTGGAGTAGATAAATTCAGTGCAGTTAGATGCTGAACTTAAGATGCTTTAAATCTTAAGAGATCACAGCAAGGGGTATATTTTTAAATGGACAGACATGCAAAAGGGGGTGGGTTGGTTAACTAATATTAGGACCAAATGCCAGCGCTCCTTGGAACTACAGGTTTAGATCTGCACTTCGCCCTTTAGGGCAGATATACTGGAGTTATTTATATGTTTGGGAATATGTCAGAGAAGCAGATGAGGTCTGTACGTGGGCAACTAAATGCTGCCTGATCAAAATCACTGACCACTGCCATTTATACCATTTGGCTTGTGTGAATACCATTGCTCTGTGTAGAAGCAAATAGTTGCGCTTCCCTGAAAATCTCATTAGAATTTGTAGGCTGGGGATTTTTTTTGTGTTGCAAATGTCTGGAAAGAAATAATAGAAAGGCAATTTTATACGTCTGTCTTCTGAGCTTCCCGCAGTGCAAGGAGTCTGATTATATCTCCAGTTATTGTACTGATTATTTCAGTGGAAATAATTTTCTTTGTTATTTCTGTAATTAAATTAAGGAAATATGCTAGTTTCTGAGGGATTCTGTTTCAGTCTTCATATGCATTTAATCAGTGAGTAGAGAAAGGTGTCTTGTCTTCTAACTCTCCCTAGCCAGGATGTGAGCTGGGCAGATTAGACAGGCTTTGCATACAGAGCCTCAGATTCTCAGTGAGCAGTACATAATCTGTTATCTGCCCATTTGTGTGCCAAAAGAAATGGTTAATGAGGCATTTCCTATGCAAAACACAAAGTTACTGTTATACATACCTTCTGTGCTAGGTGAATGCCTGTGACCTTGTTCCTGTTGCCCAAGTAGCTTCCTGTACAGATCATTCTTTTACTTTTATATTGCTGCCCTGTAGAAATGAGGACTTCACCAAAGTGATGCCAGAGCAGCTAGATCAAAGCAAGAAGCAGCTTAACGCTAGATTGTGTTTACATGTCTGCAGTGATACCATATTTCAAGAATTGCCATATACACTCTTCTGTCCACAAAGCTTTTGTACTGTGAGCAACAGAGAGCCCTTTCTTTTAGTTAGGTCTGTCCTTACTAGTGTAATAGCTTCTTTGCTGTGTAAGGCTGATTGTGTAAAGTAGCTGTGTTTCTATTGCATTTTTCAGTGCAGATACATTGTTGGGTAGCATTGTCTAAGAATCAAACATGTCCCAGTGTGTCTGCCAAACTGAGATTTATCTAGAGGCAACTGAATAGCAGGGTGTATTAGCATGTCCTCGTGCCCTGGTGTTGCCTGGGATAAACTGGTCATTAAAAAATGTTCTATTACCCAAGCTTTCAGTTTTATATATTGGATCCTTCTTGCTAGCTTTAGCGAGAGCATCTGTTCTTTCAGTGATTACACTTACATTAATTTTTGTCAAATATTTTTAAAAATCTTTGTTAACAAAGTCTTCAGAAATGGCCTGTAGGGCATGTTGCAAGCAAAAATTGGGCAAGCACTGAGTGTCGCTTCTCCAGATCACTGTCCTCATCTCTAGTGATTTGTAGTTCAAGGACTATTGAAACAGTAATATTTTTTTGTACTGAAAATCTAGTATGAATTTATCCAGTCACTTTTTGAAATTGTAAACTGTTACAATCTGTAACATTCTGTGGCAAATAGTTTTTAAATGCTGTTCCCAAGTTGTGGGCTTTGAAAGCATCTGAGTTATTTCAATGACCCTTAAATGACTTTTCATGGTGGATCTGGGCTCCCATGATGCCAAGGTACATTCAAAACTGTTAGCTCTTCAAGAAGAATTGATATCAGCATCCTTAAAGCATTTCTATCCTGTAGAATAGCAAAGTTAGAGGAAGTAAGAGGAATATAAAGAGCAGCCGTATAACCATTAAGACTAATGAGTTCCTTCATGTTTTTTCACTTGCAGTCTGAAAGCAAAGTGATTATTCATGTCAACAATGAGCAGAGTAAGAACTGTGTAAGTAGTAGAGGACTTACTGTTTTTGCTGTGGAAGTGGCACCAAAATCCACAATGGTAAGATTTTTATTGTTTAGCTAGCTTTAAATCTAAGTAAGTAGAAAAAAATTCATGTGACATCTTTACAGATTCCTTTTGCAGTTCTTTTATCATGATAATGAGCATGTGAGTAGTGGCATCTTCATCACCAGTACAGATCAAACACAGGTCTTGATATTTCAAAGGGGAACATGTGCTTGATATATCCGTGTTTTCCTGTGCAGATTGCTATAGAAGTCCACAGCTGTTCAGGTTTTCATGTGTGCCTCTGTTTCAATTGTCCACTCAATACGTACCATTTACCAGTATTTTTAATATTCTTTTTCTAAGGCTGTATTACCCTTTTTTTTGACTTAGCAAATTTTAATCAGACATATTGATGTTTGTGAGAAACAGACCAAGCATTTGCTAGTCAGAAACAAAAGGATGTGTACTCCAGTCCTTACACACAGTGTGATTTGCAGATGGCAAATTTTTAGTTAAAACTTGACTTACAGATCATGTTTAGCTACAGAGCAGTTTGATTTGCTGATACCTATTCCAGAGCTGGGCAGCCTTTAGTGAAAACTCTAAATGGGGGTTTTAAGGGATAGAATGAGGTTGAAAATGCATTACAAATGCAGATGATATTTTTCTTCAGTCATTAATGAAGAAAATCCAGTTTTTATTATTCTAAAAGCGTTGTCTCTTTCTTTAAAAAAGAACTGGGTTATATTTCACAGCTTTCCAGTGTGGATGCATTCAAACCCGTTGTAAACAGATACAGTCTCATGACACAGGCAGGGCTGGTTCCTATTCTGATATTGCCGCTCACACTTCAGATTTCAATAGCCTAATCCTGTAGGATGCTTTATTAGTTTTAGTTTCTGCTTCATTCAGTATGAACTGTAGGCTCAGTGCTCCTTATGGATATTTCACTGTCATGCGGTTAAAAAATGTAAGTTATGAGTACCAGCTTTCATTATAGATGATGAATGTTTGTCATTTACTGTTGGTGATACAAGTACTGAAACAGCTTATTTTTCTCACTTTAGGTAACATACACACAGTTCTCCAGTAAACATCTATTTCACCTCTGTTTTCTCTCTTGTGCACAGGTTTCTCAGCATGTGATGCCACTGAACGAACAGGAAGAATGGCTTTATAATTGTGTGCATTCCCTTTTGCGTTAAACATTCTAGTTACACAGCTGTTCCTTGGTAGCATTCAGACTAAACCAAGAAACTTTTTTGGCAGCTTCTACACAATTTATAGTCTTATTCTTTTCAAAAAACTGGCATACATCCATACTTCACAGAGTTTGATTTGTTAAACCAGTGGATCCCATAAGTGCTTACTTATTTCTGTTATCACCCTTCTGCCAATGGCTCTTAAGAAACATATCTAGAGATAGCTTAGGGATGGAATAACTGCGTCACATACGGTCTAACAAAGTACATTGGCATGAAAACATTGAGACGTGATAAAAATTAGTGCTATTCAGTAATATAGCTGACAGTTGTAATATAATTGTGTTTTATAAAGGCTTGTTTCCCTAAATATGGCCTGGGTTTCTGTAACACGTAATGTAGTTCCGTCACATGCTGGAACTGCTTCGCTGGGGAAAAACTTGCTTTGTTAAACAGGTCTGGTGGATTCCTAATTAAACATTTCTGTGGGTTTGATGTGAGAAGTATAAAGGGATGGGGTTAATGATTTTGTTGTGCCACTTGATAAAAGATTTCATTCTTTACCTTTTTTATTTTTTTTTTTTTGTCATTTGATGGTAAAGCTAATCTTATATTTGTTCTGAATAATTACTGACTGAGTTTATACTCTTTTATACAAAACGAAGTGTGCCTTTTCATATGCAATAAGAAAATAGCATTGTTTGAGGAAAATGAAGGTTTGACTTGTGCTGTTGACTGTCAGCAGCCATTGATTAGTTCCAGGGAGCTGAAATAAGGAGACTGAAGTCCACCAAGTTTAAGCTGAAATAGAAGAGAAAACCAGCTTTGAGGTACTAAAAATATTTAGTTTGTTATATTATTCTGGTTCCTCTAAATGTCTGTTAGTGTGGAACCTGACCACTGGATGCTTGAAAAGTGCCTGAGTTTAAAATAGATGTTAAATGTATGTGACCTCATCTGCCAGGGCAGCAAGTAGTCTTGAAAAGCTATGTTTATCTGCCAGCAACTCCTGTGCTCGCTGTCACTCTGCTGTAATCGAACACTGGGCAAGTAAATGTCAGCTACAAAATGAGAGCTCTGCCAGAGGCCAGGTGGGATTTATGCACTTCAGCAGTGGGTGCTCAGGCAGGTTTAGAGGATATCTTGTACTTCACTGTTTTTTTTCTTGCCATGTACAGCAGATTTCATTTTCGAAACTGTCTGCAAGAAGTTGTAGTGAGAGGCGGGAGGAACACTGAGGCGGACAGTTTGGCTAGAGCAGGAAATCTTGCACTAAGCATTAGCAGGACTATTATTTGCCCCAGGTTCAGCATTTAATCCTTCCTTTAATCACAAATCAATTCCACTCAGTGTTTGTATTTTTTAAACTTTTTATCCCGGTGCTTTAGAGCACAGAACAGCTATGCACCCCTGCACAGGGCCTTGGAGAACTGCACACCACCAGCACCCCAGCATTCCTGCCTCTTCCCTGCAACTAGAAACAAATATTTGGGGCAAGTGCATCTATCAAGGCTTGCTCTGTCTGTGTCTTTGTCTTGGAATGAAGGAGTACTTTCTAATACTTTGTCTCCTTAAAGCCCTTAATCAGCTTGGGATTTTGCTAGAAAGATAATTTGTTTTTCTTCCCTCTGATCTGTGTTTATCTCACAGGATAGATAGGCTGACATGGGTTACACCCCTGCCTGTGCTCAATCTGGAGTCACATTTTTAGATAAGAAAATACATCCTTTGGACAGTATTGTCTAGGAAAGGCAAGATTTGAAAACAACATTCTATCAAGAAAATGTGCTATCAGAGGAACAGTCTGAGTCCGTCTGACTTTCAAAAAACCAGTTACTTAGATGGAACTTAACTCTAGTTCAGCTTAAATCAAAATATCACACTTTTTGTAATTTGCATTAACTTCTTTAGTTCCAGAGCTTGGCGTTTGGGCCTGCTGAGGAACAACAGAAGTGCAAAATACAGTGAATATGTGTGAATAAACACGGCACACCACTGGGACCTCTGTGTTTGATGCTGTCCCAGCTTTTCCTGGCATCGAGATGCACGCATTGCTGTTTATGGGGAAGTGTCATCACCGAGTCTGGGTACCTGTGCGTGGGTCCTGCTGCTCCTACACCTGCTGCTAGTGGAACATGTGAGCCTGGGTACCTGTGTGTGGGTGCTGCTGCTCCTCCACCTGCTGCGGGTGGAGCATGAGCGTGGATACCTGTGCGTGGGTCCTGCTGCTCCTACACCTGCTGCGGGTGGAGCATGAGCGTGGGTACCTGTGCGTGGGTCCTGCTGCTCCTACACCTGCTGCGGGTGGAGCATGAGCGTGGGTACCTGTGCGTGGGTCCTGCTGCTCCTACACCTGCTGCCAGCGGAGCAGTTATTGGTGTTCAGGGTGTCGTGTACCAGCCTGCCTGTAGCTGGCTTTTGCGATCCTGCTCCCGAAGCACTGCTTGGCGGGTACTCGTGGCTCTTTCACACTGATGAGTGTGGGTGGTGCCTTTAAGGGGCGGGCGCGGGGGCGGCTCCGGCTGCGCGTTCCCTGGCCAGCTCCCTCCCTCCCGCCCGGAACTGGGAGCGGGGCCGGCCATGGTGCGCATCGAGACGGTGAAGAGCAAGCCCTACGGCGACCAGAAGCCTGGCACCAGCGGGCTGCGCAAGCGGGTGGCGGTGTTCCAGAGCAATGCCCACTACACCGAGAACTTCATCCAGAGCATCCTGGCCACGGTGCCGCCGGCCGAGCGGCAGGAGGCCACGCTCGTTGTGGGGGGGGACGGCCGCTTCTACATGAGGGACGCCATCCAGATCATCGTGCGCATCGCCGCCGCCAACGGGGTACGGCGTTCCCGGCGGGATCGCGGCGTTCCCGGCGCTGCGGGGAGTGGGGAAGCGCGGGCGCTTGGCGAGGGAACAGGGCGGGGGTGACACTGGGCACGGCTGGTGTGTCACGTAGTGGTTTCGGTGCCGCAAGTGCGGGCAAATAAACTCTCTAAGAGTCGTTTTCGAGTTTTAGAAAGCAGCATCCTGTATTTCAGCGCTGGGCCTGTGAAGGAATAATTTCCATCAATCGTGTAACGAGGCAAGAGCTGGGGACAGAATGTCTTTCCCACTTACATGCATGTGTATACATTTTCCCAGAAATCTTAAGCGTGTTCTGTTACTTTCCAAGGACTAATTTTATTATGAACTTCACGACAGCCAAATCTCTGCTAATTAGAGCTTTGGAGCCGGCTCTGTTCTGACCTTGCATTTTTAAATAAGGAAAGATGTCCTTTGGACACTTTGTCTGGGAAGGGCTATTAGAGGAACAGTCTTTGCTAACTTTTTTAACAATACAGTTACTTAGATGGAACTTAACTCTGATTTAGCTTTAATCAAAATATTGCACTTGTAATAGTAACTACTTCTTGTGTCAGCTTCACTTCCCCAAGATCTGTGCAGGAGCACTCAGCCCTCTGCGAGAGCAGAGGTGGGGAGCACAGCCTTCCTGCCATTGCTTTTTCTTGCTTTGGGCCATAGCTGAGTTCTCCCACCACCGGCACAAACTGGGTGCTGAGCTGCATTGATTCCGCAGCACTGGACTGCACCTGGCTGCTGCTGGAGGCTTCATCCTGCTTGATTTGTCTTGGTCCTTTCACTTGGTCAGCCCAAGAGAAGCCCAGCAGGGAATGTGATGGTAGGGATAGTGGGGCTGAAGCTGAATTTGCAAAGGGAAGCTTTTTCCTGCATTTGGTCTTTTCCAAATGAAACCCATCCCCTTCTCCTTGGACACCTAACTCCTCAGCAGCAAGTTTTCTTCCTCACAGACCAGCAAGGAGACTGAGCTGAGGATGCTGCATGATCAGGGTTGCACATTACGGTAAAACCTTTGTGTTATCTGTTTTGACTTCCCAGTGGTAATAGGGTGTCTCAGTGCCTTTAAATGTCTGGCTTCTGAAGAAAAAAAGTGAAATTGAGATCACTGCCTTCTTACGGCATAAAGAAAAAACCAACAATTTCTTTTTGAGCCACACAGAAATTTGTCTTTTGTGGTTCGTTGGTAGCTATTCAACTTTCAGTCCATGTTCCAGCATCTCTTAACAGCACCAGCCTTACTGTGAGCACCTGTGGAAGTAACAGATAGTGCAGCCTTCCCTGATGGTAAAAGCGACAGACACTGGTTTCTTTATTTGTCCTAAGAACGGGTTGGATTTGGAATGTACAGCATTCATGCCTGACCGTGCACAGACAGCACCGGATCCCAGTGAATAGGCAGCCTGGGATATTTAGTCCCTGGTATAAAGCTTTAGTTTTTGTGGGTTTTTAGATATGTAGCCTTCCAGGCACCAAGGAATTCTCTGTCTACGCCTCAGCTGAATCCCAGAAGGAAGCAAGGGCCTGAAGGTAAAACCATGCTGGGGTCTGATTAGGTGTCTTCTTGGAGGGGATCGAGGACCAGTCCTTGCTTGAATCCTCCACTTTGGTCATGCAGACACTCACGTACACGCATAACTGCAGCACTGAGCTGTGTGCCAGAGCTGCAGAAGCATGTCCCAAGGGGTAGACTCGCTAATGGGCATCTGCCTTGTAGAATTTTGTCTGTGTGAATTCAGAAGTGCTAGGACAGAATTGACTCTAAAGTCAGAAAAGTGTTCTGGAATGGCAAGAGAGGAAACAAGAGGCAGAGGGAGAAAACGGGGAAGAATAAGTAGGTTAAGAGTCAAGATGCTAGTATACAAAGTGAGCTGTTTTACTTTAAAAGCTTTTTGTTCTGAATTATTAATTTATAAAATAAGATAATGGCCATGGCCTAAGACAAAATGTTAAACTATTTCAAGCAAAAATTTGGTGGCATTACAGTGTTACCAGTCAACTACTGATGCAGGTTCTCTATGCTTTGTTGTAGCAGGACAGAGGTAGTGGTATAGTGCCAGAGTGCTGTAGAATGCTGTGAAATCACCCCATATCCCTCCCCTTCCCAGAGGTTCAAAGAGGACTGGCAGGTCAAAAGCACTGCAAAATCGTAGATATAAGTATCTCACTTAGAGTAGAGAGGGGAAGAGACCTCAGAAAGAAGCACTGAAGAGAAAATATCCCCCAAATTCTGTAATAAATGAAAAGCCCAAATAAGTGATGTGAAGGAAGCACAGTGAACTGATCTACAGACTAAAGAGCCATTGAAAGCTTGATATAAAACTGCTGGCTAAGTTTGAGTGGCACTGGCCTAAATAAGACGCTGCAAGTATTGCATTGCCAAGCTAAAGAATGGCAAAATTATCAGGTCCCAAGAAATGAGGTGACTAAACATGAAGAGTTTCTTCAGCAAATGTGAAATGCTAGTTTGTAATACATTTATGTGTATCTGCTTTCTTATTTCCAAATAGTTGGGGGATGCTTGCTTCATAGTTCGTAAATGCAAGTACTGGTTCCCTGATAGTTACCACAGCGACCTTGAGTAAGGGTCCAAGAAAATCCTGTTTCTTCATAATAAATGTGAAGTAACTAGAAGTCGCCTGCCCTTCCAAGCAAAGGGTGAACTACTTCAGTTAACTGGTAACAAAGTTTCCTGCAGAACAGGGAACACGTGGTGACTTGTTCCTGGAGGCTGTGGTTTTGTCTGAATGCTGTGGTTCTTTGGGAGGCATGTCTTGATTCCAGCATCCAGGCCTTGCAGTAGAACTCGGTCATCTCATGCTGAGAAATACTGAGTAATACAGAGAGAACTCCAGAGCTGGCTGCACTGCCCTATCTGGACACCTGAACCAACAGTGCTGTTTTGTCTGTAGAAAAATGATTATTATAATGCATGTAAGGGGGACTGGTGTGTAGGTATAGTAAGAATTTAGTAAAAATGGGAACAAGAAGTTTTAGCTTTTCTGATTGCGTGGTTGCTGAAGCATATTATAGCAGTCCATATTCACACGTCTCAAGTCAGCCAGCTTGCAACCTGTGCCAAAGCAAGTGCTGAAAAACTGTATTTCTGGTCCTATGGAGTAAGACGTGTTTGGATTAATGATTTAAAATGATGTGATTTTAGGATCTAGTTGAGTGGTCCTCTCAAGCAACAGGAGACACCTGAGGACCACAGTTTATCATTGTTAGTTTTACAACATAAAAGGAAAGGATGCTAAAGTGAGTTTTAGTTTTGTCTCTGTCTGGAATGGTTAATATAAAACTGAGTACTTTTATTTCACTACCCGCAACTCAGTTTGTGGTAGCATGATTAAGACATGTTTATACTATTTATAATTTTGCATTTATACAAATAAACTAACATAGAGATTGTTGGTTTTGCCATTCTCTGTTGGCATCGCCTGCCTGCTTTGTTTTGATCTGTTGGGTCAGGTTTCCTTAATGTTATTCACACATAGTGTGTCCGACTTCTTAATTGTATGAATAAAAGCTTAAAAGCTCCTGTTGAAGCTCCACTTGTCAGAGTAAAATTGTGGCTGCACAGTAGCTTCATGTAAAAGGCATGCAAAAATTACAGAATTAGTGCTGTAAATCTACATCTGATCACATAGCTGGCAGGTTGATTCACTAACATTGTCACCTGTTATTTGACAAATGTGCTGTGCCCCTGGTTACTTCTTAAACTGATTTTCAAGTCCTGCAGAGTAGCCACATTAAAGTAAACTGCTTGAAGGTATTTTGAATGCCAGGCAGTGCTTTGCATATTAAATACTCGCCTGGTTTTGTTTTACTGCTGCAGGACAAACAGTGCTTTTATTAAAAGTACTGTGCTCTGCCTTAGAAAGTCTGGTTTCCTGGCTTGGGTGCTATAAAGCTTCAATAAAGCATTTTTCCCACTCAGTTATCCCAGGGTAAGCAAGTGTTTTAAGTTCTCTTGCATTGCTTTGCAGCTCTCTTTTTTGCCCCTGCTCTGCTTTTGTAGTTCTGCTCCCCTTTGTGCTGTTCTGCCATAGCCTCCAGACCAGTTCCCTTTCTAACAGTGCCACTGAGCCCATAACAAGTGATGTGGTCCGGTGCAGGCCTGGAGAGCCACATTCTGGTGCCAGCTGGAGTGTGGCCGTGTTCCTGGCCTTGGCATCCCAGCTGGGAAGGGGCATAGAGGGACTGGCATATCTGTGATCTGCTCTGGGCCTGCTGATGGAGAGTGTTCATTATTGCTCACTCCTATCTTAGCCTTACTTGTGTATCTTGTCTAGTGTTTATGAAACCTGTTACCAACATCTCTGCTGCTCGTTCCTGGCTCCACGCAACGCTGTGTGGTAATCCTTAGCCTTGTTAGTTTACAGACCTTTATCTATTCAGCAGTTGGCATCATTATCCTGAAGAACGGACTCCCTCTGTCTTCAGGGTCAGATCTTCCCTTTATGTAAAAGCTCCTGGTATTAAAAACATCAAACTAAAGTGATCGTAAAAATCTTCCAAAAGGCAATTACTGTGTACCAGAATTGGATGCAGTGATGCTCGATCCTACAGGCTAGTAAGAAAAATCACTGTTTCTGGTCTTTCTTATGTTATTGTTTTTCTCAGAAGCCAAAGGGGAAATTGAGCTCTGATATGTGAAGTAAGGAAATAGATACCCATTCTGCCATGAGCATTGCCATGCAGATATATCCTGCCTTCACATTGTCATGGGTTTTACAAGACAGCCAGTGATGCAGCTCCTGTTACTACTTAGAGACTGATTTTACACTAGCTTAACTTTTAGCCTGTGAAGGTAATTGGCTTATACCAGTTTACATTGAAGATTATTAAGGCAGTGGTCGAGTTGTCCAGTTTCAGTGCCTTTTGGAATTCCAAACTCTACAATAATGAAACTGCAGTTCAAGGGAGAGCTAAGGTGCTTTGCAGCTAATCTCTGCAAATCCAGCAGACAGGGAGCTGAAATTCACACTAGCAGGGGTTTAACTGTAATCTCCTGGAACAATGACTCCATATAAGCAGAAACCTCAGCTCTGGCTGTGCTGGTAGGGCAACAGGACAGTGTCTGATGCCTTCTCTTCATCAAGGCAAAGTTTGGAATAGGTGAGCTGGACTGAATAAGTGCTACCTGTATGTCTTGTGCCAAGACTGAGCTGCATCAGGATCAAAAAAAGTGCTGTGGTGGGTCCCTGCCATCCTGTCGTGGTTCTCTCTGAACTGGTTGCTATATTGAATAATGCTTCAAATGATGAACTGGAACATGTCTTAGAAATAACATAGGATATCAGTAAGAAGAGCAAAGCAAGGTGCGTAGGCAGAAGTAAGAAATTGTGAATGTAATATGCACATTTATAATCATAGTACAAGTTGCAGAGGAACCTACTAAGCAGCGAATCTGCAGATGTGATCATCAGAGACCACAAAGCCTGTTGGCAGTTTATCCAGTTAGCCCAAAGAACAAACATTATCTCTAGATTTTTGAAAAGAGTTGTTGTCAGTGAAACCCAAGAAATAAAATTTCTCCAGGACCGTAAGTACTGATCTGGGGTACCACTCCTCAGAGAGGATGCAGTCTAGGTGCCAGCAGGAATGACCTGAAGTTGGGCAGATGGGGCCGGTGAGGAAGGACTGAACTCAGCCTAGCGATGTGGAAGCGTGCTGGCAGTCTGCAAACATCTGCAATGATGCTGCAGGGAGGAAGGTAACAAATTGTTCTCTGGACTGTTGGGGATAGGGCAAGAATTAAAAGTGCAACTGCAGACTTTTAGGTTAGGCATTACAAATCATTTTGGAAGCTTATCCTAATGAGTGTATTGCCTGGGGTGGTCATTGAATCTGTGCTTGGGAAAACCTCTCTAATATTAGAGAATGGTTTGGGTAGGGTTGACTCTGCCTAGGGCAAGCCCTGGGTGACCTCTCCACAACCCTTCCAGCCCTCTTTCCTGCTACTGTACTTCAGCTGTTTTCACCCTGGGCCCACAGACGAAGTCTTTCTAGCACATCCGAGTAAGTCTGTGAGGAAAGCTCATGTATGCCTCCCCTCTCCCCTTCTATCCACGCTGTTCCCTGCTGTGTATAGCCGCCTCCCTATTACTTACAGATACTGTGAGTTACTATCTTGCTGCTAGGCAGCAGCTTGGCTCTGTACACCTCAGACCAGAGACCCTATCCCTGATCCTGTTAAGATTTAACCAGATGTATCTCTGCTCCTTGTGCTAGCATCTAGCCAGCCAGTGCCCCTCCTCTCCACCCTGCTTCCCCCCCCCCCCTAAGGTTGTCTGTGTTTTGCAGTTGTAGTTGGTTCAGGTGCTGGTTTCTGTGAGGACTCAGGGACAAGGTCTATCTCCTAGTGAGCTGGGACTAGCAATCCCAGAGCTTTACTGGGTCTGCTTGAGGTAAACCAGCTGGAATCTCTCTCGCATCCCCCAGTGCAGGAGCAGGACAGCAAACACCAGGGCAGTCCAAGGTAATATGCAGATTTGGGCGTGCTTTGAAGAGCTGACCTTTGAATGGAAAGTTTCTCGGTCTCAGTTGTTGGTGTGTACTTCTCTCCCAGCAAAGGGAGGATCAGCCCCTACTGGTGTGACAAATCTGGATCCCATTGTGGTATCAATAGCAGCCCTGCCGATGGTGGTTTCATCCCCTAGCCCTGCAGATCTCTTTCTCTTCCACACATCTACCTTGTCTCTTAGTTTTAACCGGGGTGCAATGTAGGTACAGAACAACGTCTCTTAATTCTGGAGTGACTCCTACGTATGTGGTTGCTTGTAGGTGCACTCAGGCCATTGAGATGGTGCCAGATGATGCCTCTCTGGAACTCTTCAGCAACTTCATACCCTAGATTTTAAATTAATTGTTACGGAAACAGAGTTTTGCAGTTGGAGCAGCAGTCCTTACGTGACTAATAGACTTGCAGTTGGTCTATTTATTTTACATTGGCTCCGTTTGTCTTGGCATTGCCAAATGTCACACAGAGAGCAGTGGCTGCCCGGACCAGAGCTTTACTCGGGCAGAAAGTTTGTGCTTTTGGCAGCCGAACAGCAGGGTTGTTCAGGGCTGTTGGCACCCTCTGACGGTGAATGTGCAGGCAGCAGTGCAGAGACTGGAACTTTTCTGTGGGCCAGAATTGGGGAAGTTGCAATTTTTGTCTTAAAGGAAAATGTCAAAATAAATGTAAAATACCTGATTTGGCTCCATTTGTTCCCTGGGGTTTCATGCTGTGTACCTTTTCAGCTAATGACAGAAAAAGAGCATAAGGGTAATACCCACTGAATGGCAAGAGAAAAGTGTGCGAGAGGAATGGGGAGATGCTGAAAGGTGAGGGGAAGGGCTGCTCACAGAGGAGAGAGCATCATGAATCTTGGAGAAGCATGACCCAAAGGTGTTCACAGGGGATCAGCAAAGTGAATTGCTGTTCAATCTGACTTTTGTGCAGTGAGTTTTCTCTCCCCCAACTATTTTGCTTGCCTGAATGTCAAAATAAAAGATTGTAGCTCAGAGAAAGGCTGTGCTGAGGATGGGTTAGTATTGGAGTGGTCCCAGGCTTGGGGAAAGCTTCAGATAGCCGTGGTCCCGAGTGGGTGGGATGAGGGAAGATGCGAAAGCTTATTCACGGAGAGAAGGGATGGGGTGGGCACTGATGGCATGGAGCGAAAGGAGGCGTTGTGTGCTCTGCAATGTTTTACTGAAGTTTAAGTCCTCTCAGTACAGTCTTATTTGTCTTTTTATCATTAACCAGAGTCAACAGGCAGTACATAGTTTTATCTCTGTTCTTGCATGTCTAAAATGCAAGACACTAAAAGGGGACCTAAGCTAGCAAACATCCCCACCTGCAGCTGATCGGCTCTTTGAAGGGGGAAACACCCTCACCAGCCCCTGGCTGCTGTGAGGGACGAGAGATCTAGGAAATGTGACCACAAGGAAAAGTTGACAAGATTGGCGTTGTTTACTCTTGCAAAGAGAAGGCACTCAGAGTGTATACCGGGGTGTGAAACTCATGGCCCAAGGGCTCAATCTGGCCCTCCACCTTGTTTTATGTGGCCCGGCACCTTGTTTCTACCCGGCCCAGCAGATTGCAGGAAAGCACTTCTAACTGCAAGGCTGATTATGCACTGGCACGGCTTACCCGAAGAAAAAAGATCTCAAGAACAAGTGATACGAATGTTCTGGAGGATGCCCCAGGTGTATTTCATCCTGCAGCAGTTCTGGGTGGCGAGTGGATGACCCGCTCAATTTCTTTACAGCCTGTAAGTGATTTATAATGGTCAGAGTCATCCAAGCAAAGCTTCCCAGGTCACAGATTAAATGACCCTTCCCCAGTCTCTGCTCCAGTCCTTAAGGTGGTCAGGATCCACCTTTGGTGAGCTTTTTTCACCTCTAAATCTTCTGGCAACTGTGTGATCACCAGTTCCTGTACTATTCCTAGTTGGCAGATTACTGGTGATTTAGTTTATCCCAATTAGTGATGGTACATGTTGCAGAAAAGCCCTTGAACCAGTTGAGCACCCCAAAAGTGGGGACATCCTTGGTCCTGTGCTTTATATGCACTAGCTCATCACCGAGTCTTATATTTTGTTTGACAGAATGTGTTTAATTTTATGTGCATGAGCATAACACTAATGACCCAACACCTTCCTCCCCAGCTTAATTTAGTTTGATTCCTCTGTCAAATACATGTGCACTTAATTACATGCACAAACACTGCACAGGCCTTTTCCCTGCTTGTAAATGCATGTGCATCTCCTCTGTTCAGCCTCCAGAGCTGGTAGGTGGCCTGTGCCCTCCTCCTATCACTTAATGCTGTGGCATTTCACAGGGCAGTAAGTTTATCTGGCCAGGAATAAGAACGAAAGAGCTTGCTTAGGCCTTTTTCTGCCAGGGGACTGTCTGATGTGAGGCTCCCCATAGCTCAGTTTAGGGGCTGGATTTTGTTTTCTGTGCCACTAGAGGGAAACCTGTGCCTTTGCTGAAAGTAAAGGGTGTCTCAGCTGCAGGATGCTGAAATAGCATGGATATATAAAATACAAACCAATTGCTATTAGCCACATGGCCCAGGCAGTCTCACTGTTAGTTTAATGTGTTGTCCTGGTTTGCAGTGCACGTGCTTCAGTGTGGTTCGGTGGGGAGAAGAGAGGAATTAAGGAATCAAATTCCGAGCCCATGCAAAATAAATTGCTTCTGGGGCACCAAGACAACGGGGCTTTGGATGGATCGGGCAGCTCGGTTCACATGTGACGTGTTCAGGCTGGCAGTCTGTATCATCCCAGCTTTTGTCTAAGCCAGCACTCACCCCTTGGCAAGCTTGGGTGCGCGGCTCCATGGGGCAACATCCTTCAGGGTTCCCACAGGTGGCTGAAATAGCTTTGCTTTCCAAGAGTAAACCTAGATTAAGTTCCCCTGCCTTGGGAATTAAATCTCCTCCCTAGTGAGCAGACATGAGAGCTCACCTGGTTCCTTGGCTCCCTCGCAGGACCTGGCTGACACCTTTGCAGAAGGTCAGGTAGAGCCTCTGCCTCCAAAGGTGTTTTTCTGCCTTCAGTGAGGCTTCTCCCCAGGCTCATACAAATGATCCAGCTCGATTTGAATGTACTGATGAATGTAACAGGATCTCTTTAGCCATTGGAAGAAAATCTGTCAGGTTTTGGAGCAGTGACAGAGTCAGCACCTCAGGAAACAGCCTCTGAGAGCCTTTGTAAATTCTCACAATTCAGCTGTGAACACATCTCCTTCCACCCCTGCTTTTTAATAATCAGGCAAACTGAGTCATTACGAAGTGTGTGTTCTACAGTTGCTCCAGTGATATCTATAAATTGTTTCCAGCAGCTTGGACAGAGGACTTAGGGCATTACTGAAGAGTTTTGGAGGAAACTCTTAATTCAATCTAGCATTCCAATTTACCTTCTCCACATTCAGAAAAAGGATGTTTCATAAAAGTTTCTTGTCATCTGAGTCTCTTCTGTATGTGTTTATGGTGCTCTGAAATGAAAAGCTTTATCTGATGTAATTTTCCAAAACATTTGATAGATTTTTTTGGTTTCTTTTGTTTAATAACTCCAGGTGCCCTTGGTGTGGCTTGTGTGGGTATTCAGCTGAAACCATTGCTCTTGTGGCTTTTTAGCACTCTGGATTTTTCTTTAGTCAAACAAAGGCTGACCCAGTATTCATCATGGATAATGTCCCTGTGTTTGAAAGGGAGGCCATGGAGAAGTCAGGTTGTCAAAGCAGTAGTCCTATGAGCAAACTGTAGGTAATGGATCTGTTGCGTTCCATTTTAAGAGTGACCTTTAGCTCACCAGACTTTGCAAAATAACTCCAGCAGAGAGCTGCCATGCCTGCTGGAGCCTTACCTCCTGGGGACCTGCCGCCACGGGGAGCTGCACGGCCTGGCGCTGCTGTGCAGATCTGCTTGGCTGGCAGAAACGCTGGGCTGTGCGCTGGGGCAGAACATCGGTGCATCTGAGCAGAGGGCTGAGCTGCTAACCATCTCCCCGTCTCCCCTGCCCTAAGGGAGAACCGTATGGATTGACAGCACTGGGCTTTGGTGGGTGATAGTACAGAATGTTAGGAGCTGTGCCTTTGGAGAACGGAAGGTGATAAAGATGGTGAAAATCCCCTTTTCCCAGCCCTTTCAGTGAGGGACGGCAGTGTGGAATTGTATGTTCTCCGTGACATTGATACTCCACAACAAGTGCAAGAAAACTTCTTCAGTTACAGAAACCACGTTCAGCTGGAGGTTCAAGGAGCTATTTTTGGGTGCTCAGCAGCTTCACTGAACTTCTAATAGGTGGGCCATTGCTGGTGTCAAGATTGATTTTTTTATTTTGGCATAATTCACTTTTTAAATGCATTTGTATGACGAAGAAACATGGAAGGTGCTCCTCTGCCTCTGTTGACTGTGCCAACAGCTCCTTACAATGATCAGAAACCAGGAACCAGTGGATTACAGAAGAAGACCTTTTATTTTGAATCCAAGATGAACTATTTGCAGAATTTTATCCAGAGTATATTTTATTCCATAGACCTAAGAGATCGACAAGGATCTTCTATGGTAGTTGGAGGTGATGGGAGGTACCTTAATAAGTCTGCAGTGGAACTGATAGTCCAAATGGCTGCTGCCAATGGGGTTGGTAAATGTTAAATCACTAAATTCCTGTAGTTGTGTAGCTGTTAAATGCAGAAAACCATAATAAATAAGTCACTATGAGATACAAGGACTGTATTCAACTGCTAATAGTTAGCTTTTTAATGGAGAATCAGTTTGGTTGTACGGAAATTACTGTCTTCATTTTTAAGTGGTGCAGTTGGATGGAAGTGTGTGAGAATACACATGCAGCAAAGAAAATAAATCCTGCTTGGCTTTTGTGTGTTCTCATTTTGTGTTTTGACATGCACAAGCTATTGGCACCTGTGGATTTTGTAGTATCTCCATCTGATCATAAAACCCTGATATTGTTCAGAAGCAAAGTACCTGGTAGAGCTGTGGCTCGATGGCAGCTTGGCAGAAGCTCTTTCAGCGTTGGTCTGAGCTGCTCAGTGAGTGAAAAGGCAAGGCATGGTTGTTTCTTTCTCAGCTGGCATAGGTTGTGGCAATGTGATAAGCAGTCCAGGAGCCTTTTGAAACTGAAATGAGAGTTAGCAAGTGAGTGGAAGCCTTTACAATGGTCTCTGATTGTGCTGGAAATCTGTATTTTGGAAGCAGAAAAGAAGGCTTGTATGTTTGCAATAGAGCACAGCTCCTACACTGTAAGACTTTTGGGCATTGGGGTTTTGTCTTTGTTTCCTTCTGTTTTTTAAGAAAAAAGACTCTGCTGTCTGTCCTGGATCTCTTAGTGCAGGGCTAATGTTACGCTAAGAGACCTGGCTCTTAGGAATTTCTTTAACAGAAAAACTTATCTGATCACAAAAGAGCAATTAGTAGTGAATGGGAGAATAGGAGGAGAGAACCTCCTTGTTTGGTTTGGTTTATTTTTAATCAACGTGTTTTCTGTCTTGGGGAAAAGAAAATCCTTTGGCTTTGCAATTTAATGTGTTTCTCTTAAGTCAGTGGATGAGCTGAGCAGAAGAGCTGGAAAATGTGCACCAAGAGCCAAGCCTGCTGCTTGCACTGCTTGACACTAGGACAGATTTCCTGCTGGTAAAGGAAGATTCGACTGGTCTTCACCAGTGAGACTTTTCTTAAGCTTTTCTTTCCAGCAGCGTGGCACGTTTTTAGCTGAAAACTAGTTTTGCTGCTGGTTTTGATATTCTTCATTGACTGTATTTATATAATGTGTCTAATACCTGTGACCATCAGTGTTGTGCTCATCTTGCTCTATAGAATAGAAAGGATGAGCCCAAGAATGTTTTCAAAAATAAAAAAACACAAGGAGGAAATGCATATTAAGTTTTGAGTATGCAAAAATTTCTTTGTCAGTGTGTGGCAGAGACAGGTACTGTTGCCTCCACAAATGTGGGATTAGCAGGATCTCCAGATTGCGCCAAGAACACTTCCTATGTCGGTAGCATCACATTGCGTGTTTGAAATGGTGTTTGATTAAAGGAAATGTCCGAGGTAGTTTGGATTCTTAACCTGGCTTGTATAAATAGAAGTGTCTCTATTCAGAGATTCTAAGTGTGATGCAGAATATAGGATTGGTGCATCTTGTGATGCATCTCTTACAGAAAGAGGACTGGAAGGGTGTGCTGACACGATGATCTATAGACACCAGCTTCCTTGGCCTGGAAAACATATTTTTGGTCTGAAAGTGTCAGCCTGCATCACTAGGGGGATGAGGTGAGCCACAGTAGGTCTCCATTGTTGTCCATGTACATCTTAGTGGGGCCTTCAGTAAAACCAGGGTGGAAGTGTTTGTCTGGATTGCTTTAAAGAGCTGTAGCCCCAAATCATCCCACAAACTGGGTCTGTTTGTGTATGGGTCTATTTGAGTATTCTGTGAAAGGTATTTCTGCATCACTACATCCTTAGATTTTTCTTATAAGAAATTCTAGAGAATTAAAAAAGATTGAGTGTAAATTGCTCAGCACATCACTACACTGAGCAACCTTTTCCAGTGGTTACCATAGAAGATTTAGCATTGGATGGGTGAGGAAGGACAGCTGAAAACTGCTGAAAGCTAAGAAGCACTCCAAATCAGAGAGCAGCTTGTATGGAGACAAGTTTTTGCTTTTTTTCAGATGTGCAGGGAGGATTAGTTGGGTAAGTGTTCAGTGTGTTCACCCAGCTCTCCTGCAGCTGCTGCGTGGTTTGGGAGGAAAGTCCCTTCTTTTGCCAGTCCTCTGCAGCATCCCTTGAGCTGCATGCGAGACCTGGCAGAGCCCTGATGCAGAGGGATGTTGCAGCTGGATGTGACTCTTCAAGGGAAGCTGTTGAAACAGAAGATGAAGTTTTGGAGAGGAGCTTCCCGGAGACAGCTCTGATTCTTGGTGAAAATGAAAGTGCAACTCTTGGAAGCTGAAATAAAACATAAGACAAGGTGTGCGGACTTAGACTGACAACGGGGCAAAAAGCAAAACCCATGTAGGCTGGGCTACTTCAAATTAAGTGTATGGTGTAATAAACCAGTGCCTGCTAGATGGGCACTGTGAGGGCTGTAATATTGGCTACTATGGCCTGAAAGAAGGGCGTTGGCCTCAGGTTTGTAAACTGCTGTTTCAGATTTATGCTCATTGTTTGCTAGAGATGCAGTTCTTCTAGCAGCACCTCATTCGCCCAGCTGGTCTGTGACAGCTGTAGCATGTAATAACTGATGGGCAGTGAAGCTGGGGCTTAGCACCAGGCAGTTTTGCGGGAGAGGAATTGCAGTCATCTAGTGCCCTTGGCTTAGCACCGAATGTGGCCCTTCAGTCTGGGAGTGCTGCCTTTTGTCTTCTGGTTTATCTTGTGTTTGAATGAAATTCCTCCTCTTTTCTCAGTTGTGTACAGGGTCTGATCTCCTTGCTTGATGGAGAGTAGTCTGGTATTTTTTTAAATCTGTGTCACCTCATTTGGGGGGTATGGTAAGGAGCATGTTCTTCCAGAAAAGTATTCATCTTCTTGTTTATTACATGAGCTCCAGCAAACAGATTCCGATTACCTTGTATTGCTTAGGTCACTGGTCTGGATTTAATCTTGGTGATATTACTAAATTTATGGGAAGGAGGTTTGTTACCCGCTCTGAGTAAGAGAATCTGCAGCTCTTCCCATGGGAGTAGTGATAATGTCTGATTTTTGTGTTGCTTTGTCTTCTCTCAGTCCCATTGTGTCGTTTGAAAGCTCGAGACTATAGCCAAAGGGCGGGTTTTTTGAGGGATTGTTGTTTAGATGCCTCTGGAAAGCTCAGACCTTCAGTGCAAGCTGCCATTTCCAGTTGAGCTGCAGCATTAATAAAGGAAAATGCTAAAAAGGCACAACAGAGTGGGATCAGATGCTGACCTTCACTGTACACAGTGGAAAGTTTCGGCACCCATCCAGGAACAAGCTATTCACTTGTGGAGAAGCGGCACCTTTCCTGGAGGCTCTGGTTTACCTGTTGCAGCGTTTGGGGATTTGGTGGTTTTGTTGGATTTAGGATTTGGGATTCATGTAGTTTGTTTTGCTCTTTAATTTTCAGATCGGCCGCTTGGTCATTGGGCAGAATGGCATTCTCTCCACCCCAGCAGTGTCCTGTATCATCAGGAAAATCAAAGCCATCGGTGGCATCATTCTGACAGCCAGCCACAACCCTGGTGGGCCCAATGGGGATTTTGGCATTAAATTCAATACTGCCAATGGAGGTAAGGTAGCTTGGTTCATTTTGCCTTGCTTTGTTTCTGTTTGGCTGTTTCTTGTGTTGACCCTAAGGAACCTAATTTAACTGGCTTAATATCATAGAGGTTCAGTGCCCTGAGCAGTGCGTTTCCCTAAACAGAGAAGGTGATTCATCTGTTCCCCTCATATGGGATTCCACACAAAATAAGCAAGACTCACCCTATAGTTTGGGAACCAAGAATGGGTGGGACAAGGCTCAACTCAATCACTTCACCAGCGGACACATGTTCAAATAGAGATGTTTTCTTACCTTCTGTTGGAAAATGTCAATGTGCAAGATTGAACAGTTGAATTCCAACATCAAGACAAGGCCACAATCCATACTGCTTTGTCTGTTAAACAGCTCATAACAACATCTGTGTGCTTGAGCACTCTCCCTATTGGTCAGACCTGGCTGCCTCTTCCCAACGATCCAGTTGGTGCTCAGAGGAACCCGTTTTTTTTTGGTAGAAGTTGTGAAAGCAAAACCAACAGAGATCCTCAACAGCCTTTCAGGAAATGATCTGTGGAATTGCTTTGAACATTGTCAGCACTGGATGCAGCTGTGTGTCAGCTCAGAAAGGAAATGTTTTGAAGGTGGTCATAGATGATTTTCTTAATTTGTTAAATAAAAATGTTACAAGCACAGTCTTGGGGTGTTTTTTTTGTCAGACCTTGTACCCTCATATTTCTCTCCAAGGGAGGTATTCCTAGCCCCACATCTTTTGCTGTGCTTCTAAAGTGTGCTTATCTTGCAGTCTGATTCTTTAATGTCTTCCCCCTTGACCGTTTTATCTTGCAGGTCCTGCTCCTGAAGGAATTACGGACAAAATTTTCCAAATCAGCAAGAAAATTGAAGAGTACGCAATCTGCCCAGATCTCCAGGTGGACCTGAGCACCATTGGCAAACAGCAGTTTGACTTGGAGAACAAATTTAAACCATTTACAGGTAAATGACTGTTCTTCCTCTTGAAAAGTTTTCTTTCAGGTGGAGTTGGTGTGGACCTGCTATGAATGGCTAAGTATATTTGATGTTTCTGAAGGACAGACATGGTTATTCTGACGTCTCAGAATCAAAGAACTGCTTAGGTTGGAAAAGACCCTTAAGGTCACCAAGTCCAACCATAAACCTAGTACTGCCAAGCCTACCACTAAACCATGTCCCTAAGTGTCACATCTGCTCATTTTTTTAAATATCTTCAGGGATGGTGGCTCCACCACTTCTGTGGGCAGCTTGTTACAATGCTTGACAACACCTTTGGTGAAGTAGTAGTTCCTGATATCCAGTCTAACCTCCCCTGGTGCGACTTGAGACCATTTCCTCTCGTCCCGTCACTTGTTAATTGGGAGAAGACTGCAGCCTCCTTTCAGGCAGTTGTAGAGAGTGGTAAGATGTCCCCTCAGCCTCCTTCTCTCCAGGCTAAACAACCCCAGCTCCCTCAGCTGCTCCTCGTAACACTTGTGCTCCAGATCCTTCACCAACTTGATTGCCCTTCTCTGGACACACTCCAGCAGCCAAATGCCTTTGTAGTGAGGGCCCAAACTGAACACAGGATTTGAGGTTCTCCTTCTTGTCTGTTATAAGCCAAGCAAGGACATCGTTCCTGGTCACTGGCATTTCATCTTTTGGGCCTGCGTCTTACCTTGCGTAGATACTTAGTTGTATCATTGTTCCTGTCCTACAAAAGGTTGTTCAGTAGGTAAATCTCACTCATCAAACTTAACTAAAATTAGAGACTCTTTTGTCTCTACGGCTACTGTTAACATGTACTTGCAAAACAGACTACTCTGCAGTTTAAGTGTGTTTTCCTGATTAAACATTATAATGTTAGTGTTTCATCTTTGTAGCTAATTTTTTTTTTCTGTGGTTTCACATATAGAAGCTCTCTGTGAGTGGGAAGGCCATTACACTTCACATGTGACTTCTGTAAATTATCAGTGAAATATGAAAACACTTACTGCAAGTGTTTTTTACCATCTCCTGGTGACCTGTGCTTGTAATTTAAAAAAAAAAAAGAAATAAAAAAGATTATAGAGGTTGGTATTTCTCTCAGTCTTCATTTCTGTATAGTGGCATCTTTACATTAATGGGGTTTTCGTGGCTCTGTCTATGCAGCCTTTTGGTTGCAAAGGCACAACTTTTTGAAACTGTGAGGTGCACAGTTCCTGTTGACTTTGGTGGAAATTTGAGATCTGTTTTTATATATATATATTTCCATTTTCCTTTAATCCTACTCTCCAGGTAGGAAAGTAGGACTGAGCCCTCTCAGAAGTAGTCCAGGAAGCAGTAGCTGGGAACAGTGTTTGTCTTAAGGATTTTGTTGGTCCATTTGCTCTGTACCCAATTAGCAGTGACAGCCTGTAATTAAATTCTTAATACAGAACCATCACTATTTTCTTTATGAAATGATTCTATGGGATGTTTAAAGGCTTTATGCTGAGCCCTGGTCCTTTGCACTAAGGTCTGTCAGCACACTGCCATCTGTAGCAAAATCACTTTTGTGCAAACATTTCAGACTCTGAGAGCAGATCTCTATTTACTTTTTTTTCCAGTGGAAATTGTGGACTCTGTAGAAGCATATGCGAATATGCTGAGGAACATCTTTGACTTCAATGCATTAAAGGAACTGCTTTCAGGGAAAAACCACCTCAAGATCCGTATAGATGCTATGCATGGAGGTACGAGTGGACTTGGGTTTGCGGGATTGCGAGGCACCAAGCATCCCTGGGGCTCTGCCACCTACTTCAGAGAGAAAACATTTTTCTGATATTTATACCCATCATTTATAAATATGTTTCTTGTTTTACAACATGTTGCATTTTTCTTTTTGCAGGCAAACTTTTTATGGCTTTACATTTTTTTTCTTTTGACAATTTGGACTTGGGAAACGTTTGGGGGTTGGGAGGGATGCTGTGTGGCTCACACATATCAGTCCACACCTGAGAGACAGAGGAGGTTAGTACTGATGCTGTGATCGAGCTGCCCTGGCTGACTTTACATTTGTTGGTGTCTCACGGAGGTCACAGCAGTTAGGCAAAGGTCTGCCCATAGATATTTGAGTACAAAAATGTGACCAGGCTCTTTTATGTAATTTAGTATATGTGCCAAGCTTGTGAGTCTCTTTCAAGTGCCATTTTCAGGGGCACCCTAGCTTTCTTAGCATTGCGTTTCTCTTGTCTCCAGGCTATTCCTATGCTCACTTATTTTTTTATTGTCTTCATTATTAGCGTTTGAGAACAGTAAATCCTATTGTGCTGCTGGGTGTCTGTGAATCACACATGCCTTCTCTTCTGTTATATGGGCCTATTTTCCTAATACCTCAGTGCACGTGAGGCATAAGCCCTTCACAGTGGGGTCCTGGCTCGTGCGCTGCGTCCCTGGCATGGTCTTATCCTCACTTCTAAACCTATGAGTGATTCCACTTATGTAGTGGGACAGCCCCTCAGCTGAAAAGCTTGCTTTGGCAAGAGCTGTGTGTCTGGATGGATCAGGCTTAAGCACACCTGTGGGCTGCCTTTGATGTGAGTGCTTGTGCTTTAGTGCTCTAAAGCACATAAACCGACCCAAAGTGAGCAGAGCGGAGGCCCATGGTTACGTGGCTGGTGCAGGGCTGCCTGAGGGCAGAGCCTGACCCGTTTGCTCTCTGTCTTTTGCCGTGACAGTTGTAGGCCCCTATGTAAAAAAGATCCTGTGTGAGGAGCTTGGAGCCCCAGCAAATTCAGCTGTGAACTGCACCCCGCTAGAGGACTTTGGTGGCCACCATCCTGACCCCAACTTAACCTACGCTGCTGACCTGGTCCAGACCATGAAGACAGGAGAGTATGACTTTGGAGCTGCCTTTGATGGAGACGGGGTAAATGGGCTGTTCTGTATTCACCTTTCTGCCCATTAATCAGCTGTGGGGGACTGACTGCTCAGTTGCTTGTAAGCAGAGAAGGATGGAGGTGAAGACCACCTTTTTTTCTCCCTCTCTCCCTTCTGTAATTGTGAATGGAAGCAAACCACTTGCTGCAGTTTGCCACCATGGCAATTGTTGGCTTCTCTATTAATAATGAAGTCCAAGCTATGTTTAAATATCTTCAAAGGCTGTTGAAAATCAGCAGGAAGGTGAAATACTATGCATGTGTTGCTATGTAGCATTTTCAGAACTCTATTTTTTTCAGTGCAGTCAAAAATCTGTCTGAGTTGTTGGGTTTATAGGCTGCGCCTGCCAAGTAGAACAGCTTCTGCCATTGCAGCCTTTGTGTGCTAAGTTGGGATGAGAGCTGTTTCTCTCTTGTCTTCACCAGGATCGCAACATGATTCTTGGTAAACATGGCTTCTTTGTGAACCCTTCTGACTCCGTCGCTGTCATCGCTGCCAATATTTTCAGTATCCCTTATTTCCAGCAGACTGGAGTCCGTGGCTTTGCTCGGAGCATGCCCACCAGTGGGGCTCTTGACAGGTAGCATCTACCCCTGTGCGTGGTGGGAGAGGGGAGCTCTGCCAGGAAGAGGAACTTTTCCTTTTCTGTGTTTTAACACGTGTCTAGTGAGGAGTGAGTGCATGGTCTAGCTGAAGGGTGAAGCAGTGCCAGGGCTGTCACGGGCTGGCTGCCAGGGGAGGCAGTGAAGTTCAGTGAATTAAATCCTGTTTGGGTATGTGGCAGAACTGGGTTCTGCTCTTGGCTCTTTCTCTCCTCTACACATAAGCCCAAACAAATGATCCTTCCCATCTGTTTTTAAAATTATTTGGTAGTGATACTTTCTTTGTTAAATGCTTTCAGATCTACATGGTAAAATTGCTTTAGAAGAGGTATGTGTTTATATCTATTCTTCAGTTGCACATCCCACCCTGGGATAGAATAGAGGATAGCTGTATAGTTGTAAAAAACCAAAGCGGTGATATGACCTGCTTTCAGTGTTATCCCAGAGGAGGTGTTTGGCAGCAAATGATGCTCCTACTGCAGGATTTCATGTGGGAGCACTAGGAGTCCAGCTGTGATGTAATATAGCTTTCTTATCTTTGAAGGGTGGCCCATGCTACAAAGATTGCTTTGTATGAAACTCCAACTGGCTGGAAGTTCTTTGGAAACTTGATGGATGCAAACAAACTGTCTCTGTGTGGAGAGGAAAGTTTTGGTACTGGTAAGTCAGCGTTCATGATTTCACCAACAATGGTGTTATTCCTCCTCTTAGATCTTTATTGTGCTGGTAGCTTGGGGTTTATCTTTCATGTGTAGCTTTTAAAATAATAAAATAAAAAAAACCTTGCAAGAATCACTGGTGGATATGACCACAGTGCTAAAGGTTTTGTTGGGCAAAAGCTGGTTCTCCTTTCAGTTATTTAGGAAGGGATATGTAGATATGCAGGAAGTTTAAGGGCCTCTTTACTAGCCTGGTCATTGAGTCTGTGGGGATTAAGTGCAGTGTTAAATGTATTTTTCAACTCTTGGTGGCCAGGAAAACCTAAATGTTTTCATTTCTGGAAAGAAATATGGTTTGGAGCATGCAGTTTTATTAGGGAAGGTTTCAGGTCACTATTAAATCTCTGAGCTTAATAGGGCCCTCATTTTCCTGTTCTGAAAACAAGGTATGATTTATAAAGTTTAAATTAACACTTGCCTTTGAACAATCTAAGCAAGTTATTAGGTTACTGAGAAACAAAGTGAACATCTTAAGGAATTTACTAGTGGTGTGCATGTGACACAACACTATTATTTGTGCAGAGAAGTTAAAATGAGCAGGTTTTGCTCTGCATCAGAGCGGTGGCTCTGCATCAGAGTGGCGTGCTCAAAATGCGCAGTGTTCCTGGGAACACTGAGGAGCAGTTTCTCAGTTCTCCCATAGCATCTACCACATGGTTTTAACATCCTGACTGTGGAAATAGGTCCTTCCCTGCATGCAGGAGGTCAGCATTTAATTCACGCACAAAGGCTGAGTTTTATCTGGCCAGAATTCTCCCCAGGCTCTTCTTTTTCCTATTCTCTGAAGACCTCAGAAGAGCCGGGGCAAGGCACATGGTCTTGAGGGAATTGAGGTTGGATGATTTCAGGCTCAAACCTAGCGAGTTTTCATTTCACCACCCCATATTTAAGCAAAACATTTTAGCCTGTGCATGGGTGTCTCACAGAGCAGGGATGACCTTAAATCCCCAAATGCCTGAAATTAAGTAATATGCGGAACTAGGGTGTGTAGCTTGAGATGGAAGAATTACCCCGGCTTCTCTGTCACTGAGGAAGTGGCTTTAGAGACTCTGATCGAAAGCAGTTTGTTGTGGGGCTGAAGCAGTCTTCAGTGCATTATTTTAGCAGTTAAATGCCATTCTGATACACAGGATTTGACCTCAGGTTGGAAGAAAAGGGGAATTTCAGAAAATGTCGTATCTCTGTAAAGAAATCTTGAATAAATCATGAGTAAAGAAAGATTTTGGAGTTGTGCCCTGAATGATTTCAGCATGTGTTAAGTTTATGTTCTGGAGTTTGGCTAATGAGAGGGCACTGGCGTTTCAGTAAATAAATAATAACAAAAAGCAGCCAGTGATTTGTGGAGCTGCTGATAGGAGATAGTCTCTAATGAGCAGCTCTCTGAAATTGTTTCCATCTTTTATCGTATGAGCAATGAGCTCATAGTTTCTCTCCATCCCCCACTAGGTAAGTGACTCGACATTACAAACAAAAGCAACTGATTCCCTTTTCAGTGGGGGCTGAGCATGAGGTTTGAGATTTTGGCCATGCAGCATCACATCTGAGTGGCCAGGGACTGAGGCAGTTGCAGGGGGACAGATAAAGAAAGGGCTTAGGAGTGTTGGGCACCCACCATGATGCAAAGGGGGTTTGTCCATATGGCAAATGCACTTTACGGAATGAAAGGGATGAGGAAGGTTGTTTGACACTAAGTTAATTGAGTTGTTTGGAGTGGGAGAGAATGTGAGTGCTGAAGGGGAGAGAGGTGAAGGAGCAGCCAAATAGACCCAGTAAAAATTGAAATAAACTGTGACCTGGTGCAACTACAGTCCAGAAGCAATTAGAGTAATGTGACATGACAGAATTCCTACTTGCTTTCTTGGGTGTTTTATTCCAGCAATGAGCTGATACATCACATGGGACTTCTGTTTATTTAGCATTCCTCTCCATCACCTCTGCACAGCTCTCTCTGCTGTAAAGGACTGTGAGGATAATTTATCACTGCGTCCACAACAGTGGGATTTGTGTAAAGTGCCACGTAACCTGTGCTCCAACCCCCAGCCTTTTTCCCCAGATGATTACCGACTCTAGCAATTCTTGAGAGGGTAAAATGCTGCCTCTGCAGTGCTCTCTGCATTAGCAGGCATACCCTGGCTCCTTGGTATTTCATTAGTACCTGCTTGGAGGTTTTCCAGAGCTCAAAGGATAAAATTCAGAAGCTGTGCATCTGGGGTACAGTGCTGACCACATAAGCCAGAAGCATGGAGCCTGCGTTGGGTGTATTCTGGGCTGCCATTTGATCCCTCATTTAATTTAGGCTGTCTGAGTTGCAACACCCTCTCGAGTTTCCCGAGGGCCTGGGTGCTGTGCTGTCCGTGCCGTGCCACTGCCAGCCCCTGCCCAGTGCGTTCCCAGGGCAAAGCTGGGCTGGCCTCTCTGTGCAAAGCTTGCTTTGGGGGAGGACTCTTCCAGCCAGAACAGGGTCTTTCACAGCCTTCCAGTGCCTGGCGAGAGCAGTCATGAGGCGCTGGTCTGGTTTCAGCCTGTGAATGAAGTCCCTCCTTGCAGTGCTGTTTGCCAGCCAACAGGCTCTTCTCTCCACTGCAGCATAATTTTGGAGTCGTTAGGGTTTGGCTTCCTCAGCAAGGGCTGACATTTTTCTTGGTGCTCAGCCAGAATATATGCTGATCGGAGAATGCTGACTTGGCAGGCGGTACCTGACAGCTGCTTGAAGAGGTTGATGTTCGTCCTTCCTGAGCTGTTCCTTTACATTTGCCTTTTTCTTTTTTTGATGATCTTTTTACTGTGCATTCCCCTGTACTTCCTTGGAAACAGAATTAAGGATCTGTGAACAATGAGAGTGTGTGCGTGTGTGTTAAAAGGGGCCGAATGTTTTATTTGGGCAATAGCTACAAGCAGATGATATCTTGAACCATTTTAACAAACAGCAGGGATCAAGATCATGAAATGCCTTCCATTTGTGAGTTTGTATGGCTGCCAGTTGGACGGAAGAGAGAAGACAAGGTAGGGCCATAGCACAGACTCACATGAAAGGAGGTGGGAAGTGAGAGGCTGCTGGATGAGAAGCTCAACATGAGCCAGCAACGTGCGCTTGCAGCCCAAAAAGCCAACTGTATCCTGGGCTGCATCTAAAGAAATGTGACCAGCAGGCCTAGACAGGGGCTTCTCCCTCTCTGCTCCACTCTGGAGAGACCTTACCTGAAGCACTGCATTCAGTTCTGGCGTCCACAGCTCAGGAACGACATGGATCTGTTAGGGCAAGTCCAGAGGAGGCCACAAAGATGAGAGAGTTGGGCTTGTTTAGGCTGGAGAAAGATCCAGGGAGACCTTATAGCAGCCTTCCAGTACATAAAGGGGGCCTACAGAAAAGCTGGGGAGGGGCTCTTTATAAGTGACAGGACAAAGGCTAACAGTTTTAAACTGAAAGAGAGGAGATTTAGATTAGCCATTAGGAAGAAATTTGTTACTGTGCGAGTGGTGAGGCACTGGTACACTTGTCTGAAGAAGTCATGGATGCCCCATCACTGGAGGTGTTCAAGGCCAGGTTGGATGGGGCTTTGAACAGCCTGATCCAGTGGGAGGTGTCCCTGCCCGTGGTAGTAGGGGAGTGGAACTGGATGGGCTTTAAGGTCGCTTCCAATCTAAACCGTTCTGTGATTCTATGAAATGTGTTTCTGCTGTGGCTCACTGCAGGCTCCGACCACATCCGTGAGAAGGATGGGCTGTGGGCTGTCCTGGCTTGGCTGTCCATCCTAGCCACCCGCAAGCAGAGTGTAGAAGACATCATGAAGGATCACTGGCAGAAATACGGCAGGAACTTCTTCACCAGGTGGGGCAAGTGCTCCTGACATCTTACACTTATGTCTGTCCTGTGTTTGACCTTCTAAGCACTACTGGAACCAATATGTGCTACTACGATGCTGATCCTGCCTCATTGCCCTTGCTGTTTCCATGGTGTGACAATAATTTAATACTCCCCAACATATCTGAGGCGGTATTCACCTTAACATTTCATGATGTCCACTTAAGGATTTGTTATTCTAAATGTGAATCTAGTAAGCAGAAAAATCTACAAAAGCTGTACATTCTATACATGCAAGATATCTTTTTTTTTCTTTCAATGGAGGTTTTCTTCTTGCAAGAGTCTCTTTTGCCATTGGAACACTGTGTTTCTTGAGACTATGAGTCACAAGTTAATTTGTAGTGTCTTCAGTGATGGCAATGTTTTACTGAATGGCTGCCCAGCTCCTAGGCCATTATGTACCTCATTGAGTTTCTGACTAGTCCCAAAATACTCTTAATTTTAAATGCAGTAGACATGGAAGATGAAAAGGGAAGGAGTGAGCACCAACCTGCACAGAAGCACAGGTGGGGAGTGAAAGCATTAAGCAAAATTCTTTAAGCTTGAAAGACCTACACAAAAATTCCGTCTCAAATTGCCAAATGGAAGACTGTGTTTCCCCCCTGCTACCTCCCACCACAAAGCCAGCGCACTTCTGAGGTGTTTCAGCCTGTGGAAAAAATGCCAAAGTCTAGAATGAAAAGGCACTCTTTTTGCACCAGAGCTATGTGTGCATAGTGAGCTAAATGCAATGGCAGGCAGGTTAGCAAGCCTGTGCCTGCTTCATCTGGCCAGCCGGGCAAATAAAAGCGGCACAAATCAACCTGGCAATCAGAGTACAAAGACTGGGATCCCCGATGTGTGCTTCAGCGGCTCTCTGCTGCCTCTCTTACCCACCTTAATGAAATCAAAGCTGGCACTGGTATGTTATGATGTGCTGCAATCACACCTGCCTTAGGCTGTGGGGACACAAACAAGGATGTTCAGGGAGAATTGTTATCGCGAGGAACCTGTTGAGATTCTATTGTCAGAATTAGAATAAATTCTTTGCAGTCAGCATTATTGGAGTCTAGCCCTCTCTCTTCGATGTGTCTACCGCAAGACAGTGCAATTTGCGCTTTCGTCTCTCCTGACGCAGAATATCTGGGATATGTTGCAGACTTGTACTGGACATAGCTATGTTGCTGCACGCAGATCCTCCTCTCTTTTTCTTCCTGTCCTCCCCTCCTGTAAGGGAGTATAGAACATCTATGGGGCAGACCACAGTGTTTAAGCAATGGCATCACAAAACGTTGCTACTCATTACAGCCTCTACTTCCTAATCTTTGATTTGTGGTAACTGGTTGTAGATACGACTATGAAGAGGTGGATGCAGACGCAGCTAACAAAATGATGAAGGATTTGGAGACTGTGATGTTTGACCGCTCCTTTGTGGGGAAACAGTTGTCATGTGGTGACAAAGTCTACACGGTTGAGAAAGCTGATAATTTTGAATACAATGATCCTGTGGATGGAAGTGTTTCCAGAAACCAGGTGGGCCTAGCGTCGCATGGGCTGAACGTGACCTTGGAGAGGTGTTGTGTTGTGCTGTGTGTTCTCAGCTTAATCGTTGTATGTTGTATTTACAACTGCTTTAAAATCAAACATTGTATTTGTCCCTTGGAAAATTTTTTCTGCCCTGTGTTTGCTGGTTGGATCCTGCTCTGTGTGAGGGAAATTGCTGCCTTGGAGAGGGAAGGGTCTGGAGGCTGCTCCAGCCCCAGCAAGGCCTGGAGTGGGAGCAGAGCTTCCCAACAGCCACCCCAGAGGGGAAGGAGTGATGGAGCCGGGTTGAAGGGGATCCAGTGCTGAGAATGAAAGAGTTGAAACTCAACTGGGGAATGAGGCACAAAACCTCTCGTTCACGTATCATCATGTCTCTAGCCCTAGACCCCCAGACTGCTGCACGAGAATCCTCTGTAGAT
This sequence comes from Neomorphus geoffroyi, assembly GCA_033558235.1. NCBI lineage: Eukaryota > Metazoa > Chordata > Aves > Cuculiformes > Neomorphidae > Neomorphus > Neomorphus geoffroyi. The sequence goes on along the minus strand of JAUMJM010000008.1, from coordinate 22,383,082 downwards.
GCATTTTTCCCTGAGCTGATGGCACTCCTCATGTGCTTAGTTCCAGGCTCCAGCAGTCACAAGGGTATTAAAAACATGTGAGATGAGTACCCTGGCACTAGAGATTATGGAAATGAAAATGTCCTGTAGGTGGATTGATTTGATAGCATAAAGTGGAAGTGTAGTAAGTGGGAAGAAATAACAGAGAAATCCTCAGGAATGATTGCCTTGCCTGTGGGATGACAGGAGCGCTTTCTTTAGGTCCTGTTTTCATGGAAAAGCAGTGAGTTGGTAATGCTGTGTCTGAGAGAATCAATCCCTGTAGCTCCCTGAGGAGGAGGAGTTTGGGGATCGTGCAGGTCAGGCACAGCCACGCTAGGTCTTACAGAAAATACCTGGAGTACCTGAGAGGTACTGAAAAAAAGCTGAAAGGCTTTTCCCTCCTTCTCTCTTACCAGGGCTTGCGGCTCATCTTCTCTGATGGCTCCCGCATCATCTTCAGACTCAGCGGTACTGGCAGTGCCGGAGCAACTGTGCGGCTATACATCGACAGCTATGAGAAGGATGCTCAGAAGATACATGAAGACCCACAGGTAAGCATTGCATCTCAGTCATGGTACCACTTGCTCAGCTGTCTTTTGCTTAGAGCTATGTGGGTGTGCTAGGTAATTTGGAAGCAAAGGCTGTGGTGTCTTTAATTCCAGTATAAATAGATGTATTAAAAAAAAGGTCTGTGTGGAACAAGTGTTACTTATTCAGAATCCCTCCCAGCTGCTTCTGCAATCATACATTAGTTTTCCTGTTTGTTTGTATTACATCTGTAGCTGGTTGCAGGTGTGGGGAGGACACTGTTTGAGTCCTGGACTGACCTTCTAGTGAAAAGTTGCATTACTACGGATAAAACGAGCTCATTCCTACACTGAATTTGGGAAATACTGTTTAAGGCAAATAAATGAGGGTGAAAGGACACAGTTGTGTATAGGATGACAGTGACCTGTTCTGTACCAAGTTTAATACATGTTTTTTACAGCTCATTTAAAAATGCTGTTGACCTTTTCTATAGGCACAGGAGGAGAAGAATCCTCGTTTTATATTCCCCAGCAAACAGTCTTTGAGCTCTTTTTGCATAACTTACTGTGCCGTTATTGACAAAAAGAATAAAACCCCCCACATTCTGAGAGGCATGAACTAAACTTATGATTTAACTGGCCTGTGCAGGGGGTGCAGCAGAGTTTGGAGCGTGGCATAATGAAGGTGGCAGCAGCAACACTGATACTGTGCTTGGGTTTCCTCTCCAAACCTGCAGGTGCTCATAACACTGCATCCCTCACTGCACTGTTCCTCTTGCTGGTCCCTCAGTCAGTCCCTTGATTAGCAGAACCGAGCTTTGGGTGTCCCAGGCTGACACCACGAGGGAAGGGTGGGCATGATTTGTGTAGGCTGCGCGTGCCGCTCTGCTCTGTGGTTCTGAGCCATCTCTTTCCTTTCTGCAGGTCATGTTGGCACCTCTCATTTCTATTGCACTGAAACTTTCACAGCTTCATGAAAGAACCGGCCGCACTGGTCCGACTGTCATAACATAAAGGCTTGGTAAGACACCATGCTGGAGTGCACACTGAGTGAAGGAAGTCAGCCTGCCTCCCCTTCTATTGTCAAATCTGTTGCTTAAAGAGGATTATTAATTTTATCTCTATATTTCAGAACACTGTTGAACTGCTAAGGACAGACAATAAACCCTAGCCCCTGCCACCACGTTGTGTGCATGTTGCTGTGCTGTTTTTCTGCATCACACAGCATTGCTGGCAACTTGTGTATGGTGCTCATTAGCACAGCCTTTTGGGTTAGCATATGCACGGGGTTTTTTTGCTTAAACAAACGGCTCTAGAAATAACAGAAACAAAATTCTTCAATAATACAGAGGGTTTTTTCTGTCTTGGAAACTTTCCTGGAAAAGAAGCATAAATGCTTTATCCTTATTAATACATAGTCTTTTAAATGTCATGTCTCTGAATAAGCAATGGCTGTTTATTAAGGCTTAGTATTTTTCGCTGAGGTGGATTATTCCCTTTCAAAAAGAAGTTATGGAAATTGATCTCCATTTGCCTTCTGTATAAGAAAAAACCCACGACAAACCCTCTGTATAGAACTTAGCCGTAACAAGCATTGCAGGATATTAAAGCGATATGGGCTACAATTACTGTTCAGTGCTCTTTTATTTTCTTACATTGTGATAGGTTCCCTTCTGAAGAATAAAGATTACTGTGATGATCTCGTTTGGTGAACGTGGATAGTAAGGTCCTTGGAATAATCAGATTTGAAGGCATTAATGTAAAATATCCCATCCAAGGGCACAAAAGAGGGTCACTTTGGAAACAGTTGTAGCTTGTTCCATGTTAACGCCCTGCAGCTGCACCTCCTGCCCCTTTCCTGGAAGCCGTTCCCCCGATGCCCTGTTCCTGCTCCCAGCCTGAATGGCTGATGCTGCCCTGGAGAGCACCCCACCCATCCATGGGGGATATTGCCTTCCAGCAACAGTGGGACTCTGGAAAATAACCCCAGTTAAATCCACAAGACCCTATTGGTTTATTCCCTCCATGTGCAGGCTGTTAAGGCTTCAACTATGTTAATAAAAGTAGATTACATTAGTGGGAATGAGTTTAGGTGGCTTTCCTCTTGTTATTTGCTTGCCTTTGTTACCCTGATCCATGCCCCGTCTTACTCTGCCCTGGCAGGGCTTGGCAGTGCAGAGCCTGGCCATGCAACTGAAATTCAGGCTGGGTCCCTGGGCAGGCCTGAGGGAACAGACCATCACCCTAATCAGCAACACTTCTGAGGTAGATGTGGATGTGCTGACAAAACACTCTTTAACTCATCTTCCTCGCAGAGGTAAGGTGTCTCTTCCCGACAAACGGACTTCTCTGCTCAGTTGGTGCCAACAGCTTTGCTGGCAGAGCTGCTTTGGTTTGGGGCATATTAAAAACCCAGAAAACTTCACAGCCTGTTGCTGCTTGTTGTTGGCGTGTGCCCTGGTGATGGAGGTTGCTGGGTCAGGGGTGCAGAGCTCCTGTACCCACTCCTACAGCCCGGCTCCACCGGTCAGCCATGCCCATGGGAATGCCATGCCTGTGGATTTTGCCATGTCTGTGGAGATGCGTGGCAAAATGGTCCTGGCGAAAAGGCACAGCTGTGCAATTTGCTCTGCAGCCCTCTCCACACTGTGCTCTGGTTTTGAACCAGCCATGGTCTCTGTGTTTGATGGATTCAGGTCAACAAACAGGAGATTACCTGAGTAAACTCTGTATCACCTGTCTGAGGAAGCAATGCTTGTGGTCAGGGTCTGGCCGCAAACTACTGTAACAAGGATTCCTCTTTACAATGAAAAATAGCAGTTGTGGCATATGGGTTTGTCCCAATCCAAGCAAAAAGGGAAACCCAAACCCTAACAACCCCCATGTGTGGAGATGGACCAGAGTTTCCACCTTAGTATGTGGTGGGCAGGTTCTTCACAAAAAACAGATCTTGAAGGTTGACCTCCAAGTCCATATGTTAAAAGGGATAAATGGTCAATGGCTGTGACTGAAACTGCTGTGCACCGTGCAGAGCTCTGCCTGCGGGGCTGAGCTCCTGTGTGACTCGCTCCTGCACCTCTTCCCCCTGCAGCTGCGGTGGAGCCACAGATTTCTCCTGCTCACAATCTGCCGAGCAAAGGGAAAACCTCCCAGGAGGCAGTACAAGGGCAGAGAGCAGCAGGCGGGGGCTGCGCACATCGAGTGCAAAGCCTTACCCAGAGCAAGCTGTGCTGTGTCACTTAATAAAATACAACTAAAGAAATCCAAGAATCCAGCAAACACCATGTTGTCAGCATTAAGGGGACAAAGGGGAAGAAAACCCATAAATCAAACCTGAGTTGTGTGTCAAACCCAGGAAAGGGTGGTTAAATACAGTCCAGCCCATATTCATGACTTTTGTCCTTGTGTAGGCGAAAGGTGTATCGAAGTGAAATTCCATAATCCAGGCACATCCCTGGTGTGAGCTAGGAGCTATGTTCAACTTTCATCTCCTCTGACAAAAAAGGTGCAGGGCTGAATTTGGAGGTTGGCAAGGAAATATGGAGACTCTCACTTGTAAGCTGTTGCTTCCAGCCTTTCTCTGAACGGTATCAACTGCACTTCAGCCCCACTTCTGCCGCAGTGGTGCTTGTAGCAGGGAAGCATCAGGGATAGAGGGCCAAACCCCGTTGCTTTTCACTACTGTTGCTGAATCACTGCTCCATCCCGTTTCCCTGGCTCAGCTCATAAGGGTGAGCATGGGACTCATCTGCTTGTTTTCCTATTCAAGGGAATTACTGCTGTGAAACACTCCGATTTTTTTTGCAACATTTTTACTGGCAAACATTGATCTTGGTTTTATAATAGAAGCCCTTGCTCCCCGAGAGCACTTAGTGCTGGGCTATAATAAAAACACCTTCTTCTTGCAGCTGTTTTGCAGCATGGAGCCAGCTCACTCTTCCTTTTTTAATCTGCAGAGCAGGCTTGTAATTGTTTTAGTGGTGAAAATGTTTGGAGTATTTTGGGCTCTAATGAATGACTCCTTTTCCATACTGCATGTCAGGCATTGTTAGCATGGATGCTCCTGTGTCTCTGCCAAACGAGTCAGTCTGGAAGTGTGAGCTGTGTGGCCAAGAAAGGGCAGATGCAGTCAGCAAGGAAGCTTCCAAATTAATCTGGGGAATCTCCTTTCTTCTGAGCACTTGAAAGACTGAGCTTAAATCTACTTGACAGCTTCTTCTGTAGGGACACGTATGGCATGGAACCATTTGATCTCTCAGTCAGCTAATAACAAACTTGAAAACAATGTAAACTGGTGATTATAAAATGCTCCAAGAGACAAAAGAATTTACATTTGTGTCATAGAGCTTCAGTCTGATTTGATGACAAAACCAAATAATTGTGAATAAAACATGTTTGTAAATTGTGTTTGCACCCTAATAGCTGCTCAGTAAAATGATCCACTTAGTCTTGGGGTAAAGAGAAATACCAATAAAGGCTAAAAGCCTAGGTCAGAAACACTGCTGCCCACAGGCAGGCTGTGCTAAGCTGCTCTGTGCAGCAGGACCTGTGGGCTGCGTTCTGCAAAGCACTAATCAGAGAGGGTGTGTGTGAGCCTGCAGCATCATCATCCAGCGGCTGCTGACCTGGGGAAAACTGGTGCCTGAGACTGGGAGAGCCATGTTTTCTGTGCTGTGGTGCTGTGCCTGCAAGCCTGGTGCTTCACTTGGGAGGGTGGGCTCTCAGAGGCTTTCCTTATCACAGGCTGCAAAGCACTAAACCAGAAAACTAGGATTAGTGGGGAAAAACAATTTGGCCGCTCTAATTTGCCTTTTAAGTGTTGCGTGAAACAAGTGACCCCATAGTTTATGGTTGGCCTCTTTTTAAAGAGCGTCAGTCCTGAGTTCCTTCTACTGGAACCACAGGCACTTTTCAGTCAAACTCTGCATATTAAAAACTGCTCTCTTGCCCACAATGGTGCTAAGGGTTCAGCACCTCTCTTCTTCTGGGGCTCACAACTTATTTCAGCATCTTCAGAGTGTGATGCAAAGCTTTTTACTCTCATGGCTTTATCTCAGCCACGGTTCTTCTGTTTCTTCCCAGCTGTGCCTCTACAGCAAGCACAGCTGGAACTGTTATCCCCCTGTCAAAACCCTTCCCCCATGACAATTTGTACCTTTGTGGCCTCTGCTGATCCAGCTCACGGGATCAGGAGCCTTGCAGGCAAGAGGGAGATGGCTATAGGCAAAAGATTGCTCTTGGAGAAGCCTGGGCAGATTTGCCCTCTGGGTTGCCAAGTGGGACGTAATGCTCAGCAGCTGCCTGAGTGCCAGCAAGACTCTGAACACACAGCGAATGGAGGAAAAGTGGCTTTTTGTGGTTAACTGGTACAGCTCTGAATACAGGAGACTTCCCTTCTGTGCGCCAAGGTTCAGATAGCCATAATTTTGTCAGGAAATTCAGTTTTACCCCTGGGCTGTATTATAACCAGTTCCTTCCAAGTCAGTGACTGTGTGCAACAGCAGAGAAACACGGTCAGCCCATACAGCACTTAACGGACTATCTTTGCCAAAGATGTGGCGATGAAGGTGTTTGCAGAGACTCAGCCCCTCTGTGCAGATGAGTATTTGCATGAAAAATTACTCCTGCTCTTTCTTTGCTTCTCTTCAGGCTGAAGCTATCGACTGCTGTCCCAGAGGAACCCAATTAGATCCAGATGTCTCACCAGTCATGTGCATTTTAATCTTTACCCTGAGTTTATGTAATGCAATATCTGATTTCTGCATGCAGTTTTCACTGCAGAAAAATGAAAATACATCACAAACACTCACTGACAAAAGCAAGCACAGCCATACACAGAGCGGAAACCAGTGCAATCATAAAACTTCCACACGGTGATTTCTTGTCCCAGTCTGGTGGGTCTTACAAAGGTGCCTGGGTCTTGCCAGAAGTCAAGGTAACAGGCAGCAGTGGCTGGGGTGATGCACGAGGTGAGGGTTTTACTAGCTGTTGTCAGTGAGCACACGCACCAGAGGCTGAACTCTTGTGCTAGAGACAGAAAAGCTCTGAAATCCTGATCTTCTGTAGGATCTGAAAATGCTCTACAATAGGAGACGGACTGTCTCTCTCTAGATGGCAGCACTGGTAAAGGGTCTTGAGGCAGTCTGTTATGGACCCAGGGTCTTGCTGTACCTCACTTGACGTGATTTCACCTATAATTCAGACATTCATTCACAATTCAAAATTACTACAGCTCTGAAGTCCTTAGTGAGTGCACAGGCTGCCAAGCTGTTCCCTAAGCGCAGTCTGCTGAGCATAAGTATTGGCACAGCCTGGTAAACCAAATATGACTGAGGCTACCTAAAACTGTTCCCAGCAAATGCTACATAATGCTGGTTTTGTGGGATATTTCCATATGATAAATTCAAAATCCAACCCCCAGATCTTCAGCATGCAGAGTCTCGGGCAAAATTTCCAGTTAGACTGAAAAAAAATCTTTTCCTTCAGCTTTGCCATGACAAGTATGTGTTATTCAGCATGTTTCAACCACAGCACTGGCAGATATGCCCAGGCTTAGGGGGGCAAAGTGGCTGCAAATGAAATAACTGATTATCAAATCAAATAAAACAACTCTCATTTTTTTCCTCAATGTTTTCACACACTGTTCAGGCATGGGGGACCACAGCATGTCCCAGTGTCTCTGTGCACTTTCTCCACCATCAGAAGAGTTTCTTCTCATCCCTTCCCCTAGTACCCCTCGCATTCCCTGGCTCTGAGAGGGTCTGGGAGGATCCCAGAAATTCTGAGCCGGGACGAGTGAGGAGCACGGCTAGGCCAGGGTGAAGAAGTGTGGGTGAAGGAGCATGGCCAGGGAATTCTCGCAAGATCAACATGGGATCAGGAGCTGGCACTGAGGCAGAGGTGGGGGCTGCATGGTATATGCAGAGAGTGGAAGGTATAAAAGCTTCAGAACAGTGGCAGATTTGGTTTTATTGTCTTTGTTTTCAGAGGTTGTGAAATAAGCCAAAATTAACAGAGATAAAGGCCCTCTTCCCCATTATGGGAAATGGCTCTATATGCCAGCACGGAACCTGCTGTTCACAGCATCCCACCTGCACTTTAATTCTGCAAACTCACATTTTCCTCTGAGGCTGAACACTCAGATGAACTCACATACACCTTGATTACAGGGAACCAATTAAGTTATAATTAGCATAAGGAATACCAGCGAGGAGCAACAGTCCAGATCTGAAATTTATCGGCGTACTCCAGGCTTATATAACAGCATGTGAGATGAGTCAAAGCTGCAGCCATTAGGATGGATTCGTATGGCATCTGAAGTTGTTATTAAATATCCATGCTCCCATTTCCAATGGCATGGGTTATAATTTGCATCATCTTGGTAAATGAATCCTTGCTTATTTATGTGCACGACAGCCCTCTGCACACAGAGGCTGGGCACTAGTAACGTCTCCTGGCGTCTCACCAGCTCCTGGGCAAAGCAGCAATACTGTGCACTTCGTATGTGAAAGTACAGCAAGGCAAAGGCTGGCAAAGAAATCCTGCCTGTGGCACATTTAATTTGCCATTATTTTGACCTTTCTATCCATTTATTTATTTTCATTTTACAATAGCAAGGCACTAGTCATTGAGTGCAGGGCATTCCCTAATGGCCAAGGGTTAAACCTTGCACTTCCATCAGTCCCTTCTGGCTGTCATCCAGCATGAAGAATCCACTCACACATCTGGTGTAACACCCACTCCCACCCCCAGTCCCTAGAAGCAATTGGAATGAGATGAACATTACACGAGTTTGGCTGTATTTAATGGCTATATTTAATATTATGGCATTGCTTAGAAAGACTTTACACCAATTTCAAATCAATTCAGCTTCCCCGTGCCCTTTATAAAAGCCACTCTGGAAGGACTATTACAAGCCTTTCACATTCTGCTCACCTCGAGGTGACTTAGACATGTGGCTGCCACTGTGGTGTACAGCTCACTGCATCCAGGAGCCCTCAGCGTCATTCCCTGCCTCTTTCAGGTCCCAGTGAACCTCCTCACATCCATGGCAGAAGGGAAGATAAGGAAAAAAAGTAAGTTGTAGAGGGAATAAATGGGCAAAGAAAGCCCTGTGTCACAGTGAGTGAGTGCGAAGCTTTGAATCATTTGACTCCGTATTTATTCACTGCTCCTAGGAGACAGGGGAAGCTGGAGAGAAGTGGAGGAGTTTAGGAAGTTTGCAAGCAGAGTGCTTGTGTTGTTTCTGGCACAAAATTACAGGTCATGTGTGTCCCTTCACAATGCCATTAACCTCCCATGGTGAGGCCAGGAGAACTTCTGAAACGATCAGCTCTGCCATTTCCATGAAAGATGACTTAATCAGTTGTTCCTGGCAGCAGCAAGGCTTGGACTGCAGGTGGGAGCCACAAGCAAGGTGAGGCAGGATCCAGTTTATGCAGAATAAATCTGATAAATGTGGGTTAAAATGCTGGAGACAGCTGCTATTGAAATGAGAATCAGCTTTTATCTCTGATCAGTGCTGAGAGCTGTGGGATTCCTTGCTTGGACGAATGTACACGATCCAGCCACGTGGCATCAAGGCAACAGAAGCTGAAAACCTGCCCTGGCTGGAGCATCCCTCGCGTGAGGAAGCACTGATAAGGAGAAGCAGCATAGGGGGCTTTGCCTTCTCCTTTGAGGTCACCTGCCTACACGGATCCTTACCAAGAGATGCTTCCTGGATTTTAAGGCTTGTTTCAAGGCAAGCACATCTGTAAGCATATTCCTGCTCAGTGAGTGTACTGCTGCAGTCTGGTTTTGGCTATGCTAATGCTATGAATTGGTCCTGAAAGAGGTGAAGGAAGGAAAGTTTTCTGCATTTTTCCTTCTGACTGTGCAAAAGTGGATGAAACAGGAGACAGATACTACAAATCTATCCTGTTCCAGTGTAGCCCAAAGATAAAAGTGTTAAAATACTCTGTAATTACAGTCAGCCTCAAAGAAGAAATTTTATGAGGGCAGTAATCAGATACTCAGCTCTTCCAATCCACGGCACAAAATTAAAGAGTTTAGAGGTGTATCTCCCTAAGAAATCTGAACTGTTTGAAAGTCTGACAACTTGGATGACAGAGAAAAAATATATATATTTAAATGATGGTCCTGTCTAGTTCCAGATACCTACATCTTTCTGGCTGAAGCATAGACTTTTGAAAGCAAAATGAAGCCATCAGTTACAGGCAGCTTAAGATGAATAACTTAATTAGTATATAATTGTTATTTTAAATAGCTAAATTAGAGTTTATTAGCATGCTACAATGGATGTGTCAGAAGTACATGAGTTCCTACCAGTTTTGAGAGGTTGGAGTCTACCCCATGCTTACTGGTTTTTAGCTTTGAGTGTCTTCCTGATAAAATTGATGCTTTTGTGGAAGTTGAAAGGTTAGGTTATATGGGAAGTAGAAAAGTAAGTAAGACAGATTTCCTAATGCAGGATGGCAGCATTCCACGTGTGTGATTTAACCAACTAGTTAAGCTTATTAAAAATTCAAAACATTCTGTTAAACATTCTTAAAACATTCTGCTTTTCAGTTTTAAAATGAAAACCCTATTATCAGAGATTCCCTCACATTTCCTGCAATCAAAGGAAACTTATTTTCCCAAGTTTAACTTCTTAATGGGAAATGCACAGTAGCATGCCTGCAGGCACATCACTCTTGTGAATGTTTTAGCCTAGTCTCCTAAAGAGTCCCATGCAGTCAACCCACTTCTGCATGTCTTTTCTAGGGAACCCTGTTGGCGTATGTCAAACTGGATATAGATCTAGAGTTAGCAAAGATAATAAATACTGTTGGTTCAATGGTATTTTGCAGCAGAATGGCAGAGAGGGAGAAATCACAGTGAGACCTCTGCTGAAGAACAGTGGCTCTGGGAGATCATCTCTTCCTGGACATCAGTGAATCCACACAGGACTCCGTGCCCAAAACACACACACATAGAAAACTGAGCACTGTCATCTCTCATGCCAGTGGAAGTATTTGCTTTAGAATTGCTTGTTCAAAAGAAAGGCATGAGGTTCTAATACTTTGCCACAGAAACCCTAAATGCCTCTCGTCCCTCCTGTCGTAGCAGGTAGGGCAGAGCTTGCAGAGATCTGCCTTATTGCAGAGGTTTGGCTCATCCTCTCTCCAGTCACTTTTGTCAATGTCAAGTTTCTTTTCCATGATCCCAAACACTGCAGGAGCCCCCCACGCTCAGGAGTTCGGTACTTACACACATGCCATAGTTCTTTAGCCCCAGAGCAACATCATCAGTAGCTGCACTTGGTCAGCTGCCTAAAGATCTGCTGGAAAGTTTTTTTTCATTTATTCCTTCTGCTTATTTTCCTAAGGGAAAAGTTGTGGTGTGACCTCAGCCTCTGCCTGCTCTGCCCTTGGTGAGTGTGTGACTGCACAGGCACTCTACGCCAGGACCAGCCATGCCGGCAGCTTTGGGAGAAGGAAGGAGCTGGGAGCTCAGTAAATTGGAGTCCTGATGGATGCTGGAAAGATGATGGGAGATTTTTTTGAGGTGCAAGTATAAAGAGTTAAGGATGCAAAACTGCTGGGTATTATTACTTGTGCTGTTTGTATCTTGCTTAAAAATATATTCTGGGATTCTGATATCAGTCATTAGAATCATGACACAGAAAAAGAAACCCAGCAGAATATGGCCAAAGCTGCCCTGGCAGAAGTAAACGGAATCTACAGGGCAAGCTTTGTGTTTCTGTAACACACCCAGCTAGCTAATAGCGTGCTCTGTTTATAGTAACATACTGTTGGATGCAAGCTGATTTTAGACGTTTGTGCGTGTGTGCACTCTTAAAATCTGTCTGTGTTGGGAATAATGAAGACATTTCTCACCAAAAGCTGGATATGTTCCCTGCAGAGCCATGGTACTGGGCTACTTTTCCTGGCTGGGTGCAACACCAGGGACGGAGAGAAGTCCAGGACTCACACCATGGCTCATAGGTGCTGGGCAGAGCTGGGGCTGCTCATCTCCATATGTGCACCCCAGTGGAGACAGATTGTGATTTGTGATGCTGCAGATACTTGTTTGCTTCAGCAAATTGTGTTGATTTGAGAAAATCAAGGACATATTTCATTATAAAAACCTCATCTTTCTGCTTCTGTATCATCAGGACAAACTTCCTCATTTTTTGTACTTTTTATTTTCAATGAGTAAAGTGTTTAATGTAAATTGAAGCAATTTACTTTTTAGTTTATTGCAAAGAAAAATTGCAAGCAAAAATGTGCTACATGTACAGGGCTACTGATTAGCATCTTGCAGTAGCAGGTGGGACAGTAGAGCCTCTGGCCATATTTCAAGCATTTACTGTTCATAATATTCATGGTAGCACTAGCAATGTAAAGCAGTTTCTTTTTCTGTTTTCTTTAAAAAAAAAGAAATAAAAGATGGAATAGATCCATGCAAATTAAACAGCAGCAAAAACTAAACTAGACTTTAGTGGTTTCAAATACCCAGGCTATATGGGTAAGCTCTCTATCATAGAGAGAATCAAAGTCAATTTTCAAGCAGCTATGTTCTACTTTGAACTGATTATTGTAAATGTCTTATAAAAAGCAGCTGAGCTGCATTTTTCAGTTTTGTATACAGGTCTTGAAAACCCACTAAGTAGCTGAATGCTCCCATGCATCTATGTTACACTTATTGTGCGGTAGAAAGAAGGTACAGAATATACCTCAGCTCACATATAAATAACATACTGTGAATTTTTTCTGTCATTACTATGTGAATTGATGCTAAACAGCATAGCTGATCCTGTTCATAGGAATTGTTTTTTAGACCCACAGAAATGCTACAGATTCCTCTCACTATTCACTAATTCCTGCAAAATTATGTATAATGGTTTTGTAGCTCAGTGCTTGCATACTGGATCTTTCTTTCACCTTAACTTTTGGAGTTTCTTCTATCTTTTTTCCCTTCTTTGTTTTCAGCTTTTCCTTCTCTACATTCTCCTTCACAATTTTCCAATTTGCCATCTTCTCCATACATACTATTTCACCCATTGCTCTAGATGTTTTTCTTTTTTCACGGTACAGTGTGAGAACACAAGAATTCAAGACCAATACTCAACTTCAACATCTGCAAACTCTGCTCTGGTCTCTGCTTTCAGCATTGACTAAAATTCCCTTTCTGGAACTCCAGCACAGATGTCTGAGGAGTTACTGTGAGATCAGGTGAGCCTGCAGAAAAGGTAGACAGTGTAATTTTTGTAATGTCCCCACAAAGCACTCACAGAAGAAGCAAGACAGTGGCTTTTCTGGCTCGCCTTGGTTGCGGTGGCTCCTTTTGGGCTGGCTAAGAGTGGCTGGGGCCTGGGAGTTTTGGCCACATAGCCTGAGCTGTGTAGGTTTGTCCTACTAAAAGATGTTGTAATGTGTACATCTGTGTTAAAGCAAAGAACATTTTCCATAGCAACTGCACTGTTTGTAGTAGCAATAGCATTTGCGATTGCCTCACTGCCACACTTCACAGCACTGCAGTGAGGGTCCGTTGCAAGGAATGCTGAAGCAATGAAGCACTGGTTGGGAATAAAAGGACATAACCCCCAATTTTCAGAGCTGGTGTAAGCGACTTACAAATGAATTGCACTGGGAAACAAAGGGAAAGAGGCTCATCACTCACTGCAAACCTGAGGTGGATGGATTAATTCACATCCTGTCCAGGCCAGAATGCTGTGCACAAACCAGGAAGTCCTGCTGTGGAGCCCAGGTGAGCGTGCAGCGGTGTGTAAGGAGCAGCTCGGTATTTGCCCAGCTCAGAACATGGGCAAAAGCCCTCTGCTTGGATGCATCAGGGCACTCTGACACTGCTGGGCAACTGGGAATATTTAACCCAGAACCAGAAGCAAGGATGTTTGTGTTATGTGGTTTTATTCCCCAAACTCCACACTCCTGCCAGCTGCATAGGTCAGTGATACCCCGTACCAATGCAAACTCCAAAGATCTTCAAAGTTAGTCTTGTTGTGGGACTCACCTCCCCCAAAACAGTATTTAAAAGCATATGAAATTCTGCTTAAAACTCAAGTTTTCTTTATTTTGACACCATTCTTTTTTTTTTTTTTTTTCATTATTAATGATTAGCGCTGTTTTAAATCAGTGCAGAGAGACCTTGAGTGTTGGCCAAACACAAGGTGCTGGGGTGAATGCCAAAACCAGGGAGGACAAATCAGTGGTAGGAGAAGGAGATGACACAGGGAGGCAAAGGTCGCTTTATAAGAGAATTTTCTTAACAGTAAGAGTTTTGCTAAGGGTTATTTGATGCAATTTGCCATGGAACACTGTAGAAAATATCTCTATTTTTATGCATTTAAAGCTCTGTAGATTTTCAGTTCCATTTACTCCATAGAAACTAATATAAATGTAAAGAACATTTTAATCAACATCCTTTAGAATAAATGATACATTAGAAACATTAAATAACATTAAGTATTCAGTTACATCCTAGGCTCCCACTGCTTTTATTCCACATACAATGAAATGTATGAAATGTGAAGCAGTCTGAGAGTTAAAGGTTAAATTATGGATATGTATTCAGCATTTCAAAAGTCTAAGAAGCTGTCAAGCTCTGTAGTCCCTTTTACATAAAAGGCTTGTCAGCACGTGTTGCTGAGATTGATGGGAGATCTGCACTGCCAACCCAGGTAAGACAAGCAGACATGGCATAAGCTGAAAGGATAAAGAAGTGGAGAACTAATAGTGGTCTATAAACCCAATATAACTTATATGTGTTTCTTCGGCATTGCAATACCACTCCAAACCAGAGACCAACTGTTAACAGAGGCAAAGCCAACTTCAGCCTTTTCAGGCTGACAATTGGTCGTGTAAGTTACCAAATAACCCAAGACCTCAGGACTAAACTTCTCCAATTGTTTTCACATGATGCAACTTCAAATCTCTCCTTTGAACAGTATTAGATTTCCTTGCATTCCCATAAACTTCAGAAAAAGTTGACTGCTCTCACATTTCAGACTGTGACCCAGCTAACTTGCACTTTTCCCCTCTGCTAGTCTGGAGAACAGAATAATGAAATTCAGACAACAGTGACCAAATGTTGCTCTGTAGAACTTTCCTCTTACAAAACAGATGAATACTCCTGGGCTCCAAAACACTGCAGGGAACAAAACTTTCAAACCTTATGGAAATAAAATAGTAAGCCTCAGCAGTGACTTCATCTCCTTTATCAGATCAGAGACATTTTCACTGGAATTGAAATGGATTTAAAACCCCCGCTGTAAATAGAGCAAAAGAATTAAAAAATCCCACTGAAGCCACTATTGAAATAAAGCTTTATTTAAAAAAACCTACATCCATGTGAATGAAAGCTAAATTTCATAGAGCTATAGAGGAAAAAACCCTCCACCATCCTCATAGTTTATGTAAGTTTTGTTGCAGATAGAGGTGTGCTTTTATAAGAACGAGGAAAAGAAGTATTTTAGCTTTTGTGTGTGTGATTAAAAAGATGATAAGCAAACGTATTGTGTACTCTGATTTGAACAAAGGGCTATAGAAAATGACCACAGACATGCTGTGTGGAGTTTCAGTTGCTGCAAGGTCTGGAATTTCTCCCTTGAGATGCTGAGTACTCTCGGATCTCGTAGAAATCTGACCAAGCCAGTCCACTCAGCATCTTGCCTTGTATGAGGCCTTATATTTATATAACAAGAAATACCCACTGTGCTGCAGATTTGCTGCTGGTGTGAGTGGAATTGCATTCACTTAAGCCCATTGCAAATTTAGCCACTAGAGTCAAAATAAAAGGAGCCAAAATATATAAATCCAGGAGACGAAGTTTATGGGGGAACTAAACCAAACATTCAGCATCAAGATTTAGTGCAGCCAAATTGTTATAACTAAATGGGGTACCTTACATCATTTTTTGTCCTAGGGGTGTACTCTCCATTTTAGTGGCATGCTACACGCACACTGATAACAATAAAAGTTTTACATGCAAAATGTGTGCAAAATAATACAAGATGTTAGATAGTACGATACAAGTCTATAAACCCGATGCCTAAAACCTGCTATGATGGCTTTGCCAATCCCCTGCTAACTTCCATGCATATTTCACTGATGCATCTCTCTTTGTCTTAATTGAAAGTCTTAGAGGTGAACTGGAATGTTGTTGGAATAAAAAAACATTTAAGACGCCAAATCCCTAACAAAATCCCCACGTAGACTTCCAAGTAAATAAATTGTAAAGGTAAATGTACAGGCCTTCTTATTAACCTGCCAAACCAAGAATTTTGGAATCTATTTTTCCCTTGCAAAAATAGTGACATTCTTCCTCTAATGACTGAAGTATTTTATTGCTTTACATGCCTGGCAACAGACATGATATTGTTTAGGAAGGTGGTGAAATCTTTCTTGTTCATGCTGATGACTGCCATGGCACTTCCTGGCACAACTACTTACCACAAGCTGGGCTGGGACTACCTGCAAATGGTGTGAAGTCACAGATCAAGACTGCTGAGAGTAATTGTCTTCCAAACTATTGCCTTAATAACATGCTCCTTGAATCAGATTTTTGAAGATTGGACTCATCGATTCCTTTTAGAAAGTGCAAACAAACTGCAAGAGGAATTGTGGCCCCTTTGAAGTTAAGAAGGAGTTTCACCTGAAATTACCTGAGAAATTCTGCAAAAGAACAACTTTATCATGCCTGAACTAAGCTGTAAATCCATTGCCTTCTTTTCCAGACTCGCTTCTGTGGCTAATGAGAAAGTCTGAGACAAAACAATTGCAACTCCTTCCTCCCAAAGGGTAACTACAAACCTCAGCATCTGAAATGTAAATAACCAGCCTGTGTGACTTTTTGGAACCATCATTCTTACGTGCTTCTTCTCTCACTTGTCTTGCTCTATATCACGTCTGGTTATTAAATTAGTGCTATGAAAGTGACCAGCTCAATGGATATCAAATTTAATGAAATGCTGGGGTGACAACACAGATTTTCAAAACCAAAATAATAACAACAACAAAAACAATGCCTAACGAGCATATCAATACTTGCGTATGTTATTAAGTACTTGCTGGTGATGGTGTCCCACTCTATCACTTTCATTTTTCCAGAAGAGTAACATTACGTGTTATGGAGGTATGTAATTCAAGGACATAAAGAACAGAGTCCTTCTGCCATATGTATAAAATTCCAGTGTAATACATATGAAATGGACAGAATTGTGGTCTATTTCAAGGCTTTTCCTTTTATCTTTTCCACCATCTCCTGCCAAGTTTCAAAGTACTCCCAGATCACAGAATGAACTAGATTATCTGAACAAGATTGTACTGAACCTCCTGATAGTCCCTTTGCCGTTCCCCAGGGCTACAGCCTGTCCTCTGATCCCTGACGGTGCTCTCTTCCACTGTTCCCTACAGCTACACAGTCCTTTACTTTTCTCTTAAGGCAAAGAAAAAAAATCAGCCTGTGAAGGAGACAGAGCCATTGGAGAGTCTGTCACAAACACACCTACTCATCAGCCTGATCTGTTGCCTTCAGAATAAAAAGAGGCCCAGGCAGGGGACGTGTATCCCACTGCCTATGGACATACATTGAGCTACAGCTGACTGGCCTGACTCCGGCAGTGAAAGGCATGTCAGGAAACATGCTGACAAAGACCAGCACTGGATTTAACTTTTAACTAAAACAATATACCAAGTGCAATCCATTACCTCCTTGTCTTTGGTGTCTTTTCTTACTACTGCTGAAAACACAAATACTGAAACCAGCCTTAATTGCTTAATTATTCAGTCATGATCACCAGGTCTATTAACCATTTTCTCAAGCAATTATGAAAAAAAGGGCAAGTTTTGATACGTGATCCTATAAAGTTTTTCACAGGCATGTTGGCCAATATCTGAAACTGTCTGTAATGGATTTTTACAAGACATCTAACTTGCTGGAAAAACCACATAGCAGGATATATGCTTTTGCTGTACATGCCTCTTCTATATACAGAGACTGATTTTTTTAGAGACTTCAGAACATTTACACTTATATCTCCTGTTCCCTTCAAAGAAACATGTTATTTTTTGTACTGAACTCGCACCTGAAAACTCAGCTAGAAAATGAAGGATGCATCAAGTGACACAATGTTTTCACATTTGCACAGAATTCCTAAAGAATTTACAGTGTAAGATATATGTAAATCTCCAATTTTTAGAAGGTACAAGCAACTGTTGTTTTCTATGTTACGTCAGCATGTGGTGAAATCAGGTTTACACGTGGTGTTTCCATGGATGCACCAATTTTAGGAATCCATGGACAGTTCTAATTTCATCTCCAGGTTCCACTCTGGAAGACTTAACACACTGGTGTGAGTCTAGCTGAATTTCAAATGAGTAAAGGATGATCGATATGGCCTCAAATGGCTGAACAAAAAAATCTGGTATAGATTAATAGGAGTGTTAGTGAAAGATGGAAAGGAAAACAAGGATTATTTTATAATGGGACATGATACTTAAGAACACACACTGTCAGTAACTACAAATGTGTAATGTTTCTCTTTTATTTTGCTGTACTTCTGACACTATTCTCTTACAATATCCTGCTTATCAAGCTCGTGAGGTTTATTGTACTTACAAATCATTCCCAGACAGTCAGCTTCTTTGCTAACTTTTCATTAAAAAAACAATAAAAAAGTTTTGTGTGTAATACATTTTCCCTGCGGGAACTAATTCCACAAAGATATTGACTACAATCCTTTTGTTGTTTTAAAATATGTAGACATGCATCAAACAGTTGATTCTTCTCCCCAGAGTCACCTTCTGAAGCTTTATCCATGTATTACATCTCTGAAGCATCCTGCAGACCATGTAGGAGAAACTCTGATTTATCCTCCCAGGCCAGTGTTTATCCTTACCTCGACTACTTTTTGCCATCAGGTCATTATGAATGCTCTGTGCTATTAATTTTATGGCGTTTAGGGCTGTGTCCACTCTAGTTCCTTTGTTTAATATATTTTTAGTTCTTCCGCTGTGGTATGACAGACTGCAGTACATTAAAAGAAAAGTAGGGAGAATATTTGTATTGATTTAAAAATGCTGCAGATTGAGAGCAGATGTACCATGTATTCCCAAAACGTATGTTTTAACTTTCATTTATGTGCTGTGCTGAACAGTGTTCAAGCCAGGAAGTGACTTATATTTGCTAATTGCATGCACTTTGGTAGATCTGTAGCTAAAAATAAGTGGTTTGTTTTTTAATTAGAAATTATTTATCCTTTGACACTGCATGTATCCAACACTTAGAAGCTAACTGAAGACTTGGGGAATCTGCGCTTAGTTTCCCCATCTGCCATAGACTTCTTTCGTATACTTAGGCAGTCACCATGGGTTATCCCAGTGCCCAACTCAGAGGTATCTGGACCTAATGGACATCTTTCTCCCATTACACAACAGAGAAATTAAGGAAACAATTTTGTGTTACAGATAAACAAGTCTAATGGTAGATTGCTGCCAAAAGCAGTGGTTCAACTGCTCCTACCTCACACCTGAGTAAGGGTCCCACTCGCCTTTGCTAGATCTAACACCCCAGCAGCTATGGGGGCAGCTGATCCAGCTGGCTGATCTGGAGGAAAATTGCTCTTCTTTTCACCCATCACAAGGCTAGTTTTCCACAGGAACAGCTGGCTGACTGGACCTGCTTGGATGAACATAGAAGAAATAAAAGAGATTTTTTTTTAATTGTGGGCGGCTTGCTGTTGGATCAGCTGAGAAGTAACTTGAAATGTAATCTTAGAGGGTCAGGACAGGCAAGTCTGGACTGGTGCTGTGGAAATCCTACCCCAGCTGCACAGCCTGACCTTCTCACTGGTATTAGCTCCAGTATTTCTGTATCTAAATGATAAGTGTCAGGACCCTGAGGGCACTTAACCAGCTTCATCTGTGGCCTCCAACCCCACCCCACCCCACCCCACCCTTGCCCAGGGTTCTATTTAAGCTCAGCCCTGGGCCATCTTCAGCCCCTGCTTGAGTTATGCTGTGGGATTAGTTGCTAGTAATGCCGTCACCTATGTGCCTGGTTGTGATTCCTGCTGGTCTGGGTCCTGACCTGTGGACCGACTTTCCTGCTTAGCTTTGTACCTGTTTTATCAGCCTGGCAGTCACTGCTGGAATGGACCCTGACCTCTGGTTGGTTTCTCAGCTTGATCTCAGACCTGCCTCACCATCACAAACTTGCATGATGATCTTGATGCTTGGTTGCACCTGGGCCTGCCTTGTTTACCTTGCTTTGGGGCTAATGGGACAGGCCCTGGCTGGTGAAGCCTCTGTTCTGCTGGCTGTGGTCCCCTTCAGCTCCCTGTCCTTCAGGGACAAAAAAATGTCTGCTGTGCTCTGAGGAAAAGGTGGTTCAACTACCTAAATTGGCAGAAATACCTCCACTCAGCATAGCTCTTAAACTGTCTCAGCTCCTGGTTCCTTGTGTCAGAAACAATGGGCAGGCCTGGGAAGATCAGGTAGCTGCCTGGGGAAGCCAAAGTTGCTAGTCCTTCCTAAATTTGGTTTAAATCAGCCCTGGCTAGTACAGAGGTGCTTGGCTTCATGATGGGTTTAAGCTGGTCTAAGCTCATGTTGCTGCTGAAAGGGCAGATATTGAGTGGCTGCACAACTACTAGAACTGACACAAAGAATGTATTGGGAATGCATGATTGGGAAAGAAGGAGGAGGAGGCAGAATGGCTGCCTTCAGCCAGTGGTGAAACTGCATCCTAAGGCATTCTGTATAAAGGTGGCAAAAAGTCCAGGACCTTGAACAAGTTGCTACTTTGTCTGATGCTGCAGCAATTAATCCCCACCATACACAAGCACCCAGGTCCCAGAATCAGACAGTCCTGTGTCACACCCAGATCCTATCCCAGGATAGGATAGCTTGGCTTGCCTCTTCCATTTAATCCATACTTGTATATTGGGCAGTTTTCACTAGGAAGTGGATGATCTATCCTCATTGTCCTCGATCTGAGGAGGAATATGTGCATGTTTGCATGTATGCAAAGAAGGTGGTTTCAGACCTATTTCCCTAATGTGCAGCCAGATACTTATCTGGGTTTGTTCATCTTCTTGAAACTCTGACAAGCGTCTGACAAGAAATACAAGATTCATATGGCAGAAAGCAAGCGTAAGAGTGTGGGATCTAATCTAGCAGGAAGCGAGGAGGAAAGTCTTTTAATCTTGTCCTTGTTTCCACTCCGCTTATGAACTTTTTATATAACAGTTGCTGACTTCTGAAATCCTAAATGTAATCTAAGCATTCCAGGAATGTGATTATTCTCCTGAATGGAAAGTAGTTATCACTCCTAGTAGCTTCATCCAGCTTTGGCAGCTCCAGCAAAACAGTGCTATCCACTATTGAATCTGCCTGACCGTAGTTACAGCTGTGATGTGATGCAGGTGAACCGGTACTTTGTGTTGGCAGGGGGGAACTGCAACCGTCCTGCCCACCAGGGCACTCAGTGTCCTATCACCAGCAAGAGGGGAAAGCATGTTTGGTCTTTGTTGGTGGGCACGGTGTCATGGGCTGATTGAGCCCATGCATTAAGGCCACAGCTGTGGGGTTGGTTCCCAGCCTGGGGTGAGATGCGCTGGAGAATAGCAGACCGAGAGCAGGATTACATGGTGCTCTAGACATTGATGATCTTAGGCAGTAGCTACAATTGACTCCTTTTCAGGTAGGTTACTTTATTTTTTGTATAAAAGATAAAATTGGAGAAATTAGTACATTAAATATTGATTTCACTAGGATAGAGATGGTTGAAAAACAATTCCTAAGATGGAAACTGGACTTCTGAGAACCTGACTGACAGGAAACATAGAAAAGATCCAGTAAATGTGAAATGCTGTGAGGGGAAAATTAGAAGCTCATGACTATCAACCCATATATGAAGAACAGTTGGGAAATAATTTTTCCACACTGCTAGTTTTCACTTTCTTTGCTTTGTTTCAACAGAAATGGTCTGAAAAGTAGAACACTCACCCACAGAGCTCGGTGGGGTAGACGTTAAGTGATGCAAAACCAGTCAGCTGCTGTCTCCATAGCCACAGCGGCTTCTGGGCAGTGAGCAACGACCTTTCTAGAGAAGGAAGGCAGCTGGCATAGGTTGTGTACCTCCATCATCTCCTAAGCGCTCCTGGCCCCCATTGTTACTAGCCCTCTGGGAGGCTTCAAGATGGGGGCAGGTACAGGCTGACCCGTGCTTACAGGTGAGTCAGGCACCCTAAGGTGGGTTTTGCACCACCTCTCTACTGAGATTGCATCCTTCACTTTGGGACTAGGGAGCTTCCTCAGGGAAGTCTGCTGACTCTGCTGCATGACAGAGGAAGACCATGAAGAGAACTGGGAAGATCAGGAATGGAGGTAACAAGCAACTAAACTGCACTCTGCTGGGAAGCACAACAGTACCACAGATCATGTTAGTGCTTGACTGGCAGGCACAGGAAAATGAAGAGGGGAGGGGATGGTGATCCCAACTGGGGCCTTCATAAATCCACCTGCTCTGAAAACGAAGGCATGAGATCGGCTGTGAAGGAGGGCACCTCTGCCACGACAGCTCGCCTGCCGCGCCCTCCCTTCCCAGGGCTGGGACGCGAGGGCGAGCACGTGAGAGGCGCTGTCGCTGGGGGGAAATGGCGCCCGGCGGGCAGAGGAGAGGCGAGCGCCCCCCCCGCGGCCGCCGGGCCGGGGTGAGCAGGAGGCAGCAGGGCGGCAGGGGGCGCTGCGGGGCCGGGGAGCGGCGGGGCCGGGAGGGGGGCACGGAGGGGCCGGGCCAGGCTGCGCTGTGCGCGGGGCTGGCGGAAAGTGACAAGCGAGAGGCTGAGGGCGGCGGAGGCGGCGGCCGCGTCCCCGCCCGCTGGGAGAGCGCAGCCCCGAGGGCGCGGCGTGGGACGGCGCGGGAGGAGGCGCGGTCCGGCCCGGGACGCCGGCGCTGCGCGGTGGATGTGGGAGTAGCGCGGCGCCGGCTCAGGAATGCCGCAGCCGGGCGGCGGGGACGGGAGCCTCGTGCTGCTCCCGCTGCTCCTGTTGCTGCGCGCGGGCGGCCAGGCGGAGCCGGGGGACGCCACGCCAGGTAGGGCTGCGCGGGGCTCTTGCCCCGCCAGAGCGTCCGCTCGCTTGCGGCGGCGCAGAGGGGGGGTCACGCGGAGGGGGAACGGGACACCGGGACCGCGCGCCGGCGTGGGGTCCGGACCGGGGCTCTGCGGGGTCTGCGGAACCTGGAGCTGCCCGTCCCGCTCGGGGCCAGCGGAGCGGGCACTGCCCGTCCCGCCCGGGGCTCTGCGGGGCTGCGCGGTTCTGCCGGCCCGGCGGAGAGCGGTGCTGCCCGTCCCTTTCTGGGCCCGGCGGGGCTGATGCTGCCCGCCCGCCCTCTCGAGGCCGCCGGAGCCCGACTCTGCCCGTCCTCCCCCGGCTCTGCGGGGCCGCCCATCCCGCCCCGGGCTCTGCGGGGCCGTCAGAGCACGGTGCTACCGTGCCCGTGGTCTGTGCAGCCGCTGCGCACGCCCGGGAGCCCGACACCCAGCAACCCCCCCCATCCCGTTAACGAACTCCGAGTTTTATACTCGATCTGCGTTTAATTGCTTCGTAAAAAGCCCCTTCGAAGTGTTTGGGTGAGTTATTAGCGAAGTGTAAGCATTCCCAGGCAGCCCCGCGTTTGATACGGGATTTACGGTTCCCGAGGTGGTGGTGTCAGTGATGGCTTGTCCTTCAGCTCCGGCTTCGCGGGTGTTTTGCCATCTCATCGCCCTCGCAGTCTTCCAAGAAAGGTTCTTTTATTTTATTCTTCACATCAGCATTAAATAAAGCCTCTTTGATTTAGCTTTAACGAGTAATATTTATTTTGCAGTCCTTCTGTTTTATTGGGGTTTTGATTTCAGCCTCTTGCAAACGCCTTGCATTTAAAGCATAGCACATGCATAAAGGGACCTGAGATGGAATTAGGCAAGAAAGGCTGATTTCTAAGGCCAAGTCAATAAAAAAGTGAGCAGTGCTTTTGGACGACAATTTCAGTAAGAGGTGGATATTCATGAGCTCCATCTGCTTGAAGGTATTTTATGGTGGGTACTTAAATCACAAGCTACTTCTGAAAAGTTCTGGTTAATAATATGTCCTTACTTAAAGAAGAGGCAAAACCGAGCATTGAAGAGATAAAGCTGATGAGTTTAGATAGATACTTAGCAGTTCTGAACTGAAAAAGCTGTGGTTATAAAACCTCTTAAGCCAAATCACCAATACTGTATGATAACTGCTTTTAAAAAGTCAGTGGTAGCTAACAGATACAACACCGTGTGCCTGTGCCTGAATTTCTCTTTGTGTTTAAGCGTGGCCCTAATGATGCTGTTACCTGTGTGTTAGGTAGTGACTCTGTTTGAATGACTTCCAGATATCACAGTGCAACTCTGTTGGAAACGGGAGTCCCTAGTGTGGAATCAATGACTGGATGATGTTCTAGCTTGGGGTAGGAATCCTCCGTGACACCTCAGTGGGAAAATTTTCAAATGTTGTTTTCTAGTGGCTCCAGGGAATCCTTTATGTGCTTAACAAATAACTGTATTTTTAAAAGGAAGGAAAAAAGACAGGGCATCTTTTTTTTCCTACTTTCAATTAATTTTAAAACTTTAGGTTTACAGTATGAAATTTTGTGAGTTTCTTAAGAGCCTGAAGGGAAGAAAACCCCTACCCAGACATAAAGCAACTGATCACATCGGGTCCAAAAATGGCTATTTTTTACTTACTGTGAATTCTGCTGGAAAGTATTTTTCATTATATCAGTTCACCTTTGTGTATGACTGTTAATATAGTAATTATGCACAATTACTTTCCACAGTGAAATATTTCTTGTCTTTTAACTAGTATCTTTGGCAAAAACTGTGTTGACTCATGGGCAGATCAAGATATTTATGTTTTTATTGACGTCTATCACATAAGTTGCGACCACATAGGACATTTTCCCCCAAACTTGCTAAAGATCTGAATTTTGTAAAAGAGTAAGGGAACCTCAACATATAATTAAACTCTAATATTAGAAAGTGTTTTACAGATTTCTTACAGGTAACTGTAGTAGCTGGATGAATACATTTTGCTCCATTAGAAACCCAGTTATCCATATAGTACCCCTCAGTCCCTACCCTTTTACCCTCACGTTGTTATGGACCACTAAATAAGTAAAAGACTTTTTTTTTTTTTTTTGTAATACCAGGCTTGTCAAATAAGAACTGCGATAGAAGTCCCTCTCTGGTAGTAACTTAACTTCTACTACCCAAAAAATGGACTGGAAGTCCAAAATCTGATGTGCTAACACAATGAGAATATTGAAGAGTAATCTGGGCTGTTGGCTCCCTGAGGTCCAGAAGGATCAGAGTCTCATTGTGCTGCACTTGGTCCAAACATCTGTGAAGATATGACTCCCACTCCAGAGACTTCCCAGTTTGACACTCCGATCCAGTAAATGTATACAGATGTGCTAAAACGGCCTCACATCCTATTGAGCTGCATCAGCCTACTCACAAGTCAGATGTGTATCTGCTTGGAGGGCAGGAACCTGCACAGCTATTGTCACATCTTTTTTGGGGGGATTATTACCAAGTTGTCCATTTAGTTGAGATATTGTCAAGTGAGCAAAACTGTTTTGCTGTGTTGCCTTCCAAAAGCTCTTTTTTGTCTTTTCACTTTTCACCTGTCTCCTGCTGCTTCCCTTTTGTCAATGACCTTTCCTTGTAGAGAACAAAACAAAACAAAAAGCACATTTTTCTTTGCACATTCATGCTGTCTTTAATGTGTGCTCTTCTCAAGGGTGCTCACGGGCTGGCCCAAGTGTTCTGAATAAATTCACAAAGTTAATTGGAATGGAAATAGCAGGAACTCTAACTTGGATATTTTTTCGTTCTTTGCAGTATCTGACTATGGATATTGCCACTTCAGCTTTGTTATTCCATATGATGTAACATTGTAAGGAGCCACAATCAAAGAAGCGTGAATACTATAAAAGCATTTTAAAAGCATATAATGAAACCACAGATGTCTAGATTACGTTTCAGATTATAGGGGGTATGACTGAAAGTTGCCTCATGTCAGATGAAGTTCCACAGCTCTTGGTTAGTCCCTGTAATACCCTGCTGGTTAATTGTTTTGTCCCTAGGTCAACAGGCTGCTATTTCAGCTGGTGTTCACTTACTTATAAGTTTACAAACAAACAAAATACTTTTGTTGCCCTAAGCTTGTAAAAGGATGAGAGGAGGTGTCACTGACTTAGGGTGATTGTAGTCTCAAATTTCTTGACAAATGTTGCTTGAAGTATTAGCAAATTATCTTCAGGACATCATATCTTTCTATAATTAACATCTACTGAAACTGCTGTGTTGATTATGTACACACAGGAACTTAAACTTAAAGCCTTGCAAATGAGATTGGGCAGGGGAGCATTTTAAAGCTTGTGCATGGATTTTAAATACAAATACCTAAATGCAGGCAAAGGCAAAGGAAAAAAAGCTCTTCCCTGAGGTGTGACACTAGATACCACTCTGGAAACACATGTAGAAATGCAGCAGTCTTCTGAGACTCAAAAGAGCACCTTAGAGTTGAAAACTCTTCTAAAAAGTCTCTTAAACTAAGTGCAGCTGCTTTCCACATAGTGATTGTCTTGCATGCCAGAAATATCTGGAAGGTTAACTAATACAAAATAAAAAGTGTAAACTTTTCCCTCCCCAAGACCTGGAAAAAACCTCTTTGTCATCCTCAGTTGCAAATTTTATGTTCACACAACTGTGTATGTTTTGGGAATTTTGAATCTTAAGAAACAATTTTTAGTAATCTGGTGGACCCTGAGCTGCAGTTATTTTTGGCTGCAAAGTCATGTGTTTTATCTCCTGTTTCAGTGTGATGTGCTTATCTTGCTGTAGGTACCCAGGTAATATGTGCTGGCACTTCACTGCTGAAATTACTGCCTGAATCAAAAGAAATGAGGAGCTTGTGGTAGGGCTGGCCTTGGCAAAGCTGGGAAGTCTCACATCCAGCCTGGTGTAGGTGGAGGTATGACAGTGATAAAGCAGCTTATGTTTTGACAGTGACTCCTAGGTATTGAAACACTTAAATGAATATCAATTGAGGTTATTTTATTGTTAAGATCCTATCTTTCATCCAAGTTTCTGCTTTTAAAAAAATAGCAAACCGGGGCTGTTGTCTTATAAAATTCCCATGCACTGGCGAGCAGAGAGAAGTCTGAACCTGGTGGTGGGGTAGGCAACAGTTTCTGATGATAAGGGTGGTGCAGTACTGGGAGGCTGTGGAGCCCATTCCCTAAAGCAGAGCTTAAATAAACTTTAGGTTGAGGCTGGAACAGCAATTGAACAGTTAAGTGACTTTGTAGGGCTTCTTCCATTCTGATTTCTTTTCCAATCTAATAGTGGAGAACAGTGGATCTGCTCGTTTATAAATGAAACAATAGCAAAATGATAACAAAATACTGATGTTAGCTGAAGGACTTCTGTAGGTTTGGTGATTGCAATTTTACATACTTCATGATGGATGAAGAGCGCTCTAAATTTCCTTAAGTTTTTCATTTGGTGTAAAATTCCATTTGTTTAGGTGCTGCAGAAAAAATTGTAATTGTTTCTGTCTGTTTGCAAGCAGAGTCACTATGCCCCCCTCACAAAGAGTGCAGCCTGTGAGAGGCTTAGTCATGTTTGATGTTTTTTAATTGGGCAGAAATGACAGAAGGCATAGAAAGGCTGTGAAGTTTGCTCAGGGGAAAAAATTGAGTAATTTCAGCTTAGATAGATAGCACTAGTGTGTTATGTCATAACAAAGCTCTAAATATTACCATTATTTACGAGTAAAGTTCTTTTAGGTCCTCTTGGGAATATAATATAAAATAAAAGAACTTCCATGTATTTGGAATCTACTGCAATGTGATATTGAAAATGGTTCTTTGCCAAACTCAAACAGCTTGGGAAAAAGAAGTAGCTTTAGAAAGCAACCCTTTAGTGAGGGAAAGCAATAATTCAGGCTTGTCAGCATACTTCGATGCCAGCATCCCGTAGTGAGGAAGATTGCTTTCCAGGATCTCCTCCTGAAGTGGAGACACTGGAGTGCCACTGTTTCCAAGTCAATCTGCAAAGTGGTATGTGAAAGGAAATGGCTGGTGACTTGTGAAAAGAATCCCATGGTGCATATTGCTGGGATGGACACAAATCTGCAGGATGGTTAGTTAAATAAGATTCCTGACAAAATAGTGACCAACAGGAGCAGAAAGCCATGTCCCTCCCGTGGAGGATGAACTGACAAGTGCAAATTAATTATGGGGCTAGTACTATGATTCTGCAGTGTTGTGTGTAATACTAGGCCTTTTCTAATGTATTCCAACAAGTAATTAGCTGAAGTTCATGCTGAAGGCAAGGAAAAGACTCTAAAGCAGAAGAAAGCCTAGGTCAAGTCTGCTTTGTTACTTCTAACAAGTTCCGTTGGGTAATTGTACTTGATATCCTCTTCTAACAAAATCCCTTCAGAGAGCTACACAGAGGCTCTGGTTGTGTTTGGTCAGTGAGGTGCTGCAGAGCACCTCCACAGGAGGCTGAAGAACAACAAAAAATTGTCTCCGGCAGGAAGTATCCGGTATTGCTGATGTTGGCAAGGCCTGGGCAGCACGTCCCTGTCAACTGGATTGGGATGATTACATGCCAATTCAGTAGCACTGGTCTAGGCATGGTATAACCCACTTGGAGCTTTCCATTGTCACACTGTAGGCAGGGAGGCTGGACACACTTTTAGCACTTTGGGAACGTTGAAGGGAAAGGAAATCTCTCCGGCCTAGGTGTCAGGGAAAGTTTAGAGAAAAAATTGAGGCAAATCACCATATGTAGAGGCAAAACACATCCCTCCTAAATTTTGAGCAAAAGTGCTGGTAACTTTGTGCAGATGTGGCATGTTTTTTATAACTGCTGCTGCTGCCCTGTTCTGCGTTGTGTTGTACAGAGATATGCTTTCACTCAGTAACAGATATTTGGTACTAGGTTTACGTTATGACTTAGCCATCCCAACATGCAATGGCAGAGTTTCATAACTAGATGAGTTCTTGTGAAAACAGTTGGTGGAGGCCCTAGTGGAAGCCTGCGTTTTATTAAAAGCCTTTTTTCAAACTGGCCAGGTCATATGTTGAAACCGATACTTCACGATGGCTTCCGGTGACCTCCTGCTCCTTTCCTCCAAGAGGTGTCAGATGTGTGTGCTCTTGTCCCATTCCCAGATGCTCTGTTCTGTCTGCAGCGGTGGGCTAAACATCTGCTCCATGCCGATCTGGGAAAGAGACAGAGTGGTGAAGCTCTGTGTCAGAGCACAGCAGCAGGCCATGGGAAGTTGAAAGATCAGAGATAAGCAAGGAAAAATGTTCAGCAACTTTATAGCCTCATTGCACATTCCCTTGAGACTGGAAATACCTGAGGGTATGCTTTTCTTACCCTTAGAACTTGAGATTATCTTTGGAAGGATATACACTTCCACATTCACAGTGTGGGCATTCTTCTTAGGAGGTAAGTATTTTGTCCTCCTCTGAAGGAGGTGGCACAGTGGCTCCTGAATGTGCTGCCTGAGTATGTCCACATTGTGGATGGTCAATACAGAACGTAATAGCTGCTCATTCAGAGAAAGGGTGTGCTTCAGTGCTGAGAGTACATGCTGGAGAAAGAAAGATTTTGTGATCTGGGTGGCCTTGTTTTCAAAACTCACAAGGACCTTTAGCTCTTAACCTGTTTACTTGGGAGAGCCAGGTACTTCTCAAAATCCCATCAGAAAGGGTATAGGGCATGGATCAGTCCAGAGGCTTCAGAAACCTGGTCGGGAGAAATGAAGCTACTTGAGATGATGCAGAGAATAAGAAATTCTACTAGGGCCATTTGAAAATCATGTCTGGTACTGCATCTCTTCTTGTTGGGATAATACCACTTTGAAAAGAACCTTTCTTTGTACTTCGATCTCCTAACCACATCTAGGTAAAAGGACAGGAATGGCATTTGTAGGGAAAAGTGCTCACTTTCATTACCCCAGCTGACAAACTTTTGAGTGCAGAAAGTAGGCTTAGACCTGAGAGCAAAAGTGGACCTTAATAAGGCCTAATAATAACATCACCACCTTTCCTTGTTTCTTTAAATTGTTATAACTATGTTACTACCATTATTTAAAAAATAGTAACAGTGTTTCCAGGAGTACATGGATTAACTTGTGCTAGGCAGAGGCTGCAGGTTAGTATTTTAGTATTTTAGTATTATTTCTATGTTTGTATATATTTATATAATTTTTAATTATATATATAATATACATTTTTAGTATATTAGTATTATTTATACATTAGTAGAAGGCTAAGTGCAAGGTCCTGCACCTGAGTCAGGGCAATCCCAAGCACAAACAGAGGCTGGGCAGAAAATGGATTGACTGTAACCCTGAGGAGGGTGACCTGGATGTGTTAGTGGATGAGAAGCTCAACACGAGCTGCCAACATGTGCTTGCAGCCCAGAAAGCCAGCTGTATCCTGGGCTGTATCTAAAGAAGTGTGACCAGCAGGTTGAGGGAGGTGATTCTGCCTCTCTACTCTGCTCTTGTGAGACCACATCTGGAGCCCTGCGTTCAGTTCTGGAGCCTTCAGCACAGGAAAGATATGGCTCTGTTAGAGGGAGTTTACAAAGATGATCAGAGAGCTGGAGCACCTCTGCTATGAGGACAGACTGGGAGAGTTGGGGTTGTTCAGCCTGGAGAAAAGAAGGCTCTAGGGAGACTTTATAGCAGCCTTCTAGTACTTGAAGGGAACTTACAGGAAAGCTGGGCAAGGGCTCTTTGTCAGGGAGTGCAGGAACAGTATGAGGGCTAATGAGTTTAAGCTGAAAGAGGGAAGATTTAGATGAGATTTTAGGAAGAAAGTTTTTACCGTGAGGAGGGTGAGGCACTGGCACAAGTTGTCCAGAGAAGTTATGAATGCCCCATCCCTGGAGGTGTTCAAGCCCGGGTTGGTTGAGGCTTTGAGCAACCTGATACAGTGGAAGGTGTCCCTGGCCATGGCAGGAGGGTTGGAATCTTTAAGGTCCCTTCCAACCCAAACCTTTCTATGATTCTCAGATCTTGTTTTGTTTTCATCTAAGCAATTCCTTTAGGACTAGCTCTATAGCAAATTTGCTATGACACTTGCTATGTTTAAGTGTTTTCAATTAAAGTGACTTTTCCACTGTCTTCCAGAGAGCTTTTGACTGATATTGAACAGAGCGTGTTTGATGATAGGATTGTTCTTTCTGAAGACTTCAGTTTAAAAGCAGGAAGATAAAGGTGGTGACATACGTATAGGGATTCTTGTGTAACCAAAAAAAAAAAACAAGCCAGGATGGTAGAATGAATTGCAGAGTGTGGTGACAAGGCTGGGCTGACAGACATCCTACAAAGTTTAAAGCACATGCAATAGGGGCATATGAGTGTTGATGTTCTCCTAGGAGAGCCTGTTGGTTGTAGTGAGCTCTTCCCTTTATTCTTTCTTAGACTTGGTACCAGCTTTTGTAACACAACATTAGGCACTGGATATGTTTGGATAATATAAAACAGCTTGTCAGAGACATTTTCTGGCAAATATGAACACATTATGGAACTGCTAATTGTTGGAGTCCATGAGATAGTCAGACATCTGGAAAAAAACCAGAAGGGATTAGTCCAGACTCAGTACAACTGGTGACATCAGGCGGGTGTATTCCTGACCTTCTCTCACTAGAGCCTGAAAGGGATTTGAATATCTTCAGACAATTCTTGAAGCTTTTAAGTTTTCATGCCACTTGCAGAAATAAATTGTCTATGCATGTGCTCATTACTGCTCTTAGCTATAAAGCGAGTCGTAAGTCATCTTTTTGACTTGTTTGGAGAAGTGCTGTGTTGTAATGCTATCATTGTGTTTGTAGCAGCAGCTGAATAAAATTTACCGCCTGTCTCACCAGCTCAGCATCCATACCTTTGAACATTTGTGGAATATGTAACTTGGAGAAGTGTTTTATTTTCTTTCTGTTTGAATTCAGGTTCAGTAACTCTGCCCTCACAGAGGGATTGTGTACAGAGTGGTCTCTAGGAGAAGCTGGAAGCTTGACCAAATGACAAAACAACAAAAAAGTCAATGTTAGAACTAAGATGAGGTCAGTTTCTTTGCAAAAGTTCTGTTATCTCACCTTTCTCTTCATGGATCATCTTTATTCTGCACTGAATATCGCTCTGAACAGTGGTACCTTTATGGAATTATTGTGTATCTCAGTGGTGTGGAGTGTACACTGTATTTACAGCAGTTTTTCCCTCTCCCAGTTTTTCCTGTAAGAGGTCAGTTATCATGGTTGAACATCTCTTCTCCAAAGTTAACTTGGCTTCAAATAAAAGGAAGTATCTTTGTAATTGTTTTGTTTACTCTGAAATATTTGGCGTGCTGTGTAAGTAACAAGCATTCTGTATATTTCTGTTTTCAATTTTATATTAATTATTCATTTCATATGTTTTGATATTTTTCTTTTTAAAATACATCATCTTTCTGTGAATTTAGTGAAAATTTTTAGCACGAAGGAGATATCTCTTTCTCCAGAACAAGCTGAGTGTAGAGAGCACTACATTGAGGTCTGCTTTTAGTGTGTTTCACCCAGAATGACAAGAGGTCATTTATTTCCCAGTTGATTGTTGAGGAAGTGGATTTGTGTCATGAAATGACACAAAAGGCCACAGAAGAGCACTAGGTGGATCTTTGCTTCTGACCACTGACTTACTATTCTAGTGTCCTGAATATTTTTTTCTTCCTACATTTAAAGCTCTTCTCCAAATGGAAAAAATCATTCCCAGTTTTGATGTGTGTGGCCTTTTTTTATGAAGAGTAGAAGCACAGAGTTCCCCTGAGAGCTGAGTAGCTATGGAGGGCTAGTGATACCCCACAGCTGAGCAGCTGGCAGCAAGAGAGAAGCTGGTAATCAGAAGTGAAAATGTGG
This sequence comes from Neomorphus geoffroyi, assembly GCA_033558235.1. Lineage (NCBI taxonomy): Eukaryota > Metazoa > Chordata > Aves > Cuculiformes > Neomorphidae > Neomorphus > Neomorphus geoffroyi. The sequence goes on along the minus strand of JAUMJM010000008.1, from coordinate 22,350,529 downwards.
TAGTTTAGAAGTAACTATCAGCAAGTGATTAAACCTGAAATTCCAAGTGGGTTCTTCCTTTGTTCAGGCCATGTCTGGGCATTTGGTGCATTTTGGTGCTGCTGGACAGGAGAGTTGCATTTGCTCTAATTAGAAATATGTCAGAAGTCCTCCCAGAAACTCCGGTTGGTGTAAAGCTGCCGCTCTTCCGCATGGTAGATGCTTATGAGGCTTTGAGCCTCTTCATTGATTTCCTTTAAATATCTGGGGCAACTTAGTACTGTTGTTGATGCTTTTTACAGCTCTGAATGGTGCGGAGTTGTGTTTTGAGAGCATGGTCCCTTTTCCCAGTATTGCATCAAGCAGTTGTGATTAACTTGGGAATGCTGAGCTGCTGGCATCTCTGAGGTTGAAACACTTCATGTTCGTGATAGGACATTTTTGAACTGAGGGCCCCTTACTTTTAAATTCACTTTTCTTGGCAGTCTGTCAGAGGCAAATTCTGGCAACCTTTGTAAGTGAGATGCAACAAGCCTCACTTGTTTTAGCTATTGGTCTGTCACTGTGTTTTTAATTTACTGTAATTTAATAACTGACACAATGCTGGAATAAATAAATGGGCTGTGAACATTCTCATGGACTTTGGAAGTCCAGCTCAGGGCAAGGTTTAGCTTTTAATTAACACTGTTCATGAGATTTATTGTTAAAATTGTATCCTTTTAAATAAGTAAATCTGAAGTTAAGTAAGAGAGGGATAATTGAAACCTGGTGCGGTATAACAGAATGCATTCTAGCACAGGCAGGAGTGGAGCACAGCACCTTCCGCAGCAGAGTGAGTGGAAGACCATCACAGCTCTAGGTTGTGTTTCTCTGTGGTCATTTCAGTGCTAGGCTAAGTTGGATGTTCTCGTTATCTCTCCCATTATTTTTCCTGTGAAAAACACACATTCTTCTTGACATTAAGAACAGTTTTAAATGTCTGTAAACCAGATTTCTGATATAGCAAAGAGCTTTAGGAAGGCCTTCAGATGCCCAGCTAAAAAGAGCTGTTGAAGTATTTTTGCTTCTTTTAGCCCCTACTGCTACATAAATTCTCCAAAAAAAGGCTCGGGCAAGGGAAGAAGCTGTAAAGGCATCCTGTCACTATAGAGGAATCTTAGTCATTAGCAGAATTCTGATTCATCAGGGATCAAAAGATGGCTTTGTTATACAGGGGGAGATGATGTCTGGTTTGCCGTTTTTCCTTTGAGAATCTGTTTGTAGAATGTGATTTATTTTCTCACATTCTGGTTTTGTCATTTATGTTTTTGTTTTAACATACAATCTTGTTTTAAATCCTAATGAGTATTACTGACTCTAATGACTGGTTGTGTACCCTGAGCAGCACTAGAAAGTTCACTGAACTTTGACATTTTTTATGGACTCCTCTTAAGAGACCAAATATGGTCTCCTACTTTTCATAGCAGCAAAAATTGTCTAGATATGAGGAGCTCTGTGATCAACCCTTTTATTTCAGGTTACGACGCTACAGGCAATGTCAAAGTCACACTGATTTGCTTTTGGTTTATTTTGTTGGTTGTGCTGTTCAGGGTGAGAAAGATTAGGTGGGGCGTTAAGCTAACTCAACAGTTCCTTTCTTCCTGAACTGGTTTTAACGGGGAGCCATATTTGGCAGTGATCACGTTTTTTCTCTCTGTTTTCAATATCTAGGTATCTGTGAAGGTCCTAATAGTTCTGAGTAAGTTCTTTGATCTGTCTTAAAAATTTAAAAAGTTGGTAGTTGGTATTGTGGGAAGGAGAGAAAGGTCTTCTCAGTGTCAATAGCAGGTAAAGTTAATTTTCATTGAGTTTGTTCAATAAAGGAGAGGCTACCTGCAGACTCATTGCTTTTCCTTGCTGTAAGGCTTTTGGCTAGGGAAGGTAATTGGTTGGTGAATGCCACAGGTGGAAGCAACTCCTGTAAATGTGGGATCTTTACAAGGATTTTGGGGAACCCGAACATCTAAGGTTGCTCTGCTGTCATTTGTGGAGCCTGTTCATTTCTCTCATTTGAGGCCATTCTGAAGTCTCTGGGTTTGGAGCTCTCAAGCACTGAGTGAGTTTTCTGGTCTGCATTATGTTTATCACATAGTACCTCTGGTATAATGGTCCCATGCAGCTTTAAAAATCCAAGGGGCAGCTCTAAGAGTCAGGGCAGTCCCCCTTTTCCAGAATATTTTGACTGAATGCAGTGCAAATGTCTTAACCGTCATCATTCTTCCTGTTGTGTCAGTAAATGACAAACTGTTGCCTCAGGCATCGCAGACCAGCCAGTAGGGGTCAAAGCAGGGAGAGCAATGCTACCACTGCCTTTGGGGTGGGAAAATTGCACTGTGTAGGTTTCTGCACAGTTCTGTACCTTTAGCATGGGATTTTTTTGTCAGCTCTACAGAAATCCCCTATCTAAACCCTATAATTGTCGGATGTTCTGTCATGCTGTTCCCACTGTCATTTATTTTCTCTTAAGATTATCAGAGGTAACTTAGTTTCTTAGGGACATGGTTTAGTAGGGAGACAAGCACAGTTCGACTCAATGATCTGAGAGATCTCTTCCAACCTTATGATTCTATGACTTCTATGACTTCACATGAACTAATTGTAATAACTGAAAGGGCCTAAGGGGAAGAATTCCGTATCGACGTTGCAAGCAGGGGATTAAGTGTGTATATATTCAGTATAATTTGCTGAGAGGTGTCTGTGTACGTATCTGTCAGAAGAACTGTAAAATCATTTGAAATATTGCAAAGGATAGATATGTGGTGATACAGAGGCTCAACTTGCTTTTATTGTGTTATCCCATTGAAGCTAATTCTATACAGTTTTTCCCTCCCTTCTGTCACCTGTGTAAGCTAGTGTCAGGTTCCTTGAGAAGGCACTTACGTTCTTGAAGGGTTATTGTGCTAATTTAGCTTTCATTTCATCAGGTATCAGGGCTTGATATTATCCTGCTATTTGTTACTGTACTTTTACTGTAAATTACTGACACCTGAGATAGCTGATGATTACAGTGGAGATGACTGAGGTGCAGGAAGGAAGTACTAGTTCTTGATCTCTACTTGCTTTGCTGTCTTCAATAACCTACAAGTGGTTATGATCCTCTGAGGCTCAGTCATTCAATAGTGCTGATTAAAATAGTAAATCTGAGCAACAGAGCCTGACAGATTTTCTGCCAGGGTCCTTTAAAGAATACATGTAATGCATCTTTTAGGAAATTTAGCAGGCAATTGCTTTCAGTCAGCTGAAGTATTTCTGGTGTAAAAGAATGTGATGTAAAGTGCTGTCACTAACAGACTGGATTCATGGCATCTTCTCCTTTTTTCTAACGATCAGTGTTTTTCTTAAAAATTATGTTAACAGCACTAGACGTGTATTTGTTCAATAGTATTCCTGGGTTCTAAGTGATTTCTCTTGATCTGTAGCAAGTAATACAGGCAACTGAAGCTATTCACCTCACCAGTTTTATTTAAATAAGGGGTAAAAAGTGAGTTATCTAACCCTTATCTCTTAATTTTGGCCTTAGTGGAATCACTTTCAGGTTTTTCTTGGGACTTCTGAGTAAAATAGAACTGCTTTCAATGTGAAGTGATGATGTGGTGCAAGCCTGCCCCTCGAGTGTGATGTTATCACCCTAAAAGATGCATCTTTAACAGCTGGCATGAACGCATTCCTGTTAATGATGGTACTTGTGTACTGCTACATATAGAAAGTAAATTGGAAAGTTACTTGATATATTTTCCTTATTTTTAAAATCAAACCTGTGTATTTTCATAGAAAATAACTTCTATTTCCAGGTGCACAGTGAATGAGAGGAGTCCCTTTATGGAAAGCATTTTCAATGCTGAATGTCTTTGGGTTTTGTCTTTAAGCAGAATATAATGTTGCTTTTGTTTCCTGCACCAAATGCCATGGGAGAAAGGATCGTTTTGATCTGTGCTATCCGTATCATGACGTGTAGCTGTTTCAGCTTTCAGGGATGAAAGACGACTATCATTTAAAGCACTCGCCATATGAGAAAACAGTGTCTATTCTGTTTGGGGAAGGGAGAAAGCAAATGCTTTGCATACAGGAAAGTATCTGTGCAGGAGGTATTTGATTTTGCTAAACAAAATATTATCCAACCTTCTTTGCATGACTTAAAATAAGCAGCCAAATGCAAATGGTTACTCATCTTTTTGTATGTGTTCTCATGCCCTCTATCAACCTAAACCGTAATATTCTGTCTTTTTTCTTAAAGGAATATGTAGTAGGAAATTAAAAGGCATCTCATTTGCCTAGTAATAAATATTACAGAATTCAGTCAAATCCTAGTAAAAAGATACCGTTTATTTCTACTAGAAATATTTCTTGGACTGAATGCATGATTTGAAATAAGCAGTTTCATTTCCAAATTTTAAATCCATTTGTGTATCAGGAAAGCATTTACAGTATTTGATAAAAGCCATTGCTATTTGAGACAATATTTTTTCTTCAAGCCTATATTTAGTAGTTGCGTGTGCAATACAAGGAGAGCAATAGTTTTCTGAGCATGAACTTTTCACATTTTGGAGGAATATGAAGGTATAAAAAAAGGAAATGTTGAATGCTGTACATTTAAAAAGCTCTCTTGATTCGGAAACAACTCCTGGTTTTAGTTTCCTGTGTCGCTTCTTTGGCTTTTGTTAGTTTTCTCATCACTTTATAGAGTTCTGAAATGAGTGATTTTTTTTGTATGTAAAAGAGGTCTTCAGGATTTTTCTATTTTGCCTGAATCTATCAAACGTTTGTTCAGATGAAGTGAAAGGGAAGACAGCTTAAAGTGTCTTTTTCCTGTTGCACAAGATTTGATCCTTTCTTGAGTTCTGCAGAATTTGCTGTCTTGAGCCAAATTAGGAAACATTTTGGGTATTTTATGTTCATTCATCTTTGATGTTTGGGATTTGGGACTTCAGTGGTTTATTTTGGACATAAGCCCAGGTGAAAATGTGCTGGAAAAGGGGTGCACCTGGCAGGTGAGGTTCTGGCAGCCCTTTTCTGGCCTGCACCAACAAGTTCTGTCCTGGGCCAATTTTAATCTAAGGCATTTTTAGCATTTCCATCTCCCTTCTATCTGGCTACTGCTACATCTGAGGACAGAATATACAGGAGGGTCTCCCCTGGAGAGCACAGACACTGCAGGTTTGGAAATTCGGTGCTAGTGTCTGCTTTTCAGGGCGGAGGTTTTGTTAGTGTTCTGTGCTTTTTAATGATGAAGTTGTTCTCTGTGAGACTCTATTGTTCATTGAGATTTGGAGGTGAAATGACATACACTGAACTTTATGATTTATATTATCTTTGGTAGAAGGCTTATTCAAAGATGCCAGGAGTATTTGGAAGCACCCTCTGATCCAGAGTGCAGCTGCATTTTTCACTCATACTCTTTTATGAGGAGCAGAGCGTGCTTCGGGGCTCTGCTGTTGAGCTACTCTGATGAATCATTTCTATTGGCAATTCAAAGTCCTGGGGTTTTGTTTGGGTTTTGGTGTATTCTTGTGTCAGCCAACATCTGCTTAGATGTTTTCTATTAACATCCCTTTAATTTGGGGATATGCTCTGCTTAATTGAAACTTTGAAGTCACAGGAAGATAATTTTGATGAAACCTGTTCTTCCTTACACTAAAGTAAATGCAGAATACATGCACACTGTGACCAATGCTGGTAATAAATTGTCTTTGTTAAAGTGTCCAGTATTTGAAAGTTTTCAGTTCCTTGCCTGCTCCTCTGAGCTGCTTAATAAAGAATAGATGGAAGGAAGGGTAGCTCTTGGAAGTCATGAATGGGTGGCAGTAGTCACTGACAAGTGATTAATGACATATTTTGCATGCATTTAAAAAAGAAGTATTTAAATGCATTTTTTATACACGTGACAAAAAGCGTAGGGCCGCTATAGTTTTAGGTGAACACTCTGATCTGGTGTTAGAAATGTGGTATGGTTCAATTCTTACATGCACATGACAAAAAGCAGAAAAATATAGCATACCATGAAGTTATGCAGCAGTGCCAGCTCTTCAGTTGTTTTGTGTTTATAAGCAGATGCTTATTTTTTAACATAAATGGGGATTGGTATATTATCCACGGTGTGACTGATTGACCAAGAGATGCAATCAAATTTGTTTCCAGGCAGAGACATATCTGGTCTAATACAATACAGGCGCACTAATGACAATGCGATTTCCAGTGCTTTTTCTTATTTTTCCTGTTTTTAGTGACTGAGGTTATTAAAATAATAAATCCATCTGTACCGGTTTACTTTTGCAGGGAAGAGTGTACTGGGGAGCTGAATCACAGATGTTCATGTACCCAAACCCTATAATGGTATTGGCAAATGACAGAGCTGCAGTGCTGTTTGGTGGGGCAGCTAAAATGGTTGACCTGTTTTTTTTTTCAGAAACTTTGTTTACATTAGAAGCTTTATATGTTAAATAAAATTAGTTCTATGAGGATAGGAATTATGCTTGTAATGATTTAGTTTAGAAAAGTAGTGTTAACACCCCAAAAGATTTCTGGCCTTTGATTTTTCCAGTGTCCTTTCATAAAGGCTGGATAATGTTTCGTTATGGCTTCTGCTGCAGCACATACCGAAGTGTCTTGACAGCTTCCAAACCAATAATGTCTTACTTATGTTTCAATATATGAATAACAGCACAGGCTTTCTAGAAATTATCTTTTTGTGATGTTTTTAGTTCTTTAACATGCTGTAGCCAGATGAATGTAACTCCTTCAGCATTTTGAAGAGTAGGAATGTATCCCTTTTAAAGATGTGTGTTAGAGCAGGGATGTGCAGTAACATTAATTCACAGTGCCAGAGTTGTATTCTTTTAATTAAGAGCTACAGTTAGCAGAGCACGTGATACTTCTTCCTCTTCATGCTATTTCTTTCCTCTTTTCTAATCTCTGTTCTCCAGTGTGTTTTTTTCACAGTCCTTGTGGGTCTTGTTTTTTCAAAGTGATCCCCTGATGACTATTTTGAGGTCTGTCTGAGCAGTTTCTTCAGCTCTGAATTAAAAGACGTTGCTCCCTTTGATTACTTAAACAATTCCTTTGCTGTCTGTGTGATTAGTTGCTTTCCAGTGGAAGGGCTAGAAGAAGAGGCCAAAGAGCTGCTAAGTGCCTCTTGGTCCATCTGCTGTGATGATGTCTCATCCAACCAGGATGTGTTTGTGTTCCTGGTTCAACCCCCTAGGCTGGGGACTTTGTAAACGAATCTTTACATCACATGGTGCAAGGTGAGACTGGGTGGAAGCCGTTCTGTGCATAGTGGTGCTGGAAATTTTCTGCTTCTCTTGGAAAAAGCTGTTCCACATGACATTGCTACAGATGTCTCCGGTCTTTCTCAGCAGGCAAGTCCTATGGCAATTTCTGATGCTTTAACAGCTACAGTGAGATGTGAGAACTCCTCCTGCTGATCTTCTTACAGAGGCAATTGCTGTGGTGAGGAATATGCCTCAAGCTGTTATCTCCTCCGCTGGGCTGGTTTCTTTTCCCCTTTCCTATTGTCTCCCGTTGCCCAAGAGCATATGCACCACTGTATTTGCCTTTCTTCATCTGTTGACAGTGAATGGTACTTATTTATTCTTGTCCTGAGGAAAACTTTGAAAATAAAGACTTGCCTTTTGATTTGATATCTACTGTGGTAGCAGAATCTGAAGTGTTCAGACTGGGGATATCAGTGTTTGTTCAAGAAACAACAGGAGATGCAGTGGATGGAAAATAGATGGAGGTGCAAGAAACTGGCAAGATATCTTGAAGAAAGTGTTAAATAACAATCTCTGCATAAGGCCCTAACCCAGCACAGCACTGAAACATATATTGTAACTGTAAACAGTTGAGATGTCAGTTAATTTAAATGGGGCTAGTTTTGTGTTTAAAGTTAGATACTTGACTGAGTGCCTTTCTGGATCAGGGCCTAAGTGAGTGAGAGTCTGAGTTGTTTTTAATTGACAAGAGTGAGACTTAAAAGTGAGACCTGACCAGTGGTTAGTGATGTCCTGGGGCATCTGAGATCTCAGAGACACTCTTTAAGGCTGTGTCACTGCCACTTGCAAATATGCTTCTTTTCCTTGCTTATTTTCCTCCTTGGGAGTCAAAAGACTTTTACAGAATGTGAATCGAAAAGATGCAAGTAATTAATTCCATGCTAGATTAATGGTGTAACTGATAACATATTTCAAAGGCCTCAACCCAGCTTGTGTGGTGGAGGAGAAAGAAGGGAAGGAGCAATAAAAGTAGTCATGTAGAAGTGTGTTTCTGGCATAAGTACATGTAAATTTATTAGTTTTATGTAAGTATGTGTAAAACTATAGGTAAGGTTTTAAATCATACAGATTCTACGTAGATAATTTGTATCTTTTTGTGAATCTCCATGCTCTCCCATGAGACTTTATTAGGGAAACAGGATTTTTTTCCCATATGACTTTCACTACTAGGAGGAACTTACTTAGTGACTTGATCCCACAAACTGTTTCTCTTGCAAGTTGTCCTTACTCCAGAGAGCTGACTGCTGGCTTCAGAGGGGATGGCTGTGCAGAGAGTGCTATTCTGCTTCAGGTTTGCCATTGAATTACTCTGCAACAATTTGTCTCCTTCCCAATCCCTGTGAAGCAGGATAATAATGTTTACCCACCTGTGTAATACAAGTTCAGATCCTTGAATGAAAGGCCCTACTGTGCAAAAATACAAAGTAGCACTATCAGGGGGAGGGAGAAGTATTCTATACTTGCAACTTTAGACTATTAACTGTGAATGTATTGAAGTGTTCAGGTACAAATAGGTAAGGTGTGGTTGGTTTGCATTAGTTCATGATGTTGTTTTAAAAAGAAATAATATTAGGGAATGACGCTACAGTTATCGCTGTCTTAATATTGGCAAAAATGCGAAGGACAGCTTTCTGATCCCTTAGGTGTGGGAATTCCACTGCTGCTGTTCCTGGTTATTGAAGTATTCTGCTTCTGGGTAACGTGCTGCCTGCCTCCTGTTCCTCTCCTAGCTTGTGTGTCCATGTTGTTTCTGACTCTGAATGGCATAGTACTTTGAAGGAGCTGGTGGATGACAAAGGTTGCAATAGCAGGGTGATGAAGAGGAATGCAGAAGAGAAACAAATTTGCCAAAGAATAATACTTGGTTTTATTGTGTATGGCACCTGCAGGGACTAGACAAGTTTTATACCATGATCCAGGTTGTGTACAAATGCCTTGTAAGGAACAGGTTCCTTTCTGTGGTACTTTTAGAGTCTAGATCTCGGTGGTTGTGTCAGTGGTGAAACTCCATTAACTTCCACAGGGACAGGAATTTGCCTGTCTCTCAAACACATCATGAAGTGTGTGAGGAGAAACAGTAGCCCAGAACAGAGAATTGACCAAAAGTCACACAACAGGTTAAAAATAAAGCATGGGCTCTCCCAAGCCTCCAGGAGGCATTTTATAAGCTGCCCAAAACGCTTCTCAAGAAGTAAATTAAAGAATATAGAAAAATGTGAAATAAGCAGCTCTTCTGTTAAACTTCAGTCATCGGCCTTGGAGGGATGCGTGCGGGGGGGTGTGCATACACAGTACTCAGTAAAGGCCCTTGTAATTGTTCCTACATATGCCTTAGGTCAGGAAATACACCTGACAGAGCTATAATTTGTAGACTTGTGTAAAACACCTTTTCATAAGGCTTTGTTTCATATTCGTTTGACTAAATCTTCGTACAAATTTTCCTAGCATTTTATATGCACAAACTATATCATTGTTTTGGAAAATGCAAGTCTGACCACTGTAAATGGGTTTATATTTCCAACAGGGCAGTTATTTAATTTCCTGTTGGAAGTCTGCATGTGTTGGCACTGTTCACTCCTTGGCAGGAAGCCAAAAGAGAGCACGGTATCATTAATGTGCTGCAGTCTGTGCAAGGTTTCAATTGGTTTCATCCAAACTTTAAGACTGGCCTATAACAAAGTCTATTTTTTTTATTAAACTTCATAAAATCAGTCAGGGAGATGGGGGTGAAAGAGGATGAGAGGGTATTCTCTAGCATAAGAACAGCTTTTGTTCTTCCTTACCTTGTCTTGTGCTAGAGGGAACCTCATTTTGCTGTAGACTTAATCTCACTTTGTAGTTTTCCTCTAAAGCAGCACAAAATGAATCTTTAGTTCTGATTCTGAAATGGGCTCTTTCGGTATAAACACATTCCCTGATGCAGTTACCTTCCTTGGGATCTATGTGCACAGCCCCTGTGGAAAGATGGGTGCCAAGGTTTAAACCTTTAATGGTCGCAGTGACATGACGAAAAGTCCTGAAGTCACCCAGATGCATTTCCAAAGGATTCATCAGCATCCAGATGACTGAGCTGTTTGGAAAATGCTCTCTTTAGATACTAGTGCTTAGAAATTATTTGGAAGGCAAACTTTCATAAACGAAAAAGATATTTTTGTTAAGAGTTTTAAATACACAGACCTAACTCTGCAAAAATGAATCAGACTAGTGTAAGAACACATAATTTACCTTGGGTGCCTGGTGTAGGCTATCTATAGCTGCATGATGCTACAGGCAAGGCAGTTTCCTCTGCGTAACAGAGTTATTAGCTCATGTGGACCTTCTGGTGAGCCATTTCTGGTGATCAGCTTACTCAAGCACTTATCCTGTACAGTGGTTTGCAATGCAGATACACTTTCAGCAATGTCTACAGCCTGAAATAAAGGGGGCCAAATTCAATTTTCTTTTGCAAGTTTTTCACTTTGAAAGGAGCTAGATGTTGAAAAGAAATGATCAAATGGTGTGGCAGACTCTTCATCACTTGGAAGCCTTTGAATCAAGGCTTACTTTCTGAACAATACGCTCACAGCCACAGTGGGCAATGTGCAAGAATTACTGGATGTAAGAAATTGTGGCATGTGTCATGCAGGGGATCAGACTTACAGTTATTGTGGACTCTACTAAATCTTGCATAAGGCAGTGCTTCAGTGTAGCCTGTTTGGATTTACCCTGTTCTGAACTGGAACAGCTGCTTTTTTTCAGTGATTTGGGTGTGGAAGAGGAGGCGCTGGTAGAGAAATGTGCACAATTTATATATTATAGTGAATATTTGCACTCGCTGTTTCTGACTTATCTGAAGCTATAGTAGGTAAAGCTATTTGATGCAAAACAGAAGGATAAAAAGCATGTTTTGAACACCTGTCACATTTGGTATTGTTTCTTGAATTATACCCTTGGTTGCTGATAGTGTGTAGCTTAGGCCATTGATATGTATTGAATCAGAGTGGGGAATACCTAAATAACTTTTCTGTGTCAAAAGATCAGGTTCTTTTTTTTCATTGGGTCCTGAGAAATACACAGTGCAGCTAAAGGAAAATGCATAGAAAACATAAAGCATATAAAGCATGTAAAAATTATATGCCTGAAATGCAGTAGTGTATTTCTGTCACTTTTCTATTTTTTGTGATAACTCATTTAATAAGATCTGTAAGAGTTTACAGCAGTAGTAACTATATAGGGATAGTAGACCCTCTGGTCCATTACAGTTTCTTCTAGGTGTTAAATTTCATGCAAAAAATATGGGTTTTATTGCAGTTTGGCAGGCTTTAGAATAGTACAAATCTTTTCAATGTTCCATCTAAAAGAAATACAGCCTCCTCAATTTTTGTCTTTGCTATTTCTTAGTGATAGTACCCAGAAGTTATCAATTTTTATAGTAGGTTTGATCAAGGGTCTCAGAACTGCTCACAAACAATTTTTAATTTTTCACTGTGTCTTGCTGTAAGTTAGTTATATATTTTCTCCTTGTATATATGTGTAGAGGAGCACAGGTAAAATAGATTGAGATCCCAAAGAAGAACCCATATCAGGTCTGGGAATAAAAGCCAGGGCACTTTTCTTCTACTCTGTTTTACCAAAATTTTAATATCAGTCTTATCTATCTATCTATCTATCTATCTATCTAGATAGATAGATAGATAGATAGTTGTCTGAGACCTTGCCTACATGTGGCTCGTTTTCACACTATACTTCTGCATTCATCTTACATACAATAATCTTCATTCTTGGGCTTGCCCAGACTCCTCAGTCACTGTTGTACTTCTGCACCTACCATGTCCCACAAAAGTGTTTTGCCATTCCCAGCTGTCTGCTCCTGTGTTTGTGGATTTGGGGAGGGGAATGGGATTTTAACAGAAAGAAATTGCTACCAATTTGGTTTTGAAATTGCTTATTATTTCAAAAGTTGTTACCTTTATGAAAAAAAAGCATTTTGAGCATTTCTTGAAATTGCATGACATTGAGTTCTTGACATTGCATGACATTGAGTTGAAATACTCTTTTCTACACAATATTGCAGACTGGTTCAATAACTCCCGTTGCAAAGAAAGTCTTGCTCTGGTGCTGGCAGAGTTCGTCTCTGAGTTCTGACTGCCACCCGACTATCCAGTAAAAGCATGGAGAAGTTGTGGTGGGCAGCAATTTGATGAGAGTGAGGTCCTATATGGTGCTTTATGCATTTCAAAACAATTTAAGACTGTCAACTGTTTTAAATGCAATTTGGAGTAAAAAATCCAAACCTATATTTAGCTATCTAAAAAATGAAGTTTATGCAGCAAAGGAGAAATAAAAGGGCACTAGTCATCCACGGAACAGTGATATCTTAACCTATATGCTAATATATCCTGCTACAAAATGAACTCACAACATCATGTAAGTAGCATGAAACACTTCAAGTGTAATGAGATACTGTGGAATTCCTCTCTCCCAAAGAAACCCTACCCTCCAATCCCAAACTGACACATACCTACATGAAAACTAATTTGATGCTGAATCTATTTTTCCAAGGAGTACTTTCATTTATCATGTAGTGTTCAAATTTTAGCTGAATATAGAGCTTTGAAATGTAAAATGACAAAGTTCTTTTAAGTTCGCTATCGTGACTTTGAAAAGTATTTTGATTAACAGTGTTGAATGATGGAGTTCAAAATCCTTAGGAAGCAGGGATGATATAAAAAATACTGTGATTTGGTAAACTACATGTTAAAGTTCATCCTATGGGAAGCATATCTAAGGAGGAAAATTATTACTATAGAGATTGTATTTCTGATACAAGGACATCCTGTTAGCATATGGGAATGATAGGTGTGAGTAACAGAGAGATAGCAGCCTCAGACACAAGAGGGAGGCATCTAAAATGGTGAATGAGATTACCAGAGATGGGTACAAAAGCTTAGGATAAACACAGCAACAAAATCAAACAAGTAAGGCACAGAAGAGAACTAAACCTGTAAGTGATAACGAGAGAAGCAGAAAAAGAGAAAGCCAAGAGAAATGCTGACTTGTGATTCAGTGCACAGGGAAAATTCTTGGTAGGTGAAAGCAAAGTTCAAAACCTTTAATGGTCTTTTTTTGCACTACTTTCCACCCTGACCTGGAAAAAAAGAGCAGATACAATGAATGCAGAGTTGTAAGGACTGTAATCTCGGTGTAGAATAAGAAAAAACAGTTGGAATACTTGGGTAAATCAGATGTTTTCAGTTATCTACTGTCAATTCTTTAACCTCTGGGGAAGTTGTTCAGTCCTGGTCAGTCTCAGGAGAGAGAGGCACTGCATACTGATGGGAGTAGGCTTGGAAATTTGAGAAGAGGGGTGGGGAGGACAAAAATAAAGCCTATTAAAAAGAGAAGCACTAAGAAATTCTCATCAATCTGCTTAACAACAGATAAATTATTTGCAAGCAGCTGGAAGATAACAAGGAGATATATAGCAGGCTAAAATGGTTTTGTCAAGAACAAATCCTGTCACACCAACCTCCTCTTACAGCAGCTTGTGGAGTCTTGTGGAGAAGACAGATGACATATCCTGAGTTCATGTAAACTCGTGATGTCATATCTCATGTGCTTTTCCTACAAGTCAGGTACAGACACAGGGTCTTGGTGAACCTAGTATAGTGTAACAGCAGAACTGGAGTAACTGCATGCCAAGGATGGCTCTCGGGGTTTGCAGGGGAAATGGAGAACCTTTAAATAAAGGGAAAGAAAGCCTTAGACCCAGTGCTTTGATACTTCTGGTAGCAATCTGGGAAATGGAATAGCGATTGTGCTGGAGGACACGTGGGTAGGAGAGACTGCAAGGGTTTTGGCAGGCAGGTTTTAAAATGGTCTTGCTACACTGGAGAAATAGTCAGAAGAAATATGATGAAATGGAATCAGTGCAATATATTAAACTTATAAAGAAGTAATCACTTTTATAAATTACGGAATAGGAATGTGGTCAGGTTGTAGCTCTTCTAAAATGATTTGGGAGTTTTTGCAGAGCAGAAATTGAGTAGAGCCAACAGCGGCTTACTGTGAGGGGAAGGCAAACATTGTGTTTGGCTGTGTCAACAGCAGTAGAACCAGCAGGGTACAAGAAGTCATCTGTCCCGCTGCTCAGCATGAGTGAGACCTCAACGGGAGGAATACTGTGCCTAGTTTTGGAAAGCATGTCTTGGGAAAGGTATGGATCAGCTGGAGGACAGCAAGAATCATCATGGTCATGTTTTCTTAGCTCCCATGAGGATGAATGAACTGATGTTGCATCACCAAAAGGGCAGGGGAGGGAACCCCAACAGATATTATGAATCATTAGTACGTAAGCTGTTATAGGGAGGAATACAACAGCTTATTCCTAATGACAGTGATTACTAGGACCAAAGATACTTGACTAAATCTACAGTAGCATATATTTAATTTAGATATGAGGAAAAAACTTTGCTGAGTAAGGGGAATAAAGTCCTTTACAGTCTTGAGAGGCTGTGAGGTCTGTGTTGCTCGAAGTCTTTAACAAGAGATTAGATTTACATCTGCTAGAACTGGATTTGGGGAGGGAAACAGCAGGAGGCTCTGCCACGTCTATTTTACCCTGGTTATCATGGTAACTCTAAAGCAGGGGTGTCAAACACACGGCTCCTGCTCCATAACGTTTCTCACACACGCCACACACGTGGCCAGCGTGCTGGAAGGAGCGTAGGGGCAAGGAGCTCAGTGCTGCTGCTGGGTAGAAACAAGGTGCCGGGCCACATAAAACAGGGTGGAGGGCTGGATTCAGCTTGCGGGCCGTGAGTCTGATGCCCCAACTCTGAAGGGATCCTAGAGAAACTAGCATCCCTAGGCTCCATTTAGTCATTGTGAATGCTTTGCTCACTCATCTTTTCAGGGCCTTTACAAATATACATGTTAATTAAAGCATTAATAGTATCGTACCTAAATCGTTTCTCACCAAGAGTTGGTAGAGTATAAAATGCTTTTTGATATGAAAGCTCACAGACAACAAACATTATTCAGACCTAAACTGTAATATGTGATCCTGAAACCCTTTTCTGTCCTTGCTTCCAGGACTTCTTGTAAAAGTAAGGGAATTTCTGCACTGCACATCTCTCTTGCGCATCGAGGGAGGATAGCAGTGCTGTGGGTGGTGTTCACCTGGTGTGTTTCTCTAAAAGCGTATTTGCCTTTCCTAATAACAAACTGCATTTTTAGTCCTGTTCAAGGAGATGACAAATATGTCTACTTTATTAATCACGAGTCACCTGAGAACAGCAAAACATCAAACATTTTGAAAGGATCGATTATGTCAGAATCTCTAATGTTTTTTCTCTATCTCTGTAATAGTCTTTGACTCACTTCTGACTTCCCAAGTAGTTCAAGTCTGCCAAGAAGCCTAATAACTCAACGCCAATGCGCAAAACTGAATAGACTTAGGTTCACTGTCATTTTGAGTTAATACATCAGTGATGTGTCTAGTCCAAGAGCAGAAACACCTCCCCCCCTGTTTTCCAAAGTTGTATGAGCCATTAAGAGGAGTAGCTCTGTTGGGACTAGTTTACATATAAGTTAAATACCAGATATGAGGGGTTGTCGTGCTGAAAAATAAGTAGTCTGTCGTTATACAGAAAACAGAGGCCCATTTCTCTACGTACATGTGTCTAACTCACAATTTAGGCCCCAAAGGATGTATCTGTTGAAAAGAGAAAGTAGAGACTGCCAAGAAAAGAAGGCATGCCCTCCTCAAATAACAATTATTACTTTCCCCTTTCTCCTTCCCCCAAAATACAGATATACACATACTGCCCCCCCTTTTTCAATACTCATTTTTTTATTCAAATGGACTGAATTGCAATCTCATGTATCTGAGTGCTATGTTTAGCTTTTCTTCCTTCCATTGGAACCCCCAATCTGTGTTTTTGCCACAGTAACTTTTGTTTAACATCACTCACTTTGTGAAGTCTGCTGCTACTCACTGTTCTGCGAAACTCAGCCTTTTACTATTTATTAATTAGACTTTAGGTAAGAAGTTTTGTGTCGTGTGTAATGGTGGCAGTCAGTTATGCCAGAATCATGCTGTTTTCCGCGATGCAGAATGCCTGAATTTTATAGGATCTTCATAAAGCTGCTCAAAGGCACTTGGGGTCCAACCTCCTGCTTGGAGTGGAACTGGTTTCCCTTCTGTTATATTATGCACACATGCTCTACTTTATCTTGGTGGGTTTTGCTGTTTTCCTTATGGCAGTTCCTCAAGGCCTTGTTGAGCGGACACATGGTACAAAGACATTTTCTGTAGGCCATTGCTCCTCCTAGGCTCATGGCCTCAGTAATAAAGCAGAGAGAAAGGAAGCACCAAATGTAACTTGCCTGAGTAGAGCTGCAGTTTAACCTCTCCTGGTTCTTGGTGCCTGCCTCATCTCTTGCCCTCAGTGTTCATTAAAACTGTGGCCATTAATATTAAACTGGCACATCATTTATTCAAATACGTGTGTATATGTACATATATAGAGGCTACAGTGGGGAGCATTGCAGAGGTATTTGGGTTTTTTCCCAAATCAGAACGCTTTTCTTCTGCATATGAAAGAACCAGCTTATCTGCAGTGCATATGGTCATTCCAGGGGGCAAGGCTGAAACTCTTTAGGTTTTTCTTCCCCTTTTATTGTTGATCTCTAATATATCTGGTTTTTCAAATACTGCTTAAATGTATTTTATTCTCACCCTGTGTCCCACGAAGGCAATGTTAACCACTACTAATGGAGGAGTGGAGTCTGCCCACAGCCAGCCAGCCTGTTCCAATGCCTGACAACCAGCTGCAGTTTTGTTAATTGAGTATTTATTTGTAGCCTTTGCTGGGGTACTCTGCATGATATTGTCACAAAGGTAGGAAAAGGGACTTAGTCAACAGTAGATAGATACTTGTTTGTTGTATTTTGTAGTGGTAAAAAACATACCAAAATCTGATTTCTGATATTTGTCTGAAAGGAACCGGAAAACAAATTTATGCAAGATCAGTGAGGTTAGCGGACTTTCCCTACAGCCATCAAGGGAGCACACCTATAGTATTATATACAGCTGCGGAACAGTTAATGCTAGAGAAGTATTCAACAAATTGGGGTGAAACCTTAGAGGAAAAGCGTCAAAATCGATTGTGTGGTTTGATTTTATTCAGGGAAAATGAAAACACGTTGAAGTTGAGGAATGCTCTTTTTGCGCACATATTTAATCTGTGTTACCAGCAGGGAAAAGGGTATTATTTAGAGCAATGCAAGGGAAGATGTGACTGTAAATAGGAAGAGGGAAATGCAGACAAGGAAGCCTAAGCTAAATTTCAGAAGCAATTTTCTAAGAGTATAATCTGGTGGACTGAATATTCTTGCGAGGGAAGTAATTGAATCTACATTACTTGAGGTATTTAAATTGGACTGGACAGAACTATGGGAGGAATATATTTCTGGCAGTGAGTTCTCCCTGGCAGTGGATTGGATTTATGGGTTGGTCCAGCACCTCAGGAAGTCAGTGGATGTCCTTCAGCTCGATCTGAATCATAGCCCTACTGACTGAAGGTGTCGCTTCTGTTTCTGTGATCTCCGTTGTGTTTAAATGTCCATCCAGATTTTCAGGTTTTCTAGATTGGAGTGGTGTGATCAGTGGTGGGACCACATTTGCCATCATTCTTTTATCATCTCAGACTGTTGTCTGTACATGCTGCCTTAGAAAGTATTTTTTTAAAACCAACATTAAAAGAGACTTCCCTTTTGAGATGGGAATGTAGTTTTTTTCCTCCTGGATTTTCATAGACATATTTTTAATGTGCATCTATTTCATTAATATTAAAGTTGCAAGATTTTGAGGGTTTTTTTTTTTCTGTTTTTGTTTCTCTACTTGATGCAAAGTGCCTGTAATGTGAACCTTGATGGTGATCTTGAAAGAACCCCAGATACAGATTTGGTTGATAATGTGTAATGTAAATACAATTAGTAACATGTGTTTGTTTGTTGGTTTTACTAATGGAAAAAGGTCTGCAGAAAAATAATGCATACCAAATTCAGGTCACAGGAAGGAAATACACTATGTCCTTAGGTTTGTTACCTCATATCATGTAACTACTCTTAGTCTTTGAATTCCAGAGCAATAACAAGCAGTATTTTTAGCCTCACAAATTTGAATAACACAGTATGATCCTCTGATATTGCTAAGTCTCTGTGGAAAAGAACTGTGGCATATTGTGTTTTTCCTCCCTCATTTCCCTGCCATATGTAGTTAATAGAATAATAGTTGGTGGTATGCCGGTTCCTAGATGTGGCTGCCACACTGGAGGAAAGTTGCAGGGCCTTTAGCTTTTGTTCTTTGGTTATCTCAGCAAATCAATTGCTTAAACAATGGAGTGAGTTTTTCACAGATATGCGAATCCCTTATGCTGGCAAGTGGAAGCCTTCCTGCTGGCCAGCTTTTTGTCCTAAAGATCTGTTTCTTAGGTATTTAAAGCTTTCTTCTTTGAAACAGCTTTTGTTAAAGTTTTGTATGTCTTTGGTATTAGAGCACTCTGTTTTTCCATTAAGAAAAATTGCTTAAATCCATAAACCCATTTTTGTATTCCTAGAATTGTTTGAAAAAATAGCAACTGATTTTTGGTTTTGTTGGTTTCTTTGTCATCCTCTGAGCTTTGGCATCATTGACACTTGACTACTTATTTCTGTGGTAAGTGGGAAGACACTTTTTCAGTCATTGCACAGCATGCTGCAACTGCACAGAAATGGAGACAGCCTCAGCTCCTCTTCTGCCTTGCCCAAAATCCACAGGGCAGATTTGTGGCCACCATTTTGGAGCCTCTCCTGAATATGAATTCTTTCCCACAGCCATTTAAGCCTTTCTGAATGTGTTTTTCCATTGGAAAGACACATTTGGACGTCAAACATGCACTTAGAGTGTTGTCTTAACCGAGTAAAAAGGAGAGGAAGAAAGTATTTTAAATGGGCACAGCAGACTCATTTCTTCCTTCCCTGGGGGAAGCCTCGTCCTTCTCTTCAGGAGGCTGTGTGTGCATAGCCTGGGCTGGCACTCAGCACCTCACTTCAGGGGAAGCAAAACACTGCAGTGGACCATAGTGCGGCGTGTGGGAATGCCAGCATTTTACTAGAACAAGGAAAGTGAGGGCTTGTTCAGAGTTTCAACCTAGAGAAGGAAGCACTGTTCAGAGACAGCTCTGTTTCTGTGCAGGTATTTGTTTGCTAACAAGGCAAGGAGGGATGCAGAGGGTTAGCAGTCATCCCTTTTATTAAATACTGCTCCTGTACTGAACTGATGCTGCCCTTCAAAGCATTGTGATGTGATTTCTGTATTGATTTTTGGCTAAGACACAGGTTTTTATTATTCTCTGGTACTTACACAGTTCTTACTACTGTGAATGCCCTCAAGGCCTTACGATCTTTGACATCATTTTCCTCATTGCATTCCTCCTGAGGCAGGCAAAGACTGCTGTTCCCATTGTTCACTTGGAAAATGGAGACATAGACAGGCTAAATGACTACATCTTGGATGACACCAGACAAAGAGATAATTATCCAAGATTCAAACCTTGAGCTCTTCTTGCTCAGATGGGAACTGTCCCTTTCAGGCCACTTGGATGGAGCCTGGAGGGGGTGGCAGACCTGTTGGAGTATGTGTTTTTTTACTGGCATAGGGGAAGCTGCTGATCACACTGGCATTGGAGAATCACACTGTTATACTGTATGCTGAATCTAGGTTTTATATTCAGGGTGTCAAAACACTGAAGACCATTAATCCACGCCACTGTCCTTCTCTACCCACTTCTATGCTTCTGACCCTTTATTTTTGCCTTGTAACATGATTTAGCTCCATGAGCTTCTTTCACTGTCCAAACATTTGCCATGAAATATTTCTGGGATGGTAGAAAAATGTAATGGGACACAAAACCCAAAAGGTCATCTCTCCAGCTGCAGTCTGGCTTGTGACAGTCTCTGAATTCCCAGTACCATCATTTCCCACTGAACCTTGATTCTACCAGTCTGTTGTGTCTCCTTCTAGATTGTTACTCCTACCCAGTGTGCTCTGGATGATGATTGAGGTGTCTTTTTCTGTCTACCTCTAAGATATTTTCCTGGAGTTTCTCCCCTGCTTTTTTCCCCCCGGCTATTCATTCATTGATGAACATCAGTTTGTCTGCCTGTGGCTGTAAGGCAGAGATGGTGAATGCAGGTGAGAAGGGTGAAGGAGTGCCCTTGCTTCCTGTTACCTCTTCTTCAGGTGAAACCATCTCTTCCTGCTGGCGTCTTACTCGAAACTGTGCAAAGGATAAGAAGCTCAAGCCCATTCCCTTTCAGGGTGGGGTTCAAACTCCAGTTAAGAAATCCTCATTTAGTAAACAAATTTGTTGGGTTTACTTTTTTATTGCCCAATTACAAAAAAAAGTCATGAATTTACAACAACATATTTAATAAATACTTCAACAAAGAGCGGCTGTCCCCAGATGAGGAAACCAGTTTTCTCAGCTGGTCTAAATGTAGCTGTGTAGCATTCAGATAGTGCTCTCCTTTAGCCTTTGGTCCTGTCACAGGTGGGACAGGTTAAAGATAGAGCCTTGAAAAATCCAGCCCAGCCCAGCAGTACTTTTAGCAGGTACTTTCCCTGACACGGCAGCTAAAGTGCCAGGTACTTGATTCAGCAAAAACTGATGAGATATTGTAAAGTATAATGATAGACATGAAGAACGCTGCATTTTACACTTTTTATTCAGCTGCGCAGTACTTACCATGCAGCACAAACACCCCCTCCATCCACAGAATGTGCTTGAAGCAATTTTTTTCATGTCCTTTGGGTTACCTGTTCCTATTTTGAACACTTTGAGTTTTACGTGTCCTCTTGTGCAATGCAAAAGCAATGAATTAGTTCCAAGTAATTATAAGCTACTCTTACGCAGCCAACACAGAGTAGAAATCCTGGTTGTCTTTCTCTGTGACACAAATTTTCACACTTTATGCAGTTAATGTAATTGCAAACACTGCCATATAATGGCCAGATTTCTGGGCGTGGGGCTGAGACTATGCCTATTATCCCATATTTTAAAATAATTGGCCTGTACATGTTACAGAGTTTGGAACTTAATTTTGGAAAGCCGTGCTGCTTCTTGGCAGCACTGCTTGGCAGTGAGCAGCACACGTTTCTGTCTGAGGCAGCTCTCTTGAGCAGCATGAGCAGGGTTAATGCTGATAACACTGGAAAAGTCTCCCGGCTGCTGGCGGGGAACTGACCCAGCCTGGCTGAAACAGCAGGAAACTAATAGAAGTTTTCTGCTATATTCAGAGCAGGGTAGTCAAGCATCTCAACTTCCCACCAAACTCTGTTTTCTATTGTACTTTTGATGCCAGCTTTCTGTAGCGCTGGGCACTAAAAGACAAACATTTGCAGCTACATCTTTCCAATTCTGTCTATATGACATTTAGTCTTTAAAAAGCGTAAATCTGTAACAATGCTAGTCTTTTTTAAACAGCCTGTTAGGGGGAAAGGAGCTTTGCTATTTACAGCGAAGACATTCAATATGTTCAGAATAGAGTATGTAAATAAATAGAGCACGTTTAGGCTTGTATGCTGAGATAATGCTATTGAGCTAATCTTATCTCCGTTTTTCTTTAGAAGTAAAGCCTTCTAAGTTTTGATTAGAGTGAATGTCATCTTTATCTCTTTTTAAAACACCTATCATATTGCCATACTCTATGTAAACAGTGAAGGCAGAACACCCGATTTCTGTTGTCAGTTCTCACTGTAAGCTGAGCTCTACTGTTCACTTAGTTCAAGTATTTTACATGAATATCCCAATAAAAGATGAAAAAAATTCACTTTCAAGTTAATGAAGCCCCAAGCTAATTTTCCTTTGTGATGTTTCCCTTTCTTATTTTCTTCTCAGTACTCACTTTGCTTTTGCCCATACTTTTCATTTTTAAAGAAAAGTACACAAAGAAATTTGCTGTAAACTTTATATACATACAGAGTATGTGCACTGTGAGGTGGATTGCTAAACTTAGGTATTGCAAAAAATTTCTAGGTCCATGCCTGTTTATGGAATAGTGTGTAGCACAGCAAGGCACAGGAGCATTTTGCCTCCCGGAACAGGGCAAAGATGACAGCAACTCTGTAAAATCTATGTTGCATCTGTATCTACAAGTAACTTTTGACCTAGCCCAGACAACTGATTGACATAATGAACAGGGGGTATCTGAGCTGAAACACTTGGCAGAAACAAAACTGCTTTGTCCTCACTTTCTGTCATCCCTCAGTTAGAGTCTTTTTGAAAATCATAAGGATGGAGACCCTGTGTTGAAAGACTGTCTGGTAAGATACTGTTGAAAAGAGGCAGACGGAAAACAGTTTCTGAAGAATTTAGAGCCCTGTTGATCTACTAATGCCATTGAGAAGACTAGCTGGAGCAGAAAGTCCCAAAAGGTTTGGGGGAAGGCAGGTGTTCAGGGGACGTGATAAACTATATCCCTTTCAGCTCCTAAGAACTGTCTCATTTCTGCTGTGGGATGGAGACAGCAATGACTCTATGCACCTCTTCATACTTAAATACTTTCTAAGGTCTGATTAAATTTCCCTGGTACCTGTTGGAAATACTCTCATTTACCATAAAAAAAAAAAAAAAAAAAAAAAAAGAGAAAAAAGCTTTCTTCTGAGGGACAAATGCTTACTGATGAGATAATGGTAGATTTTTTTTTTAATATGATGAAAAGTTAATTTGTTTGTTAGCGTCAGATACTTGTGTACAGCTGGCCCTGAGCAATTCTTGCTGTAATCAAGGCAGTTGAGGTATTGTGCTATGAGCCAGTGAAGCCATGCAGCATTGGCTGCTGTGAAATGTTTAGTATGAAGTGTGGCCCTACATCCATGAGAAGACTGTGTCCCTTCCGGATGAGCAGTATCAGTATACTAGTTTGCAGTGTGTTTGAGTGCATGTCAACAGGAGTGGTTATTTTAGGCTACAGAAAGTTTATCGTGAAGTACGCATGATAAGAGAATATCCTTTTTGTTCCTCTCCCCCCCTCCACCTAGACAAGCTTTGATTCCTGTGCTGTCCTTCTCTTCTAGAACAATGGGCCACCTCATTCATCTGGGCTGCGTTCACTCTTTATGTGCTTGTTTTACACACAAGCTGTTTTCCTTTGTCTCCTTGTTCTACTTCCCCTATGTCAGGCATGGAAAACTGAAGGAGTCGAATTTGAGCTTGTGAGGGCCTTGTTCTTTTACTGGGCATCCTGACAAGGTTGCCAGATGACACATATAGCAATACTGATGAGGTTAATGGGACATCAGGAGAAATATTAAAAATCCTGTTTTATCTTGGGACATCTGGCAAATCTTATTTCTAGGACCTTGTTTGGTCTGTAGGTGAATCCTGAAATATCTGAAAACTTCACAGGATTTGCTTGTACACTGTGAGATCTATTCTGTTCTTCACAGCATTGTGTCCACATCACGGCCACTACTTGGTGCTGTGTGTCCAGAGACATATTTGATATTGGACAGAGCTAGTTTGGACTTCATCTGGCATGGCACATTATTTAATTTCTGTTGTTTTCCTTTCCTCTTCCTTTTCTCCAGCATTTTTAGGGTTGGTTGCATTTAGGTTTCCTTTCTTATAGTAGGCCTGGTAAAAAGTAACAAAACATTTTAAACTTTAAAAAAATGGGAGGAATTTTACAATTTTAGAAGGACTGACTAATTTTTCTACTTTTTGTTGCGTAATTTATTTAAATTTGAAATAGTACTGCACACGTTAGCATGAACAAAAGATTCCAGGAATTTTTCATTTGCCAAAATGAATTTTAATTTATCAAGAGCTCCTGACATCTCGAAGCAAGCACGATGTGTTCTTTGTGTTTCAGTCTAATGCTGGCTCCCAGCCATGAGGCTGTGAAGGATCGTTTTCACCCGAGGCCTCTTGTTGGAGGAAATCAATCTTGTGTGATACAAAATGCCTGAGCATTGGAGGCATGTCCATCTTCAGGAACTTCAAACTCATTCCCTTCCTTTCAGGGACTTGGCTTGAAGGCAAAGGCTGAACTCTCTCCTTGTCCAAGAAAAATGAACAAGCCTTGTAAAGATGCTTTCTCCTCTGACTGGATGTCTATTGAGCTGGAAGATTTTGACTTCTTCCTGGAGAAGATGTGGGTGGCCTTCAGCAGAGATGAGGCTGCTGAACAATGCAACCATTGTTTGAGCTCCTCCAGGAGGTAGCAGAGGGTTGCTTTAACATGATAGTTCTGCTTCTGGTGGACTGGTAATACTGAAACATTGCTTTTTGTATTATCATTATAATAGTATTAGCTCAAGTTTTTTCCCTTGCTAATATTAATAATGTTGATGGGGTAGAATTTGGGTTACTCTGTCTTCATGTGCGAGGGTAGGAATCTATAAGAAATAAGTGAGGACTCAGAAAACATGTGTTTTCGCAGGGAATGAATTTGGAGGAGCAGCTTTTGAATGGTCTCTGCATTATGATTCAAAAGGAATAGCAACAACAATGGTGTGGGGAGCTGGCATAGTGACTAGATATCCCATTTACTGCAGGGGCTGGAGTAAGGATTCAGCTGGTCTCTGCAGAATGAATTGTAGTTGCTGCCTTTTCTCTCTTTTTTAATTACAACATGTTTAATTTGGGAAATTAATTAATACAGGCTTATGTTTTCTAGTTGTAATGTCTCTCTGCTGTTATTGTGGAAGAGCTGTTGTATCCTCTACTAAGGAGATGGGAAGATGCCTGACTGAAGGCTTCCCTCCATGGTCGAAGCCTTGCTTTTTGAGATAATCTGTAGTTTGTTCTGTTTTCCCACAGCTGCTTTTTGGAAAAGCTGTAATTCCTTCAAGTTGGTATTAGAATGAGCAAATAAGAAGTCTGTTTTCTCTTTGCTGGCTTACATGGCATTTTACCTTATAAATCTCCTGTTTAAAACATGTGGAATCTGGACCAGTATCCATGGTGACATGTTATGCACATATGGCACAGCTGTAAGTCTATGAGAGGTGAAATCTGGATGTCACTGAAGTGCATGCAAAGCTGTGGTATGCAACAGGTCTGAGACCTCACACTTCCTCTCCAAGGTTCTGCTGGAGGAATTGCTTGTGTTTGGTGTGTTGGGGTGGGCTTTTTTTGTTTGTTTGAATTTTGTTTTTCAAATAAGGTAGGACTAAGCAGCTGCTGCTGCTGCTGCTGGAGTCATTCAGAATGAGTCATAATGGGGTAGAGATGGAAAATATTTTTAAATAATTGGAGTTTGATTAAGAAAAACATACACATAATTTTGAGGTGATTCAGGGCATAATAAATGTGTAGCCTTGCTTTCTCAGATGTACAGAGCCTGTACCTTTCTCTAGAGTGTGCATGACTAAAGATGCTCTGCACTTTCGCAAAGTATTCAGCCCCTACATCCCTTTCGTGGAGAATGCTGTGTTATGTTCAGCAAGGAGGAAAGGAGGATTTGGTGCAGGAGGGCTGAATTGAGGGCAAAGGACTTACTGCTGAAAAGGGGATGCTTTGCTTTCCTAGAAAGGCTAGGAAGGCATCAGGCTATAGGCATCAGAATTGTACTATTTCTGTTATTAGCTATGAGTCTTGGTCTTGCAGAATTATCTGAACTTTGGTAGCACAGAATTAGAGCTGAAGCAGACTCTGCCATGTTATGTTACTGAAGGAAAGCACAGTGTCTGTCATTGCCACCTCGAGAGGAGAGGCGACAATGGCTCAGGCTCTTCCTGATGAGAACTCAGCCTGTGCTTTCTGTTGGTGTGGCAGATCTTCATTTATTCTAATTTCTGTGACTAGGGGCAAAACCAAGATAACTGAGCAACGAAACAGGTGTTATTAAATTTAATTTATTACATGCAGACATGAGAGGGCAGACTTGATAATGTGAGACCATATCTGCAGGGTAAGTGATGGCATGTCTTTGCTTTGAGTGGGAAATCCACTCAACTCACTTCTCTTTGCCTGTTCACTGAAGAGGTCCTCTGAATTGTTACAGTGGAGGCTGTGTCACAGTGCTTGCCTGCCACCGCTTTTTCTTCTGCTATTTATTTTCCAGAAGAAAACAATGGATACAGTGGATAAATGAGCAAGAACATGAACATCAGCATTGAGTTAAATGAACAAGGGCTTTTGCTGTGCTTGTGTCAGACAAGTTGGGCAAAAAGTCATGGCACTTGAATCTATTATTTTCTTCCTGCCATTGGCAAATGTCCCTGTCACTTGTTCATTTGCAGTGCTGGTTTCATAATAATAATTCAAAGAGCTTGCATGGTAAGGGTGCAGTTTTTAAAGCATATTGCAAATATTAGTGGAAGCACACAACCTCCGAATGGTACGTAAGCCCTGGCCTCTTCTTGCAGCAGCAGAAGTGGAGCAATGACCTGGCAAGGGCAACAAAAGAAGTTATTGTTAAAATCAGCACAAGAAACTGGAGAGGCTTCTGGTTCAAAATGTAGTGCCCAGGCTCCCCAGGCACATGACACAATTTACCAACATGCAGCCGGATTTTAGCAGTTTTAATGTCAAGCATATATCATCATTAGTCTCACTCCAGCAGCCTATGTATTTTCCTTTTCTTTATTTTCTTTCTAAAAGCTGTGAGCAGCTCCAGTAATTCTTGAGAATAAATCTTATTTCATCAAAGTGAGTGCCTGGTCAAAAGCACTGTTTATCTTTGCAGCTCTCTCTGGGCTTTAATGCTCGCAAGGAGTCAGGAGCGACTGCATTGTGCTTCCTGACCAGATGTACAAATCATGCATGCACTCGGATGAGGCACATTCCTATCATTATTTTGCAATGATAGGATCTATTAAGCTACTAGGACAGTCCTTGTTTGTTGTGTTGATTCATAACTTTATTAATTCCCAAGGAGATAATTGATTTGATAAATCCTGTCAGGAGCATGGTGATGTGAAAAGAACTAGTAAGCACGTGTAATTCCAGTGACTGTCACATAAAAATCAAGCTCATAGTCTCTTTGGTGATCCTCTGAGTACTTTTTCCAATGCACTTTAACTGTGAAGCTTTAAGTGATAGAAATGCTGTAGTTATCTGCCTGCCTGTATAAAGATGCAAATATGCAAATGATACTAAATGTCACGCAGTGTGGCTTTTGCTGGTGTTGAGTCAAAAGGAAAACCAATCTAATAGCTTTTAAAGGCAGTGTTTTAAAGTGGTGCTTCAAATGAAAGGAATGACATTGTTTTGAACCTTTTTATGCAATGTTGCTACAAATAGTACTGAAGATGATAGCAAGGTTACTACCTGTACTTTTCCTTATTTTTTTCAATTACAAAAAGTGGTAAGCATGATGAAATTCACAGAATCACTTGTGCATACCTCTCTTTCTTGAAGTAAAACAAGTGAAGACTTTTTCAGATGGAGAATTTTTCTTTACATTATTCAAATTCAGATCACATTTTATAATAAATTTATGATTTTGTTCACATCAATTCATGAGTTAATACAGATTAATACAGAAGCTTACAGTTATTAACCACTGTGTATGGTTTGCTTGTAGGTTGTTTGTGTAAATAAGTGTAACTAAATCCAGATCTTTTATTAATTACAGATAAGCTCTGTGTAACACACACAGCTTTGTATGACCCGACAGTCACAAAACCTGAATGTGTTAGGTTTAGCGTGATGGGGGTTCCTTCATTTATACATTGTTTATTTTCATTTGTACAAAAAGGAAAATGGATAAAGTCAGTTAATGCTCAGCTTTTTGTGTTCAGGTTGAGTGACTTGCTGTAGGTGGTTTAAAAGGAACCTTAAATGTTGAGGGGGTTTTATCCCAGGAAAGTAACTCTTTACTGTAAAATCAGACATGATGAGAAGGAATACTACTTCATTGTTTATAATTTTCGCAGTGGTACAGAAATTGTTTAGTTTTCTTTTGAGGTCAGACTGACACAGCAGTGAGATCTTATTACTGATCGCAAAGAGTGTTTTCATAAAAATAGAGATAGATGAATTCATGCTTTTGTGTTCACTTTTGAAGTAATACTGTAATGGAAATATCAAGGTCATGGTTTAAGTTAATTAATGTAATTTAGAGGCTCATAGAGGATAGACTGAAATCCCATGTTACTTGTGTGGTTGTCTTTTGCCGTGCAAGAGACAGTTCATCAAACACTAGCTATATGTCTATGTGATTTTAATATTTTGGGTTTTCTAAAGGTGTCATTTTTTCCTGCATAGTTTTGAAGTAATCCATGTTATGATAAAGAAATTAACTCTGAATAAATGCTGGACGATGCGTGTGTATCAGTACCTTCACTTTAAAGCAAGGAGTGCATGTTGCTCTCGGTGGTGGATTGCATTGATTTAAACAGAGTAGTGTTCTAGGTCCTGCCAGGAAACAGCTTCAGTCTCCATGTATCATGGAATCATAAAATGGTTTGGGTTGCAAAGGACTGATCATCCAGTTCCAACCCTACTGCTACGGGCAGTAACACCTTCCATTGGATCAGGTTGCTCAAAGCCCCATCCAACCTGACTTTGAACACCTCCAGGCATCAGGCATCCATGACTTCTCTGGGCAACGTGTGCTAGTGTTTCACCAGGATATGAAAGCTCAATTTGTAGGTTCCTGTGGTTGGTATGACGATGAGCAGTCACTGTTGGTATCAAGCCTAGATACCCAAATAAAGGGAGCACATGTGGATTATATGGGTAAAAACCTGCAATTATTTACGATAAAGCAAAAATTATCGAGTGGGAAACACTAGTTTATTTGGATTTCTTAGCCTGGGTCTTAGGGTGCTGTTACAATGAAAAAGACACCAAAGAACTGTATGGATGGTGGCTCTACCTGCTGTCTGAGCATCACAGCAATAGTGGGATCCAAAAGCAGCTTGTAATAGCATTTTCCATTTTAGACATTTGTCTTGCAATTAACAGAGGACTGCAGGCTCAGTCCTTCTCACAGATTTGAAATGGTATAAGCAGTCTGCTAACTGGGGGATATAATAAGTAATATTTAAAATCCTTTTCAGTTCTGCTGGGTTTATATATAAATTTTTTAAATGTAGGGGCAAAAAAATTACAATTTCTTTGAAGTTCATGGCAAAACTGCTGGTTTCAGCAGAGCTGGAATTAAGCTTCAGATTTCTGTCTAGAAATTTCTTTTTCCTTCTGTCTGTAATGTTTTTCAATAGTAATGACTTTCAGGTGCAGCAATTGTCTTTCACTCAGGATGATCACTTTCTTCCCTGATCCTCCCAAGCTTTCAGAGCCAGGAATCCCACAGTCATCAACTTCACTGGATTTTCTTTAAGATACAGGAGAAAAAAATTTGGAGGCACTGGAGGATTTTTTTAAAATATTTTTGGTTTTAGATTATCTTTAAAACAAGAATTAATAATCTTACATTATGCCACAACTCCTAGAGCAAGCACAGCCACAGCTGGCAGTGCTGTGTCTTGCAGCACAATTTTTCTTCTGTAAGGAGTGGCGTAATGTCACTTTTTTCGCCATTAGCAGCAAGCTGGTTGTGTAGATGGAATAACTCAAACTGAGCTCTTCAGTGGACTCGCCCTAAATTTCCCTGCTGTAGAACCTGGGAAGATTCCTCTCCATGAACGTGCTAGTTGTGCATGCAGGGTGCTGTCCTGAACTGAGTCTGATCAAAGCATATATGTGATTTTTCCTGATTTTATGAGGGTCTCTTGAGCACAAAAAGTTAATAAATACTTGACCTACCCTGTGGGGGGATTTACTGTAGCTTAGACTGTCTTAACTCAGTGACTCAGGAGACACCAGGTCAACAAACTGTTGATACTCTTAATTTAGCCTTTTTTTAAAATTTCTATCAGTCTTCTGAACTGAGCCAGAATGGCTGCCTACCCTCCTCCCTGGAAAGATTATTTGATTTTGGTCCGTTCTGGATAGTTACAATTTATGATCTGTTGGTTGTTTTCATGAACGCTTTGGGAATGGTGCTCTTTTCTTGGACTGAATTTGTCCAGATGTATCAATATTTTGGTTTGGATGATATAAAATAAATGGTCAAGATTAACTGTCTGTGACATTCTCTTTTTAACAACAAAGTAGAACTGTTTTCGACATTGGGAGATGTCTTTAAAAAATATTGAGGTTTGCAAAATGGTCATAGTTGCCCATGTACAAGAGACTTTCCGTTAGCCTTTGCTGCATCTTTTTGGCTTGGCTGTGAGGCTGCGAGAAGACCACTGGGAATCCACTGGTGCTGCTCTGTGATAAAGACTTCAGATGGTGTCAAGATGACCTAAGTGTGAAAGGATAAGGTAAAGTCTTTCAACTGCACGCTCTCAGCTTTCCAGTGCTGCTCTAACAGGAGAAATGGTTTGGAGAATTTTGTAGTGAGGGTGGGAGAGATACAGTGTAATTCCCTTTTCTCTTTTCCCTTCTTTTCCCTTCTTTTCCCTTCTTTTCCCTTCTTTTCCCTTCTTTTCCCTTCTTTTCCCTTCTTTTCCCTTCTTTTCCTTCTTTTTTTCCTTCTTTTTTTCCTTCTTTTTCCTTCTTTTTTTCCTTCTTTTCCCTTCTTTTCCTTCTTTTTTCCCTTCTTTTCCTTCTTTTTTCCCTTCCTTCTTTTTTCCCTTCCTTCTTTTCCCTTCCTTCTTTTCCCTTCCTTCTTTTCCCTTCCTTCTTTTCCCTTCCTTCTTTTCCCTTCCTTCTTTTCCCTTCCTTCTTTTCCCTTGCTTCTTTTCCCCTTTTCCCCTTTTCCCTTTTCATTTTTCCTTTTCCTTTTTATTCCTCTTTCCTCTTTCTCTCTCTTTCCTTTTCCTTTTCCTTTTCCTTTTCCTTTTCCTTTTCCTTTTCCTTTTCCTTTTCCTTTTCCGTTCCCTTTTTCCCCTTTCCCTTTCCCTTTTTCCCCTTTCCCTTTCCCTTTTTCCTTTCCCTTTTTTCCCCTTTTCCTTTTTTCCCCTTTCCCTTTCCCTTTTTCCCCTTTCCCTTTCCCTTTTTCCCCTTTTCCTTTCCCTTTTTTCCCCTTTTCCTTTTTTCCCCTTTCCTTTCCCTTTTTTCCCCTTTTCCTTTCCCTTTTTTCCCCTTTTCCTTTCCCTTTTTTCCCCTTTTCCTTTCCCTTTTTTTCCCCTTTTCCTTTCCCTTTTTTCCCCTTTTCCTTTCCCTTTTTTCCCCTTTCCCCTTTCCACTTTTTCCTCTTTCCTCTTCTATTTTCTTCTTTTCTCTTCTTTTTTCTTTTTTTCTTTAGCTCTGACAAAGCAGAACAGGTCAGATTTCCAAAGGCTGATCTTATCTCGAGCCTGCTCCTTTGTTGCTGCTGTTGTTACAGTTAGGGTAATGCCACTCTGTTTCGTGCTAGGGGCTCCAGAATTAGAGAAATGTGAAGATGATTGCATGACAAAAACATGTAATTGATGGTTGTTAATGGGGATAGAAGAGCTCATTTGCCCTTAGTACCAGTCTGTGCTCTAGGGGTGTGAGGAGCACAGCAGAAATGGGTCCTTCAGAGCCTCTAGCTGTTACTGGGAAAAAGATGAAAACCCATCTGGGTAGTCTCTGAGGATGGAAGGCAAGCTGATTAGCACCACTGGGTGTGAAAACCAATTCCTTGTTGAAGATCTGTTCTTCAGTGTGTCTTTGTTTGTGGAACCAGAATAGTCTACCTGAGTTCTGTAGGATGCTTGGTACCTCACTAGTCTTTTGGTTCCTACTAGGCTGGAACAGAGGCCCATGTGATGGAGCAGCTTGTCTCTGATGGTGGATGGCCAGCAGACAACTCCTGGAAAATGGTGTAAGAAACAGTGCAGGAATTGGATCCTCCTAGGTTCAGACAGGGGAACTTCTTGAGCTGGAAACATTATTATAATAGTTCTATATGTTAATTTGTGTGTTTAAAATGATTCCTACTAGGTAGGAAGTATTCTCTGCTTAAGGCATTAACTGGGTCAGGCTGGCTCCCAAAGGCAATGTTTGTGACAGCGTGCTGTGAGTTTGACGTGGGGGATACTGTAAAGGAGGTGATGTAAGTGTGAGTTAGCCAGACTGGGCTATAGACAGTCCTGGCCCATGCTATGCTTTGCAAATGTACACCTAAATTGGCTGCTTTAGGGTTGAAAACAACTGAATTTTTTCAAAGAAAGAACTGTTTCCATGGGATTAGGTCTTTGATATTTTTCCATTGTTTTGTATTTCTAAACTTGAGAAAGCTTTGAGTATCTAACACCCACAGAGCTTTTTTTTTTTTTTTTTTTGTAGAAATAATATTAAATCAGCAAATGCAGCAAAAGGAACACTTTCGTTTCTTGTGCAAGTATGTAATCTTTCATATAACTTCCATGTGCACTTCCAGTAGAATGGATGTAATTATAGACCAAACACTTGTCCCTATCTAGTAATCAACACCAATAAACCAGTCTAAACTCTTAAATTGTAGGAAAAAAAAAAAGTAGTTTTCTGTAGGAAATGTGCATATCTCATTCTAAACTCTGAGGCTGGTGTAG
Organism: Neomorphus geoffroyi; assembly: GCA_033558235.1. Taxonomy (NCBI): domain Eukaryota; kingdom Metazoa; phylum Chordata; class Aves; order Cuculiformes; family Neomorphidae; genus Neomorphus; species Neomorphus geoffroyi. The sequence goes on along the minus strand of JAUMJM010000008.1, from coordinate 22,317,754 downwards.
CTACAGCCAATGAATTTACTTCTGAAGAGGAACGTCACCTTTTTAAAGAAAAAATCTGGTTAATCTAATCTTTCATTGTGTGAACCTTGGTGTGTTGTAGTGTTTCAGTGTCAGTGCCTTGTCTAAATTTGGGATATTTTATTACTTATGTTTACAAACCTGTTGCTTGAGTTGCTAGACAGAGGTGTGACTATAGTGAGCAGTTGTGTAGCTCCTTTGAAGATGATTACTTTAATTTTGAAAATATTTATGTAAGCTTTCATTTGGTTTGCTAATGCATTATATAGAAGTGACATTAATTTAATTAGAAAACACAGTTTGTATTTATGGAAAGTGTTCACATGCTGTCTTTTGTGAAAGCTGGAAAATTCAAGAAGGAACACAATGTTTCCCACAAACCATACATCTCCTCAATTCCACAGTGTCTCAGCAGCTGGACTAAAAAGATTTTTAATACAAGTTATGTGTTTAATTAGGGAAGGGAGCCTTGGCAGATCTTCTGACTTATAGTTCATTTTAAAGTCTTCCAAAAAAAGAGAAAAAAATAGAAAAAGGAAAAAAAAAAAGAAATCAATCCAATTTGGTTTAATTGTCATATATAAATTAAGAACTCGGTTTTTTCCACTTCACAAAGATATCTTCTCTGGCCCCTCCTGATGGATTGCACAGGGCAATTGCTTCCAAATGAGGAACGCAAGGCTGGAATTCAGCAGTGAGTTCTCATGGTCTCCTAGAAGGCCCTGCGCTGCCCTGACCCCCCTGCAGATCGCCCCCATTGCAACCCTGCGGTTTCATAGTGCTCTGCAAGCAGTTGCCTCTACAGTTCCTCCCACAAGACAGTTGCCCAGCCCAGAGAGAAGGGCTTCTGCTGAAAGCTGAGACCCTCTTGAGAGTGAATCGCAGGTAAGAACATCCCTTGAAGGAGATTCCTGCCTGGAGCATCCATGCTGCACATACAATGGCAGGCAAGGCCAGGCTCTTACAGGCTGTGGTTGTGGGGTTCTCCACCATGCTCTTTTCCCTTCTCAAACTGGCAAATAGGAATTTATTCCCTTTGTACCAGTTCTGTGTGGGAGAAGGGTAGTATGGTCAGTAGAAGATCAAAATAAATGAGTTTAAACAATAATAATTTAATGCAAGCATACAAATTGCCTACCAACTTCTTCTATTAGGTTTAAACTCTTGGTAACAAATCTAAAACAAATTGGAAAGAGAAGGGCTGCTTCAAACTGCCAGAAATTTCTTAGTGTCTTCATGGGGAAATACACAGTGGATTTGAGCTCTGGCATTATTACATGGCAATCTGTACTTAAAAAAATATTTCCATATCTAACTCTTGGCAGCCCTCACTTTCAGATACAGGATTGAATACAGCTAAGGATGGACAGTTGTTATTTTATTTTAGTCTCAAATAGGGAAGGTTCAGGGGTTGCAGACGTTAGTAGCCTCATTCATTAACTTCCTTTTAAGACGCACCATGTGTCACTGGGCTGCTGCAAGGCATCGCTGCTGCCTTGCTGTCTCCTCCTTGCCCTCAAGAAGCCAAAATGTTAAACTGGTGGAGTTTACTGGATCTGACAGAGAAATTCTTCACGTCTGGCCTAGATGTCTAACTAAATTTGGTATGTATCTTGTGGGCTGGGACAAGTGCTGGAAGCTATTACAAAGCTGAACAAAAAGCTCTATTCAAGGACTATCGCCTTCCTGCCGGGGTAATCCAAGTATCAGAAATTTAAAAATATGGGGTAGGAGACTGTGGCTTCCACAGATGAGAACTTTTAAAGGTGTCTAGAACATCCACTCACTTTTAAATGTTGGTTCTATGGTATATGATTAATTTGAAAAATGCAACAAAGACGCCCAATATAACATATACATATATATCCAATTAAATAAAATTGAACACTTTTAATAAAGTGGAGTTGCAAGCTGGTAAAAGTTTTCTCTTGTCACTCAAAGTTAGGACAGGAAAACATTTTTCTTTCCCTTGAAATAGATGTATTTATTATATCTGACCTGTTTAACATTGCTGGTTTTACTTAAGAACTAGAAAGAAACAAACGCTTTTCATTGTCTGATGCCTTTTTTTGTAGCATGAAATTGTGTTACCAAAAAAATAAGGTAGGAATTGTTTCCAAAACACAGCCCAGAATAATCATTCTTTCTTTTTTTTTAATGAAGCTAGTTAATCTTAATTATTTGAATCTATTACAAATGATTTACTTTCTAAACAGCAGCTTGTTCTAATTTTTAAGCCTTAAAACACCTCTATATGTTTTTTTGTTTTCTGCATTTTCTTCGTGAAAAGTGAAAATACAGTGAGAATACTTGTAGTGCTTAGAGAAAACCAGAACATACAAAAGGGTCCAACTTCCAGCTGAGTTATCCTGCCTGTTAGTTCTAGGCAGTGGGAGACCCACTGAAGTCTGTTCTGTGCTTGGTTTACTTCTAGTGTATACTTCTGGATATAGTTTTTTGAGATAGTTATACAGAATTGATTTTTTGTGTCATGTACTCTCCTGGATTAGCCTGAAGACCAGACCTGTGCCATCAAAGTGGAGCTAAACATCTATAACCAGAAGTGTGGGTTATTTATAATGTCTTTCGTTTTACTTTAACCACGGTAGATGGTACCAGCAGGCAGATGCTGAGGGTGCTGGATTAAAGCTGGTTTAGTTTGGTATCACAGGAAATGGGCAAAGAAACAGGAACCAAGACCTTAATGGGTTGGTTTTGTACACACAAAGTTCAAACTTGCAGCACATCATTTCACAAGGAAATCCAGTCATGGCAGGTGCCCAAGGATGCTCCAGGAGGGCCAGAATCTCTCCTTTGCAACTTTTTCTTCAGTCCATTGTCCAAACAAATCTTGAATGAACAGTGGAGTAATTGCTTACTTCCCTCCCTGTGTTACCAGTATGCTTTGAATTTGAGAGATGAAAATTCAGTGCGTGCATTTTACACTTTCAATTTGCTTATCTCGTTGGGGATTTCGAAGTGAGAAGTGGTATCTATTCTGCATTACCTGCACCGTTCTTACTGTACAGAACACACAAGACAAATCTTCCTTTTTAATAAAAGTCAGGTCTAATGTATTTACTAGCTATGGTCACTTGCTTGTCTGTCTTGCAACTCTTTAAGGTGCAAAGGCCGCTGAAACAGCATCAACTCTGCTTGTAGGGCAAAGCTTTTACACTCACTCTTGTCTTCTCTAGCAGGAATGTGAGCTGAAGCCTACTCAAGTCAATAGGAGTCTTTCCACTGGCACTGGATTGGGTCTGTAGTGTGAATACTGAGATTGATAGAGACAGAAGGGTTTAGTATATAAATGTCTTTTATTTTTCTTCCATAAATGGCAATGAGCTGTGTTACAAATAAAATAATAATAGCCTTGCATTATAGAACTCCTTTTATCTGCTGACTTCAAAGTGCTTCCAAGTTTACATGAAATTCCCAGTTTTGTTGTTGGAGAAACTGAGGCACACAGAAATAAAATCTAAAATAATGTGGTGTAATAGCCAGACTGAGAATAGCGCTCAGTCTATAATTTTCATTCATATAAAGTATCCTTAAGTTTCATTAGTTTTCAGCTGTCCTGAATCAAACCCTAAGCATTTTTTGCCAACCAGGATGCCCGATTATGGCATTAGTGAGAAAATAGTAAGTGAAAGCCCTAGCTACAGACATTATGAATGAACTGTTTTAATATACGAAGGGTGATGGTCTCCTATGTCAGCTCTATCTGTGTTAAATGTTGTAACATAAAAATATTACATAAACCATAGCAAAAGTTATGAAAAGTTGTAATGTATTAAGTTTATTCCTTTCCAATTTTCTTTATTTAGTCTCTGGTTTTGTCTTTGTCCTTAGTATCTACCATGAAGCATGTTTCTGGTTCATATTTCTGATTTCCAGGATTTGCATTAGAAGTTGCAGCTGTATTGATGTAGACTAACACATGCATTTTAGGCTTCTTGTTGTCAGAGAGTTAAAACCAAGGTGATTTCATGTCCTGAACATGGAGTGCTGTGAGATGAGAGAGCACAGTTTCAGATCTAAGGGGCTTGTATTTAGTTACAAATCAGAGATTTTGAATTCTTAAAATATTAAAGTTATATATCAAATTACACTTACGTATTTAAAGTCCTATACCATAGGTATTAATACCTCTTCAGTTTTGTTGATGCTTCTGCTTCACTGGACCCATATAATATAAACATAATATTTAAGCAGATCGTTTCCAAAAGCAATATAATCATTTGGGCAGAAAACTTGTACTTGACTGGAGTGAGAGTCTTAGGCTGAGCTGATTTTACAACCATCTGACTGAATATTGGCAGTTTCTTTTAGAGATTATACTCTCAAAAGTAGGAAAGTGCTGGGAATGTGCACAGAGCATCAGTACAGAAAGGAGACCAGAATAGCTTTTGTGTGTTTTCTGTACTTCAGATGAGACTTAAATTTTAGTTTGTTTCAAAATGATTACTTTAAGCTATCTTTTGCAAGCTAAAGCAACTTGGAACGGTTACATTTGGCGTAAAACTGTAGATAACATGGAAAAAGTTAGACTCCATCTCTTACGCCTTGGTTTGATTTTCCTTGTGGAGTTCCATTGTTGGTCACTGTGTGAGGCCGGTTGCTGGATTCAGGAGGCTGTTCCTGTATTGCTGTTCTCTCCATTGGGTCTTGGCAATTGCACATTTTCTGTGTAAGAAACTGTTGGAGAACTTTTATTTTGAAAAAAGTCTTTATGTACTACTTCTCTAATATCAACACAAGTAGGAAGCTTAAAATTCTAATTTGATCGTAATAATTTTTAAGTAGAAAATTGTAAGGATTATCTTTCAAACTAGAGGCCAAAAAAATGTGACTGCTTGCCACTAGTTTCATATTGAAAAATATTATGTGTGTGAAATGGGAAGACTTGTTATAATTCAGTTTGACTGCTAGACTTAACAGCAATGTGTTGTAGCTGCAGGGAATAATTTTTTTCATGGGGTGAGCAGTGTGATTTTTAGGTATGTAATCTAGTTGCTAGGTACTTAGTACATGAACAGTGGTATTTGATTTAGCTTTTATCAGTTTTGTTCTTGTACTTCTAGTCTTTGACACTGTGTTTGCTTTGATAGTGCCACGTTTACTGTAGATGTAAACTACTGAATCTTTATGGCCTCCAGTAACCTGCACCTGACTCCGCACTGGTTCTGGAAAACAGACATAGGATAGTTTGGCAATTTCAGTCGTCTTCAATATATTGCTCAGGCAGGTGGTGCTTTTTGTGTTGTGATTTACTTCCATCTTTTGTGGAAATGGAGAAAATAGTAACGGAAAGCATGCTCCTGCTTAAGAGCAAGTGGTATGTTTTAATTTCTTGACAAGTTAATAATTCATTACTTTGTTTCTGTCTGTACAGCTATTAGTGAAATGTTCTTTAAAGATTGACCTGATTGCCTGAAGAAAGCTCTTCTATGTAACCATGCATGAAGAAATGGGAAGCACCTGCCAGGTCCTGTGTAAGGCAGGCCTGGCTTTAAGTTCCAAAACAAGTATAGCAAATAGTATTGAAGTGGTGCACTGGGACCAGCTGAAGTGAATTTCCAGATTTCACTTCTCATGACAATGGTATTCCAGCTTTATGCTTTTTCCATTTAGAAAGAAATACATGCTTTTCTTACTGGTTTTGTTCTCATTTTGATCAATTACAAATTTTAAATCCATAACGTGACCAAGTCAAACAGAGGGCTTCCACCAAACATCAGAAATGTGGTATTTTTGTGCTGAAAACTTAGGCACTCTAAACACCAAGGCTGAAATTGGGTAAGTGCTTAAAAGCTGGACCCAAAGTCTGTTGGGTCAACGTAAAGACTTGCATTGAATTTTCATGGGCTTTGATCAGACTGTAGGTGCCGTACAATTTATCAAGTTATTCCCATGCTTTTTCTTTTCTCTAAGCTTCACAGAGGAAATAGGTTTTGTTAGTGACAAGAATAAAACTGAAAGATGAATGGAGGGGGAAAAGTATGTATGCGCTGAGGGCTTACTCTTGCTTTCAGCAATGCAGGTGTGGATCTTGGTATCTTGTAAGATCAGCTGCACTGCTGATTTTACAAGAGATCTGATGATTTACATTGCGTGCTTTGCAGAGGGGTCAAGCCTCAGCGATGCACACCTGTGCACCTGCGACTGGGGCAGGCTGTGGTCGGCTGGAAGGTCAGATAGTTGTCAGGTATCTGTCATTTATTAATGTTAAATTGATTTGAAGCGTGTTGAGAAAGTGTTCAGAATTTGGCAAGCACATTAAAAATCAAATGAATGCAGAAAGCATATTTTTCCACTGCCAGTTGTCTTGCACTGTCTTTCAGTCCTTGGCTTACATACTGGAACACCTTGCCAAAGTCACGTGCAGCGGCAGGTTCTGGCATAATCAAGAATATACAGTGGAAATCTGTGTGTATACAGGGAAAAAGCAGTCTCAAGAGCTCCTGTCATTTGACTTCTCTTAGCTAGAGCTTCTGATGTATCTGTTGAGTAGTAGTGCTTTCATGGAGACACCATTTTTGTGCTTCTCCTTCAAGATTTGTCTGTGTAAATGTCTTATTTGAAAAATAAAATAAGGCAACTGGTATAAAGTAAAAGCTTCTGCTAGTGTTTGGGAAGTTTGGAAAGTCTTATTGCTTGATACGTAGCAATTTCTCATGGACTGTGTGTCCTGTTTCAGTGTAAATCTTTATTTGTTCCTGCAGATACTAATTGTGGTGGCATCTCTCTGCAGTGTTCAGGGAAGAACTGCAGTGGCTGGGTTATGAGATACATGGAAGGTGTAGACTGCTGGTGTATGAGCAGAGATGGCCATTTATACAAGTACGCACGCTGTGTGCGAAGTTATTTATGAGAAAGAATCCACAGTAGCTTGGCAAGCCTGCATAAGGTATTTTTCCTTTCTCCATGCTGGCAACCTTTAGTGACTCACTTCAAAGGCAAAACCAAGTCTTTATTCCTGTATACCATCGCCTTTCATCCCCCTGCTAATCCATAAGTTTGGGAGACTTATCCCATGACTAAAACACATAAACTGGTATATAATATAGAAGTATGTAGAGGAAAAATAACACAACAAAAACAAAAAAAATATTTGAAAGTTACAGTTCTGTAGGTGGGTTTTATTTCTGCCTTGAGATAGCTTTCTGCTCATTTTGGTTGAAGAATGGAGATGGAAAGCATAATGAAAATTGGCTTTGTCCTGCGCAGGCCTGCCCCACAGATAACAACCCCTTTGATCCAAGCCCCTGCTGGAGTCAGTCCGGCGGGGTGAGGTACAAGTGAACTCATCGTTTTGGAGGAGCTGCCGGATAAGGGTATAAGCAGAAGCAGTTGCTGGTAGAGCACAATCCACTTTGCTTACCTTGCAGCAACTTGTTTTCATGTCCATTTCCTGAAGTGGTTTTTCTTATTTCTGCTGCTTTCTCTTAGCTGTTTTTCCCGAGGGTTTCTTGGGTTTTGTGTTTTTGTTTGTTCTGCTTCATTATTTTTTTTCAGTTTGGGTTGTTTTTTGAATGAATTGCTCCATTTACTGGAGTTAATAACACCCTCTTTTCTTTTTGAATAACCACAAGCAGTTAAGAGCTGTCTCCCCTAGTAAGCAGCACATGCAAAACCACGATAACTTCTGCTGCTGTTGACTTGCTTTTTCCACTGCCTCCTAGAGTCACGAACCTCTGCAGTGCAGCTCAAAGGGCTGTGTGTCACCTGCAGGGAATCACCGTCAGTATTCCTTGCAGCATTTTACCTTCACTTGGAGGTCTCTACTGACCTGATCTGACCTCTGTCACCTTCTTTGATGCAAAAACCATCATGACCTGAGGTGGTGTTATTACAGGAACACCTGTGACATGCATTGTTTTTCCTGCTGGAAAAAAAAAAAAGAGTTTTTATTTCACACTAATTCCATCTGAGCACCATATTTTCATCATCCAGAGGTAATGATTTGAAATTGCTTAATTTTGCTTCCAAGAAGAGCAATCAGGATTTAATAAAGACTCACTTGATAGAATTTACTGCCTCATCATATTGTGTTTTGAGGATTGTGGAGAAAAATAGGAGAAGTACAAGTCCTTTTGTACTCTGAGAAGCAGAAGGCTTGTGCCTGTGTAAGGTTATGGCATGTTTTGTCCTTGTTCAAACTTGTTAGGAAACTTGTGATTTTAAAGCCCACTTAGACTTTTTCGTATTGTTCTTACCTCTTGGTGTTTACTGATCGATGGGAGATTGTTATACTTTGGGTATAATATATATATTTACCATGCATGGTTGAAAGTCATTATTAACCCTGGCAGCTTATTTGTAGTTCCACTTTTTGCTGGTTTTTTTCCTATACTAAACGTGAGGCAAACCAATAAGCAATATTTGAAATGTTTGTTATTAAATGCTTGTGATTTGCATATCTGATATATTCAATATCTTTCAAGATTTCTGATGGAAAACCATAAAATCACAGCGCATCTTACACTGGAAGGTAGGTCATCAGGTCTAAGATTGCGCTCAGAGCAGAGCCTGCATTGGAGTTAGATCCAGCTATGATGTTAGGTCAAGTTGCTCATAGGTTGAATAGTTTCTATCTTAGGGGCTTGGAGCAGTTAAAATCCATTTGCTAAGTGCTAATACTTGAGGTTAACAATATTTCTCGAACTCGTAGTTCCTTGAAATAAATGTTCTGGATGTGTCCTGTGTTTCAGTACAAGTCTTTATTGTCACTAATAGGCTTTCAATAATACAGTGTTTGCTCCTAACAATGGATTAGAGAGAAAGCAGGCTGATTCTCAGTGATTAAATGACACTTATGCTTCTGCTTGTTTATTCAGCTATTCCCTAGCTGCTGACAAAAGGTGCTTCTGCTGAATACAGAGCAGCAAGCCAGCTCCTCTGTGGCGGTAAAAATTGTAAATTCCAAAAACCTTACAAATAAAGTTGGCAGAAAAATTGCACTGGGGGAAAGAGTCAACTTTCTTGATTAAAGCAAAGTTCTGTAGGAAATGCGATTTCATATTTTTTTTTCCATTTTTTCTAAAAAGTGTGTTGTTTTGATTTTAAATTCTAATGAAATAGTGAGAACTCTTATGGAAAGACTTCCGTAAGTAAAGGTTACACATGGAAAGAAATATTTCCCACCCAGTTACGATTTTAACCTGCACTCCCTGAATTCCCAACATTCATGTTTCTAAGTAGTCCTTGTTGCCTGAGAATTTTCACAAAGGGCTAGTTTTTTTAATTAGGCATTTGCAAGCACACGTATGTTTGCATCAGTGAGTACATTTTATCTATTTCATGTGTGCACCTTTGAACAGGAATTTTTGTGGGTATGTAGATTTAATGCATTTTTGAAAACTCTGCGCTTACTGTAGCTGCCTTTTGAGTGCTGGCGCCATGATTTCCTAAGGGAGGTGTGCTACCGCACTCGCTCCCATCTGATCACCAGGACAGCGATTGTGGTTAGAGATAACTGGTAACATCTTTAATTAAAAGACTTGCTGGAGAGCAAGGGCGCTCTGCCAGTCACCATGACAACTGTTGCTGCTGAAAAATTATAACTGTATACTTTGGCACAAATAGCTTGTGCCCACCCACCCTCATGCTTTCAGGTATGGTTTTTATCTCCTTATGAGTTGATTGTTTGTCTTCACAAAGGATGTGGCAATTTTTTTTCTTTAAGTGTCATGTGGTTTTCATTCTGCTGTTCTCATTGTATCTAGGGTTTTTTAGCCTTTTGCAGCAGGCAGGGAGAATTGTTGCTTTAGTTTATAATGCTCTGTCAGGCTTGTAACCATAAATAATCCATGGTGGAGTAGTGATTACACTGCATTTCCCCAGGAGCTGCAGGCTGCCTTTGCACTGGACATGCACCCCCTGCATTTGCTTTAGGCATTTGAGTGGTTCTTATTTTCAGTTTATTTTAAAAAGTTGCAAATGGACAATCTTTTAAATGGTTTGTTATTGTTATTTAAGTTGATTTAGTATTTAGACATTTGCATTTCTGCTTTAAAGGAGTGCTAATTAAAACCAGTTCAAGTCAGGAATGTGTATTCACTACAACTTTGGAACATGTATGGCATCTGAAGTTTCTGGCTTTGAAAGCAGTTGCCCCCTTTCAAATGTTTCTAATAAGATAGAGTGTGATGATTTACACCTCTTGAGATATTGAACTGCTGTCCAAGAATGTTGTTTGGCTCTTAAAGAAAGAAAGCATTGGTGGGCCTGATTTTGGGTAAAGAAAAAAAGGCCAATATGATTTCATTGAGAGTTAAGCATTATGTGTTTGAAAGAATTCAGTATTTAACAGTATCCGTACACCATGAAGGTGTTTGGGATCCATCAGCTGTGAGTTTCTGGAAGGGACAAGGAGGAGAGCAGAGCCCTTGCATGACCTGCTTTTCCTCCTGCTCCGACAGGCGTTTCTGTACCAGGAAAAGAAAATTTGACTCTGCTCCTGAAGGAGGCTCTGTCTCTGAGCTGACAGCACTCGTAGCGGTTCAGAGCCGTAAACTCTGGGGGGCTGAGGCTGTACCCAGGTTATGCAGCTCGGTGTAATGTGAGTTGATCCCAACTGGGCTCCCCACCACTCCTGTATCACAGCAGGGTAGTTCACACATAGGAAAGAAGGTGTTTGCAAACAGTGAGCAGGGATTTTTTTACATGTGTGTAGCTCTCAAGCGCTCAAAGGTGTGTTTCAGCCTGGATGCAAAAAATGAAGCATGGGTAGGGAAAGCAAAGGGAGAAAGGGGGCAGAATGAAATCTCACATGGCTCACTGGAAGAGGAAGGACTTGCAAGAAGGCATTTTGGAAGATCTTCTAGGAATAAGAAATGGTGTCTGAACTTGGAAATCTGTGGTGTGTTTCTCAAGGTGATTTATTTTTTTTATATTTAAACATTATAATTAAGGTGTTTCCTTAAACAAAATGGAGTATGTTCTGATTTTTATGGATTACCTACTCTCACCCCGTCCCTGTGGGTCTGCCGAAGCAGCCCTGACTTTCATTAGAGGTTATCAAATTACATTTGCAGACCCTGAGATGAGTTACAAATTATGGTTCCCCATTCATTTGACCAGAAGAATTGCGGACCGGAGGCTTGAAGAGGGCGAGAGGAGGTTCAGATCTGTCCTGGTCAGTGTGGATTGAGTTTTAATCAGTGTGGCATTTCCTCTTCCTGCAGGCCAGAGGAATGAACACCTGTGTTTTTCTTTAGGTATTACAAGGGACAGTTGATGGGAAGGACAGTTTGAAGGAAAGCATGTTACAGCCCATCTGCATACATTGCCTTCAAAGGGTGTGCACAGTGCTCTGGCGAATAATTTAAAAAAACCAGAGAGTTTAAAAAAACCATAGAGTTCCAGTTAAACTGCTTTAACAAAGCATCCATCATGGAGAGGAGACCTGATACAGAAGGTCAAAGAGCTTTTGAGTGATGAAGTTTTAAATTATTTCTTAACCTTCAGGGCTAGTTTCTTGTTTTGAGGTTATGTTTTGTTTCCAAGGGCAAACACTATTCTTAATTTCATTCTTTGTTTCATATAAACCTATTTCAGAAAGCTGTAAAATCACGTACACTATTCTCTGTCCTGGATCTTTTTCCACTCCCGAGAACTTTAATGGGAATTGTCACTCCCAGAGCCATTTTGCAGCTTGGCTGATGTGTAGCAACACAGTGTTTTCCTGAATGTCTCTGGCACCTTTATTGGCACATGTTGAAGGTTTGGCAGATGAGAGCAAGAGAAGTGTAGCAGGCAGTGCTGTAACCACGTTTTGGAGGCAGCAACAGGAGAGCTACAGGGCCACAAATACAAGCAGAGAATCTCTAATCTAAAAAACTGGGAATGGTTTGCTGCTGTTGTCCCCTGTGCATTAACTTATTTGTGTTTTTAAAGAATGAGAATCTGAGTTGTGTGGAGAAAGATGATTACCACTCACGGAGGAGTAGAGCATTTAAAAGGTGTGGTTTTGTTCAGGGCTACATGGAAAGCCAAACCTGTGAAATTCTCTGTAAAGGGAATGGGGCCCTAATTCAGGGCAAGCTGCCTGGGGGGTGCGTGGAGGCATCTGCCTGGAAAGCTGGGGCTCCTTACGAGACACAGACTTGGGAACCATGTTTCCAAGCTCTGGGCTGCCCTTTAATCTGCCAGGTGGGCTGAAGGGAAGCCAGGAAACTAGAAGTCTTGGGAGCCACGGCTCCAAAGTGTCTGGCTCAGCTATGGTTGCAGGCTCTGGCTCCATGTCAGCTACTGATGGAGAGCCAGAGATCCCCGTTTCCCCACAGCCTCCCGAGGAGCTGCGCTGGAGGGGGAGCATGCTGGCAACCGGGAGCGGTGGGAACCAGAAGGCACACTGCCAAAGGGCTGAGAGCTGGAAGGGCAAAAAGTAGCACGGCTGCTTGGTGGGACTGTAGTCAGCAGTGAGGGTCCCATCACAACCCTAGCAGGGCTCTGCAGTAAATATTTCAAAACTGAACCATCTCCAGGTAATGTTTTGATTGTGCAGGTTTGGCATTCTCCAGTGGAAACTCACTCTTGTAAAGAATCTCTGACCAGCATTTTTCAAATCCAGGGATTTTATGCTTTTCAAACACAAAGCAATTTTGTTGATTAAAGACTTGCTTTTGCAGCAATAAGGTCACCTGTTTGGTTTTTTTCCTTTTGTGCCTTTGTTGCTGTTTGTTATTCAGGATTTCTGGTTACCTTTCCATATCAAATGTCCAAAGGGGTGATCAATGCATTTTTCATATGCTGGTGTATAAATTCAGTCACATACAACAGAGGGAAAATCTGGTTTCCATGAAATTCAGTATAAATTTGAGATGAATGGACTTTACTGCTGATTGCCAGGACTAGAAATTTAGGGTGGTGGTCACATCATCAGGTTAACTTATGTGGCGTTGTAATGAAATTTAGTCCTTTAAATTGTGTTGATTTGATCTTAGAGAAGATGCGTCTTCAGTTGGGAGGTGTATTGGAAACACTAATAGTAATAATCTGTCATTATATTAATAAATTACGTATTACACTTTAATTGTGGAGAGCAAAGCAAACCCAACAACCCCAAAACCAAAAAAACAAACCCCAAGGATCCAGGGAAAACCACTACCTTTACAAATTGCTATAAACTTGTATTCGAAGACCTTGCATTATTTGCAGTTATTGCATAAACATGTTGCACAACAGCTATACTGTTAGCAAAATACATAAACACATACTTACAATATTTCTCAGAGCAGATCATACCGCAGGGGTTGCTAACATGTTCTGTGGGACCTTGCTAGCTCTTCCAGCCAGTCTGTTCACAGCTCTGAAGGGAGGAGAAACACACAGAGTGTGGAAACCTCCAGCATGCTTGCACGTACAGTGTGTGCCATGGTTTTTGGATAGGCGATCTTCCCAGGGTTGCACATTTCCTTTCCCAGCATCCAGATTATGATCTTGGCTTTTTTATTCATCTGCCGCTGTTGTGCCCCTTTCTGGCCCATCTCTCACGTTCTCATTTAGCAGCATGGTCCCTCTCTTCCTTTCATGCTCCTCTTCCTAGTCCTGATTTTCTTTTTCTCATAACCAAGCCCTAAATCCCATTTATGCCCACCACATAAGCTGGTGTTTCTTGTTGGAAATTCTTGATTCAGCCCAAGTTCTGTCCCTTTGAAAGAATCTTTTGATATCTTACACTTGCGTTTCCTAAGAACCCTTTTCCCTTGCCTGCTTATTGTCCTAGGTAAATGGGAATTTTGTGACTGATTTCTCTAAGATCAGATTCTGTCCTCTGTGCTATTTTCTTTTTGGAACATGTGGAGAATATGGAAAAAAGCAGAAGGGAAATGGGATTGTACAAACCAACAGGTTATTGACTAGAAATCATTGATGTGGGCAGGAAGATGAAAAGGCACATGAGATCCTAGGGTGTATCAGGTAACTGATATTTAAGTTTCAGTGTCAAAGTAAAAGGTTCTGGAAAGACCTGTATGGAATTCTCTGCACACCTTTGGATTATGACTCTGAAGACTGTCACTGATACGGACAGGCTGCTTGGTGAGACTGCAGATATGGCTTGTTTAGTCAGGCCAAGTGCTTGTTACAGTGAATGTTACTGCTCTGTATGAAAAAAGCATGTGTCCTCATAAATGCCAGAAAGCCAGGGAATGTAAGGCAGAGATTAATGCTGATGCAAAATTAAATTTGTCTAAACTGGCCATCAGTAACTTTAAGTTAGTGTTTTCAAATTGGAGAGGCACTGGAATGACTTTTCAACAGGAGCAGTTTGGACAAGAAACTTAATTAGTTTGAAGATGGCACTTACTCAGTTCCAAAGTACAGTGTGTCTGCAATAAAAGGCGGCTTCACAGAATCACCCTATATGTGACTTGAAGCCCTTGTGGCTACCTATGTCTTCCAGCCTTCCCTCCTCTGGAGATTATCTTGCACCTTCTGGCATCCCCACAGCGGCTGTCTGTCGCCTCCTCAGCATCCTGCCCACCCCCTGCTGCCAACAACCCACCCGTTCCTGATGCTTCTAAATGAAAGGACATTTTGTGGAGCTGATTCACTGCTGTGTTTTTACTCTTTGCTCCTTTGTATAGTCCTTGCTCTTTCAAGCTAACAGCTTCCCGTCAAATGGCTTGCCAATAGCAATTGTGATCTTAATACTTTATGCCAGGTTCATCTTGCTGTCCTTGCAGGATAAATGAGGCTTATGTGCAAGCCAGAGTGAATCTTTCCTTTTGTAAGGCCACAGTTAATTGCAATTAAACAGTCAGCCTTTGTAAAATTAATATTATTATTGCTATGCTATGCATGTGCTATAACTTTAGGAATGGCTAACTAATGTCAAGCTAATACAAATGTAGTTTGCTTACTGGTATTTTTAATATATTTTAATCACCTGTTTACCTTGGCAAAAACATCTATTTTAGCTATGCAAATCAGTGGGAAAATAAACTAGTGACTTTACTTTAAGCATAATCTGACATCTGTTCCTTTCTTCTTTTCTGTTCAGCTTCCTTCATTATGCTTTTTCACAGCTCTCTTTGTTCTCAAATATGTTAATTTCTTGGGTTGTTTATACCACATAGCTAAAATGTGGATTCTAAAGAGTTCTTTAGAATTTAAATTTGCTCTTATTATCCAAACCCCACCACTTCTACATGTACAAACTGAGCTTGTGGGAGTACCCCACACAGCAGAGTTGCCAACCTTGACTGTTTCCAGACTGCTGGAAGTTTGTGTTGTGCATTTGATGTGACAGGACTGACCATCAGAATGAACTCCACGTGCTTTTACTTGGGAGCATGAAACTAGCAGCTGATCTTCCAAGCTGAGCCAGACGTTAGTTTCCTTTTCTCAGCATCTGTTGCTGCTCCTGCACAGAGCTGTGGTTTGACTGCACTAAACACATGGCCTTACGATTGCAAGATCCTAATATTGGGATTAACTTCCTGCTGTTGTGGTCTTCAGCACACTCAGCAGGAGCACAAGTAGACAATAGGAGGTAGATGTCTGTAGATTACCTTATGGGTTGTTTGATTTGTTCTCCTGAACACAACACAATTAATGAGACTATGATCTTCCCTTATAAGTATAGACAGTATGTGCTCTTACTCGATGAATCCTAAATGCAGTTGTTTACTGGAAGACCTATTTGGAACAGAAGGAATTTATTTGTATTATTATTGGTGTTTTAATTGTAGTGGCAGTCTCTTACGATTGAGCAGGAGGACTCACAAGATACATAAATTGTTCATAATTTGTGAAATATGAGTGTTTGTAATGTGAAACAAAGGGAGTGTTGCCATCTTGATTCCAAATGAGCTATCGTATCCCTCTGAATAGTGTCTCATACTAGTTCCCCAAAAGTACCCCCACTGGAAATAAGCATTACTTAGAAAGAAAACCCCAGAAATAACCTTCTGACTGCAGGCCCTCTCATCTCAATTGTACATGTGGTGAGGTTGGAGGTCACGGATGTGTTGCAGTAGAAGCAGGGCTCTTTGCTGAGACTGGAGGTAGAAAGGATTTCAGTTCTTCTCATGACTGGTTCCTAATGTTTCACAAGTACACATTTCTTTCAAAATTTAAGAGAAGAAAAACGGTATTTTGACTAAGGAATGTGATTCCCTCTCCCCCCAAAGAGATATTTATTCAAAAGCTGGAGCAGATCCAGTTCAAATGTTGAATAACTGAGCCAGTACAGAGACATACAGCACATGTTCATCACCATGCAGGTGCGAGGGGAAAGGGAGTTTAGGCTTGAGCCGTTTTGAAATATTACTTTTACCTACATGTTTGACATTTTCTAGCTCTTTTATAAGGAGTGATGGAAATCTACGTTTTTCCTCCTTTAATAAAAAGGACTTCTTGCTCGTTAAAAGTGCTAGATTGACAACTGTGGAGACTGAAGTCTTCTGTTTACCCAGAGAATAAGCACAGCATTGGAAAGCTGCAGTACAGACTTTCTTCAGGTGCTGCCTAAGCTAATGTGCCTCAGCCTTGACCTGGTGGGAAATTCACCCATTCTCATGACAGCTCTTGCTTTTGTATCAGACTTTGCAAGGGAGGAGTCAGCCTAGTTCTAATGAGGCTGTTATTCCTTTAAAAATTTTTTTGGACCTAAGCAGACCACCCCACAAGCTACCTCCGGAGCGTATGCAGTAAGCAGAATAACTTCATCATCTTCTCTTTCGCTTTGTACACACAAAACTGAACACGTCTTTGATGAACCCCAGGTGAAAATTCAGAGCTTGCCATGAAAAATAAGTAGCAGGAAAAGATGACTAACTGAACACATACATTGAGAAAACCTCAAATGACTCCTCATTTTCCTCTTTTAGTTTTAATCACTAGTGTATTTGTCCTTTACAATTAGGGAATGTCTGAATGTGTGTTTTTCAGGACAGTAATAAATAGTGGCTTTGCATTAAGAGAGGTCTGGTCTACACATCCCAGAAAAAGTGAAGGGGAGAAACTAAGGGCTGAGTACAAAAATCATTGCACTACTCTCATTTTTATGGGTGGTAAAATTCAGACAATTTAGCTTTAGAAAAATATATGACGTGTAACCTAATAGGTCTTCTTAAAAAATGGTTTGTAGTGATTGACTGACTTCCAAGAGAGAGTTTTACAAACACTCCAATTCAACAAATCACTTAAAGTTAGAAATTTATGCGTAATGGTAATACTACTGACCTCAAAAATTCAACTTGCCAGTTAATGTTGATATAGACAACATTTTCATTACTGTCCTGTCCTATAACCAGTTTGTTTTTTTCATGTTACCAGTTCTGTGGAGAAGTAAACTTCAGTACACTCACTTGTGATGAAACTGACAACAGTGAGATCTTAAAATGTTAAATAGCAGATTCTTTAAATACTTATTTAGATAAAATCATTTTAATGTAATGCTAGGAATGATTAATTTAGTGGATTTCCAATAAACAGTGGAATCATTAGGTGCTTTTCCTACTGGAAAACACTCTTTTCTTTTAGAAACACACCTGCACAGTGCTGTTGGTCTCCATAAGCACACTTGTTCTGAAAATCTCAATGAAACATGGTCTTACTGTCCTCCCACTGAGGAGAAAACTGGACTGTAAAAACAGGTGATCTCTGCATTGTCTTAGTCTGAAAATGATGTGTTTGAGGAAGCGCTTAGTTCTCATATACTATAACAAGATCATCTTTCTTGGTGTAACTCCAGTAGAAATACTGTTGGGGAAGACATTTGTGTCTATGTGGCCCTGACGGACTAGAGTCCTGTGGGTGATCTGACATTCGTTCTGGATTTCTCCAGCAGCAGGAAGGCAAGTAGGATAATCTAGGTTAAAGCATCAGGCTGGGACATAGAGGAGATGTAGATGGCAAAATATGGAGGTGGATTCCTGTTGAATTTTAAGCAATTCAGGGGAGGAAAAAAGTTTTAAAAACTCCAATATGTGTAAAGGGCACTGCCACAGGACAGAGAAAGTCTGTTTGAGGAGAAAAATAAGGAGAAAATGAGCCTCTTGAAAGTAGTTGTGTAGCTATTAATATATGAGCTGAGAAGTAACTGGCACTCAGAAGAAGGCCAGGACTTTTGGGAGCTCCACCACTTGGAGTGGGCTACAGGGTAGTTTTCTGTGCTCTGGTGAAATGGGGGTAATGTCCCTTAGAGTTTCCTACCTTGGCTGTAGGCTGCGACTCTCTGAGGGTGCATCTTTTTATTTGTAGTGTAGTTATGTTTCCTTTGAGCCTGTTGATATCCTCAGACTGTAGGTAGGTAACACAGTGACCTACAGTGTCACCAGGGCAATTGCAATTCAGTTCCACTGAAGTCTGTGTAAGTCTTGATCTTTTTTTTAAATCAAAAGAAAAGCCTATGCTCCTACAGTTTTATTTGGGGAGTTTATCTAGTGTTGAGATTTGGTGCACGTATGCTGTGACAGAGCGGTTGAAGAACCCTGCAGGGCCATGCTTCACTTGGAAAACATGTACTCAGAATGCTTAACTCAGGCTTTTAATGATGTAGCACAGTGTTGTGCTGTTGGGGCAGTAATTTTCAGATAAGGTTTCCAGACGTGATTTCTGCTTTAAATCTTCGCCAGTACTAACATTAAGCGAGCTTAAGTATATATATATTTTTTTATATCATCTAGATATGTGGTGTTATTAATGTAACTTTTAAATTACGTGTCAGAGTAGATAAAACCCATTTGGATTAGTATCACCAGGAAACTGCTGAGATGGTAAGTTTTAGGTGGGTGACTGTGTCACACTAGGGAAGGGAAAAAGCAATCAAATGGAAGAGGGCTAAAGCACTTCAGGGCTGTTACAGATCCCACATGGCCACAAATCACTTTTTTCGCAATTTTCAAAAGATAGTGATATGATTTCACTCCTTCATGTCTGTCACCACGTCATCTAGTATGGAGAAAAGCACCGAAGAATGTGAGACAAAGTTAGAATGAGTTTAACTCTTCCAAATTTAACGTGTTTGTGCAAATTGTCTTAACATTATACTTTTGAAACTGGCTTTTATTGAAATTTTTTTTAAAGTTCATTTTGTTTTGAAGGTATATGTATTGCACGCTTTAAGGACACCCTTTAGTGACTACATGGGAAAGATGTATTTTTCTTCTTTGATTTTGTAAGGTTATCTTTCAGTGTATGTTACCATTACTGGTTCATTTTTGTTGAAGCTCTGAAGGGATGATGCACTTGTTTCTTTTCTGTGACACCTGGTTGTTTTTTCTGTGTTTCACACTTGGAGTACAAGAAAGTAATTTGCACAGATCCACAAGTTTGTCAAATTCTTCTGCATCAAAACATTCACCATAGAAACTTCATGCTGCTGCTTAACAGGGAAGAAAGGGGAAAAGTTCCTTTGAATTAGAGTAGACCTGAAGCCTGTGACTTCTGAAGTCACTCGAGTCTCCAGAATCCACATATTGTGGTAGAGAACTGGTAGACGTTTTTATTGCCTACGCTGATTACCTGCAGGCTTGGAAACTGCTGTTTGCAACACCAGGAGTAGCATCTAGCCATGTGTGATATTGAATGGCTAACAAACAGGACTAGTAGGAATTGATTAGTTATGACATGATGGGGATGGCTGTATAAGTCATGATCACCACTTAAATCCCGGATAGACCCATTTGTGAATGGGGAGGAAATGGCGTCCTCCTGTGTGAGAAAACTTACTTCCCAGGAATTCCCACTAGTACAGCATGTAATAGTAACTATTTGTGTCTATGTGGTGACACACAGAGGTGGAACTAAAATACCGCCAATAAAGTTTGCAAGTGCATGCTGGATTGCCAGTGATATGGCAGTCTGGTGACTTTTACATCAAACTTCATCTAACATCCAACAAACTTATATTCAATTTCAGTGATAAAGTTGCTTTTTCTGCCTTCCCTTACTACCTGTGTTATTTCACTGTGCTATAAAAGTTAACATTAATGAGTGGTAAGGTATTAAAGGTAGTAAAAAAAAAAAGGCAAGATTGTGAATTTAAAGTTATAAAAATATGATTTACCGTTTCTGACTTTGTACAGAAGTAAACCATCTACTATTTCTTACTCACATGTGCATTATTTTATATCATGTATGGAGTAAAATACAGCATTGTACTGGCCTTAACCTTCACAAGTCCCACTTGGATTTGTCAGAGGTAAGTATCTAAAACTTTACACTCTGCTATAAAATTCTTTACACAAAAAATAGCATTTTATGTAATGTTCCCTCATTGAGGTGCTAGTGACTTCTTTTTATATATTTGGGAATATGTGGTTTAGAATCAGACATTCAACTTAAGCTAACTAGAGCTGTTTTCTTAATTCTCTGTGCAATACCTGGATAATTTATGCCTTGGTGCCTGAGATATGATCTACAAAAGATAACTATTAAGGAAATATTTATTATGGATTGAAATTACTGTTGCTAGCGGGTTATAGATTGCTAACTCTTAACCTCTTGGCTGTGTTGGCTGTGTGGCATTTGAAAATTATCTTTTTCCTTCTTCAAGGAAAAATGTTCAGTACCTATTGTCTCCTCTCATTGTTTATCATCGAAGTCCTACTGTTGCCTTATAAACAAATGCTTACACATGCAGTGATACTTGCAAACATGAATCCGCTGACCAGATTTACATTTACAAGATGTTTAACATAGCTATAGTGTTACCGGGGATCATTTTACTGGGACTGGTGAGCAACTTAACCCTTAGTTTTAGCTGTAACATAAACATAGCATGCTGAAGAAGAGTAAAACAGCAAGAAACCAAGATTTTATGTTAGCAGTTCCCATTGTGGAGGAAAGTACAATTTAAAATACTGTAAATAACGGCACAGTACCCTTGCGATTGTTGGATTTAGCTTGAAGTCAAAGTGATTGAGCATTTTCTTGTTAAGCAGCATGGAATTTCAGTGAGCCCCAGATCAATGCCTAAATCGGTAGTTCATATTCTGTAACCCATTATGTGAGTATATTAATTTTGAAGAAGTTTCCTTCATTGGCACCAATTTATCCAGCAATGTGTATTTTGTGACTTGTCCATTCAGCTATTGCTGGCCCTGGGCAAATGAGTGTTCAGCAAGTCGAGGTCAGTAGGCTGATTTCTCAAGAGTTTGTATGAAAATGTGCTGAAGAAAATTGGTAATGTTATTTATATTATCAAGAGTAGCACCCTGCTACTTCTTGCATAAGAAAGGGATGTTTTGTGATTTTTCTCATACTTGCCTAATAACTTTATCAGACTTGTTTCCTAAAGGTTTTTAACTCAGTTTTTATGCTTTTTTTTTTTAACTTCCTTCTGAATGCAGACTTTGAAGTTCTTCTTCCATGCGCTTCCTTATATATTTTTTGAGGAATTATCTGAGTTCTGCTCTCAGAATGGGCTCACTTGCGTTTTCTTTGTGAGCAAATGTGTACAGTGAAGTACTGGACAGACTGGTGCTTTTTACTTTTCGTATTGACATTATTGGTCTGATTATGTTGAGTATTTTTTAGATATAATCTGCTCTAATGTAGTAAAGAATTTAAGTATCTGCATAAGTGCTGTATTGAATCCACAGTTTGCTTCTTGTTAAACTTCCACAGGTCCTTATGCAGATTTTATAGATGATATGAAATACCTGCTTAGTCGAAAAACACCATCTCAGCGATCTATGTATGTAGAGGATGCACATGATGGCAACCTTTAGGACGTCAACCCACACATCTTATTTTATTACACTTTTGCTTAAGGAAGCACACAAAGAGAGTAAATCAGAGCTATTAGAAGTGTACTGTAGTGCCTAGAGTGTATTTGTATGATGCTGTAAATCATGTAACAACCCTGCCTGTTAGGAGCAGTGGACGAAGGGAGCAAAAGAAAGGACTTAAGCCTCAAGTTGTATTTCCCACAGCACGACTGTTTACTCTGAATTGCTTCTGCAGACTGTGACTTTCTGTTGTTGGGGTTGAGCTTCACCCTGTTCACTTGAGATGATGCAGGAATAACTGTCCTTTTTGTGAAGCCCCTTGGGAATTTCCTTGAGCAAGGGTTGTTGGCAGTCTGTAGTACTGGATTCGTTGTTATTCAATGTGAAGCTGACAAGGTGCTGGAAACCACAAGCATCCATCTAGTATTAGACAATGTAAAGTAGAGTATTTGGCTACTTGTTATGCTTGTAAGCCAGTGGCTAACTATACGTTTGCTCATGGATGAATCACTTGCTTAATTTATTAAACAGACTTCCGTGTTTTAGTAGGGGCATAGGGAGCTTGGAAATCTTTGCATGCTGGGAGCAGTGAAGTCTCTTGAAACAAATGTGTGCAAGCCAAGTGTTTAGGTACATTTTGCCTTAGAGTGACCTTTCGAAGAATTTCACATACGCTCTGGGCACTGGGTTTCTTTCATGGGTTTACCCTTAAGTGCAAAGCCATATGTTTTAGGTAAGGTTAAGCAATCAACAGGTTGTAGGCTTAACCCTTAAGTACCTTATCTGGGACTAGACATTTTTATTACATCGCTTCGGTCTATGTATTACTTCACTACCAAATGAGAATTTAAAAGGTTGATACAAGTGCCTCTTGAATAGTATGGTTTTTTAGCTCAGTGATTGATATTTATTCCAGATGTAGGTTGTTATTTATTTATTTATTTAATATATTTCATAGCTGAGTTTCAGTCCCTGATTCTGGAAGGTGGTCCTCCTGGGGGGGCTTGAATACATTTCAGCCTGCTGAAGTAAATGGCAAGTGAACAATGTGCCTGTGATGTGGGATTAGGCACTCGTTTCATGGGACAGATGCTGTCCAGTTTTTCTTTACCAGAGTTGTCCTAGTGGTTACAGTATACTCTGCCAGCTGCTAGCATTTGAGGAGCTGAATAGTATCCATAAGAAAATATGTCGATACTTCCCGGTTGCCCTTCTGATAAGGAAGCATCAGAGTTTAGCAAATCAGTTGTAACAGCCTGAGAGCTGCCTCAAACCTCCTGACTGTTTGGCTGGGCAGATCTAACAGGTTTTTGTGGTTGTACCTCATGAACCTCAGACAAGCCTGGTCTTATCTCTTATGAAGTTTGGTGTTACCACCTAAATTAAGGTCACAGTATGCTTTGTTTTCTAACAATACTCAGAAGGAAAATATTTGTAATAAAATGTTTTGTTGGGAATATGAAACTCATCGCCTTTTCTCCCATCTCTGAAGGAGAAGGGCTCTCTCTGTACCTACCAACAGTGTTCTGATCTTACAACTGCTGTACAGCAGTGGCGCAAGCTGATTAATGGCATGGCTCACCATAGCTGACATTTGGGGTTATGTTTTTGAAAGACACTTCAGAAATTTAGCCGCTAATGTTATTTTACAGCTTTTTTATGCTTTGAAATTCCTCTCATAATACAGAATGTTATTTTTCCTTTTTATCACAGTTTCAGCAATTAAACTTAGTGTGCTTCAGCCAAAAAACATACTATAGATAGCTTCTTTGACTTGATAAATAACAATTCTTCCTGTATTAGTAACAGAGTGAATATTGCTTTGTTTGGCATCTTGTGAAAAGAAAAATTCCAAAGAAGATGGGAAAAATATGCAAGATTGCTTGGGACAATTTTTAACATGTAGGTAGATGGTGACTATAAATTACTATAGTCCTACTAAATTTAGTGGAAATATTCCGCCATCCAGTTGGTGAGGATCTGTCTTGTGCTCCCAAATACATCCTGGAAGATATGTACCACTAAGTGCCTGCTTTCAAATTAGTTGTTAATCCTAGACTTGCAGATTTGTTTTTCATGATCAGAAAAAGACGGAGATGTAAAATGCTGGCAGTAGTTAGCCAGTATTGCCTACAGAGCCAATCTGTTACGCAAAGATAGCCTTCTCCTTTCTGCCAAGGTACAGGAAATGCTGAACACCTCGGTGAGTTTCAGCAGCACTTCTGCTGTATCTGAAAGGGCTGGGGAATTTAACACCGCCTTTTTTTTTAAAAAAAAATATTTTTTACTTCAGTAACATAAGATTTAATAGAAGCCAAGAAGATGTCACCGTAGGTCAGAAGCTCCTCTGGATTTCTGGCACTCCAGCTTAATTATTTACTGAATCATCAGGCAGCGAGCTGTAGAGAATCAGAGAGGGGTTTGAGTGCTGTATGCCAGTAAGCGCATACGATAGACATGGGAAGGTGCAGAAAGTTTTCTGACACTTCTTTTGCTGTTGTGGAAGAAATGATTTAAATTAGAGGAATGTGGGGGGGGATGTGAAGGATAAAGATGGTGTCCTATTGAATTTGATGTGCACTGTGCTTTTTGAAGGCAATATTAGCTACCTAGCAAATTGATGCCGTCATTTGTCTTCCATCTAATGAGATCAGGAAGTACTGAGGTAACAGGGCCATCAGATGCTCTGCCAAGTGCTGTACTGAAAGACATGCAGTATCCTTTATTGTTTAGGCATAGTAAGACTATGTGATTATTTAGTTGGTTTAGCAGTTTTCACTTAAGTTTTTAAATGTATCTTGATTTTTTTCCTGCTGCAGTGAAAGAAATATGTAGGAAGGTGCCATTCTGCTTAGCATGTGGCTTTCTTTTTGTATAGACGTTTTCTGCTAAAATCCTGTCAGCCTTTTCAGTTTAAATTCTGTTTTCAGGGATTCTTGTGTTACATGTGTGGCAAAAGTAGAAAATATTTTCTAATTTTATGAGGGATTGTCTTTTTAAAAAAAAAGTTTTGTAAATTATATAAAAATTAGTATGTTTTTAGTAAGTTTGATGCTCTCCGTGCAGTTGGGTCAATATATGGACTAATGCCTGTTGGATAATTTGGACGGGGAAAACAATACGAGGCTAAGCTGCTGTCTTCCTTTTTGAGGAGTCACATGGCGTTTCTGTTTTCAACAAAGATTTGATTAGAATTTGTGACTCTTGGGGGTTGCATACGTGCACAACAGCCAAATAGCCTCTGGATTTAGGACTCCTAGGACTCCTCAGATATTCACTGGCATGCTGGACTGTAACTTCTCCAGTGCTGTGAAGGTCAACAATCACCTTTATGAAAGTCCACAAATACAAGTTTACAAATTTAGAGTTTTTAATGTCGACTGGCTACATACTACCTGTTAGGAAAATCTCCTGATACAGCTGGGCCAGACATAATTTTTTTGTCGGCCCTGAGTTACTACTTGAGAATTTGCTTTCCCTTAAGAGTGGCCTTGGGAAGGAGCTGACTTGCAGGAGTCATGGTTCATTGCCTGACCCTGTCTGGCTCAGCCATAAGAGTGAACAGCCCAGTAAAAGGCATTACTGTTGTCTTCTCTCTCTTCTCTTCCATCTATAAAGAGCCTGCTTAGCTGCCTCTCACTCTTTTTTCTGTGTATCACTATTTATGTGTGCAAAAGGTGTAGGAAACTTCCTAGAACCACAGCCAAGATCTGCTTGGAGTGGGAAATCCTTTTTTTGCCCATATCCAGATAAGACAAGGGCAAAGCTGATGTGCAGGTCTGTGTTTTACAGCTGCTGATAGAAAGACTGTCTCTTTTTCTAGCAGTCTTCTCCACGAGCGTGAGCAGAGTTACATTTGCTTAATCATATTTTAAGATTTAAAAACATATGAAAGATTGAACTTCACTGAGAGCAACATAACCACTGCAGCACTGAAAAAGGATATCGAATTTCTTCATAGCTCTCCTGCCTTGTTCACAGAACTACAAAATCAGTTCCAGTTCTATTGTCACCTCTTCATCATTTTCAGGTTATGTCCCCATATAATTGTGCATCCTCACTAGTAGCAATAGGGTTACTGTTGCAGGGCTGAAGGATAAATGAAGTCAAAGTCAGCATTTGACCTGTAGACTCTTCAGTGCTGGGTAACAGGCATGAAACAAAGGCAAAGCGCATTCCTGGTGAAATTAATGATGCAGTTTTAGTTCTAAGTAGAAATTCTCTGGGTTGTTTAGCTTCTCAGAGTCCTGCAGCAAACCTTGAATGCTGTATTTAAATGTGGATTGAGTACAAAATTTCAGCATCTCAGCATGTGCTTGCTATCGTAGTACTTTGCTATAAAACCTTTTATGATCTCATTTAAAAGGCTCCATTTTATATGTAGTTCTTAAAAGCCCCTAAATTGTCTTTAAAAGACCTGTATTTAATTATTGTTTTAATAACCATGTTGTCCATGTTAAACTCCCCAGACGAAAGCCTAACCTTATTGAGGAACTTCAACAAGGCAAGGATTTCACTCTGTTTACAAGTGTATTTTAAAAGTGTTGTTAGAGGCAAAGAGTGAGCTATCCCTGAGTGATAACTGCTGCAACCATGTCAAGGGTGCTGTGATGGTGTTTTGAAAAGTAACTGTTGAGTCTAGTCCAGAGCTGTTAGTACATCAGAGTTACTTTTGCTGACTGATGATACATCTGAAGTAAGTTTGGGGTTGTCTTCTTTCAGTGTCTTCATTAAACAGCTCCCACGGCCACGTGGCATTGAACAGACTACCTTTTTGAGAAGATCTGAAAAATACGCTACCTTTCATCTTCCCCAGTGCTCCTTGCGGGTAAATGATGAGGATGTTAATGGAGTAGTACTTAAGAAAGCTGAACTGCAGCAACTTGTGCTTTTAATAGATCGTGGATAAAAGTGTGTCTTTTTTGATCATGACTGAACAGTTTTCCAGAATTAAACTTAAAAATAATTTACCTGTCTAGAGAACAATGTATATGTGTTATTATACAAATATATATACACTATTATATATTACATAAATGTACTTATAACTTTATTTAATAGCTTTGCTGAATATGTGAACATTTATATCTCTGCTTTAATGGTATTTCAGCAGAAGGAATAATAAGTTCTACTTCTGCTTAAAAATCCCCCAAGCCAGGGGGTTTTATGGGTGGATTTTATATTGCCTGATATATTTGGTGATATAATATCGAGTTGAAAGATGTCACATCTAACATTTCAGGTAGAAATTCTAACTAATTGGCAGTGAGCCACTAGAGAACGGTTTAGAATCATAGAAACATAGAATCATAAGGTTGGAAGAGACCTCTGAGATCACCGAGTCCAACCGTACCTGTCTCCCTCCGAAACCATGTCCGTAGGAAACTCATCCACCCATTT
The DNA here is from genome assembly GCA_033558235.1 of Neomorphus geoffroyi. Taxonomy (NCBI): domain Eukaryota; kingdom Metazoa; phylum Chordata; class Aves; order Cuculiformes; family Neomorphidae; genus Neomorphus; species Neomorphus geoffroyi. The sequence goes on along the minus strand of JAUMJM010000008.1, from coordinate 22,290,647 downwards.
TTTAAACACCTCCAGGGATGGTGACTCCACCACCTCGCTGGACAGCTGTTCCAATCCCTGACCACTCCTTCAGTGAAGAAATTCTTCCTAATGTCCAGTCTAAACCTCCCCTGGCACAACTTGCAGCCATTTCCTCTCATCCTAACGCTCATCACTTGTGAGAAGAGCCCAGCACCCACCCCGTCACAACCTCCTTTCAGGCAGTTGTAAACAGTGATGAGGTCTCCCCTCAGCATCCTCTTCTCCAAGCTAAACAGCCCCAACTCCCTCAGCCGCTCCTCATAGGGCTTATTCTCCAGCCCCCTCACCACCCTCGTTGCCCTTCTCTGCACGCGCTCCAGCCCCTCAATGTCCTTCCTGTAGTGAGGGGCCCAAAACTGAACCCAGCACTCGAGATGTGACCTCACCAGTGCTGAGCACAGGGGCACAATCCCCTCCCTGCTCCTGCTGGCCACGCTGTGTCTGATACAGGCCAAGATGCCACTGGCCCTCTTGGCCACCTGGGCACACTGCTGGCTCATGTTCAGCCAGCTGTCAACCAACACCCCCAGGTCCTTCTCTGCCAGACAGCTCTCCAGCCACTCTTCCCCAAGCCTGTAACGCTGCACGGGGTTGTTGTGTCCCAAATGGAGGACTCTGCCCTTGGCCTTGTTGAACCTCATCCCGTTGGTCTCAGCCCATTGATCCAGCCTGTCCAGATCCCTCTGCAGAGCCTCCCTTCCTTCAAGCAGACCCACACTTGCACCCATTATTGTCCCCAAATTAAACAGTTTCCTCTTGTGCATTTTTTTTTTTTAAATTTATTATTTTTAATGTCAAGCTGTAGTTAGAGATTTTCTGTGATTTTATCACCAGCGCACTTTGTGTAGGTAGACTTCTGCAGAGCTCTCAATAAACAAGCTGTCAGGACTGTTTGGTTAAGAGCTAGGGAAGGGACAATAATAAACGAAATCTACAAGAAAGTTTTGAAAAGTCAAGTTGCATCAGACTGTTTATTTTTAATGGGCTTCCACAAATAGAGGATACTTTATTTTCTGTGATACAAATAAATATTATGAAGCGTGCAGGTTTTTAGCTACTGATGAACCTTGGAAGTTGAGTAATTTCCAAGATATAATGAAATATTGGATATTCCTTCAAAGAATCCTTTCCAGTGCAGGAGAAAACAATTTGTACAATCTCTCTTTTAAAAGATAAATAAAGGCTGGAATTCTCTGTGGTTGTTTAAGAAAGCACAGGTAAATACAATGATGTGCAGGCATAAAGGGGTCGTGGCATCACAGGTGCCTGGAACAGGGGCTGTTTTTAAAGTCTGCAGCTGCCCTTTGAGGTAAAGGTCCACTCAACTCAAAGGTTGTCAGGTCTGTTTTTTATCAGTTTCTTGCATAGACTAAATAGAAAGAAATCCAAAATTAATGCCATCATAAGCAAAAGAAATGGTAAGATGGCTTTCCTGTTGTGATGAATCACCTGTATTTCCCAATCGAGGCCTGAAATCCTGCTGCTTTCATGAGCCCCAGGCTGCAGATGTGGGGCTGGAAATCCCTATGATGCCTTTTGCAGATTTAGGCTTGCCTTTCCAGAGCTACTTTGCAGACCATCTCCAGAAGATGTGTTCTAAAACTCCGGCCTCTCCTCTTGATAATGACTGTTCTGGAGCCTCCAGTTGAGTTGGTCCTGTTGCAGTCACTTGCTGTCTAAACTTCTTGTGTCCCTATTTTCTCAATAACATATAAATGAGATTTCTTGCAGCTGAGTTAGGAGTGAACTTAGCTGAACCAAGTCTAGTACACAAAGTAGAACTCCTGGGTGACTTCTGTTTGAATTTGAACATATAATTCTCCTGTTCTTTGGTTGTGTGTTAACAATGGACTTGCAATTGTGTTTGTGTTAGTGCAGATATAGAAGTACTTGCCTATTACTTTAATTTTTCTTATAAAAAGAGTCTAAATAAAATAATAATAATAATTAAAAATATAATGTTATTATCTTTCTGAATATCAAAATGTGAGATGTTTCTTCTTGTTTTAAAATGTCTGGTTTCTTCTTCAGCAGGAGGAACGTGCTACCAGTGAGGACAAGGGAAAGTTACAGGGATCATATTTGGTGGACGTGACGCAGGTGTTCATCACATAATAACATCTGATGAATCTGAGTATTCGTCAAGTGCTGCAGTTTGTCCTCAATCAGACCCCATATAGGCTATAAAAAAATACTCTCCACCACTTTCTCCTTCCAGAATGATTTTTGTTTTGCCTCATAGAGACAGTCCATGGAGAAAAGTTGCCTTTTCCAGCTTTCGGAGTAGCTATGCTCTTACTGCTAGAGCTTTACCTGGTTTCTCTCCAGTCCTCTCTCCATTCCCTCTGTCTTTCTTCTCTCCATTCATGTTTCTTCCTCTACAGTTTCTCAGCCATAGCTAGAAAGGATGCTATGGTCGGATATAGCTACCATAACAAATCACTTGTGGAGTTTGAGGTTTGGATCTGAACTTGAATGACTCGGTTTTTTTGTTAAGCAGTGTATGCAGCTGAGCATTGGTATATAGTAGATTTTTTGAGGAATAAAGCATTTAGTGTGAACAAATGAAAAATTTAAAAATAATTGTTAAAACACTGGAAAAAAGATTCACTTTGAGTCAAAGTATTTTATTAGAGAAAATTTAAACCATCTTACTTGGTTTTGAATGGTTTAAATTCTCAATTGTATTCAACAACAATTTCAAATGAAGTAATTACTCTTTCCCTAAAGCCATCTAAAGAGGATTCAGAATGGTATGAAGCTTTTGTTTTTACATAAACAATTAATTTAGATCAACACGAACCTGCAAAAAATTGTGGCATCAATCAGCATGTGTTTTTATTTAAGAAAAATAAAGCCCATTCAAGCCAAGAGATCAGAGTTGATTATTTTGCACCAGCACAGATTTATGGGTGGCTGTAAATCAGCTTCCCCCTTCCAAGTTGTAAAGGAGTGATAATACTGCTCTTGTTCAAATTTTTTATTTAGATAGTAGACTTCATTGACGGGAGGGTCTGTAAGCGACTGGTTATATATGAGAGGCCACGCTGAAATCTGCTTGGGCATATATCTCACATGGATAATGTAAGGAAGTAATGGAGTTAGTTCCCTTTGGAGATGGCAGCTGTCTGACATAATCCAAAAGAGGGCTTTTGTGGATTTTTAGCTTTATTTAATGAAAACAGTGCAAATGGTAAGAAATGCGGTCTCTCTTGATTCATTGCCTGTTCAGCCTTCTGCTGGGAATTAATTAATAACTGTTGTAGGTTATTTTTCTAGGTCTTAAGTTGCAGGATATTATCTAGTCTGTCTCGGGGCTTCACCTCCTCAGGGTGGTAGCCAGGATGTCTGAGAGGGTTTTGAGGGCTTCTTTTCCCCCTGTAGCCCATCTGGTCCCTTGATGAGCTGGACTGGGAGTGGGTCAGCCTTTGAAGTGTGTTTGGAGTCCTGTCTAGACTACCAAAAATTCCCTCCTCCCCAGCTTTGCTTTTGTAAATTTTTAAAACTTTGGTCTGTGGAAAAAATCTTTTCTCGTACCAGTCCCAGCTAAATTTGTCTGAAAGCTGCATGATTGCCTCAGAGAGGTACAGGATTCGTTTTGGGTGACAGAAGCTTTTGAAATTCATGTGCCCTCCTCGCTGGCCCCAGTTTCATACATCCACCCTGAATGACTGTTTTTGCAGGCAGAAATAAAATCACTATAGCTGTACAAAGGGTATCTCTTTTATTTGGATTACATATCCAAGTTAGTAATACGTCAAAGGAGCAACACATTTTAGTCTATATAGTTTTGCGTAGTTTTAAGTAACGCTCATGGTTAATCGAAGGTGCTGTTGGAAGATACACTTTGTCGCTTTTTAAATGTACACAGTAACACACTATATATTATTTCTCAGTCATTGCTCATTTCTCTAACATTTTTTCACATAGCCAAAGAGGTGTAATAATGAACCAGAGAATTAATAGACAAGTGTAGTATTTTCTTTTATAGATGACTACTGTTGACTTTCCTTTTAATGTTTTTTAGCTTTTGTTTGCAGTCATTTATTTCCTTGAGGTTAATGTTTCTGAGGTTTATTCTAGATTTATGTTTAATCTTAGTTTCAAAGAGTCCTAAAAATTACAAATACATTTCTTTCAATTAAGTTTTTATTGCTAGGAAACACTCTGATTATTGGAGCTGATCTACAAAACAACTCTCATTGTTCCAGTGCCTCTCTTCTTTTAAAAGAGACTTTCTTAACAAGCTCTGCACGTTTTGCACACTTAAAGAAATGCAGAAACCATAGGGAATTGTGGTATGGCTTTTTATCAGACTGATACAGATATTCCCAGAAGCTCTTTATAGTCCTAGGATGTGCAGAAATCATGGTAAATTTTTGAAGTTAATTCTTTTTTATATCTTAAAAAAACCCCTGTGAACTATTCCTGAACCTTCACAGGAACCGTGCTTTAAACTGGCATAAATTTCATCTCTTAAATGTCATAAAAGGGTAAAATGTTTTAATTGGTTTTTTTTTTTCCGTTCATCCCCTTCTTCTTCCCAGCCAAAACTCGGAGGATAGTGATGCTCAAGTCCAACATATGCATCAGAGGACAGAGGGCCATGGAAGCCAAAAGCATGTACAAAGCCATTCGCAGATCTGTATTAGTTTTAATTTCATGTGCAAATGTCTGAAAGGCAGCAAAAGAATTGATTCTCATCTCTACTAGTAAAGGAGGATTGATGATTGTCTAATTATTGCCTAAATTATTTGGAGAGTAAAAAGTACTTAGTGGGGATCCCCTGTGGTAGAAACCCAATTGATGCTCCTATTCTGGTCAAAACCAAAGGGGTGAGAAAGATGTTTGCCTACACTGCAAAGCAGGGACCTTTCTGAGGATGTTTCATAAGTGAGCTGTCTACCGTTCCTGGGAGTGCGATACTGCTGGAAGACAACTCCACTGAAGGTTTTTCAAAGTTTCTCTTTCAGTTAAACTAGTTTTGTTTTCCCCAGCTGTCTTCTCTCCAGCTTCTCATTCATGCAGGTTTCCCAGGTGGCAAAGCTGACTCTCCATTGAACCTCCGAGGTCAGAATAAGAATAAGGTTACTTTTTAGTTTGGTAGATGAATCAGCAACTGGAGAATTATGCAGATGTGTCTAAACCTTGCCAATGAAAAGCATTTAAAGTTAGTTAACTTTAGGAAGGTATTTTTCATCATGAACAATGGCATAGGTAGGGCCGATGTATTGTGCGCCAAGTGTGAAAAAAGTTTTGCTTGAGGGAAAATTTGATCAGCCTCCTAAAGGTGGGCCTCCCACTGCAGCTCAGACAGGCTGTTTGCTTGTCCATATCCGAAGAGAGACAGGGCGAGCTCAGGGGAGTAAGTTTTTATAGCCAGATACGTCGGAGCAGTTGTCACCCTGAATGGTAGGAAGTTCACTGTTCTTCCTTGCCGATTTGATTTCCAGGTACCTCTTTCCCTGGTGATTCCAGTGAACTCTTATCTTAGCTTTACAGTGGTCATATTCTATAGCAAAAACCCAGTCCTGAGAGCTCTCGTAGGCAGGCTGACTGAGCTGTGGCTTACACCTGTTTAAGAAGCTTCTTTTAGTGCTGGAGGATGTGTGGAAAAAGGGAGTCTGGCAAAGCCACAACAGAATGGTACAATGGAAAAGAAGTGTAGGATAAATTCCTACATTTAAGGATAAGTCATTCAGCCTTTTTTTTTAGAAAATAGAACCATGTAAATGAGTATATTTCCTTCTTATAAATTTAATTTTTTTAAAATTTTGGAGGAAGATTGATTTATTTTAGAGTATTTTTTCAAATAAGTCATATAAGCTTGTAGTCTAGTTCCAAATGTTATCTTTCTAGAAAAAGAAATTTAGTACTAAGACACATTTTTACTTAAAACAACTGATTTTTATCTTGCTCTTCAGTAAGAGAGTTTATTGTACATCATGTTTCTACTTGTCTGTCCTTTGTAACTTAGGAACAGGGAGTTGTACTTTTTGCTGAATACATAGCATGTCTTTTCCTTAGAATGGTATCCTAAATTGCTTTTAAAGGGGTGTCAGCAAGGTAAAATGGGGTGTCCAGCTTTAGCCTCGGCTTCCAGGGAGGTGGGATTTGGCCTCCTGTTTTGCTGCCAATATTTAGTTTGATGTCTCAGCTTGAAGCTTGAAGGACAAGATCTTCCTGCACAGGCTGTGGATTCAGGGAATATTGGCTCGGTAACCTGCTCATGGCGTTCTGCTGGTTTACTGTTACAGGTATTAAATACAAAGGGGTCAGAATGGCAAAGGGATGGACTGAAATCTTCCCTGGATGTCAAATGCTATGTATCTTACATAAGTCACTCTGGGCTGCTTCAGTCACGTGGTGTCATAACCCGGGTGGCACGGTCTGGTGTGACAGCCAACTTGATTGAGATGCATGCTAGAGAAAGAAGTTTGGAAGGGGAGATAGACGGATCAATTTCCCCTCCTTCAGATGAACTGTGCACAGAAATGTTGTGTCTGGCTAATTCTGTTGCAAGTTGTGTGGGATCTGAGCCCTGGAGCTCTCTGGAAGCTGATGTTCTGATACATTGCCAGAGCAACAGGGCTCACTGAAGTGTGGTTTTGGATCTATTTTCATCTAAAAAAGCATTGCTTCAGGAAGAGGTATGTGGGATTGGGATAACACTTTTTGCACAAACACACAGCAAAACCAGGTTTTTGTGAGCAGTGACTTTGCCTGGGAATTTGCTATTTTGTGTGGTATGTGAGACAAAGAAACTGAAATCTTGACTACTGTTTCTTGAAAATGTTAGAGGATTAAGAACAAACAACAGCAGAAGTGTCACATTGCTCACGGGCCTGCCTTTCACACCAGCTTTGTTGCTGGTACCTGTGTATTTGTAATGCAGTGATGCATAGACTTCAGAAATGACAGAACAATGTAGTTGGGAAGGAGCTGCTGGAGGTCTGCTGATGTAACCTTCTGTTAAGGGAAGGCTAACTTCACAATGGTCTCAAGTTGCCCACGACCTTCTGAAATCTGCTGTTCAAAGTATCTGACAGTGGAGCAGCTTCTCTGGGTTCCTGCTCGGTGCTCAACCATTCTCATCAGGGATTTTATAGCCAACTGTAATGTCTCTTCCTGCAACCTGTGGGTGATGTCTCTTGTCCTTTTGCAGTGCACTTCCGAGAGGAGGCTGGCTCTGTCTCCTCTGCTCAGTGTTCTCTCCTCCACTTCCTCTTCAGGTGAGACAAGCTGACATTCCTGAGATTCCCCTTCTACATTATGTAACTCCATCCTCGACCATCTTTGCTGTTGAACTCTCTCTAGTCTGCTGTTCTCGCTCACCTGAAAGGTGTGTAGGAAGGCAAAACTGGGCTCCAGATATGGCCTCTCAAGTCCCAGGTTGAGGGGAATGGTGGTTTCCCATGGAGAGCTGGCTAAGCTGCTGGCAAGGGCCATCCCATAGGTGAGTGACCTGCAAGGATGTGCTGCTGCCACATGTTCACCTGGTTATCCACTGGGTCCAAGTGAGGAGAAATATCATCATCTTGAGACGAAAACTGGCTTTGTGGTCGAAGGAAGTGCTGGACTACAACTACAAGGACATCCTGTCATTCCTCGTGAACACACACACTGTGTGACCTGGGTAAACTGCTTGGTCTTTGTGCTCTTCTCATGCATCTGCACAACTGATGAAAATACTTCATTCCTTTTTTTGTACTGCCCATTGAGCTACAAGCCTGTGAGATTGATATCTGTCTCTTAATATGTTTAAACAGTAGCCAGGGTTTTGCTGGGGATCCTCGCTGATCTGAAATGACAGCACAAAAGAGACCACAAGACAAAAAGCTATGCAAATATTTCTGAGATGATCTGAAAATACCCTGATGTTTTTAGCAAAGTAAAAGTCAAATGCTGTAACTGCACACCTTCTAATTGACCCAAGTTGGTTCAGCCATGTACAGCTACATCTTTTTTCATTTTTGGTATGCCATATGGATGAATTTTTATCTTTTTCATAATTGTTAGGAGTGTTATAATTCTTCTTATTTGCCCTTTCAGTTTTTTAAAGAAAATGAGTTGGAAGCTAGTGTTCAGGTAAGGAAGGGAAAAGGTGCAGTCAGCTTCAGGTTATTATGTGTACAATAGCATGGAACTGGTTTTGCTTTATATAGGCAACTGCTAATTGGATGTTAGAGGCTGTTAATTTTATAGTCTTGTAAAACTGCAGTGACTGAAGCTGACACTTGCATGAAGTCTCTAGGGAGAAAAGAAAGTTTTCATGTCACTCTGAGGAAAAGGTTAAGAAACAAACTGAAAGAAGAGTTGTTTTGGTGTTTATGCTTCAGTAATTCTCAGTTCTGTAATTTAAGATTTCAGGCACTCTCATGGTGTTTGCAATATAGTTGTAAGTGCTTGTACTGAAAGTAGTGGAACAAATTTTAAAATGGCCTAGATTTAATTTGCATGTGGCTAGACCCCATGTCTAGGTTCCCACTCCCTCTTGTTTTCAGAGAAGCCAGCGAGTTGAGATACGTTTCCTGCAAGCTTGTACCAGCAGAATACAGGCAGCTGTGCAATCCAGTGTTTGCATCTTGTGCACAAATCTGGCTTAATTTCTTGCATCTACAAAACACAGTGCATAATGGTCCTAAGAGCAAACCACAAATACTTATGTAGATGCTTTCAGAAGAAGCTCTATGGGTGTCTGCTTGTAACACTCATTTTGCTGATTAGTTTAATCCCAGTGAACCATGATTTCCAAGAGAGGACACAGTGGAAATTCTCCTTGGAAATGCTGTTTCCCATCCTGCCTGGCTTCAGCTAACAATGTGAAGTGCAGCGTTAATATTTTCTACCTGCAGGGGTGAAAAGAGCCTGTTGCTTAAATGCAGGCCACTTGTAGTTTGGTATCTTTTTTCTTGCATAAACAACAGGGATGACAATGAAAGGATCTTTAGGATTTTTAGAAATCAAATCCCTCTGAGTGAAAAATGCATCACTTCCTTAACTTTTAAGATGTGTTAAGAGTATATAAATCTGTGTATTGAGCCTTGAGGGACTGCACTTCTGGACTTATGCAGGTGCACACAGTAGTAAAAGCAATAAAACACGCTAAGTGGTCGGTACGCCTTTGTTTCACTCGGATCAGTTACTGAGTTTTCATGTATGGAAACTGCCATGCCAAAGATGACCAAGCTCCTTTTAAATGATATAATGAAGTGCAGTGTTTCTGAAGGCTGTGTGCAAAAAACTTGACATAGCAAGCTTATAAATAATCCATTTCTAGGTGCCTGATTTAACTTTTGGGTTTTTTCTGAGATAGACACTGAAGGTATCAGATTTATTAATTTATAGTATTGTTAGAAGAACTGAGCACTTCCCTCCCACTCTGCTTACTGGGGCACTGTGAAAGGAACACGGCCAACTGTGGATTTAAATTGAGTGACTGATCCTTTGCAGCAGCACATGGCATTTTATCGTCTTGAAGTAACATGGTCAAGTGTCTTAAATTCAGAAAGAAAGAGAATGCCATTGGAAAACGGGTGTGAGGTGATGAGTGTTCTCCAGATGGCAGATAGCTGTGTCTTCCTCCACATCAGTCCATTTGCATTTAAGAAATTAGAAGCAACTAAATGATGCTTTGTATGGTGGAGAAATGGATTTGTATGTTTTTCGGGAAAAAGCCCCCAAGCCATGTGCTGCTTTTGGGCAGTGCAAATCCTTGGTTCTGTTTCAGATATAACTCCCCTTAGTGTGTGTAATAGTTAGGGAGAAATTATGTCATCGGCAGAACTACAAATGCAACTCCAGATTTATCATCGTGTTAAGAAAGGGCCTTTCCAGTGCCTGACATCTGTCTGGCACAAGAAGGCTGGCCAGCTGTGTGTCCAAGAGCCAGCTGTGGTCCCAGCCCACTGCAATTGGTTCTCAGTGGCATGGCAGCAGGAGGAGGGCTGTGGCAGCACATTTGCCCTGCTCGACCAAGCTAAGCACAAGGGAGGAAAGTCATCACCAAACCGATGCTGACATGTATGTTTCTAGCAAAATACCCTCTGACAGGCAAGGAAGGGATGAAGTTTCCTAGGCCAGGCTGGAGGTGAAAGTGCAGTTTTCCTGTACTCTCCACAAGGCTTCAGATGGGACTGGGATTCTTCATAACTTAGATTAAGAGAGAGGCAGTCTGTCTGCAGCAGAAGGTGAAGACAGTGCCTTGGCTAGCTCTGGAGAGGTCAAGCAGTCTTGGTCATGCAGAGTTCTCCGAGTCTCCCAAGCTCTGAAATCAGCTACGCAGCCTTCAGACCTCCTTCCCCTCCCTGAAAGCCTCACCATGGTCCTCCTGCTTCAGAAGTGCCGCTCTTTGGATGTGTGCCAGATGTCTCAGAAGAAGTAGGGGGTAAAGCAGAGTAAATTATGCTGGTAGTGTTCTTAGTCAATGAAGGAAGTGAGTGATTAAGTGTACATGGAACTCACGAGTGTTCAACATATTATCAGTGCTGGTATTTAAATTATGTACAGCCTATCAGAGAGAAGTGAAGCATTTCCTTATATCTGTGTCTGCCTTTCTTCTTGACTTCGATACAAAGATAAGGCCTGTGGTATAATGAATCACTATTGGGAGAGATAGTAAGATTGATTAGGCCTATTACGGAGTGAATAGGTCAGATACTTGCAGTACAAAGCCAAACTGCCACTTTGAATGTTTCACCCCCCAAAAATAGCTTTTATATGTACAAAGAGATTTTTAACTGCTTACAAAAATTCTATTTACAAAATCAACATGGACAAAATAAACAGTGACTGTGCTGACAGTTTACTTACAAATCTTCATAGCTTTTGTAATTACATTTAGTCTACTTTTGAATGTCAGCTAAATTACCAACGTGATGAGCATCTTACATAGATCGTTTAATTGTAGAATTACATTTTCCCTCTGTATTCTTGTTGAATTCAAACATTGAACAGACATAATTATATCTTTAAATAATTTAAAGATGTCTGCATCTGTATTTTAAAGGCTTTTTTCTTAAATGGCTACTTACTTTTGAAAACATTAGGACTTGAACTATGATGAGTGGCTCTGAAAACACTGAGGGGACAGCCAGGATGGCATGAGTAGCCTTCTGCAATGGAGCTCTTTATCCTCTAAGGATAAGATCTTGCAGGAGTTAACCGTGGCATTAAGTTAGACCCCAGGTAGACTGCACACCCATATACTTATAACACCTTCGATCTTTGCATTGCTGAGATGGTCTCCATCATTGGTGACACCTTCATTGGTGGTGGCACAGAGCTGTGGATTTCCATGACCTCTTCCAAACTCACACTGGTCATTGGCAGGGAGTGGTAAGAATGAGAAAGGGGTAGCCTTTGTGGGCTTTGGCAAAAGTTGCTTGTGTGTTTCCTTTCTGCACATCCCAAGCTCTCTCAGCTTGCTTGAGTTCTATTGTCTTGGAGCTCTTTTGGCAAATGCTGCGTCTGACTACCATGGCAGCATGCTGTCTTTATCAATACAGGATAATGATTTTATTTTTTTGTGCAATAGGACAGTTCACCAGTTTTCAATATGTCCCTGTGCAGGAGTATTTAACTTGTACCTACCTTGAAAATATTATCTCACTTCTCTTGCAGTGGCAGAAGTTTTACTGGAGAGAGTCAGAGGGCTCCAACCTTTGAGCACTGCAGGAGCATTGCCACCACTACATTCCCACCCTCCTTTTCTCTCCCCTTCTGACGCAGTATCCATTGCTTTTTAAAATCCTCATGTATTGACTCTTTAAAAATAAAACTATGAGAACCTATTTAAGGATGGGGAAGTTGCCCTTCAAGGACAATCCTGCAAGTCTTGGGCAGTAACGTGAGTAGATGATTAGTGAGCTCTGTTAAAGAACTAATGTGTGTGGTGGAGGTCAGACCTCCTGATTATCCCCACAGGACTTCTGTGTTGCTTTTGTTAATGGATGTGTCTTCTGCAATTCTTTGTGACATAACCTATTGGTTCACCAAATGATTTTTTAATTACTTCAGGTTTGTGTCACACCCCAACTGAATTTACGATTCCAAACGTAGGTTTGAAGGACTGCAGGGGATTTCATAAATTGTTGACCAGTGATTCACTAAGAAGCAGTGGAAATTTGCTCTCAGCACTGCCTGAGTGATATCTTTGGGCCTCCTTTAATAGGTTTTCCAGTACAGAATCGGAGTATATTGGACTGGTTTGTGGTTCCTTTGGACACAGCCTCTGGTGGCAACGTGTCTTGCAGGAATAGTTGTCCCTGATGCAGCTGCTTTGGCTAGATCTCAGACTGCAGTTCTTTTGAAACATTGAAAGCACTCTCAGGATTCACAAGAACTTTTACATTGATCTTTAAATGGATAATTCCTAGCAACTGAATAGCCCACCCATTTTCAGCACATCAGGGTGTACTACACATAGTGACTATGAGCCGAATTCGGAAACAATGTTGCTGTCGTGTCTGTCCAAGTAACAGTCTGGTGAAGAGGATCCATTAAGGTCTATTGGAAAGCAGCAAGTAGTCTGCTAGCTAACAAGATTTGGAATCTACAGATTTAAATATATGTATTCAGTGATGGCAAATGGTTTCTGTGGACCAGCATGGCTGGGAAAATCATCCTCATTACCAGTGAGAATAATTTACTGCTGTGCTGCTTATTATAATAGTGCGGAATATGAGGAAGAGTTCTCTGCTGTCCCTAAAAAGCAACAGGTGATTTCAGAACATTTCTGTATAAATGAAGTTGAATTTACATGGCATAGGTGGGGGTAATTACAGGACTTTGAAGGAGTTACATTTTTGTTAACTCTAAGGATACTGTGGTAATGATAGAGTTCCATTTGTAATACCTGTTTGGGCAGTTCTGGGAGTGCTTCGTAGCTTGCTTTGGCATACTTTGGTCTTTTGTGGTTTGGTTCGCTTTCTATCTCATGTGCCTGTTTATTTCTCAAAGATGTGTAGTTGTTTATCTTGATCATCGAAGAATATAAAATCTGTTGACATATAAATAAAGGAGGCTGCTATTTGTAGAGCTTTTGTGGTCGGTGATGTACAAATTATTATGAAGTTATCTTTTCTATTGTATTGTAATGCTGCTTTCAGCACTGCTTCTGTGAACTAGATTTATGCAATTTTAATGTGTCCTATATACAAAAAATTAAGTAGTGAATACTAATCAATAAAAAGGCATCTCACAACCTATCAGGTCCCTAACCTAATACTACTTGAGCTGTCATCACAAAAAAACACGTTGTGCAGCAGTCGTTGCATGAGTGGAAGTGGTTTGGGAGCTTTCTCTGGCTCCTGAATCCCAACTAGCCTTCTGGGAGTGGTGTTTGCAGCCACCAAAAGGCTGCAGCTCCAACTGGCTTCTGCGGGGAGATGGTTGGAAGAGGGAAAAGACCCTGACAAGATTTATTAGTAGTTGCTTTTTGGTGTCCTACAACAACCTTTGAAAACATGGAAACAGATGAGAAACATTTGAGTTGCTATTGAGATTAAGCATTGCTTTTAGCTGGTTTTGGGTAAGAACTACTGCTGAGCCAAGTTTTGTAACCAGCCTCTCAGTTTTTCCCTTTCATCCATTTTCTTTACCTTAGGGAGATTACTCATGTAGGTAAATGTTACTGGTGTGAATAAAGTTTGTAGGAGTAGGTCCATGGACCTCATGTTTGTGTTGCTGTTAGATTGCAATTCCATTTAATGGAGCAACATTAAGTATAAGGTCGTTGCAACATGTTAAATTACTTTAAATATAATCAACGTTTGCATCATGCTTTGGGTTAATTGTTGCCGTATTTGTAAAAGCAAGGTTGAAGACATTTTCTTGGCATATTCCAAACTACATTATACAACTCGTAATGCAATTGTGTGTTGGTACTTTTAGTGAAGTGGTTCTGTGCCTGGGATCCTCAGTGGGGAGATGCTGTCACACAAGACTGAAATCGGCAATGATGTAAAGACTTTTAAACAAATCTCATGCAGTAATTTAACTTTGTTGAACTAGATTTAGACAATATTGCTTCTAAGATCTTACAGGTTCCATTCTAATTATTTCAGATGCCCCATGTGACACAACAGAGATAATACTAAGTGGTTGTAGTTTACTTTTGCTGTTAAACTCTGCATATAAAGAGAGCTTATAGGTATACATTTGTTTTCCTTGACACTTGACATAGACAAAAATGCACAGTCTTCATAAAGACAGGATCGCCGAGGTGGCTGTTAACCTGAGAGGTTTCTTTACATATTTGTTTTTCGTACATCCCTAGCAGATTCTGCAAAGGCATAGCTCCAGCTGGCTTGCAAAGTTCAAGCCATAAAAGAAAAGCTCTGAGGTGAATACACGAGATTATTCTACTTATCCTGTAAACCTCAAAAGCTGTTTGCCCTCTCGGATTTTTAAAAACTGTTGAAATTGAACTATGGGCAGGAGAGTTCTAGGTAAAATTGTAGCTTTCTTCAGACTTTATTATAAGTATTTCAAAAATATCTCTCCACTGAGCTGAACAGAAACTTTTCAAATCTCTACATTATTGAGAAATATACCAATGTATATTTCTAGAATTTCACGTAGATTTAAACAATGAATTTAGTCATTCTGTGAGTAGATTCTGAAATACCATTGTTCCCAATCATGACTTTATTTTGTAGGTAGCTATCAGATTTCAAAGTTATTAAATGTTATCCAGCCCTCCTCTTGCCTCCCCCCTTGAAATTCTCTCAGCAAGCATGTGCTGCTTGGCGGTCCCACTTGATTAGACTCTGTTGAGAAATGCGTAGGTGAATGATCTTTTTGTATTCTTGTCCAACACGATGCAGTATTTGAGAAACCAGGAATGAAGGTTTATATTGCCCCAGCGGGTTGTTGTTAACTCTCTGAATTCCTAGGTTATAACAACATGAGTTCAGCATATCCTTTTGTGTTTGCTTCTCCATGAAACATTGTGATGGAGTCTCCCCTCTGCTAGGGTGAGAGGGCAGTTCTGTAGGAAAATTTATTCCGACTGCTTGAACTTCAGCCGCTTGGGCAGGAAAATTTTGAATTCCAACCAGTTTAATTTTTTTTTTGTCCTGAAACATAGAAAAGGAACAGTGTGTTAAAATGCAGCCTTTTGGTAAGGTTTTCGGAGTCGCATTAGCAAGTAGGTGGTGAGCACAGGGGTTTGTCACACAGGAGGGCACAAAAATTCCCAAACTAAATTGTGGAGAAGGGAAGAAAAAGATTATATTGCAGTCTTTCTAATGCCTTCAGAAATACCTAAAAGTGATACATATAAACTGTATGTAAAACACCCTGAAACTGGCTGCAGGAAACATTTTTTCCTCTTTTTTTCTTAAAATCACTTAAGAGACTTCACAAAATTGTCTGCAAGCCCTGAGATACTCAAATGAGTGGAAAAAGTAAAAAACCACAATCAACACCTACCCCTCAGCCTCAAATACTTGCAGCTTGCCTGAACTCTTGGAGAGAAGGACAAAATGTATTATCTCAAAGTACAGTTGTGATTATTACAATTCAGCATTTGGTAATAGTTACCACACAGTATCATTTCAGATGCCACGTTCTCCTCTCCAATTTTAGAATGGCAAATAACTGTGGGAAATGCTGACTCCCTTAAACTGGGTTGTATTGGATAGTAAAAGGAAAAATCAAGAAAAGAGAGGAGCTGTTTTAATGTGGGAATGGTTGATAAAACTGAGAAATGGGAAATACAGAGCAAACATCAGGACTTAAGTCCTTATTACAGAATTTTTTAGCCTTGAGGATTAACTCTGAAACTAAGTGGTGGGAATTCTGTTGTTTGGGTCAGCTGCAGTAACACGAAACAAGCTTTTCAGAGAGTGCAATAGGAAATAATATTGCAAAGGTAAGAGACAAGAGTAGACGAAAATGTTATTGTGTTTTCACAACATAGAATCAAAAATTAGGCACTCAGAATGGTCTGATGAAGTCTCAACGTAATTTAACTTCATGCATGTTGCCAGGTTGGCTTAGCAATTGTTGATTAAACATAATAAAAAGCTTCCTACTGGCCCAGCCTGACCATGTCACAGTTTTGGGATTTTTTTATGAACTGTTAAATGAAATGCTGACATCCTGTGTGTAGTATCTACAGATGGGCTGATCTGAAAGCCTTGGAGACCCTGAGGGTCTGACCTACATTACTGGTACTGTTACTACAGCAAGCTCATATATCTTTCAAGCTTTTTGACAATTTAAAGGGCAGTTAGCCTAGCCCAAATAGTTAATCTTTCCCTCTGTCTATCTGTCTCTCTCTTCCCCTGACCCTTAAGATTCAAAGAGAAGGGAGAGTGCCAAGGAAAAATTTATTAGAGCACAGCATGCCCGTTTTTTTTTTTAAGTTAAATAACAGTGTTGGATTAAGTTAAAATATGTTTTTGTTAAAATGGAACGGGATTTAACCTCTTACTTCCCAGCAGTGAAGAGGGAAGAATATACACAATGCCTGTGCCAGTGATAGATTTGTTGTTTTTAGGCTAAAAAAACACACATTGTCATCTGAAGGTAGGGTAGCTTCAGCCTGAGAATCACCATTCAAAAGCAGATGAGCTCTTCAGTCAGCAAAAAACAATCATCAAAGACACTGGGAGTCAAACTGTGGAGCATCTAAACCCATGTGGTGGTGGTGGGGGCAAACAGCCTCCTGACCTGCAGATCAAAGACTGATTGAACCCTTTCTCTGTGCCCCTTTGGGAAATCAAAAGTCAACACCTACACTATGACTCCTCCAAAAGCAAGAGTATGAAAACATGACATGTGCTCCATTCCACTCCCATTTTTTATGGAACAGTATGTCTGCTGTAGAGAAGTAAAAAAATGTCCATCACTAAATCTGCATCCAGTTGTTCTTCTTTTTGCTTTGATCAAAGCATTTGATCATTGTATGTATCTTTTTAATATCCATCCAAAGATGACACTCAGAGGTGCCTTCACCATCATTCTTCTCTTTGCTGTTAAGACAGGACAAGCGTTTAAGAATCTATTATGTGTAAAAAGTCTATAAAGAGCTGAACAGAAGAATTGTCACATGAAGTTTGTGGCTTGCTCTTGGACTGCACTGAAGCAGGCTGACAGGCGGCTTCTGATTGACATAGTTTGGAAGAAGAGGCAACTTCTGTGAAAACCAAACCTGCCCAGCTCCTGCTGTGTTCCTGCTCTGTGAGAAAAACCCTTGCGCAGCAGTGGGTGTAAGTGATAAGGACATTAGTGCTATCTGACCTCCTTCAGAGACAGCATCCCTGAGCTCTTGCTTGGCTCCAGCTGGAGCCATGCAGCCAGTGGGAATCAACAGAGCACACAGCTCTTTCCTTGCAGTTTCTGGCCAGATTTAACTGTTCCCTTCCCAGGAACTGTACAGCATGAGCAGTGTGAAACAGAACCAAGTATGAGCATGTTGTGTGCAGTTTTGGGCACTGCAGTATAAAAAGGATATAAAGCTACTGGAGAGTGTCCAGAGGAGGGCCACGAAGTTGGTGAAGGTTTTAGAGGGGAAGCTGTATGAGGAGCAGCTATAGTCACTTGATCTGTTCAGTCTGGAGAAGGGGAGACTGAGGGGAGATGTCATCAAAGTCTACAGCTTCCATACAAGAGAGGGGAAGATACTGATCTCTTCTCTCTGGTGACCGATGATAGTACCCGAGGTAATGGCAGGAAGATGTGCCAGGGGAGGTTTAGATTGGATATTAGGAAAAGATTCTTCACCCAGAGGGTGTGGAGCATTGGATCAGCTCCTCGGGGAAGTAGTCATGGCACCAAGCCTGACAATATTCAAGAAGCATTTGGGTAACACCCTCAGACACATGGTGCAGACTTTGGAATTGTGCTGTGCAGGGACAGGAGATGGACTTGATGATCCTTGTGAGTCTCTTCCAACTCAGGACATCCTATGATTCTATGAAACCTTGTTTCCTTGGGAGTTACGCCTTTTGGCATTGACTGCAAGCTCAAATGGAAAGACCTTTACACATCTGGAGCATTTAAAAGTGCTCTTTGACATGTAGACACTATGGTGATTGTAACTGCTGAGCTCACAGTTCTGCCTCTCCTCTGTCAGGGCATGGAGGATTTATCTTCTTTATCTACCCATTTATATTAATGCACAGAAACTGAGTTGTAAATCCCTTATGCTCATAGGGGAATGTACACTCAATTAAGACCCAGCCTAGAAGGGGTTAAGTATGGTGCAGTATAGTAAAAATAAATTCTCTAGCCTGTCACTTTGCCTAGCTCTATTTTCTCTGTGTGCTTTCAACTGCCTCTTCTTCCTATGCCGTATCAAATGCAAGCTGCTTCCCTTCATTTTCAAAGTCTGTCCCAGCCTGTTCTGTTCTCTATCATATTTCCTCGAGCTCAGAAGGGGAGTGCCTGCCTTTTGCTGGGTCAGCCTTCATCATCTACTCATTAAACCTTCAGCAAATGACTTTGTGTTTTCTCGTACCTCTCCCCTCACGCATGGAAGGAGATCCCCATCAGTATCTACAAAGCTATTTCATTATGTTGCTTCAGAAATCCTTCCTTAAAGCTTTCCTTTGCTGAGATGCTGACAAAACAAGCCTTGTTATCAGTGGGGCTGCAAGGGCACTGAGCCTGCTGCCAGTCACACTGACCCTACTGTTTCCTTGAGTCTCCCTCTCTCCTCATCGCAGAGGCTTTCTAATTCTTTCTGGCAGAGAATGCAATGAAAATTCAAGCTGCTTAACGTCATCCCTGTTCTGGTAAGGCACAGGAGGCAAAGGCAGTGGTGGTTGAGGTAGATTGTAATGTTCTCAGATATTTGTGGTGGGCAGGGAAAAGAATTGGAAGGTGGCCACCTCGTTCAAATGTGAGTTACTGAACACCTCAGGGACCTGTTACTCTGAACAAATGGTGAATATAAATTGGGTGATCAAGGTGTATTCACTGTCTGGGACGCTATATGGATCCAATCCCAAAGTCTCAGTGTGAAATGTTATTTTTTTCAGTTTTGTTTGACTCAACAAGGAGTTTAAAGACTAAGCATTCATTTTTAAAATTATATAAAAATATTTATAAAAAAAAATTTAAAAAATATCCAGACTTGATCATTTGGGCAGGAAGTGCAAGCAGCCTGCAAGACAAGTGACATTTCCTAAGGATTTCTCAAACCCAAACCAAAATGACACTTGGTGTGAAGGGGATGAATTGTTATCAATTACTGTGACTTCTTGTTCTCGTTGTCCTGACTCCCTCAGCAGTGTAGCCTTGCTCCCTAAAATCCAGCAAGTTGGAGCAGTCAAAGGAAGCAGCTGCAGGATAGTTTTCACAATCCAGGAAAGAAGTTCAAATAGTCTAGATATTTATCAGTCAATGTCAGGATAAATTTATTTGCAAGTTTAACTTCAGTTTTGATAGATCCATTCTATTCCTGTTGTTTCTCTTCCTGTACTGTGTGCTTTTTCTTTCCAGCAGGTATTAAATTGCTACATAAATCTTGGTAATCCTTCATTCATAGGATTTAAGGAAAAAGTCCAGGAAGAATGTTGTCAGGAGAGTGGACAGTTATGCAGTTATTTCCAGAGTATGTGCTGCCAAAAAGCTAATTGCTGAAGTGTTAGAATACGTTCTGCCACATGGCAGAATCAGCTAAATAAGGTGGTTTCTTGAAACAACTTTTCTATAGCGTTTGACCACTTTATACAATCTTATCACAAACTTTTTCAGATGGAAAAATAAGTATCCTCCTTAGTTAAGGGTTTGGGTTTTTTTCTAAATGTGAGTTATTCTGCCAATATTATAGCCTGGAAATTTCTTTCAGGGTGGAAATGAATAGACTCACTGATCTTAGTGATTCTTTGACTTTTGAAAAATGATGATACTACATTTCCTGGAGGTTTTGCACATTGCTTGGGTAAATGCTGGGACTCCTTTGTCTGTGCAATTATTGCAGATCTGGGAATTAGTCAGAATAACGACTAGATATTATGATAGTGGAATTCCTAAGAATGCCTTGTGTTAATATAGCCATTAAACAAACAAATTGAATAATTACAGAAAGCCCATACTACGTGAGCTATGTTCCTTGTATTGTTGCAAGTGGGAGATAGGCAGAAAGGGCAGAGCAATAAGGCACTCTAATATGGCAGCCCAATCAACAAGCTTAATTAAAAATGTGATTTTTAGTTTAATCATAATTCTGAATTGTTTTTACCTTTATGATTCTTTCCCAGATTTGTGTCCCAAAGATAAGTGAATTTAAAATGAAGAGTCCTTTATCTCTGTCGTTAGGCTTGAAGAGTACAGAAAGTCGAATTGCACTCTAATGTTTACTTTTGTTCAAAGAAACTGCAGATAATACTTCCAAAGTCTAACCTGTTGTCTAAAGGTGTAGCTGAATTGTCTTTCCCCTTTCTGTTACAATATTGGTTAGAATGGATGCTATAAATAATGTCATAACTTTAAGTGCTGGAAAGTGTGAAAACAATTCCTCTAATCTCTGTCCTCTGCTGTGCACATTTCTCAAGGATAAGATTTTTTATTTTGTATGAAGAGGGTTTTTTCCTCATGAGTCTTCCATTTGCTAGAATCGTGTTGCATGTAATTCTTTAGAGCTCATGCATGATGTGAGGGAAACCAAGAATGTAATCCCAGAAAACAGTTTAATTGAGTAGCTCTGAGCTGTGTATTGGAAGCAGCCTGACTGGAGCAATCCCTATTCAAAGTCAGTCAAAATCCATGGAAAAGCTCCTATGCTTTCAATGGCTTTTGGATCTTGGCCCATGGTCCTGGCTTCCCACTGTGTTTCCAGCTGCTAAAGTGCATTAAAAGAGGCTAAAAATACATCCAATAACTTTCTGACATTATTTTTTCCATGTAAGCAACTGCCTTGGTTGCCATTTTCTTGTGGGTGGTCCATGACCCTCTCTATTGATATCATGGTCACGCTGTAAAGAAACTAGAAGATTCTTGCGTGGATACTTTCCCAGTTAGCAAGTGCGGTTCAGACACAGAGGAATTGTGAACGAAAAAGTGAAGAGTGAGTCTCGGCAGCTGTTACTGGTCTAGTTGTGCTAATGCAGATGTCTAAAGGGATGGAGTAGAAAGGAAAGAAGGAAAGAACAGTTTCTATTTTAAAATGTAATTTTCATTTTTAAGAACAGAATGATGAATTACGCAAGATCTGATCTATTGAATATGTTGTGTAAGACTGCATGGGGGGATGTGTCTCTAAGGTCTTATATCCACCAGGGTATTTCTCTTTTTGAGTAACAAAATAGAGGTGGAGACTTAAAGACTTGATTTCTTGTTACCCAAGCAAAAGTTGTTTGTATAGGCACCAGCATCCAAAGCATGAATTTCAGTTTCAATGAATCCATTTGAATCAGTAACATATTCCCTGATTTCAACAGAACTTGGGTAAGGCTTCAGATTCTTTTTGGTTTTGATGAAGATAAGTGATCAGCCTCTCTGCGCTTCCGGAGAGCACAGGTCAGAAGGGCCAGTGGAGTATAGCGGGGGCCATACTCTGGCTTGGGGCAATAGCTATGTCCATCATTTTGCTTGAGTGCTGTTTCACCCTTTCCCCTTCCTGTGTTTCACCTATTCAGATAATGAATTCTTTTAAGTAGGAATGAATCTTATTCTTTATCAACATAGTCTTTCAAGCATGCAGTATCTGGTGGTGGCAGCACTATTGTTATTTTCTCGAGCACTGTGTCGGGAAATGCTTGACCAAAGCCAGCTGTAGCAGTTTCCAGCTCACAAGTTTTCTGATTAATTTTAGCAATGTATCAGAACAAACCCCAAGGATTTGCAATAACTCTGAGCTTTGGAAAAAGTTTCATTTTGCCCTAAACTTGAGCACTGGTGCTTCACTTTCTGTAATGAAATCCTGCCTGTGAGCATCTGTGAACTCTGTATAAGTTCAAAAAGCAGAACCAGGCCCACACTTTGTGGTTTCAGTCCATCTTTCATTCATTAATTTCTAAAGTATTTTATGGCCTTGGTTATCTGGCTGCTTCCTGATGCCTTTAACAGCTTCCTCATAGCAAGTGAAGCTAATAAATTTACAACCACCATTCTTATGGAAGTCTTAAGCAGAGTCACTTTCTTGAAAAAAAAACAACAAAGTGAGTGAGGCTTCATCATTTGATCTCTCTAATGTCTGGCAGTTGACAAGGAAACGATACAAGTAATAATTGTGGCTGATGAAATGTATAGGAAGAAAATTTGATGATTGAGCTTGCAGGAATATGTATGACCTGGAAGATGCCGGATCAGTCACTGGAACTCACTGTTCGGCTTAGGAAGCAGTATTCCCAGCGGCATTCCCAGCTCAGGGCCCTCTATGGCAGCACAACTTGTTAATCATCACACCATCAGACTGGTCAGAATGCAGCTATATAACTTAGGCTTTTGTGTTGCCGTGGATGCTATCTAAGCATTCCTGGAACAGTAATTTCCTTTTTGACCTCCATGGAAACAGTCATAAAACAATTCTTAAAATGTCAGGAGAAACTGCATCTAATGGTGATGCTTTAGCCAAAGAAAACATACTTCAGTTTTGAGGCATTCCCACCAAAACACTGAAATCTTAAAGCTCCTAATAGGCTGTGCATCAGCGCCTGAGCACTTTACCATGACATTTAATAAAATGTAATTCATATACCAGCTTTACTGGAATTGCAGTATTCAACAAGGTACACTAAAAACTTTCCAAAAGAAATTAGACAAAGAGAGAAGGTCACAGGCAACAGTTGAGCTGGAGTCAGAGAAGGACCAATTGGTTTTTATGCTCCAATAGTACTGCCACATCACGACTGGTAAATATTTAAAACCATGCCACACTCTTTTAAATATCTGTCCACTAATGAAAGCACTGTTGGTGCTTTAAATATCACACAATTGATTTCACAAGAAAGATGTGACATCTCTGAGCAAGTGCATCCATACAAACAGTGGCACATATTAGAATTTTTTCTGATACTGCTTTTTGGTAGCAGGGAGAAGAAGATTCCTCATGCATTTTTACGGATAAGTTGCCTCTTGCATCACAGGTCTCATGCTTTAGTAAATCTGAGGAACGAAGGGAGGGACAATCAAATGTGCCAGGTGAGCAGTTGCAACTCATTTTGTATCTTAACTGAATCATTCATTGCAGGCCATGGCCAATGGCTGAAAAACTTTTGATTGTTGTTGCCTTTGTCAGATTGGGTCCAGCGCTCAGCTCTGTATTTCCTCTGAAGCAGGGTTACCACGTGTAATTTAAGTAGGTCCTAGTGCCAAGAGCAAAGTCATCCCTGGCCTTGTGCTGGGTTATATGAGCAGGGAGAGCTGCCATGGTGATGTCAGCCACTGCCCTGTGCTGGAAGATGCTGGCCTTCCTCTGCTTCCAGACCTGGGCAAGCTGGTTCACTTTATACTAAGAAAATAAGTGAGACATTTCAGAGATACTGCCACTGCTGCGAGCAGCTGGCTGGCCTTCCGCTGCTGTGATGTTGATGTACGTCAATCATCTCGTGGGGCAGACTTCAAAAGATTCAGAGAGTGAGTTCATGCCAGCACACGAAGTTCAATTGCTTCTGGGAAGCCTATCCAACCATATCAAATGCTTTTGGGCTGGAATTTGGACCGTGAGTCTTACAGGATTAGACTCTCTTTCGTCTGCTAGAGGACATTAATTCCTATTTCCAGCAAGGCTGGAATACTATGAGAACAGGCCCCTTTGAAAGTTTCTGAGACTTGAGTTTTCATCCCAAAGATTGTTGCTTGAAATCAAGTTGTGCTGATGGATATGAGAAAGAAAAGAGCACTTGGAAACAAATTTCTTCAGTTTTGGTTATGGTTTGGGCGTGTTTCAAGTTTTTGATGAAAGCCGAAGTCAGTTCTTCATTAAAACTGGGTCGTGCATCCTGAGTTTGTGAGTCGCTGTCATGCAGATTCCTGCTCACACTCAATGTTTCTTTAATTCATGGGTATTTTTAGACTGTCTTAATCTTTTCACCCAGGAATATTCTATTTTAATACTCTCTTTTAATATAACCAAAATGTGGAAAGCTTTTAACAAATTCTACATGAAACTATTTGTACAATATTTAAACTCCACTTTAAAACCTTCCAAATTTCTTTAAATGTTTCTCCATTCTTAAGCGCTTCGGGACTGGAACACACTAGAGTTTTGAAAGATGCTGTCTATTTGTTTTATACTTATAGTTTTAGATTGCAAATTTTTGTTTTTAATTGGGACTGAGCTAAGCTAATTCTCTGTAACTGGTATGGATGTCATTTAACTGATGTGGGTGTAAACGTTCACCCTTAAGACAATTTTTAAATTATATTTCTAATCCTCTTATCTCTTCCATGAATCGTCAATCTTGCTTGTAGGTTTTCTGGAGAGAATGATTTAATTATGAATGAATTCTTTCTGTTTGGATTTGTTTATTTTTAGGAAAGATAAGTTATCTTTCTTTCCATGGGAGAGAGCAATTAAAATATTTCTAATTATAAATTTGAGAGTGGTGCAATTCAAGAGTACTTCACTGACTGTTTGCTGGGGTAGCAGAAATATAACTGATGGAAACATATCAGAATGTCAACGAGCCTGTGAATTTGGACATCATGATGAAGTGATATGAAAGGAAAAAGTAACAGAAAATTGTAGGAGTAGTGAAATCAACTGAGATACGTAATAAGTTCATCTTTTCTCTTTTGTTACCATTTAAATGGTGGTATTTCTAGTGGTGTTTACTGCTCAGCCAAGTTACTTGCTTGGTATAGACAGGCAAGGTCTTTAGAAACCTAGCTGGAGGAAACCTGTAAAATCTCTTTTACTTGATTTTTGCTGCTTTGTGTCTGAGAATAAAAGCATTACTATATATGAGATCCAATGAGACACAGAGTGATAAACATTCACTTGGAGCTGGAAGTTTAAGTGTGAGAGGTAAGCCTGAAGGCAGAGAGACGGAGTGCTGTGGGTTATAATTTTGATACATGAAGGGGAGTATGTGTCACAGAGGACCTGCGGAGATGGAGGAGCTGGGGCAGTTGGGAAGTGAGGCCAAAGCAAAGAAATATTAATGCCTGACAAATTTTATTATAATCCTGTGTGATCATCAGCTCGTGGAAGCGGGAATCTGAATATTTTTTTTGTCCACACAGATACACACCCAGTGTCCATAATGAGTGACATGCTGTGTCCCAGAGGCAGGCAATTTCCACCCACCAAGGAGAAGCCACAGCAACATTGTGAGGGGCCCAACATCAAACTTCTCCCACATTGTCTTGCTTTAAGAGTTGTGATTTCATTGGGGGCCTCTCTCTAGTCAAAAAGAAGGTTTCGGCATCTGTACTCCAGGATGGGGCTACTTCTGTGGCAGCTAGGAGGAAATCCCAGTTCTCCATGTTTATATGGTGTTGACAGGGAACCAGCATCCCACCAGCAGCATTAACAACCAAAAGGTCTGAAATAAAATGAGTAATCGGATTCCCAGCCTCCAGTCAGGTACAGCACATACCAAGGCTTTCCATGTGAAGGTGGCTGTAATAACGTATTTCGCTTTATGTTGCTGTTTCCCTTCAGTTTTTGCAAGTTATTTTTCAACCGAAGACACTGGGTTTGCATGTGCCATCATCTCATTAATTTGCTGGACACAGCCTGATAATCCCAACATTCGAGGCTAAGGGAGGGAGGCAGACGGCAAGACTGTCTAGCAAAAGGTCTTCCAAATTTCCACATTGGCTTCACTTGAAAAGGAGGATAAGCATGACTGCACTGGCATTTGGGATTTACTGCAATGCAAATTTCAAGCCATCTTCTGGAAAAATAGCTAAGGGATGTTTTGAGTGCTTTTACTGATACACCTTGAGGAAACTTTGAGCCTCTTCAAGGTGGCAATATATTAGTTACATGACGAAAAACTTCCTTAGAATCATAAAATGGTTTGGGTTGGAAGGGACCTTAAATAAAACGTAGTCAGTATTTGTGTTGTTAATGGAAAAGGAATTTTAATTGGAACTTTTTTGACAAACTATCTTACATTCTTCTATAATCGGTGTTATTTTACATAAACAAGAACCTAGAAATATCCCAAACTTATGAATATGAAAAATTTTGGAAGAAATATGTTCACCATTTGAGTCACTCAGTTACAGATATAGTATGTGGTTAAAACCAGAAAATATCACAATATTTGAGTATGTTAGAGTTTAATGATATTCAAAATAAATCATGCCTGTTGCCATCCTTTGTAAGTAATCGCTTGATGGGATCAGATTACAGTGTGCTTTTAAAGACTGGTGCAGAATTTAGTTCTCCTCACCAACAGTTATTTTGATGGATTAGCAGTACATTTTTATCAGGTAGAGAAAAGGACTGGACATTAACATTTTCAATTAACATGGCACATTTTCATAACAAATATACTGTAAGGTGTTCATAAAACAACTGTAGGCAGACAGTAATTCACAATAATTCTTTTAGAAGTCAGGGACTCAGGATCACCTGGTGTCCTTGGTGTTTTGGACTGGATTTTCAGCTTCTAATCTCTTCGTGTTATGGACCATGACCCCCTCTGACAGTAAAGTATTTAAGCAAATGCTTATTGAAGTTACCCATGTGCTTAAGCACTCTACCAAGCTAGGCCATGAGATGCAGTCAGGAAAAATGGATTTCAGGCTTTTTTGTTAAAGTTTTATCAAGCACTTGGCACGTTAAGTGTGTGTCATCCCTGACTCTGACTAATTAACATTCCTGATAAGGTTCTTGTAAAGGCTCAGCAGTTTGAGACTCTTTTCAAGTAACTGTCCTTAAAACTTTGACCTTTCAGAGTATTTTTAGGGAACGACAAGGATAGATGCCTTTAAAGTATTCTGGGTTGCTCCTTCTGTAGTAAAATGTGTGATATTGATGTGAGTGGCCCAGAAGATCTGCTTTTGGGCAGAAAGAACATAAGAAGGGATTTGGTGACTGTAAAAGGCCCTGGGCAGGTTCTTCATGATGATTGTGTTCCTGTTGGAGAGCAGAAAGGAGAGGTGTGCTCCTTACCTTCACAGTGGAAGACCTTCCTCTTCTTGTAGCCCAGGTTTGTATTTTCCAGGGAATACACAAAATTGCGGTAGGGCTGCTATTCTGGAAAAAAACACCTCCCTCCTCCAGAATAACTTACTGTAGATGAAGTTAGAGGAAGAACAGCATTTGTTTGCAGTGTGAAGCATTTTAAATGGTTATTGAGCCCTGGCTTATAGCCATCAGGATGAGTTTTGAGCTCTGGGCATGCAGAAGTAGGGATGTTCTGCAGCAGAGCTGAGCAGCTTTGACACAGGAGAGTCTTCCTTTGTCCAAAAAAAAACCAACCAGCCTCTCCAACGCTTCCAATCTCATGGTCTTCCCAAGAACAGGGCTGGAAGGGGGCAGTTACATGATATCTGACAGACTCAAAGACATAAAAAGAAGCAAGGTGAAGTTTTACTACATCTGGATAATCTTCTAACACCGAGGCAGTCCAATATTTTGTTTCAGGTGGTTGAATTTTTTTTCCCTATGGGAGCTAAAGAGTGCTTTCTTAAATATTGACATTAATCTCCTCAGTTGGAAGCAAACCAAGCTTCTGTGTTTCTTATCCTCCCAAGTCATCTGTACTTCAGATCTATTTACCAAACTGACTGTATTGCATTCCCATAAATCCGGTAATTTCAGCTTGCTGTGATATTAATTTATTAGTATGTATGCATTTTCAACATCAATTATGCTCTATCTCAACAGACATAATTCTCTCTTCAAAGGAGGTAGAAAGCCCTTGGGTTTTCACATCCTCTCCCCTGCCTCTGCCCTGCTGCAGAGCACCAGAGCTCAGCCAGGCTTTGAGACACCAGGAACCTGCTTCTGTGCAGCAGCAAGCAAATTAATGAGAAGTGTCATACTTGCGGTGTTATTTTGGGTTGGCCTGATATTTTGCTTAAGTGCTGTGCTTGTACAGAAGACATTTTGCCCTGAAAGCAAACCCACTACTTTCTGTATGCAGGAAGGAGCTTGAAATTGTGGTGAGAGTGCAAGTTTCTGATTCAGAGAACAAAATATTGTAATTTGAAATCAGTTTTGAGACTCTATGGGGAAGGAAGAACAGCAACTTTTTTTCTTTAACTGAACAGCTGGAATGAGTGTCTACAGATGTACACATCTTCATTTATACCCAGAGGTTCCCACTACCTCAAACATTGCCTCTTAAGGAAAAACAGTACCAACTGTTTATTTCTTAAAATGAAAAATTGCGAAAGACAATTATTTGAAAACACCTTCTTACCCGTTCTGCTCTGCATGTCCTAATATTGCAATACTTGGGGGAAAATGGCAATGGAAAGGAAAATCTGCTTTATTAAAAAAGATTTGAATGCCTTTATTTTCTTCCTTACATTAGGCTGGAATGTGAGTGCTGCTGTGTAAATGAAAAATAACTTCTCTTTTAGGTGACCTGTTTAAAACTGGCTGTACT
The DNA here is from genome assembly GCA_033558235.1 of Neomorphus geoffroyi. NCBI lineage: Eukaryota > Metazoa > Chordata > Aves > Cuculiformes > Neomorphidae > Neomorphus > Neomorphus geoffroyi. The sequence continues at coordinate 22,262,154 of JAUMJM010000008.1, read as the reverse complement.
GTTATTTAAGAAATACTTGTCAACCCCTGTCATTGATGCATAGGGAAAAAGTGAGAAGCATATGGGTCTTCGATCCAAAGTTATACACAGTTTTACCCGCATCCACCCTGCTTGAAGGTGTGCAGGCTTGTTCCTCAGACACAAGTCTTGCAGAATGTGTTTGACTTTGTTAATATAGGTTTCCAAAACTAGGAACTGTATTTTCCTTTCATCACCCATTCAATTGTTTAGTGAATCCGCATGTGAAAGTGGGAGCATTTCCTTGGTACGTTTTGCCAGAAATAATTATAATGATTATCCCTGTTTTTTTTCACTGATCTTTTCAAAAGTTTTCAATACTTGACAGTGAAGTGAGAGTATCCGTTTTTTCCTTTTTTTTTTTTTCTAACAAACTAGCAAATAACCGCAATCCAGATTACTTCCTCTTGTGGTGAGATTTGCAAGGGCTGTGAGGAGATTCCAAAGGCAGAAAACCCCTAATACTTTTTACACTTTCTTTCCGCTCCCCCAGTTGCCCACTCAACTCAGCCAGGGCAGCTCTGAATTCCATGAAATGACCAAAGGTCTTGCTTCCTGCAGCCAGCCATCCGTTTGAGATATGTTCCTGTGCAGGCTGCCACAGGAATTCCAGCCTCCCTATTATTCCTTCTATTTTTTTTTTTTTATTAATTTCCCTCTTATTTCTATATTTTTAATTTAAATTCCTCTCCTCCCTCTTACTTTTTTTTTTACAATAGTTATTCTTCAGTAGATTGTTAATTCAAATGGAAACTGAGTGATTTTTAAAGTCCCTTTCCATGGCAATACCTTTCCAACTTGCCACACTAAATTGCAGCACAGATGTTATGCACATGGAACTGTACATTCAGTGTGTGCATATTTTTAACATAACTTGTCTTGAAAATATTTATTCAAGCCAAGACAACAGAAAATTAGAGTAATTTGATTGCTCAGGCTTAAGGAATAGATTACTACTGTTCCAGATGTAAGAAACAACAGACTACTTACAATTTCTAGGCTGAAAAAAGAAGGTCTTTGGCTCCTGATACCAATCATATTTGCTATTATGTTCACAGTATATCTTATAAAAGTTGAATACCTTTAAATATTTTCAGTTTAAACTTTTGCCAACTGGTATTATGAAAATTTCACCCCCAAATAAGCCCAATTATGAAGGATTTCAAAATACCCAGTGCTCCAAAGGTACAGTATTACAAAGCAAAGTTATAAATAGTCTTTGCTGTGAAAAAAGTGTGCCAGATTTCTCTGTAGCCGACTTGGTACTTGGACCATGCAGGGCTTTCAGCAGCCGTTAGTGATAAAGTATAAAGATCAGGCAGTTGGCACAAAAGATGTGTAATCTGGGTTGCAGGGTTTTTTTCTCTTTATTCCTTTGGTCTTCAACTAAATCTTATTTGGTTAGATTTTGCAGTTATCACTCAACCTTTTGGACCTGATTTACTTTTTTTTCCCTTTATACGACTTACATGCATGCTGATTCTTTGTGTCACTCACCACATTTCCAAATTTAGAGAAACATGCAATAGGGAAGCAAGATAGAAATGCTGGCTGTCTCACCCAGGGTTTAAAATACGTATTCCTAGTAGCTTGTGTTAGTAACTGTTTTTGTAAACACATTGTCAAAGTACTGTGACAGGACAGAAGGATATATTAAGACATGTTTCTGCAGCTTCTTTATCGGTCATTCAGAAGTGTGTTTTGAGGTGTAGGCTTATATTCCAGCTTAGCATGTAAGTACTTGAGATAATTTTATATGAGCTGACCATACCTGAAATGATGGTCCAGTTTGTAAGTGGGGCTAAGGCTAATGGGCTGATGCTTTGTATCTCCTCATTTCCACTCGTGCATGTAAAATGCCTTCAAGTACTTGACCTGGATGTTTTATATCTAGATGTCTTTTTGACTTGTTAACCTATGTGTAATGTCCATGAATGTAAAGTTTTCTTTGTGCAAGAACTGCCTATGCAGGACCTAGGAGGCAGATGCATGGCTCCTAAAGAGAGTTACCTCCCAGGTGATTATAATCAAATGGAGCTAGGTAGGTCGTCTTGATGAAGTTGCCATGGGTCTTGTCTCCATTTTCTTCTAGGTATCGCTTCTATTTAATCTTTTATTTCTGGTGGAAATGGCCATTTTTAAGAGTCTGTGAAAGCCACAGTCAATGGTTACTAGAGAGAGTCAAAGTGCAGGCATTGCATATTGTTAAGGAAAAGATCCTTCTCAAGCTATCTTTGCTGGCTGCATCGAAACCATGTGCTGATCATTTCTCCATAGGCTGTTCTGTTTGTTTGGAAGATTATTTTAAGCTTCTCTGCCCCATCCCCTGACCCTTTCCAACAAAAAAAGGCTGTGTCTGAGGGTTTTTCAGAAACTGCACCATGTGGCTTAATGCATGCATTGTTATGGATTTTCCCTAGCTGTCCCACCAGCTGTCTCTGCTCCAGTAGTACATGGAAAAGAGACTATAAAACCTTCATTCTGTTGTCTGATTTTACTTAAGTACCTTATTATTTTTGAGTGAAAATAAACATGAGGAAATAGTCTTCCTAATTGCTCTTGTACAGCAGCTCCCTGTGTCTGAAATTACTTTGCTAAAGTCATCCTTCTTGTCTCCTTTCTGTACAGCAAAGAATGTTGTATTTTCAATACTCTTTCTTCAGTAGTGCCGTATGTTTCTCCTATCAGAGCTGAGTGGAAGGAGTCATTCAGCTGTGAAGTAGAGCACCCTTTCTTCTCGCTTTTGGATCAAGCCCTGGGCCTCCATTAGCCTGGGTGTAACTGTGGATATCATTGTGGTCTGACCAATGCACACCTTAAAGCCTGTCTTAAGTCATCAGTATTTGCAATGGACAGCGCTTTGAATCACGGTTCCCTAAAACTGAGGTAATGAAAGCTAAATCTTTAAATGGATAAATGTTTTGGGGCTGCTGATCAAGTAGTGCGGAGCTCTCATAGTGCTGTGTATACACTAGCTGCTGGAAATCTAGTTTAGTTGTCTAAAGGGTGATTTCCTTCATTCCTATCCTTCCACGTTCACCTTTTGAAGAATACAAATGTTTGTGTATAAAAGGTCATTAGGGGCTGCCTTACTGTGTCATTTTTCACATAATAGCCAGGATGGAGCACAGCACCCTTTAAAAGGCAACTTGAGCCATGCTGCTAAATGTTAACTGACAGCCTAGTAAAAACAAAAGTCTTCATTTTTCCCATTTGTCTGCTTTCTCACCAGCCAGAAACTGCGCAGAGTGCTCTTATTAGATCTCCAAGCATGCAACACAGAGAAATCCTTGGATTCTAAAATTGCTGAGTACACACAAATGGTGCCACGATGTCCTCACCCTGTGCCAAAGCAAATCTCTGAGTTATGTAATTCTTCTCCTCACTATTTGAGTTAGGTAAAACGTTTGGCATGTCTGAGTTGCTTGTAAGAGTGCATAATCTGTAGGGGCCTGCAGTTTATCAAGGTGCCACCGGCAAACACTGTGGCATTGGGTTTCACACAACCCTCTGGATCTGGTGTTGGCTGTGCTGGATTGTGCTCACTGTCGCAGGAGTGGCCTGGATCAGGGTGCACTGCTGATTTCTAGTAACATGGGTCTGTGTGAAATCTAAGTTGTGGCTTTTAGGTCAGTCAGAGCTTATGGGCCAGAAAATGCTTTGTTCATGTTCTAACCCCTTTTAGGCTAGGAGTTTTTTCATGTACAAGAAAGCTCTGAACTAACAGGCAGAGTCAAAAGACCGTGAGCCCATGCCAAACGACCAGATAGCTATTCCAGTTCAGTCAGTCATGGCCTTATTTTATGCCTGCAGACTGTGAATGTGTATTTAGGTTCCATAAACTTTGGTAAAATGGCTCTGGTGGCTGCAGAGCAGGGTGTTTTCCATCTCCTGAATTATGATATACCTAGCATGTGCAAATAAACATTAAATTTAATTGAAACCTAGACCACGTTGAGGTGGCCTTTAGTAGATTGTGTGCTGATGAAAGGCACTGCAAGAGAATGTTAACTGCTTATCTAATGCAGGCAGTGAGCATGTGATGGTTTGGAAGGGCTTTCAAACATTTCTACTTCTTTCTTTGCTTTTACTTTATTTTCTTTATTTTCATGGCTTGTTACTTATAGAGCAGCTGTGAGCTAATAGATTTGTAAGGCACTTCTCATCCACTTGTGCACCTTTCAAAAGTGCTCAGCATTTCCTAATTCAATAGCAGCTTTACTGTTGACTTCAATGGAGGCACAAGTGAGATCAAGTGCCTCTTGAAAAACCACATTGATTGCCCACAAGTTTTCTCTTTTTGACTTTTAGTTTGTAGAATAAAGCTAGTAGCATCACCAAGTGATACTTGGACCCATTAAAATTTCAGCATGTTTCTGGATGTCTGAGTTTTATCCTACTGTCAGTTGACAGCCCTTTCAATGGGGCTGTGGTAGGGATGGGGAACGTACAGATATTAGTTAGCTGTTATTTGTTAAGGAAAAGTTCCCATTGAAATCAAATATATCCCTTTGCATACGTGGGAAAATGTATCTTTTTAATTCTGCATGTTGATTTTGCTTTGTGCTTAAGTGCTCAGTGCAAGGAGATCTCCTACTTCCCTTGGTGACCTCTGTCTGGTCTGGCTCTTTGCTTTTATCAGTGACACTCATTGGGACTTTCTTCTCAGCCCAGGACATGAGAAGCTACTTCCACCACAGTGTTCTCTGCTGACTCCCAAGTATTATGAAGTATTTTTGTATTTATTTATTTGAAAAGTAAACCCACCTGCACTGATTTACATAAATACATGCTGAGATCTCCAAGATTCCTGTGTCTGCTGTGCAGTGTTTATCCACTTGGAGTGGAGATCAAGTTCTTCTTGCCTGGCACAATGTCAAGCATAATGGCACTAAGTAAGCCAAATCCTGAAAGCTTTGGCCAGTCCTTTATTTATGGTTGTTAGTCAAACCTCCCTTGACCATAGTGGGAACCTTCCCAGAACTGGGAAGCAGCATTTGGATGTGGACAGGAGCCTCCAGTGGAAGAGCTCGTGGCAATACATGCAGAGCTGGTGACGTGCAGGGTATCCCTGACTCCAGAAGGTCAGCTGTGCTAATATCTGGAGGTTTGCTAGAAAAATAAATCAGGTTTTTGTTTCTGAGAAACTACCAGTCTCTTTAAGGTGCCACACTGTGTGTCACACAATGTGTAAGTGCAATGATTACACAGCTTTTCTGTTCCCCTGCCACACTTAAAGGTCTCCAGGTATAAAGGGACCTCTTGTGAGAGTCTGTTGGAAGGCTGAAAAGTTTATAAGTGCCTCATCCCATTCACCATGTTGGTCTCATCTCATGCCTAGGAAGTAAGATATAAAGTCGGCTGATATAAAGTGTGCAAGATATAAGGATGTCAGGCTTGTCTCTGATTCCTTTTAAGTGAGTTTGTGACATGATTAAACACACTAAAATGTTGAGAGAATTTTGGTTTCAGTCTTATAAGGCGAAGCTGGGAAGTGTAATGTCCAGGTGTCATAGAAGACTAGTTTTGCTCATCCTTGGTCTTCATTAGGCTTGCACAGAAAGGAGCTCTCTCACCTAACGTCACTTATTTCTAGATTAGTCTCTTGATCCTCTTTTCTATCCCCGTGCTTCAGCTTTATGTTAATATAAAGCTGCATACAAATGCACAAGTATGTTTAACAATTAATTCTGTCCTGGAAGAGGTTTAACAGAGGTTCTGCTCTCTTGTGCTCTCTTGCATTCATTGCTGTGGATATGACAGTACAGGTTCCTAAAACTCCAGGCTAACACTGTCATTGAGGGGCTTAGGTAGGAGTGGATAAAGTTTGGTGTAATAACTCCTTGTTTTCAAGAAATATGAGGTTAAAGGAGCAGCAACAAAGCTTTGATTGGAAAAGATGTCCACACTGTCAGTCACCATAATTGAAATGCAGTTTATTAGTAGTCAGAGTTTCTGGCCACCAGGCAGAACTTCATGGTTCCTCATTGTCTAGTAGAGCTTCATAACCACCTTGTGTTAACCAGGGCGTGTCTTGAGTGGGTATTCACTCCCCATGGTTCACGTCACATCCATTTTTCATGTCTGCACCCACCATAGCTCCTGGAATCCCAGTGTCAGAGAATGCTGGGGATCAATACCTCGCCCCAGATACTGCCCAAGGATCTGTCCCTTCCTCTGGCTGCATTTAAAGTAGAGTCTAGAGCTGTGTGTGATGCTGCCTGGTGCATCAATAAGCAACAGTTTATTAAAATGGAAAACCCTAGGCAGAACAAAATCTTGTCAGCCACCACAAGAAGTGCTTCTTCATGTACTGTGATTTCTGCTGAGAAATTAATCACAGGTGAGATGTTCAGGATGTGCCATTTGTGGTGTAACACTGTGTGTACGTGATTTTAGATATGAATCCAAAATCTGTATCTGCCTAGTTGTGTGCGCATGCATGTCTATCTGTGCATATATGTATATGCATTAAATGGTTTCAAAGCTTTAAGCCAGTAATGCAAGGAAACCAAAATCACAGGGCATGATTTGCTCTGTGGTTTGGTGAGAACCACATCTTCTGAGAATTCCTGCCTTTGGCATACCAGGCCCAGGCATTTCAAGCAAGACACGATTTACTGAGAAATGTGATGAAAAAAGTCGCTTTCACATGATTGATATTTATGGTTTGTCTAAGTTTGCATTGAAAGATAGGATGTTTGTACCATCTCAACGGCCCCAATGCAGTACAACTGATTTGATCACTTTACCCAGGATACACCTTTCTGTTCAATCTAGTTCTGCTCTATTGACATCTTTTTGTGAGTATGCCTCCTATTGCAGGTTTTATCCTGCCTTTGTTGTAAATTGAGAATATTTTCAATTTGGATTCATATGAGAATGTTGAGATTTACCCCATTCACAGGCTTAGGACTAACCCAAACTTCGTGGTCCCTCCAGGCAGAGTTGTTAGTATCCTGGAGCAGTACTGGCACTGAGATATCACTTACTGGAGGGATCTTGGAGCTGCCAAGAGGGTTAGTACATCTGCTAGTTGTGCTTTCTGTGCAGAGGTGTTTGGCTGCTGGGAGCTGGACTGAGATCACTAAATATAATGTCATTATCAAATGAGGTAACCCGTAAGAAAATCTCTTCTCTTAATTTTGTTACGCCCATTCTGAGTCTTTAACAGCTAAATTTTAGAAGAGTATTGTAATGCTATAATCTGTTATCCCTGGCCTTATGTAAACAGCATGACTAACAGCAGCACACAAACGTGCCGTCAAAGTCAATTACTTTCGGAGTCTGGGTAAGAAAATACACAACTTAGCAGTGCAGGGCTTCAGGAGGATTAAAGACATACAGAAACCTGAGACAGCATTCAAAATCATTAATGATGCTGGATTTTTCAGGTATCTCAGTAAAGTCTGAATTAGGTTCAAATATTCCTTGAGCATCCATGTATTAAATAATGGAAGGTTTTCAGTCTTGTACAGCCACAGGGTAAGGAGTTTGATTACTTCAACATCTCGGTTTAATCTAAACAGGTGGCAGATTGTGATATATGACCAGAATCACGAAAATGAGCAGGTAATCTGCCAGAATAAAAAAAATAAGTAATTCCAACATCTTTCTCGTCTCACTGAAGGAGTGTTTAGACTTCATGCATTCAGTGCTCCATGTCAGTACTCACAGACAGAAACCCTCCTCCCAAAACTGCAGCCACTCTTCAAAAGACCAAAATTGTGGTTGTGTGTGGTCTCACTCCATCATTCATTCAGAAGCCCCTTTGGTACCATCAAGACTTTTCTTTGTTTTGGTGGAGTCCTGTACAAGATGATCAGAGCTGAGAAATGGCATACAGCTCCTGGTGTAGAAAGGGACCTGTGAATGAACTTTAGGAGACTTGAAAAATTAAACAGCAGAAAAAATTCAGCTTGACCGTAAGGAGTAGTTTGGGAACTAATTACAGATGAATGGAAAAAATGGGAGAAGCATTTATAAATATTAGGTACAAAACTGTTGAGAAGACTACATAATATTCTGCCATTCATTTTCCCAATGTCTTGTTTGCTTTGAAGATTTTGGGGAGAAATCATGTTTTCCTTTTCTTGTAAATAGTCTGTACAAAATACTTCAAGCGTGTCTCTGTGCTATCAGGGCTGACTAATGTTAATGAACCAGCTAGTCAAATTTAGCCCCATTGTAAGTGTGTGCTCATTTGCACTCAGCAGAATCTGCCCACACTCAGGCTTACTTTGGCAGACACTTGCTCTTATCACCTGCTGAGCTTGATATTACTGCAGTCCTTTGGCATGAAGAACAAGGAATTAGGAAGAGCAATGAAAAACCTTTGCACAGCTGTGTGGTTTGCAGCTGCTAGGCAAGTAGTTGGTCCACTGGAACTTCATCTGGATGTACTGTGCTCAGGAAGTTTATTTGGATTGCCCCACCTTTCAGAGAAAACCTATATCCATTTCCAAGCTAACTAGTTTCTGAAAGCATGGCAGTTGCCATGACTTTGAAATATAATCTCTGTAGATCCCCAGTAGCATTACATCAAATGCCTTGCTTCTTGTTTGTTGAGCTAATAAAAAAATCATCAGTGGTTTATCCTTCCATGAGGCTTCAGTGGCTGCAAAAGCAGTTAGGACTGAACAAGCCAAATTTCCCTGCTCCTGTTGATTTCCTATTTTACTCTCTATTAACTTTAGAGACTCTGGGGGTTTTTTTGTGGCAAAGCCATTACGGGGTTGTGAAGACTATAGACGTTTGTACTTCTGGGTGCAATTAAGATGAGGACTTTGTAAGTCTTAGCTGTGTTGTTTAGAAGTGATGCTTTTGCACCAACCATTTCCTTGATCCTCCTGAGAAAGTGCATAAGGATTGCTGCATAATTTAAGAATTCAGGAGACTGACTTCATCAGACCTTTGGGTTGGGTGCCCATTGTGAAGCTACCAGCATGAGGCCCCCGGTGCTGAGGTCTGCGTGTCTGTGGTGGGATGTTCAGGAACCCCTGGAATTTTGCATAATTCTGCGTCTGTTGAAATCATAGCAAATCTAGTACAAGAACATGCTTAAGCCACAAATGAAACAGTTTGCAGATCCCCCAGAAAGTAGCAATGAAAATAAATTTGGTCCTGTTGTTAAGTTTTGATTTATTTTTTCTTAATGTTAGAGAATATCTGAATCCGGGAGATCCTGGTGAACCTTGGATTCAGGAAACACAGTTGTAACTGTGGCTAAGTCAATACATTAACTCTTTCTAGCAATGAAGAGATTAAAAATAAACCTCTGAAGCATTGATGTAAACCTTCTGTGCAGGCTAGTTGCCTATATAATTGCTTTTGTTAGCTAGGCTATGGACAGCCCTGATCTGGAATCCCCAGGACAAGGACAAACATGCCTGTGCTGTGTCACTGTTGTGTCTGAAATCCAACTGGAGCCGTGAAAAGGAAGTTCAGCCTTCACCTCTGAGAGACCTTACCTTCTCTTAAGTCTGCTAATAGGAAATTAGCTAGAGAGTCTTGGTTCGGTTTTGGTCTCTTGAGGATGCTGTGCCTGCATGTGCCAGAGATGGAGGGATCTTGGTCAGGGTCTTGCCTTTCAGTGCTCCCAGCTGAGACCTGAGCTAAGCCCAGTTCTCCACACACGTGCTGATCAGATCTTACTCACAAGTGCTGTCTGGTAGACTTCAAAGAAAATTTTTAAAACTCAGCCTTTTAGCAGAAGAAAATTAAGTTTAAATCTGCCTTCTAAAATGTACAGGCTTGGAGCCTGTCTGAGATCAGGCTTGTGTGATTTTAGACCAGGGTGTAAGTTCCTCTTGAACAATCAGTGTTGCTCAGTCCCAACTTGGCCAAAGCACCAAGCTCTGGCATCAGTTAAATATTTACATTCCCCTCCTTTTTATATAAATTGTGCTCTATTAGCATATGTTTCACAGTGTAACCTTGTGTTTCAGCCTCTTTATAAATTTGGCAGTTTGTACATTAATCAACATCAACCCATGTAAAATCCTAGACACGAGGCTGAAGCCGTCAAATGTGCAACATTTACTGTTTCATCGTATGTAGCCAATAAGTCATGTTGCAATGTATGCCTTGTACCCAGAGGATATGGTATAAAATGGAGCATGTTTACACTGGGGAGACTTCTGTGTATTTAAGAAGTAATTGTTTCAGGACCGTTCTTTAATGCAAGAGCTGACATGGGTACATTTTTCCTCACTGCAACAAAAATAATTATTAAGCTCAAAAAATAATAATTAATTTGTAGATGGCAGACTTCTACTGTAATTTTCTTCTCAAGCTATAAGAGTTTAATTGTAGATTGCTAGTAGCCTTGTCTATTTCAATCATTTTTGGCCCTCAAGTGCTGAGGTGCAAGGAGTTATGGTGTGCTGCAATTTACGGTGGATGTAAATGATTTCTTGTTTGCCCTCCCTGTACTTGGCTGGGTTTGCCTGCTTTAAAGCTTTTGCAGGTGGATTTAGTGCAGTGGCACTGATGGAAGCCAGGGACAAGCACGCAGGTGCAATGCAAAGCCCTGTTCAGGCACTTCATCCTTCGTCTGCAAACACTTCTGTCCCAACTGTACACTTGTAGGTGCTGCTTAGTCTGCTGCTCTGTGGCATAAATAAATGGGAACCTGTGTGGATGTTCTGGCAGTAGAGGGGCAGGCCCTAAAAATACCTGTGCATGGCATTGATACCTTCAGGAAAGCAAGCTTCCATAGTAAGTGTGGGCTACGGATCACTCAGAGTCACAAGGACATCTAGGCTTTGCCAGACAGCCTCTTCTCTTTGCTTGGAGGGATCTTGGCTCAGGACCATTTTGGGTAGTTGTAAGGAAAGTTTCCATCTCAGGCAACCCAGATGTTGCTGCCACAGTGTCCCCAGAAAGTGCCTAACAGAGAACGTTGTGTCCTTCCATTCCTCCCGGGACCGTTCCTCACCATTCCCTGTGCTGAAATGTCTTCACCTAACAGTGTCTTTCTCTATCTCCCTGCCCTCTTGATATTGTAATACATTTTTGTAACTTCTGTTGTTTCTAGTCATGTTCTCTTGATCCACACTACCAATCCAGTGTTTTCTTGCTTCTGCTGTTAGTTTTTTGCTTTCACCTGTTGCAATCATCCAGTTACCTGTGTGGTTCCCACTTCTACATTCTCTCTGTCCTACCAGTCTGAGGTGCTTAGAAGAGAATAGCTCAGGGCATGGGAAAAAAATCCAGTGTTGTTTCAGGTAGATTTGAAGAGATGGGAAATTTGCATCTATTATGCAAATTCCCAGCCTTTGTAGATATACTTGACAAACAGCTGTGCTGTTCTCTCTTCCGGGGTCATTACTATTGAAGAACAACCAAACTCTCTGATCTCTGTCTTCAATAGAACCTACCTTTATGGACAAGAAAATGATGTTTTCCTCCAATATCAAGCAGAGTACAAATAATTCTTCCTAGAAAAAGGTAGATGTCCTCTGAGTTTGTGTAATGCAGGATCATGCCTGGTCCACCTGCGTGGTGCCATTCCCAGGAACACTGAGCGGAGTGTTTTCTGAGGTTCATGTCTGGTTGAGGTGCATTGAAGTGCCATTGTAGCCACATTTCTACAGTTCATATGCACAAAGACTCAACTGTGAGCTATGAAATGCTGGCAGTCAGCCAACTGACCATTTCTTTTCTTCATTCCCTGTCATTAAAGCTGTGGGTTGCTCCAGGGTGCAGTGTTTTGCTCTTCTTAAGTGGAACTGTTAACGACGCAATTTAGAGCAATGTAAAGTGCACCCAGATTCCACAGTGACTTCTAAATCCAGGTAACATTAATGATAATCTGTAATTAATAGCTGCAGTTGAAAGGAGTTGCAGTTCAGTAATTAGAAATTTCGGATTAAAGTATTAGCATATAAAAAAGGCCTCTTAAAAACATCTTTTTCCAAGAGATGGCTCTGATCCCATGGAAGAAAATACTTTTTATCTGATATGACCTTATCTGAAGACCAGCTTACTAAAAATATTGAGGTTGGCCCTGACTTGTATAGGTCATTAGGCTACTGCCAAAACATTTGAAGGTATTTTAAGAGTTTGCAGATATTCAGTATGTAGCAATCACATAATTTTCTGATGATATTGTCTCTTGATATTCCAGAACAAATGTTAGGAGTGATGTGTTTGAGAATAAGCTTTAATCTCCCCAGTAGGCCTTTTGGGGGGTGGGTGTTACTGCTACCCTGCAAGTACAGGAAAACCCAATGACTGCCTGCCTTTGAGCCAAAAGCTTTCCTGGTGTATCAGCATCAAAGCGAGCAGGTCTGCAAGAAAAGGTAAGGCAGAGGTGTCAGGTGCACGCAGTGCTCTTGGCTTCGAGCCCTGTAATCACAAGTGGGGCACTGTGATTCTTTCTGATGATGCATCATAAATGGGTTAATCCTTCAATTTATCTCTAGCCCCTCGGTGCCTGGGGTATTTAGAAAGACTGCCAGATGGAGAGGTTGTTCATTGTGGGCGTGCTGAAAAGTGATATAAATGAAGTTCCTAACAATTTCCAGTCCTGCACTAAATTAAATCGTCCTGCTGCATGTCTCACTTTTGAAGCTGAAAATTAATGTATTGTGTATCTGAAATCCACAGAGCTCGAATTGTTCATTGGTGTTGAAAATTTCCCTATCTAATGCCAGTTATTAACCTACCCCAGGCTATCAATAGTGACATAGCATACATAAATCACAGATGGATATGCTTGGAAACTTTACATTCTAAGAATGTGAACAGAATTAACCATTTGGAAGTTATTAGCACCATGCCGTATCATCTCTGCCCCTATGTGCATGGAACAGCCAAAACAGCTCCAGTGGGTCCTTTGCCAGCAGAAAGTGCGGTTTCTGACAGAGTGATGGCAGCAGTTGTGAACTCTGCGCGAATCCTCTAGTAAACTGTTATCTCTGAGATCTGCCTATGCAAGGGTTTGGCAGAACAAGCTGTGCAGTTGCTTTTTCAGCCATAGAGTAACCAGGTGGAGTAAAGCTGACTGGCTAATGTTAAACATTGAAAGGAGACATGGCACCATGCAACATTTCATCTTGCTTACCAGATAGATCTTCAGTTGAGGTCTGTTCTCTGGCAGTTTATTGCATATAATTTGTAGGCTCTTCTCTTTAAAAATGCTTGAAATGTCAGTATAAAGGCCAGCACCTTCAACTGAGCCTGGAAGGTCAATTCTCTTTTTAGGAGTATGTTTTTAATATGAACTGTTTGCTGTAGGCTACACATATGTTCTTTTACACATAATTATGTACTAAAATTGCTGTATTTGTAACTAATCAGTGGAAGATTTGTCATTCACCTATGGTATTGCATACTGTCAAAGGTAATATATTATTCCTGAGAGGCATCTGCCTTACTTGAAGAGCAGAAACACTCTCAACAATTTCTTGTCTTCATGCGGTTTTCCCTTGTTCAACTGACTGAGATAATTATGTGATTCCTGCCTTCTTTTGAAACACAAGAACTGTATAATGCAGACATGTCTTCTGACACGCAGAGATGCTGATGTCATGAAAAAAAAAATCTTTTCACATAGTGGAGGCATAAGCAACATTTGAGGTATATATTATGGAAATTTCAGATGGTGCCAATTTTTAAACAGACAAGAAAATTAGTAAGTAATAGGTCGTATCCATTACAGTCTGCACAAAGTATGTCTAGATTTCCTTCAGCACCTCCCCGGGTGGGCTGTGGATAGGCTGGTACCTGGCTGATTGCAAAACGTGGTATCTTGGGAGATCAGATGAAAATGTGTGAGGAACTTAACTTACAAAGTATCGGTGAAACAGAAAACGCAAAATGCGAAAAAGGAAGATGAGGGAGATAGGACTAAGAGGAAAAACAGCCATGAGGCGTATCTGCGGGAAGATCCTGGAAGAGATCAGTCAGGTAGGAACGAGACAGAGAGAAAGATGAAGTGTCGGTCTGGAATGTGCAGAAAAGCGAAAAGTACTGAGCACTTACTTCAGTTAGGTTTTGGTCTAAGTCTGTACAACTTTATCTGTGGTTCCTGTTTTCCTAGTATTATATCCAAGTAGGATACCTGATGAGTCTGTTTTTTGAAAATTTTTATTCACTTCTTTAAGGGGTGTTAATGTTTCTAGGAGATCTGCTGCTGTGAAATGTTTATTGGTGATAACACCAAGACAGTTGTGCCCGCATCTCCTGTGTGGTTATCCTGTCTCTACTCCGGACAGTGTGGGATAACTCTCCAATTTTGTCAGTAGTGGTGTCTTGCCCAATCTTGTTTTCAGTGTCATTGGGTTTTTATCACTTCCTTAGGCAAATTCCTTCATAGGATAACAAATTTCACTTGAGGTAGGCTTTCTAAACAGCTTCAGAAAGAGATTTGCAAATGGATGACTTATTTTTAAATTTAGTTTAAACATTCATTTTGTATAGTTTATCTTATTACTCAAACCCCTGGCTTCTTGCTTACTCTAAATACCTCTTTGCTCTTTTTGTTATTTTGGGGTATTCTACTGTGAGAGCTGAATTTCCTATGTTGCAGTCACATTCATATTTGTATCAGAGAAAAATTACTTAATTCCCCATTATATATATAATTATGTAATTAGGGTGTAGAATGAATGTGATACAAACTAAGGCACAGGATGCCTATTAAGAAAACACTTTGAATTTTTTGTTTGTGTGTTTAACTAGGCATATCTTCCAATGTAAAAAGATGTGTTCCTGCAAGACCTGGGATTTTCATCTCTGTGCCTGAGAAGGCCTGTCCCAGGCAACACTCCTACTGGATATGTATATTCGTACGCTTAGCAGTTATACAGATCTCATACATTGCTTGTACGGTCTGGCAAGCAGAATATCCACATTCTTAGACTTATTTTGCTCGTAGCTTTGTTTCTTTATCGCAGATTTATTCCCCATTGAAATCTTCAATCATTTCTGGGTTTGGTGTCATCTTAATTATCTCCTTTGCTCCGGTTCTGACTTATATTCTCTTTACTTTATATTACAAATACATCATGTAGAGATATTCATTAGCCTGGGCACGGGGCCTGGATCTTCTCCTTTTTGGTTCTGTGGCCAGGGGATGAGGCTGCCCCGTCCTTGTGATTGATCTGTAACTGTGACAGTACAAACACTGGAGTACTGAGTAATGGTTGCTTCTGGTGAGAAAATGAGACAGTTGTGTGTGCCTGTGATAAGAACTGGCTCTGTCATTTTTCTTCAGAGGCAGATTTTTGTAAACCTTATTGAAGTTTATTTAATCACAAAGGCTTTAAAAGGACTGACTTGTCTGAAATTCACTCTGCACTCATGCAATACAGTAATAAAATTAGATGTTAGCTAACATCTCTGTGGGGAGTGTATTTGAATACTTAGCTTTTCGCAGGGGTTATAACTGACTGTTGTAATTTCTCATTAACTTAAAATGAGTTAACTTAAAATTAACTTAAAATTAACTTAAACAATGTTTCTTAATAGGGATAGAGATTTGAACAGATATTTATCTTCCAAGTATTAAGGATAAGATTCCTCATTCATCTGCAACGATTTCATCTATGAATAAAGTCTTAATAGAATAATGATTCTCTCTACTGATCACGTTTCTCAGGTTGACTTTTTTCAAAACAAATCTTATTGTTCAAATAATTAAAGCAGGAGGACATGTTTAACAATTAAGGCTTAATTTTTGAACTCCTTATTTGAAATCCAATTGCAATATTAAGCAGATTATTTTTCTGTTTTTTTAATGGTAACAGCAAGTGGACAAACCTGTTCCAGTGCCCCAAATGCAAATCGCTGTGTGTAAATCCAGTATATGGGACTAACAGGATGAAGGGAGCAATTGGTCAGTGGGAGTTTAAAGGTTGGGTGTTTGAAAGAAGTGAGTGGATGGGCCGTTGATGAGTGGAGTGATGGATGTTAAGCGCTACTCCTTGGGCTCCTCCACCCCTCTTGGGTGGAATAGCTGTAGATGTTCTGCATTTGAGGTGACATTCTTGGTGCTCCAGCTCTTTGACCCAGAGGCACACAGTGGGTCCCAAAAGGGAAAAAAGTCCTTGCTCGTGGTCTGCTTTTTAAAACGTATTTTGCTCCTGGAGGCAGAGTTGCTAAGTGAGATGGATCAGACAGGAGCGAGAGATGGGTTTGGTTCCAGAGAATGAATGATTTTGCTCAGATGAGGCTTTGATCCTTCTCCTATTCATGACTCATCTCTCTCCATGGGCTGGCTGGGACCTCACTTTCCAACAAAGCGCGCTTTGTATTTGAGATGAAGGTTACAGCATAGTTTTTCCCAGGAGATTTATCACTGCTCTCACTTTTATGCACAACAATGCTAAGTCATTACAATTAGAAATTAAATTAGTGCATGTCTCATGGACTTTTTTTCTCAGATGCTTTGGTTTTCTGCGTTAACTTTGAATTGATGATATGTTCCCATGCTGCTTAGCTGCTCTGCATGTTCCTTTTAATCACAAAAAATGTTTACTAAGGGCACAGTAATAAGTTGCATTCAAATCAGAGCTTTAATCCAGGAATATCAGAAAATTAGCAGTTACCAGCCTGGAGAACCATCTCAGGAATAGTAAAGTTTGGTCTTCTAATGTCGTTTCTTCAGTAGATAAGGTGATGGATGTCTGCTCTGTGAGATTTACAGTCATGCTTTCAAAGCCTGTTTAAGAAAACATTAATATAAACACTCTGGAGTTTCAAATAGAAAAATATTGTGTTTGATCATGATATTGTTAGTACTTTTCTTTCATTTTGGTTAACGTGCATTAGCTATTTGGTTTATTTGTGGGCTCTGAATGGTAGAGTATTTCCAGGTGAACAAAAGTAATATTACCTACAGAAAATACATTGTCTAGTGCAAAACTGCAGTGTGTGAGCAGTGTACATGGCATAACCTATTGCCTGTGGGCTTCTGTGGTGCCCAGTGGACGTAAGAGGTGAACCTGTTTGGTCTCAGCAGGAGATGTGAGAGGCAGTGACATCTCAGATCCCTCTCTCGGAGGGGTTTCATCGCAAGCTTGCAGGAGCTGCCCCATTTTGGGGACAGGAGGAATGGAAGGGCAGGGGCCCAGGGAAGGCATAGGAGATAAAGCATCCCAGCCTCTGGTACCAGCCTCGCACTGAGCAGGTCGGCATTTGTCCTCTGCTTGTTTGTCACCTACCTCATGTCTCACCTTCAGCCTGAGAGCAGATCTATTGACCACAGTGTTCTGCATGACTGGTTGGATGAATATATCAGCATATATTAGATATTAGATAGATATATTAGATAAATTAGATAGATATTAGCATAACTTTCAGCCATGAGTTCCCTAACATTTGGGTTAGATAAGATGCTCAACTGTAAAAGAATTAGGGAGGGATGGACACAGTGGGTCAAAATCTCCAATTGTGTAGGCAGGTGTCATTGCTGACTTCAGAGCAATGCCATTGTACAAGAGTGCAGGATCTGGCCCTGTCAGGGGTTTTCTGCCCTGCGTATCTGTGCAGGCCAGGGGCTGTGTTTGTAGGTGAGTTATAATGCCTTCAATGTTTACATTGGAAATACTTGACAGAGTCTTAAATAAGCACTGCTACCAGGTGGGCTTTTAAGAAAGACGGTATTTATAAAATGTCTAGTGGCTGTATCTGAACTTAACAGCTTCATGCATTTGTGTGACTGTGTGTTTACAATTTTGTCATGATATTTTAATGAAATAGAATAGTTGCAAACTGGTTAAATAAATGCAGAACATCTTTGCATGTCATTGCACTGCCTCAGTTTTATGTGTGAAATTGCTTTGTAGTTAAAAGGTGTCTGGGAACAAGCTACAGGGATAGTATGAAAATAAAAACAATACACTTCAAAATATTCCTGTTCTCATTTGTGATCCCACTGGTTCTCAAAATCCCAACTCTGACCTTGCTGTGTACTTACGGGACTGAGGAGTCACCTGATGCTGAGGGTCCACCCAGGATGCAGGATCAGGCCACAGAGTATTAATTTATAGTGAATCTTCTCAGCATCTCAGTGAGATTGGGAGCTGACACATTGGGCACTGCTTATTTTCATTTCAAAGTCACTCTCCTCTTCCATGTTTGGTGCCACAGCACTCCTGTCCAGCATCTCTCTCCTCCTTTTCAAGGTCAGGTTTCCTGAGGCTGAGTGAACACTGGGAATTATGAGGTGCACTGTGTTTCTGTGCCCCTTCTTCCCACCCTTCCCACTCACTGAGTTTCATATTTATGCGTATCAGTGCTTTGAGGTTGACTCTGAGAGTTTGTGCTCCAAAAGCTGGCCTTTCCAGATGCCCACGAGAGGTGCATGTGGGTCAGCTGTTACAAGGGGACAGTGACTCACCCCCACCATGTGGTGATGGGTTTACACTTCTGAACATGGTTTTGCAAAGACCCTTGGGTAGCCCAACAAACATCTCATGGACATGCTTCTGGACACTGCTTCTGGCAACCATGGCTCCTTGACATGTGGCAAATGTATGGCAGTTGCACACCTGAGTCCTCATATGGGTTTCCGATGAAATCATTGATGTTCAGATATGGGGGAGTGTTTTACCATAACCTATAGCTGGGGCTGGAACTATGCTGGCAGTTCCCTCAACACTGCCCTCCGTACAACGTACTGTTCGCGTTTTAAAAAAAAGGTAAAAATATAAGTGAGGACTAAGGCCACCATTCAGCTTTTTCGTGAAAAGGAAGAAAGTATCATAGCAATGAGAAAGTGCTCCTCATGGTCACATCAGTCTTTCCAGCCTGTGTTACATGAGTTGAAGGATTTTTCATACAAGTAGCCCTGTTAACTTCAATGCATAAACTGTGCCTCTTCTGGTGCACATGGGTTTGCAGGATTAAAATTGCTTGTAAATGTAAATAGATAACACATTCAGCAACCTCACAGCATTTGTGTTTTTCTTAGCTGTAACACTGCGTAGTGATTCTACCTCTATAAAACTCGTGGAGAAATTTTAAGGTGGGCCAAATATTTCTCAAAGATTGGTTGCTTAATTAACACAAGCCCTTACAGTGACAGCATTGCAAAACAAACTCCAGTGCTGGCCCCGTGCCTTTTTTCCACTTCGCTGGTTCTGCTACCCATATGTCTGCCAACACTCAGCATTGAGTACGTTTTAATAGCAGCTGTTGTTAAAATAATTTTATTACTGTGACAGTGACTTTATAAATGCTTCTTACTCTCCTGATGATACAGAATTGATGTATTCACAGGATCTCTTTTTTCCATTTTCCTTTCCAGGGACAAATTCATCACTCGTTGCCGATTTCATGCCTACATTGTCATGGAACATCTCAAGTGAATTAGATAAAGGTAAGTGGACATAAAAAAATAGAAAGATGCAAAACTAAATTTTAAAATTATTCTTCTACTCTCAGTTCTTCTTCTTGACTTGGCTAAGTCAGCAAGCAAAGGGGTGAGGGGGCATTTAAGATAAACCGTGTTTGCCTTGTGATTGTTTGACATCTAATTACTTGTGGTTCTGTGATTTCTAGAGAATGCTGTGTTCATTTCTTTTACCAGTAAAATGTTCCACATGGTAAAAATATTTCAAGATGTGAGTTCTGTTGGTTTATGAACTTCTTGACATTTTGTCTGGTGGATCTTGGGATTTGACCTCAAAATTAACAAGCACCAGGCAGTTGTTTTGCCTCGATGTGTTTTATTATGAAATGTTAAGGCTTTAAATTAATAGTTGGGGAAAATACATTTGCAGGTGGTAATTATGTATGATTTGGAGCTCTCTGAAGGGTATATATTGTGAAAAAAGGATGTATTTCTCATTCCCCTTCATTTTGTAAATTATGCACCACCAATTATTTAAGCCAAATTGCTTTGCTCCCTCTAGCCTTTATTGCAAGACAGTGGACTGCAGCTCCTGAGTCGATCTGGTGTTTTAAATGCTTCTAACATAACGTTTACAGTGGAGGAGGTTGTTAGCTACACTGTGCAATTTGTCAAATGCCCTTTTAATTTGCTTATAACTTTGCCGACCATTAACCATTTAGACTGAAATTTCCCATAATGGAATTCTGCCACAGATGGTTTTCCGAATATTTTTGTCTGTATTTTGTTAATGTTTTTTATAAGCATGCGTTCATAATGTTTTATGTTTAAGTGTAAATATATTTTCTATGCTTAAGTATGAAGAGAATATGTAGTCCTGGGTAGTTTAGGGCAAGGCTGACTCTTTCACATCTGCCTTCCCACTAAGGAAGAAGCAGTACTTTCTGGTCATCCAGGACACGTTGGAGAAGATAAAAGAAAAAGGGCTTGTGCGTGCTGGTGGGAGAGGGAGAAAAGCATATAGTAATTATGCAGAGGATTCCCAATTCACAGGAAATTGCTGAAAGAAGTTGTTGACAGAATGAATGTCTTATCCTTTTGCAGTGATTCATCCAGGTGCCTGTGACAGGTCTGCAGGTCAGGACCATGCACAGAGAACTTCCCAAAGCTGTGGAAAAGTGAGGGTGGTGGTTCCCCCAAGCAGGATGCCTACATGTTTCTTTACTTGTTTGGCAACTTTGTTTACTTTTTTAAAAAGTAAGGTGCAAATGACTGGCCTAGAAAAAGCCGATTAAGGTCACAAAGCCAAGCGCTCAGAAGTTAAGAAATGTCAGAGAGGAAGCAATAGGACAGTCTTAGTTCAGACCTGTTGTGATACCCTTGGCAGGCTACCTTTACTAACCTCAGGAGTAGATTTTTTTCTATGAACCAACCTCATGATCATAGGAGAAGGCATAGCTGCAACTTTGTTGAAGCAGTTGAGATATTTTTTGGAAATGGTCATCAGTGATATCTTCTTTGTTCTCCATTAGGAGCCCAAGGGTTCAATCATTAAAGCACCCATAAGTTGCTATATATTGCAGGGAAAGCTCGGTGTCTCCAACCAAAACCTAGATAGGTACAGAAGAGGTGATGTAGATAATGTAATTTTACAGTAAACTGTATTTGACCTGAGCTGAAAAATTGCCCCCAGTAACTTCTTTGTTGTTATTCCTAATGGGGGGGGTTTGTGTAGACTGGTTTCTTATGACCAGGGTGATTTTTAACCTGTATTTTGGTTAGGCTTGCTCACGGTAGGTATTTCAAATGTTCTTTTTTTTTTTTCCAGTAGCACTCTCCAGAGCCTTGTTTTGATCAACGTAGGTAGAAAACAGGGAAAGGCGCCTGGTGGCAGCATGGACTTCCCGCCTCCTTTGGTGCCTGCTTTCTTCAAAATTTTCTGCACACTGAGTTGTACCATCCAGGGTTCAGATGTCCCACCCTAACTGTTTGTGTGCCAGCTTTGTCAGAAAGCTGCAGCTCCAGAGCTAGTGGAGGTAAAACTTGGGATGACTGCCACTGTCCTGGGTGTTGAGTGATTTCATTGCTCAAAACTGGCACACTTTCTGTGCCAGCACTGAGCCTGGCCTCTGCAGTAGTAATTAAACCATTTTCTGCATTACTTCCATGGCACCTGATCCTGAGCTATATTGTCAGAAACAGGTAAAATGAAGTTTCACCCTTCTAATCCACCTGGAATGCAGCAATTACCACTTGTTGGGCTGAATCCTGCATTCCTGGGGGATTACCGGTCCCTTTGCTCGCTCTGATTAGCATTTAGACTGCTGTAAAGCTAAAACACCTAAACACAGATTTACATATGTGATTAAAATGCATTTGCTGCCCAAAAAGCTTAGTCAGAGAGGCGGATTCTCCCAATGTGCCTACAAGCAGAATAAAGCACACACGTCTTGTCTTGTCTAAGAGATGCTGAGGCTTTAATGTGGGAGCTGATGGTTCTATTAAAAGTCTTTGAAACTCTCACTTGTATAAAGGAAAATGTACTGCAGTACACGCTGACTTGGTGAGTTGAAACCTCAGAGGAGAAAATTAGGTGTGCACTTAGTTTCCATTTCTTTCGCAAACAACCCTCACAAGAAACCAACATCCACTTGTCTTTGTGGCAGTCAGCCATGAGGTCACACAGGCGTCCCAGTAAAACTCATTTTAAAGCCTATTAAGTTCACCACATGAAAGCAGATTCCAGCCAAATTTCCCAATTAAATGGCTGTCCACATTAAGTGGCTCTAACTCTACCTGCTGCCTTTTGGAAATGAGCATCTCTTCCTCCAATACGCCTCCTGCGTTTGGGGAGAAGGAACAGCCCATAACCTTGCTAAACATTATTCTGCATTTTGAAATAATTACTTAATGCAGTATGGTCTCTAGCTTGGTGAGTTCTGCAGTGATTATCTTACAACTGAGCCCTATTCAGGTTTCAATTTCTATTAAATAAGCTAAATCGACAGCATTAAACAGTTGCCTGTTTATTCTTTTTAACAGGAAATGAATTTAAAAGAGACGCAGCCACCCGTGAAGAGCTGTTGAAAGCAACGATTGATGGGAGGGAGGAGGTGGTTTCTCACCAAAACCTTAAAAAAACAAACAAACTGTGCATAAAAAATAAAAAATAATCACTTTTAAAATAGAAGAAATTCAGCTATGGGCATTTCTCTCTGTTTTCTGACTAGTAAGTCATGATGTGCAGAGGGAATGCCACAAGGGAAAGAAAGACATGAAAATGTGATCAAATAAATATTTAATTATACAGGGAAAAGTGAGTGAACTTCAGAGAAAAAAGGAAGCTCTGGTGGTAGGAAAATGCCTGTCTCGGGCGGTTGGTGGCAGGATGTGAAGCCTTTCACTCCCAGCTTCTGAGCTGAAATTTCTCTTGGGCTGGGGGAGACTGCAGCTGCCCAGTAGGTGGGAGATGTCCAGAGGGGACCCATAGCTACTCGAAGTCCCCCTGCATGTGTGCTCCTACACGGCCCTGTAGCACCGAGCTTTGTAATCGCTCCTGACACTCACCACAATATGACCATTCACTCTTGGTGGCTTAAAGCAATTTCCTTATCTGGAAATTGTTTGATACCACTGTGGCAATAAGTGATACCTGAGGCAAAACAAAAATGCCAGATGAAACCAGGAATTAAGTGAACTTCACAAAGACTCTCAGGCCTGGTGCTAGCTTTTAGGGTCCATGCTCCATTTGTTAATGCGACTCATTTTTGGTGGGTGCCAGCAGATGAGGGAATAAGGCAGGCAGCGCCAGGCATTTATTAATCTTTCTGCCTTCCTGTTGTTTAAGGCATTCTGGTTGCTCATTTCTCTTTGCCTGTGCATTGCTTCCTCTCCTCTTATACCATGCAACAAGCTCCTGCTCTTTGTTTGAGAAAGCTTCCAATTTACCTTGAGCTTTACTTTTGTCTAATCCTTATTGAAAAAGGTGAAGAGCTCTTCATTGAGCTGCTTCTCTTCCACAAAAATGATTGTGGATGGGTAGGCTTTTCCTTCCCTCGGGTATCGTTTTATATGTAAAGAAATAGATTGGCCTGAATTTGAATGAGAGCCTATTTACATCTGGCACAGTAGAGGAATTGTTTGGGAATTCTTCATCTTTAGGCAAAGATAATATTGGAGTCTTTGCGAAGAAAGAGTCAGCTTTGAAATAGTATTTTCTTTTCACTGAAAGTGGAATTCAACTTGAGTGGACGTTCACTGGAACAGGATTCTCTACGGGACTGATTAAGTGAATGATGCTATTGCTGTGATTTACCCTGATCAGGTCCTTCCAAGTCCTGCCGTGCCCACCTGCAGCCTCCTCAGGAGCTTATTTCTTCACAGCAGGTTCCTGACTATGCAGAAGGATGTGTCCTGGCTGTGGTTGAGCCAATCCAAAGGGCACCACTGCTGGGATGCGGCCCATTATCACATTGTCATGACTTCCTGCTCCCAGGAGCTCTTCACTTGGTCCTTCAGTTTCCAAATAAAGCCTTTTAGTGTGAGCTTTTGCAAATATTTTCCTTTCCTTTTCATGACCTTTCTGCTTTGGCAAACAAGTATAAAATGTTAGAGACATGGGTTGGGAACCATTTCCATTTCCAGACATCTGTGAGCCCAAGCCTGGGCTTTGAGTTCTGCACCCCTCACAGCCCCTCTGTATGGCACAGACCTTGTGGTCCCTACTGCAACAGCACTTAGCAGTCTCATGGTGCTCCAGGTGTTGTATTAGAAAGGAAGCCTTCCCTGGAGAGTTTAGCAGCAAGGGTCAGGATTTTACAAAATCCACCCCAAATAAGTGGTTTAAGGTTAAGCTGGGGTTTATCCTTCAGTATTCGAAGGCATAGCAATGCAAGGATCACCTATAGCAAGTATCCCTCCTCTGGGGTGATGCAGAGATCCAGAGCAAAAAATAACTGGGGGAAGGCCAAAATGGGTTGATAGAATTGCAGTCTTTCCTCCATTACTCTGTGTGTGGGGCAGCATGTTGAAAGGGGCTGAGGACATCCTGGTGAGTACGTGCTGCTGATGGTCCCTTTGTGTCTGGGAGCTTCCCCAGGGGAGAAGCAAACCTTGATGTCCTTATTGATGAATCCAGGCTAAAGAGATCACCTTGGCAAGTCTTTCCAGGCAGAGATTTGACCTGGCTGTGAGCTCTTAGAGGAAAAATCTTTCTGATGTCCCAGGGAGAATTTGACTCTTAGGCGAACTACATCTTAAAAAACATAAACAAAACCAAACGTGGAGAAAACCAGGTGGATCAAGGCCTTCTAACTTTGACTCCAGTTCTTTAGAGATTTCCAGATTTTCTTTTGAAATCACTGGATGTGAATTTGATACACATGGTGAAAGGTGAAGAATTACAGTTTTCACATTCATGCACAATTTACGTTTTTATTTTCCTTTATAATCTGGGGGATATTTGGTAAATCAAGCTCCCCCGATGGGGCTTAGGATTCTGATTCTATTTGTGGGGTCCTGTTAGTAGTTAGGCAGTAAATTACTGCTACTTTGTTTGAAAATTTTTTTAGCCACAGTACATTAGCTCCTTTTGTTTGCTTTTCCACTGACAGAGTGTACATTTTTATTTGAGAATTTGTGTTTCTTGAATGTCTCATTTATAAATAATACAGGGTGTGAAATTTGAAGGTCATAGGAGACAACCTGAAAAAGAAACCACCTCAAGTAATGTTGAGCATTCGTGGCAAAAATCTTTCACAAAATGTTTTGCTTACTTACACTGGCTTTTTTATATCACCTCAGTGTGTGCAGTGAATATCTGACCATTATACATAAGGTAACTATAATAACCTTTTCCTGGCTCATCCAGCTATCTTTGTTTATTTGAAAGATTGATAGAACAGAGGGTCAAGGGACGTGTTTTATTGTAAGTTTCTGTTCCAAATTTCCTGACATTTTTGGTCTAAAAAAAATTAGACCTTTAAAAGGCACAGAAAGGGCTAATAAGAACCAGATCCTAAAGTGATGCTATGTCAAAATGTCAAAAATAACAGCTTTTCTTTGACTCTACAGCATTAATCTTAAGGCACGTACTTTTCCATATGCCCTTCCATTAATAGCTTGAATTTTCTTATGTGGCTCTTTACTGCAGAGCAGCTTCTAAAGTGACAACAAAATCCCTTGATGGTTTTCAGTAGTTGGGTTTATAGCTGGATGTGGACGTTTGTTTACCTATTCCGAATCACTTTTTTTTGTGATAAAGTTTCGAGGCTTCCTACTTGTGCTATAAAACTGGTTCCCAAGTAAGGAAAAGCTTCATTTCCCCTTGCCAGATTATAGCGTCAAACCTATCACCAAGACATCTGTCCTCAAACCTTAAAGCTGACTCATAAGAGGCAGATGTGAAGTCTCAAATGCATATTAAGAATTCACGTAGGCAGGAAAGGCAGTGAGTTGTCCAGTTCCTATGCAAAACCAATGGTGTTCAGGTGCTCAACCCCAGATAATTTTTTGAAAGTTCTTGGGCATCCATGCTCTGGTTTCCTTGCCCTATAGCCCAGGGCAATCTCTAATCTGCTAATTATCAGAAAGTAGCAATTAATTCTGAGAATTCCAAATACAGTGAGTGTCACATGTGAACATCTGAAAAGCCATAATGCCTTGGGCAGCAGTCAGCCTGTTCCAGTTCAGTACCTTATTCTCAGGAGGCACTAAATCCTCTAAACAGTGTCTGGGAAGAGCAAGCCCAACGCACAGCTGCAGCGTGTATCCTGAATTGAGTCTTACACATACACGTTGCTGAAGAAACTCGTTTAAAAATAAGCTGGGCAAGCAAAGGCAATAGAGTATTTCCTTTTGTCCCTAGACAGTTGACATTGAACATTTTCGCGTGTTTGTCTGGACTTCTTTAACTCTGATATTCTACATGTGGATTGCCAAATCATGGGTTGAGTGTGGTATTCCTTCCCTCTCACTGTCATTCCTCTACTTTTATTCATTTAAAATAAGTCAAATTCCAGCCAGGAGCCTTCCTTTTGCTTCTTTTAATAACAAAAGACTGTTGATCAGACACACAGATTGGACCTTTGTCAGTTATGGGAAGATCAGGCAATCCATGGTTAGTCTTTTTTCCAACTGAGAAGTATAAACTCTGTCTATGGCCACACTTCAGTAACAGATCCTGCTGATTCCTTCTTTAACTGAACTGGAATAACTTAAAACTCAAGCTGATTGAACATATGGAACAACTAGCAAGACCCTCCAGCATGTTCAGGCAGGGTGGACTCTGGGTTGTCAACTTTCTCAAAAAGAACAATTTCGTATAGCAAATTTCCAACAGTTTTAGCTTGATGATGGTGCCAATACATGTGAATATGAGACATGTCCAAGTATAATATCAGACTGGACTAGCGTGAACAATCTAAAGCTCTGAATGAATGAAAATGCTTCAATTCCAGACTAGTATATCAAATTGAACCACTTGTGTCAGACCCTTCAATATCGCTAACAGGCTCTTTCCCTTTAGACAAAGGTTATCAACTCTTTAGTTACCAATCACTAAACACATCTATCTTAGAGTTGCTGAGTGAGACACATTTTGCATTTCTTTTTGCCAGTGTATACTATGGCAAAGAGACGGTGAGCTGCTAAACCTTGCAGTGCAAACAGATAAATGCAATAAGCAGTCTGTAAGACTGGTGTCCCAACTGCCTTACCCAACCAGATCAGGTGGTTGCTTTACATGCTGCAATGAAGATTTGAACTTCCAAATATTCTCCAGTCAAGCAGCTGGAAGCAGTGTGCCCACAGCTGTAGATTTGCTTGATAAAAGGTTTGGAGATGTTCCTTTCCAAAGAAGTGTGTTGTTACACATCTGTTATGGGTGGTAACTCAGTACGCCCGCCCCTCTGTTGCACCTGGATTAAAGCTGTTTTCAGTCTTGCAACTGATTGAATGGAAATTTCAATTTTAGTTTTTCTTTGAATATTTCAACAGATCAGAAGGGCATAAAGGAGAGGATAAATGAAACAACATTTTTTCTCCTAAAATGAACATTTCAGGGTCTCATCCAGCCCCCCCATTGTGCTTTAAACACCTAGTGGAATCAGAAATACATAGCACATTCAGTGCTGGGAGGAAAAAGTCTCACTGTGGCAAGCAAAATCCTCCTCTGAGGAAAGAGGGTGTTACTGCTTTAAGATGTGTCTTTGGTAATTCAAGATAGAGTAACCATGTGGTCACAGAGGAGATTAACATTCCTTGGCCAGAGAGGACGGGCTTTTATTTTGAAAGCCACCTGGGTTCCACTTAAAAGTAGTAGAATACTTCAGGATTTATTACAACCGGGCAGGCTCCTATTTAACAATGTCAAGACGTAGCTGTGGAAGTACACACACTTTTCTTCTTTTGAGACACACAACGCACTACATTTCTTCCTTGCACAGCTGTTGCTATTCTGTAACATCAAACCAGCAAAACGTTTGGCCATGAAGGATACCTAATATTTGGATTTTATATGCAGTGTCTCCAATTTATGCACTTAGCATCATGAAGATGACTTATGATGTGTTGTGTTTGCTTTGGCAACGGCTCAAAACCAGAAATATATTTCAGGCTTGGCTTTCCAGATATTATCTCAAGTCATTTAAAAGTTCATTATAGGGCACCCACTAGTGCTGCTATAGTAAAGAGGCTGTCAGCATTTTTCAAGGGTTTATAATTCAGCCATTAAAAAAAAAAGCCTCTGTGAGCTGAAACTTGGCATTCAGGGTCTACGCTCAGCAGTAAATTGGTTTTACAAATTAAAAAAAAATCAGTTTGAGTATTATTAAATTATAGGTGGGTTAAATTTTATTTCGAACTTTTTCAGGCTGTTCTCCCCTACTTCTGTAAATTAAAATGTTTCCAAAATGTTTTTATAGAGTGGTACTCTAAAATATGGACCCACTTTTGTTATGTTCTTGAAACCCTGAGATTTAACTGAAAATATAATAGTAGTGCTTATCCCAGCATAGCACTTTTCACCTTGAAAATGCTTTACGAGCATTATCTCATTAATGTACATAACAGCCTCCCCATGATGTAAGAGGGATTATTATCCTCACTTTATAGCTGGAGAGTTTGAGCCAAAAGGTTTAAGGCTGTTTTTAAAAGGACTTATTTGCACAAATCCCATGTGAGGCTTTGATTAATTTTGGGTGTCTACTTCCCTTTGGCTCTTCTGAAAATCACAACTGAAGTGATTCACCCAAGATTACTCAGAGCCAGGATTAAACTCACACTTTCCAATGGCCAGAGCCACTAGGCTGTTGAGTTCTCAGAAGTGCAGTAATTACTTTGTAAAGAAGAACCATTATGCTCTTAAAAAATTATTCTTTAGGTCAGAGGGAGTCAGCTCTGAGCATCTGGGGAGCTCTTTGACAGTGGGGAGGCTGTCAATGACACGTGGTAAAACGTGGTGTGCTGTAGGACCATGACCATGCGACACAGTGTCTTCATCACATGTGCAAGCAGCAGGTTCATTGGCCCTGTTTGCCTCCTGCCGAAAGCGGAAAAGGAGGATTTACCCCTATTTTTCTTGACCTTTGGTCCCAGAAAGAGGAAATGTTAATGCTGATGGTTCAAGAGAGTGACTGACAGTGGGGTGGCCTGGACAGAAACCTGCCCCATGGACGAACTGATTTAGGTGTTCTTTGCATAGTTCTTACTAAAGGGTGAGGATGGTGGCAGTATCTTTGAAGATTTGATGGGCTTTGGTAGGTGAGAGTTAGGTACAAGTATTAAAAATAAAATCAGGCTTCTGTTGGGCCCCTCCACACCAGGAAAGGGCAGCAGGATGGCTTTTTTGCGCGACAGGGAAGGAATGCTCATAATGTTGTATGCCTCAGTAACAGTCCAAGTTTTTTTGGAAGCACCGTTAGACATTCAGCTCATTTTCAATTATAGATCTGCTTTATCTGTGTTATATTGTAGGTACCTGACCCAGTCTTTGGAATGTTATCAGGAATTATATAAATGACTGTGGTAAAGAATTGTTACATTGGATAATTAAATGCGATTATCTAGTTCCATGCTATTAGTGTGATTTTATTAAACCCAGATTGTGGATAGAACCCAAGAATATGTGCACTGACTTAGATTATGCTTCCCAGTGAGGTTGTTAAGATCACAAGTCAAAAACATTTCTAGTCTTGCAATGAAGCATGCGGAAATGATTCTGGAGAGCTGAAAGGCCGGTCTGACACCCTGGCGAGAGACATCGGACCCTGTTGTCTGTCTTCACCGACAGCTGGGATCTCTGCCGTTTTTACCTCATGCACAGATTTCCTAACTAATTAGATCCATGGGAGCATAGCTAACAGTAGTGTTTTGCACAGTTTCATACCTGCACGTTAAAAGGCTGGTTGATGAGTGAAAAAAGAGATATGTGGGCAGTGCCTTTGTGCTAAATGTTTATCCTAATGGCTCCTCGGGACCTAATGAGAGCAGGAACACCTTGTATAAAGTGCTATGCAAAATACGTGCTGAACAGATTACGTACAAAGGGAAAAGATATTGATATACACAAAACATAAGGGAGTAGCTAGTGAAGACAGGATTAAAATAAATAATTAGAAAAGTGGATTAGTTAGGGAAGTTAGTTGGCTAAGCCGGTTTTATACATGCTGGAGGGTTTTTTCATACTTCCAGGCAGGCTTATTGCTAGAGTTAACAGCACACGTACCTGATGGAGCATAAGCAGCACAACACAAGTTTACTTACTGATAGACTTTTTGTGACCTCATGGCTTGGCAGAGTACAGCCTCTGGATTTCTCATTCTTTGGCCACCCTGCTGAGACAGCCAGCAAATGATAATGGGGTTTGGCCACTAATGATCACTGTTAGGTTTGAACCTGTGACATGGAGATGAAAGCCCATGTATTCCACTCCCTGTACCCAATCCATCTCACACTCTGCCTTTAAAGGATTTAATTAAGTGTTGAATACAATTAACTAGAAGTAGTTCTCTTCCTGGACAAAGAAATAGCACTTGACAAGAGAAGGCAATGTTCACAAATGGATTATAAAAGATTAATTTTGCTAAATTTTGATTTAGCATTCTCAACTAAAGAATTCTTTATCTTGCACCCATCATGAGACCTATTTCAGATGTAAGATAAACTTTAATACTCTCAGCAAGAGAAATGCTGAGTGGAAAAAGAAATCTGCATCTCCTAGATGTGATCTTTATTCCTTATCTGTGCATTTGGTGCTTACAAAATCTGACAACACACTGAATATACTGGTCTGCAAACGTATTAAAAATGGCTCCAAGGTCTTCACTTCGGAGCAATTAATTTTATGTATTTCTATATTCTGTGGGTCCTAACATGAGATGGGGGAGATCTGCATAGGCAGAGGCATCAAAACGAGCAGCTGGCTTTCTGAAACATGTTTTTTATCTTTATTGGATAGCAAAACGGGAAAATACAAGACAAAAAGAAGAGAACCAATGTTACCTTCTTTTTCTGTGTTGAATGAAGCCCAATGGGATCATGTTGAGAAAGCAGAGAGAATTTATGAGTGTATGAAGGAAGAGAAGTTTTCAAGAAACACAACATTACTATAGTGCAGTGGAAATTCCAAAATTTGCTCCTTTTATTACCATTCAAAACTATATGGGACCTATTACTGGCCCTGAAACATAAGTAACTTGTATTATTTTCTACTAAACCTAATAGCCACTTCCTTTGTTTCCCTTTCAAAGGCAAACATGATCTTTCTTTAAAATGGTATTTCCTGAGCTGGAATTCTTGATTCACCCTTTTTTCTTTTTACATAACAGATTACTTCTTGACTCTTGATGAACCTATGAATAACATAACTACCACCCTTGGCCAGACTGCAGAACTGCACTGTAAAGTCTCTGGCAATCCTCCTCCGACAGTCCGTTGGCTAAAAAATGACGCACCAGTTGTGCAAGAACCCCGGAGGATCTCCTTCCGTGCCACAAGCTATGGGTCTCGACTGCGAATAAGGAACCTGGACACTACAGATACTGGCTACTTCCAATGTGTTGCAACTAATGGCAGAAAGACAGTTTCTACAACTGGTGTGCTGTTTGTAAAATTTGGTAAGTTTTCTCTTTTTAAAGTGTTCAAACTGTTACTTAGAAAAACAACTGTGGGGAAAGGTGTGTTTGTCGAGCTGAAAACAAATACACTGATGTAGTGGTATCTTCTCTGAGATGGTAACTTATCCTGTCTACCTGCTTGCCCTTTGTTCAGCTGAGATGCCCATGTCACCAGCTGTAATGGTGGTTTTTACTATATAAAAGCCTACTGGAAGCAGGACTGAAAAATGGGGGTTGCTAAACAGCAATGTTCATTAATATGCTACCTGAGTGGAATTAGACCGGACAAGAAAAAATTATTTTATTCTCAAGTGCCTGAGTGACCTCCTTTGTCTCAAGTAAGTGAGAACTTTCAACTTGCAGTATAGATTGGAGGCATGTTAGTGATACATATACACACCTGTCAGGTAAAATAAGCACTTTTTCTTCAAAGTTTATATTGAGATAATTGCTTTCGAAGCTGATCTTACAACTGAGAAGATTCCAAGCAAGAAACAGATTTTGTGTGTCTTCTCCACCTCCACATTTCAGAGGGAAATAATTCACTGAGATGAAGATGTTTGCACAGAGTTCTAGTTAATCCTCTTAGGAACTGGACAAATAACACACAGTGAGTCATGTGTGTGATGAATTTCATAGTCTTTTTTCATAAACCTCCCACATTTTCCAAATTCTAATCAGAAATTGATCACTAGATATTCTCTTATAAGGCGGTTGTTGACCTTTAGCCTGTATCTGAAAAGTAGGAGATTTTTATCTGAGCAATGATACTTATATAAACATCCCTGTAGAAACCAAATCAGTGGGGTTTTTTATTTTTTTCTGACCGGAGTAATACTTAATGTCGCAATTCAGTTTCTAGAGCAAATGCTCACTAGTATGAACTTCCCTGAAGTCTGCTACAGCTGACTCTCCAATCAGTGCTGTGCCAGTGAACATGTGCTCCAGCCCACTCAACCCTTCCAGCAGTCGCTGAAACACAAGCATCAAGGGAAGTAACAATGAAACCCTCTCAGCTGAAGCCTGCTGAAGTCAGAACAAATTTGATCAGTGCATCAGAATCAGGCCTAGGATGAATTGCCCTGATAAATAATGCAGAGGGAAATGATGCTGTTATAGTTACAACACACTTTTGTACAAGCCTCCTGAGGTTTGCTGTAACCTCTTCTGTGATGGCCTGAGACACAGATGAAATGCAGGATGAGTGCCTCACCTGTTTATTGTCCTTGTCTGCGGTGTTTTGCAGACAATCATTGCTCCAGGATACAGTCTTGTCTTTGGCCCTGAGAAACTGCAACTCATCTGTTAAACTACATAAACCACATCCAACATGACAGACTGTTACTTTTATCTTTTAAAAGGTTTTCAAAAGCTTCCTGCTTGCTACCTCACCATAACTCATCACACTGTTTTTCTTCTGTCACTTTTGCAGGTCCCCCACCAACAGCAAGCCCAGGATCATCGTAAGTTGTTTCATGTCTGTTATGTCGATTCATTAATCTTGCATTTCAGCAGTTGGAAGTTCGTTTTTCATTTTCTGTGACGGGAGCACTTTTACACTGCATGTTAAGTCAGATACTATGGTAATTTATTGTAACTGAATTATCTGTCTCATAGATATACTTTCATGTTATCATGTCAACTCCCATTTCTTACACTAGACTTCTTAATTTCCAATATTATTACCTCAAGATCCGCTTGTGCCTTCAGTCTTTGAACTGATTTCATTGCACCTACAGGTATGAGTAAAAACTGTTCTTCATACATGTCACTGCCCAATCTGGAAAATATTTGCGACTATAAGTACATTTTGCTGCTTAGGGGCTTCTTACTGATTTTAAGGGGACTGATGGTCATAAGCTGTGTCTGTATCTGACTGTGCGTCTATTAATTAGCTGTCTTAAAAGTGAGTTTTTAAAGATGGAATGTGTGGGTGGGAGTACTGTCTGGTTTTTTAGCAGTGTCCTGTATCCTGGAGCTCAGGTTCTGTTCCTGCTGTTGCCACATTGTTGTATTTTTCTGGTTTTGCTAGGTTTTGAGAACATATATTTATCTTCCCCTCTAGTTTCAAGGTATGTGATCAAACTTGCTCAACTTCTATAGTCCCTTATTGTTTTCAAGTGTGATCTTCAGCTGTTCTGAAGTTTGACATTAATTTTGTGATACTGCATCTGGCTTATTCACATCTTAGATGCGTAGAACAATACACAAAACCTGCCTTTCCTGGTGAGGGAAGCTGCACCATTAGAAGAGAAATACAGTACCAACGAAAACATAAAATTAATCTACTAATGTGATTACAAGGAATGCAACAGTTTGGGGATATGAGTGTTCACGATGGCCCTTATAAAAAATCATTCACAAAGTATTGCAGAGGATATAGATTAGGTGAAGCATCTGACCACAAAAGGACATGCTAGGATGCCCTCTAATGGAACATCATAAAATCTGTTTTTGTCTTTTCTTTTGAAGGTACTTGACCTGAAGTTATTGAGTTTGTTTTGGAAGGGGAGCTCTTTGCTCAGTCTTAGATTCTGTTTTGCAATTGTGGTGTTCAGGGCAGGAGAGCTTCATGGTGCTATGAGAAGGAGGGGCTGTTGAGCTCTTTATCGGTTTGGAGCCTTCATGAGTTGAGAAGATGTGTCTTTTGTGTCTGCTTCCATCTAATTTGGGGTTTCTGAAATTTTCAAGGTTAAGTAACACATCCTGGATGGTCAGAAACCCATGGGAGTACAGTGTGAGCACAGAAAGCAGAGAGCTGTGCTGGAATGTCAGTGTCTAGGCCACTCTGGATTGCCTCACTTTTTTAAAACAAAATAGACTGGGAACGTTTTTCCCATTTTTCTTTCTGACAGGGTTTTGAGTTAGAGCCCATAACTTAACTAGATAAAAATCTCATCCAGTTTCGGAGAAGTAACATCAAACGTTCCCCCTATTTCAGCGAGTGATGGGCTGAGCTCCAAGGTGGTGTCTACACAGCATCACGTAGCCCATGAGGGAAAATCAAGCTAGCGTGATGAGTGCTAACATGGAGACAAGGAGTATTGCACTGCACCTGAGCTAAGCACCCTTCTTGTAGTTTAACATGTTCCTGTCTTAATCTGCGTGCAAAGCTCATGTACCCAGGGAAAGAACAATCGCTGTTTTCTGCGTGCTCTGTATCATACATTAAATAGGCTTTAAAGTGGCTTAATCCAAGATTTTAATTTTATTTTCAGTATTCGCTGCCTATTGGCATACATGAGTAGATTCGCAAAGAGTCTGAAAGGATGAAAACAAAGTGAGGCTTCCTCTTTAATAGTTGACTTTATAATTGTGCCTTATAATTTTGTAAGAAAAAAAGATGTTTAATCACACTTCATTATCCTGGGAGACTATGGGCTGTGTCTAGTAAGAGTTCACATTGTACTAAACATTGAGAGAAACCTATCCGAAGAAACGCACAGAGGGATCTCTTCTTTTACTGGATGGAGAACATTTACATTCCTGTGGAAGCAAACCAGGCTTGACCAATGAAATAAGAGAATCAGGAAGGAGCTTAGGACAGAGAAATTATGAACTTGGAACTCATACTAAATTAGAGTAAAAAAAATCAGTGTATGTCATCTTGAACCTAGTTCATGTCTGCTGCCAGCGCCATGAGTGCAAGAGCCTCATGGATAGCAGCAGTGGGTTAGGTCCAGCTGTGTCAAGCAAAATTGCAAAGAGAAGTTGTATTTTGTGGAATGTAGGAGGGAAATTGCCTTGAAATCCATTCCTTAAAATCCATTCTTCACTGTTAGCTGTTCTTACCCTGCAAACAGTACCTTGAGTATTGTATAGCCTACGGAGACATAGCCTTCTCCCTGTATAAGTTGGCAAAGAGATGTGTAAGTACGAAATCAATGACCATTTGGTGGAAGTGCCTGTGGTAGAAGTGATCTTACATTACGTAGGTAAGTGTCACAAAAAGCATTTGAAGGAGTACTGGCTAAAGGCAGCAGTGGCGTGCTTCAAGGAATAGTCCTGGAAGCTGGATAAGAATAAGTCTTCCTGACATTTTCTGATAAGTTAGGGTATAGATGCTGGTGCTTTGATTGATTGGGTTGTGGGCCTGTGGGTTCTGCTGGTTTCGGTTCCACCAAATATGTTCACAGGATCCTTCATCTCTCTTTCGTTGCTGTGCAAGCTGACCACTGGCGTTGCTCTGAACAAATAGACACCATACATCATCGCAGGGATGTATCATATTATTTTATAGGGATTACATGAAGGCTAAATAGGAAAAGCACTTTGGAGGATGTTGTGGAAACGAAAACTCGCACTTGGGTAGTGTTTATGCCTTATCAGCATGAGTTTCTTCTCCTAAGATAAGGCAATGAACATATTCGATGGCAAGTAGCAGTGTTGCTCAGTGGACATGCTTTTCCCTTGTTGTCTTTATTAATCTGCCATGAGGAGAAGGTTCTGTGCATTTAAGGATTCAATTTGAGGGTCAAGGTTTTTTAAAAATTCCTATGCTCAACACTTCTTCTTCACATAATTTATAGATGCAGAGTTCTGCACTGATGTGGTGGCAGAAAAATAGATGGTCCAACTGAAGCTAAAAATTAAAAACATTAAATGGATGACTTCTGAAAAGAAGACAGGCAGTGCTAGGTAACATAATAATTCATGTGTGTGTTAGATCCTTATTCTTTCTGCTTTCCTCAGGCACTGTTATGATTAGCTACAGCCTAATGTCTGATTTGCAAATCAGTCTGAGGTGAATGGAAGAAGCTCCAGCAGAAGCATGCCACTGTAGTCCATAAGGAAATCAAGAAACCAAGGTATTGCTGCAGTGTAAAGCACTGGCTGACCTAAACACTCTTTCTTAACTCTCTTGTGTTTGGCAAAGATCAGCTTTAAAGCCCTTATCTGCCAGACCATGGAGTTGCATTTCATTAAAGTGTTCTGCTGTTCTGTCTCTGCCATAGCTTGAAGAAGCTTCTCTTATTTTAAAGAAAACAACAACCACAAAACACATTCCTGCTTTATAAATAAATCTTTCATTTTGCTGGAAGGTGCCACAGATGCAATGCCAGCTCAAGCAGCTTGGTGAGCTGTGGGGAGAGTGCCAACGCCTCTGTTCCACAATCCGGATGCATGCCCAGTGACTGTAGTAGTTTCCATAAAGAGGATGGTGTCAAGGGCACCTCCACAACAGGCTGGAGTCTGGAGGGTAAATAAGTCAGACCCTGCTGGCTCTTGGTGTAAAAGGCCACCATTGGCTAATTTAGCCCCCCTTTTTTTTTTACATGGAATTTATGAATGCGAATTCAAATTTAATTAATGGAATGATTTCAGGAAGATTAAAGGGAGCATTTTGCTGAGTAACTATTTTCCAGCATGTGTTGGTGTATACTTGTGCATTGCATATTTGTATATGTTTATATATACTGTACACATACATATATATGCCTGTAGCCATTGCCTCTTAAAATGTCCTGAAAGATCATAACTTTAACATTATTTTTGAAGTTCCCATGCTTCACATCACTTTTTATCCATCATCCATGGCAAGATTTCATCCTTTAAGGATGTAGAAGTGTGTATCTTTATCTCAGGTCTCTCCAGTTGCTACAGAGATCAAAATCAGAAAGATTTTTTGGAGGTCAGAGCACAACAGATTCCCAGAGATGAAAGAATTTAATACAACATAGAGATACTTTGGCCTGGAAAATGGTTGTGTGCTCAGTCTTTTCCATTATTATTATTGCTTTATTATTGTCATTTTTTTCCTCATTCTGTGTTGTTTCTACTACCTGGAGCAATGACCCTGTACTTGCCTTGAACTTCACCCACCCTGGAGAAATCCTAAGCACAGGTTACTGAAATTAGAGGAAGTGGAGCACACTTGCACTCGGTTCAAAATTTCACTCAACAATGCAGACTTTTGACTTTATTACAGTGGAAACATTGGAAGAACAGCATGGCACCTCTTGAAGTATTCTGTGAGTTCACGAGACATGGTGTTTTAGGTATTAGAGGAGAAAAACGTCTAGCTTGATGTTATTTCTCTTGGATATGCAGTGGTTACTGTGCAGCAGAGAGACAATGGTGTGAAGGTAAATCAGGCTGGCTGCATGTACCACAGACCGGCACCTCCTTAGTAGAGAAAATACAGTCCTTGTGCCAGTATTGCTCTTGAACAGTCCTTTTATTCTTAATGGAGCCTTTTCTATATATATAAGCTAAATATGGTATTGTTTTGTTCTTTATTTAACCACAGGGAATGAGGAGAGGAGAGGAGAGGAGAGGAGAGGAGAGGAGAGGAGAGGAGAGGAGAGGAGAGGAGAGGAGAGGAGAGGAGAGGAGAGGAGAGGAGAGGAGAGGAGAGGAGAGGAGAGGAGAGGAGAGGAGAGGAGAGGAGAGGAGAGGAGAGGAGAGGAGAGGAGAGGAGAGGAGAGGAGAGGAGAGGAGAGGAGAGGAGAGGAGAGGAGAGAGGGAAAAGAGGAGAGGGCTGTAATGTTAAGGGGCATTTGATTCATAAAATCAAATGGGGTTTATGATTCCCAGAAATAGCTTGCAAGGCTTGTGAAACCACAAACCCCACTGGATTCTCCCGTCCTCTTTTTCAGTGATTAAGCTTTTTTTTCTTTTTTTTTTTCAGTTAAGCACATCTGGGTTTTTTAGTAAAACAGATCTTTTATACAGTGGCTATGTGTGGCTGGATGTCAGTGTGGTTCCTTCAATGAAAAACACATAACTACTGGCCAGCGTCCAGGTGAGACTTGGCCAACTGTGTATTTGATTGTGGATTTCAAAGAGTAACGGGAAGACTTTCCCCTTTTGGCCGTAGAAGCTAAATTTTATAGGAGAAAAAATGCCGAGAGAGAGGCAAGAGTAGATTCACTGGAGAGCCTCTCCAGCAGCATCCTGAGACCAACATCCCTGCTGCTGCCTACAGCACCTGTGCCCAGGCTGCCTAACAGGCTTAATCCCCAGGATCCTGGCAAAGGAATAGTATTGATTTCCAGTCCTGTAACATGTTTTGTGGCTGTTACGGAAACTTCCTCGGTGTTGCTTAGTGATGATAGAAATTTTGAACAAGGGCCGAAGGCAAGTCCCCACAAGTTTTGGCTTGGGATCTGTTATAGCCCCACTGTGTGTTGGTGCAACAGCTTGTACATAGGTCGTATAGGATCTGAGATGCAAACTTGAAGCTGGATATTCTATGTGGAGGCCAATATAAATGCATTTGTGAAAAAAACCCATGCGATATGAGGATGAAGTTTGAGTGGCTGATGCTGACAGAAACCATGTTACATACTGTTGCATTACTTCATTGGAGTGGAAATAACGCTCCCTTAGTTTTGCCAGGGTCTTAAGAGTCAGATTATCTGCTGTGAGCATGCCAGTTGTGGAACTGAAATGTTTCCAAGGAGAACTGGACTTGTCCTCTTCCCTGGGTCTTTGATCTGGTTCACACTTGTCTGCTGTGCCACTGTCTCGCCTTTTCCTTTGTTCCGGTTGTTCTGCCGAGATTTTCTTTGTGACATTCCTGTAGCATTGCATGCTGCTGGGGCACCAGGTTGTATGGTTCAGGAGAGGGCACTCTCTTGGACTATACTAACCAAACGAAAATAAATGAAAACCTCTGGGGAAAGGTAGTACAGGGTTTAGGAGGCCGTATTAGTGTTTTGTATTAAATGAATTGGCTTCAGACAGTATTCTAGTACATTTTATCTACCTCAAGGTACTTACATAGCTAAATATACACACGATCTGAGAACCCCAGGATCGTTTGCCTCTTTACCTCCTCTTATCTCCCAGACCACATATAAGAAACTGAGCCAGAGTAAGATTAAAGGTGTGTTTCAGTTGCCTTAACTGTGGCTGTGCTACTTGAGATGTAGCAGAAGTCACCTTGGTCACCTTGTCTGGGTTTAACACTCTGAAGTGT
Organism: Neomorphus geoffroyi; assembly: GCA_033558235.1. NCBI lineage: Eukaryota > Metazoa > Chordata > Aves > Cuculiformes > Neomorphidae > Neomorphus > Neomorphus geoffroyi. Next base: position 22,222,796 of record JAUMJM010000008.1, on the reverse strand, counting down.
TTTGCCCGAGCTATTGCATGTGAAGCCTATAATGAAATAGAGAATTGAGCTTTGTCTTTGGAGACCACTGGATTATTGTTCTTGTCTGCTGTGACTGTGCATCATCCATCATGTGAGCAATGCTGCAAAAATCCAACTTCTTTCCACAGAGCTCTTAACCCATCTTTTAATTAATTAAGTGGGTTAAATTGTATTTTGTTATGCTGTGGTAAGTCCTCAGAAAAGAAACTAGCCTGTAGTTTGGAGAAAAATTGACCTTACAAAATACTTTCACTGTTGAAAGGGTATCTGATAAATATTTTCACCAGTTTTAGCTCAAGTGTTCCACTCTTATCTGCCTGTAGTGCAAACAGAAAGCCCTTCTGTCTTCAGGCAGCCTGAAAGGAAGGTGTAACACAATGTGGAGACATAGTTGCATTATCTGAAAACAAATTAATTACAAGATGTCAATATTTTTTCAAGTGAGAAGGGAATAAAGCACATTATAAGTTTGACATAGAGAGCCAGAGTTCTCTAATGCATTTTTGTAATACAAGGGAAAAGACAATGTACTGTCAAAAACTGCATTTGTTTTCATTTTGCATAGTATCACCCACAGCAACTACACATGCAAATAAATGTTTGGTTTAGAAATGGCTTTTATGGAGTTCTGCAGCAAGTGTTTAAGAGTATTTGGACTTTCATTTCTACGAGGTTTTAGCACGACCCAGCTGCATAGTCAGTAACCCCTGATGTTGCACACAGGATTTGGACCAAGGCCCTGGGAGACTGGGGGAACTGAAACCTTGACCCCAGCATTTTGTTCCCCTTGTGCTGAAGCCAGCTTGTCCACTTAGAATCAACACCATTACCTGCTCACCACATCTTTTTGAAGCACAAGTTACACAGGCATCTTAGTGCAGTGTATTGCTACACCCAGCTTCAGCAGCTGCCCCATGGTACCTGAGGACAAGAACACAAGCACTGCAATTTCATTTCTTGGCAGAATCAGTTTTCTGCTCTGCGTGGTGGCCTTTCTCAAGAAGTGGTAACACAGTTCTCATGCTAATTACCGCTGCACATCCAAACAAAGGGGGGAGGGAAAAGGTACACATGGTGCATTTTGTACAGTGAAAGTGTTTCTTGACATGCCCACAGGAGTCAGGAGGAGCCAGCCAGTAAGACTTCGTGCTTACTACAATCCATGGTGGAAGAGAAGATGAAAAGATGAAATTGATTTTACTTGTTTAGGAAGTGCTCAGCTTTCAGCATGTTGGAAATACTGGACGAGGTCTTGTGCCGTTTTACATTTAGCTGCTTTTTAGCCTGGTGATTTCACCCTGCTGCATTAGTCCTGTTGCACTGATCTTGTTTGACTGTGTTTGTGTAGGCTGAGGATAACAGTGAAAGGTGAATTCACACTGTTGTTATAAACTAGGCTCAGATAACTTATAGCCACTTTTTAACCCTGTGATCTAGGAACATTTCAAATGCCATGCAGGAACCAGAGTGGGACTGATATACCAAGTGCGGGTAGTGGATGGATTGTCCTCTCTCTCGTTGGTGATCTCAGTTGTCAATGCTTATACAGACACTGAAAAAAATCTTGTAATTATAGAATTTAACCCTGAGTTACAGGGTGCATATTTTCCTGATTTGTTTAAAATAGAGCAAGATGAGGATCATTTTGAAGTTTCTTCTGTTTGGCAACAGAAAGGAAAATAAAAAGTCAGGAAAGGCTGAAAAGTTGCATTATTTCCCCTGATTGTCTCCTGCAGCCCTCAGGGTGTTGTGTTTATGGAGATACTCTTTCAATATTGAAAAAAAAAAAAAGATTATTATGTACTGTTGGCAATCCGTGTCTACTAAGTCTGATAATAAACTGAGTCTTGTGAGTTAAACCAAATAGTCAGAGCTGCCAAGAATTATTCCTATTAATGCTATATATCCTTAATGTCACACAGAGGACTTTTTCCCACTGAACTCCCTGGCAGAACTTGTCTGGGTAGGAGTTCAATCCACTCCAGGACACAGGATCCATGCTAGCAAGCTCCACATTAAGGCTACAGCTAAGACTGGTTGGAAAAAAAGTATTGGATTTGATTAAAAATATTGAGCCTTCAGTATTCACTTTTATTTCATGTTGAAATGAAGCTGAACCATTAGGCCTTTTTTTCTCAGAAAATAAATGTTGCATAGCCCCCAGCCCAGCATGTACTTGAGAGGAGAAAGGCACTAGCTCTGCTTAGAGCAGAGATATAACCTGCTTTTCTTGTGTTTCATGTGGTCATTCCAGATAACAGCTATTTTGAGGCCTTCTGGAGCTGCTAAAAGATTGCAGTGGCAATTTTCTCCAACATACTGTGGTTTTGTGAAACATTTCCGTTTTCAGAAAATGATGTTTTCTCTCCAAGACAATTTTCATCAAAACAATTCTCATTTAGCTTTACTCGTAAAGGCAATTTAAATGACTTACAAGGATTTCTTTGAGCTAGAAGGCTGTGAGGCAAGAGCTGACAATATTACAGGAACAATTAATTTTACCCTTCTTGAACTCTGTCAGGTTTCAGTAGTGGCTAAATAGAGCCCATCTTTGTGCTGCTTTATTTTGGAAAATCTTGTCCTAAATGTATGTCTTGTCCTCAAAGAGGGCAAATAAAAGTTATACTTTAGAGTGTCTCTGGTTTACTTGAGATTAGACCTGATTCGCGTTGTGACCAGACAATATCTTCAAACTTCTGGCAGAGATTATTGGTCTGTTGTTTTATTTATGTATATTTACAACACAGTACCTTCTTCAATGGCTCTTCATCTGAGTTGCTAAAATAGAGATGGATACTGTTGTTTTGAGGAGGAGGGGTGTATTTTTTGATGTAGTCCAAGTGCCAGAGCCTTCTTCCTCCCAGACCCAGCTTTTGGAGCTTTCTGTTATATTTTGGGGGTTTGCTGGTCTATCTTAAGCAGTTAGAAAAAAAATGAACAAAAAGCTAAAAGACTGGAAACCAACTATCCCCACCATCCTGTAGTGGGATAAGGCAGTCAATGTAAGACTGTTGCATGAGACTGCATCTCTCATCTGACTGTTGCCTCATTAGCACCATTTCTTGGTGTGTACAGGTGTTAACTCTGGGGAGATGGATGTAAAGGTCCTCAAATGTAGGAGGAAAGAAGGGGAATAATTTTATGACCTATGTCATGTACTTATGGTATAAAATGATTTCTAGCCGTTGTGGAATTAGTTAAATGTAACTAGGTCAGAAAACTGACGAAATAGTGAATTGGTCATCTTATTTTCTGAAAGGGAAAGTTAAACTTCGGTCACACGGAACAAGCATGTTTAAAAGTCTTGTATGGTCTTATTTTACTTAAAAACCTGCAACTTCTGGGGATGGAATGTCCTTGCAGCACTTTATGGGGCTTCTGGCAGTTTGCACAGCATGAGAACTGGTCAGGTGTAAGAGATGAAATAAAGAAATAGTCAGACATTTCAGAAAGCAGTTAATGTCTGAGCTCATCTCCAAGGTACAGTGAGATTCCGCTATGCTGTAGGACCTTTAATTATACAGGAAATCCTATTTAAAGGCCCATAATGTTTCTGTGGTTGTAATAAAATATCCTGCATAACTAGGTAGTAAAATCTCAGTGGGCAAATTTCAGTCTTTCTCATTTTGTTCTTCTTTTACATTAGTGCCCAGCTGTTCTTGATATTCCTTAAACAAATCCTCTTCTGCTATTTTCGGTTTGTGTTGATGGGGAACCAAGAAAAGGAGGAGCAAGGAGGGATCTGTCGGAGGTTTGTCAGGTCATAATGGCATGCAGTTGCTCAACTCTGGGCAAAACTTGAAGCAGGTTTTTGTTCTAGCTGCTAGCAGTCAGCCTCACTACCAGCAGGCTGAAAAGTGAATTAAGATGAAGGATTTGAAACATAAGGTTAATGAAAGCTCTGGTGGCTTGTGGTAGCAATTATTCAAGAGAATAAAAATAATAATAATAGTAATAATTACAGTCTTGCAAACAAAGCTTGAGTACTGGAAGATGGAGAGGCAGTGTCTGTGGCCTGTGCGTGATGGGTTTGTTTCCTGTCCTGTGCTTTCTTTCACCCACATGAAAAGTTGTGTCTGTCCATATGTAACCCCCTTCTTCCATGCTTCCTGTTAGGCTTCTTCTCCTCCTTCAGATGGACGCAGCACCGAGCCTTTGCTTGTCCCCTAATGACACATCCCAGTACTGGGACCTGGAGCCATGTGCTACAACACTGCTTGTCCCTCAAAATCACTGTCTGGGCAGCTGCTAATGTTCGTTCCTTAACAACCCTCCATGCATCTTCAATCTTCTGATTTCATGAATGGTTCGGTGATTGTGGGGTGTTTCTCCTTCCACCTTGGATAGTGTCCTACCTCCCTGGAGCTGGCCCAGCATGCCTGCTGGGAGCAGTCTCCTCTGCTCCTGGGGGATATTTCAGGTATCTGGCTCTAAAACGAGTCTCTCTTTTGAAGACTGCCTAAAAGCCAGCAATTTAAAAGGGCCATCCAGTGCCCTTAGCAGCCACACTGTAATCAGCCAACGTCAGCAGACGAGTGTTGTGAGCAAGAGCCCCATGACGAAGGGTCTGTGAAAGCCCACACAAAGCTGTGAAGGGAACAGTCCTCACCCTGAATGAACAGTGCAGCTCCTTGTTGCAAGGACATGTCAGTCATGCTGAGCTCAACCTAAGCATTTAACCTGGCCTTCTGCAGCCTTTAGGAGAACCAGCAGTGTCAGTCTTGGGGCAAGTGTTTATTCAGTCTAGTAAAAACATTAAAAATGAGAATAAATCTATATTGACCCAAAGTGTTTTCACTGCTGCAATAGGGTGTAAAACCTTCAGAATGAGTTTTCTGATAAAGATAACATCGTTGTGCAGCCCGCCTGTATGTAGTTACCTACTCAATTGTAATTTGCGTTACTTCATCACAAAATCATTACGTGTGAGGAAGAAGATTATAAGGTGTTACATTATTTATCCTGATAATTAAAAACACGCATGACACTCTAGCCTTGCCCATTCAAAGCAATAACCCTAGGCAACTTCAAATACTGTAAAAGGAGTTAATTGTCGATTTCAGAATGTGTCAAGTTTATTGATCTTGTTAACAGGAAAGTATGTGTGTGGTTACCTCAGTTGGGAAGGAAAGCAGTTATCATCTGACCTGTTATTAGGATGCTATTAGTGATGCCTGAGCCAACAAAGATCCAATGTTAAGCAAAAATTAGTTGCAAATGTTGCCCTGCCAGAAATCTTCCAGGCAAATTTCACCTATCAGTAAATTTACTTTAAATAAATAAATAATTTTTCTCTCAGTCTTGGTTTGTTTGAGATGAATGGGCACATTCTTTTGTGATGGTTCTGCTGAGCAATTAGCACCAAGAACACATAGCAAGCTGATCCCCTTTCAAGCTTCACAGCTAATTTGGAGATTTAGAGGTTTTAGAGATGAGAAGAGATGATTACAGTCTTCCATCTAACCATCTCGGGGATTACACAGGCTGTGGTACTTCTCTCAGGTGTGTTGTGTTCCAAATATGGTGGGTTTGAAATAACTAAGGCACATCCTCAGGAAAAAAAAGAAGTGTCATGATGAATTTATCTGTCTATAACTTCTCAACGTGCTTGTACTGTGAGAAGTCAAATGCCTTTAGAAGATTCTAAATATACAAACATTGTTATCTTTACAACCTGACTCTTGACTGCGCCAAAGCATGTCTGAGAGGTTTCTTTTCCATAAGCTTTTGGGAACTGGCACTGGCTCTGTTACTGCCTCAAATCCTGTGTTGTTTGGGCTTCATTTCAGCCCTTCCCTGTTTTGTCTTGGACAGTCTAAGGCCAGCAGACACGGAGTCACTTGAGTCTTCCCATGATGTGCAATTAATGGCAATGCAGGGGGTCTCAGGCAGTCAGTTAAGTCAACAGCCATGAAGTGATCATGCAGACATTGTCTTACAATTCTTGGATGCAAGCCCTGCCCATGTTTAAAAGATCTGGCTTTAGTAGGTGCCATATAATGTCTTCTTTATTATTTTTGAAATAGAAATTATTTTGTTGTATTTATATGATCAATAAAGAAATGCTTTCTCTCTCCATTATCATTGACAATTCCACCATTTTATCTTGTGAGAAACAAATAAGATTTACTGCAGAATCTCTTAATCTTGGACTTCAAAGCATAGTAAAAACTTTTTATTTGCTGTTTGCAGCTATGCTATAACTCTCTTTGTGTGATTTTAGCATCTCAAGGTAAATTTTAGCATTTACTTAAAATCTGGTTGTGTCAATTTTTCCTCCTTTATGGATGCATATTAGCCTGGGCACAAGTAGCGGATGAGGATTTGACCTTCCCCAAGTGTACTGTCTTTTACAGATTTGAAAGAAACAGAAGAGAAAATATTACCCTAGCAGGGGTAAATGTGAAGGAATGACCTGGAGAATGCTTTGCACTGCAAGCTGTGTTTGGGACAATTGTGACAGTTTCAGAATCTGATCTCAGTTGTATGGGGATAAAACCTGGAAGATGAAGAGGGGCTCTTTATCAGGGAGTGTAGTGATAGGACAAGAGGGAACAGTTTGAAGCTGAAAGAGTGGAGATGTAGATTAGGTATTGGGAAGAAAATTTTTACTGTGAGAGTGGTGAGGCACTGGCAGAGATTGCCCGGAGAAATTGTGGATGCCCCATGCCTGGAAGTGTTCAAGGCCAGGTTGGATGAAGCTTTGAGCAACCTAATCCAGTGGAATGTGTCCCTGCCCATGGCAGAGGGAGTAGAACTGGATGATTGTTAAGGCCCCTTCCAAACCAAGCCTTTCTATGATTCTACAAGCTCCATAGATTTGTGTGAAGTTGCTCCATATTTTTCCGCAGCATGAATAACAAAGGAATGTTATTCTATCCTTGTCATATAAGGCATTTTCATTAGAAAAAATGGGCAAGTGTGGTCTCAACAAAATAAAGTTCCTTTTCTGGATAAAAGGAGCAATGGTATATAAATACCAATGTTTCTTTTGATTTTTGTCTCTCACACACTGTGCATAAATTGCTTTGCTATATGGTTGTTAAGTATGATGTTTGGCCTTAATTTTCATTTAATTTGTTATGCAGTTGTAAAATACATGTTTCATATTACCAGACCACGATAAGAGTTAGTATTGATATGAAACAGAATTTCATCTACCCAAAGATAAAACCTAGCTCTGAGATTTGATAAAGTTCAACTGCAAAAGTATGCCAGGACAGACTTTATTGAAACAAGATTCTAGAAACAGTTCTGTTACCTTATATAATATTTTTCCAGTGAGGGAATGCATTAATATAATACGTAACATGTATATAACCTTATCAATACCAATTAATTTCAGAATTACAGCTGAAATTTCGGTGTCATGCAGCTTAGCCCATCACACCATGCAGAGACAGGTAGGAAGTCTGGCAGACACGTCCACACTTTCTTACTGAGAAATTGTGTTACTGGATGTTAAGAGTATCCCAAATATAGTTTGCATCAAAGAACCCAAGTAATCATGTGTAAAATGTCTTAGAAATTTGTGATCCATTCACAGTGGCAAGTCAGCATAATCACTTCTAATGCAAAATTCGATCGAATTAGTAAAATCAGTTGCTGACATACTGGAATAATAAATGAAACTAAATAAAATGATTGGGATAGGGGCTTGGGGGGGGATGTTGTTGGTTAATATCGATAAATTTTGTCTCCTGCAAACCTGGACAAGTCCAGAAAAACGTTTTCCTTCTTCTGCCACTTGAATAAAAAAAACATGATGCTGATTATGGGGGGAGGAAGGTGGGTTTTTTCAGCTTCAATACCAATTATTGGCTGTAAATGCAAATGTAAATTTGTTGTAAATGCAAAGTGGCATTATCTTACCTGTTTTCTACAAACACCTTACTGCAAGCAAGACAAATTTCTCTTTGAGTAGCTCAGACAAATACTTTAAACTTGAGTTCTTTCAAAGAGAGGTTGGCCTTGCACGATTGGATGTTTCCGTATTTATTTACCACAACAAAAAATAAAAATAGGCAGTCAGAATTTACTTAATAATTCTTCTCATACTGCTGCCAGAAGATAGGCAGAAAGGTGTGTTGCAATGCATTCACTGTTTTGGGGTAGAAGGAGGAAAAGGCAGTGACTGCCTTTTTTTCAAAGAGCAAAAATTTTAAGACATTTGGCCCATTTCTGAGTAGAAAGCTACCATTTTTACACAGTTCTTCCTTCGAATCAGGATTTTCAGAAATTAGAGCTAGGCATCCTTCTCAAGGCTAACCTAAATATGAGTATTTTGTTTCTAAGATGGTTACTAAAGTGTGGTTACCTCACACTGGTATCTGCCGCCTATGTAGAGAGACAAAATGCTTTAAAGAAAACAAAGGAGTTCTCCATGCCTTATCCGATTACCATTAGGGAATGGATGGACAGATCTTAATTTTCACTGAGGCATATTTTCACTTCTGTTTGTTGTTTTAAGAATAAGTTTCTTATCTCACAAGCAATCTTTTTCACAAGACATTCTCAGTTAATATAGTTCATGATGCCCTCTAGAGCAGACTGGCTATTCCCAGCTGAGGAGCCTCTGTTTACGTGTGTCTGTCAGGAGCAGAATTTACAATAGACCTGCAAGTTATGTGAACTTTAAATGTTTTCACAGTTGTTAAACTTGACCTACTACTTCAATAAGACTAACTGCTTAAACAGTTTTGGATTTGCCAGCCACCCCTAGCTGAAGTATGAGTGTTGTGCTCATAAACCCAGCAACCCCCAGGCTGCTTGTCAAGAGAGAAAAGCGCTGTATTCCTGCCTTGACATAGTTCCTAGGAAGACCATTTAGTAAATTATGTTTTCTGCTAGATTATTTTAAAGGAGACTGGGATTTCAGATTATTTTCTTCCACGTAGTTGATCTCTATCCACTGTCCTTACTTGGAAGTGCCTGCCTTCTCCCATGTCTCATCAAAGGGAACCACAGATAATGCATTTCAGGACAAGAGTTAACACATTGAGAGAAGCAAGGCTAAACGTCTGCAAAATTAGTTTTCTGCAGCTCATTTGGTATCTGGCATAATATTGGGGAGTCTAACAGCACTGCAAAATGCTAGGCAGGTATGGGGCATCCATGATGGGGTACTGGTGTGCTGGCATCCATGCCCATGTCCCGATGCCTGGACAGCCCTCACACATGCTGTGTGCTCTGGCAGCTCTTTGGGTAAAGCTCAACAACTTGGCTCAGTAGCTCCAGCAGGATCTGTGATCTGTGGTCTTTTGCTAAATAGAAGGAGAAGTAATATAGTTAATTTTTGCAGTGAGTTTGAGCTTATGGTGGTTATTTTTTATAGCAATTGTGAACTACAGCAGGTACTGATGGGTGCAAATTTTTGGTCAAATAATGGTTTAAACAAGCTAACATTATACGTATTATTTTTAATTAACTTGTGCTGAGGCATGTGTTTCACTTTTAGTGCAAGTGTCACATTTGTCAAGTCTGTTTTTCATCATGCTTAAGGTTAAAATATTAGGTCACCAGAAGAAAGACCTATTTGAGTCACACAAGACAAATTAAATGTTAGAAGGAAGGAGAGGGTAGGGAGGAGCAGAAATAAAGCTGTAACTTCAGAAAATAAAGTAAAGCAGGAAAGAGCTAGTGAGAAATAAAATGGGGTGCAGAAGTTCGGAAACTCATTTTGTAGTGCTTGATATTGACTCTTGGTGCTTACAAGTTTTTGTGTTGTTTAGGAATAGTTCAAAGCTGTATTTACAGTGTCCTGAGATCCAGGGGGGATATCGCCTAAGTGCCTCCTGGGCAAAGAACAATCAGCAATATTTTTATCAGGGAAAAATACAGATCTTTAAGACACTTTGCTGGAGAATAGGAAGTTTGAGTGTCCTTCCATAGGAGAGAAAGAAAAAAATGTGTGGGACGGAAAATAGCTTGAAAATGAAGGTACTTCCACATGTTTTTTAAAAAGTCTATGTGTTAACGCCGTAAAAAAAATTGTCTTTTGCTTTATCTTAAATGCTTTCAGTTTTGATGTTCCCAGTTATGAATGTGTGTTATTTCCTGTGTATTCCAGAAGACTTCACTATCCTGTTGCAAGAGTAAGTGTGTCACACAGTAGCAAGCCAAATCTCTTTTGCTGAACACTTCAACAGTTTCGGCCATCAGCACTGAATAAGCAGTTGTGAGAGACAGGAATCATTAGCAATGCTAACTAGAAAATTTAAAATGTTAATTTTTCCTTAAAAAAAAGACATCTGACAAAAGAGATTTAATGTAAGGCAAACAGAAACGCATTACTTAAAACCGTGTTATTATTCTGAACCTCTTCTAGTCACTGGGTTCAAAGTACCTTGTCCCTGCTGTTTTCTCAAACCGATGCTCGTCAGAGGACACAGCTTCTTATGCATTACAGCCTGGTTATGCCACACTTTTGGTGTAAAGAGACTTTCTCACGTGGTGTCAGTTGCATGAATGCTAGCTCTGAGGCCCCATTATGCCTGCAGAGAGGCCGTAAAATATTTGGGAATAAAGCCCTTAATGTCCAGATCAAGCTATTTGGAAAGTGACTCACCCCAACTGTATTTCTCTTACATTTCAAATTTCATTTTTAATATATCACAGACTCGCACTTTTCTGTATATTATAAAGGGGGGGTGAGGGGGGAGAATCAAGTTTGGAGGGAGACACATAATGTAATCTGCAACTCATTTTATTGCTTAATGAAATCTAACGTCCTTAACCTCATGTAACTAAATAATTAATAAATTCCTTAGTGTTGGGGATTTTCATCTGCCTAGAGACTGAATGCAATCAAAGTATGTACTTTATGATATGACTTATTTGTAATCCTGTGTATATCCTCCTGGAAGACCCTAGAGATGCAGAAAGGTGTGTTGTTCTCCCATTCCTATGTCAGAAAGTGCCAAGCAAACTTACAGTATTTCTACCGTATGGCAATGCTATAGATGGAGAATGGTCTCGGGAGAATATCAGCTTTCCGGTCAAGTAGGTCACTTATATACTTTAGGTGCATGTGAAAGCAGTGAGGTGTTTGATTGAGGAGCTCCATTAGATCTGATGGCTTGATATCACTTTTTCCAAGAGAGCTGTACCAAGCCATGATTTTTGAGCATGGGTGGCTGATGGAGAAGCAACAGTAGGACTATAGTACAGAGTCTGCGCTGCTCAAAAAACATGTGTTTGAAAAGGTCCAAGTTATTAGGGATTTGGACAAAAATCTGAGGGATGGTGCTGAGTTGCTGAGACCGAGGAATTCTCTTTCCTTTGCCTGTCTCTCGTATTTTGTGTCCAGGTCCTAGTGCAGTGCCCGAGGGTTGTTCTCTCACTGTGTGGGAGATGGATGTGGATGTGACGTGGTCTGATCCTTTCTGTCTGCTCCCAAGAGCCATCAAACTGAGGGCCTGAGACCCAGTGGGGCAGTGGGGGAGTCTGGTATCGCTCAGGGCAGAGCATCTGCAGCTGATTTATGGGGTGAAGCTGATGATCATTCCATCAAAAACTCCTTATCTCAAGGTTAATGCCTGATGAGAGGCGGATAAGGAACGTGTGTGAGATCATTGCAGCTCCGGGAGGGAATCCAGGAGGAGGGGGTGTTTTTCTGTGCAGTACAAAGGTTTGATAGACGAGGCAATGTTTAGCACTTGTAATCTTATCCTGCTTGACTGCTTTTCAAAAACATTTTACAGTTTTTTTCTTCTGCATCTAGAAACTTGGACAAACCAACCTTCCAAACGTAACCTTAAAATAGCTTCGTCAAACAAAACATAAGTGTAAGAAGTTTCCTGCCATTTCCATAACTACAAGCATATGATTTGCAGTTCATCTTGAGTAATGATGTAAGAAATCTGCCAGGAAAGATCCAAATGCTGTTACTAGGGTTCTTTCCTAACCATCTGCAGCTGCTGAGCAAGCATGACTGGCTGACAGTCTCGCTTACAGAATGCCCATTGACTTTGCAGGAAGAGTTTTGATAGGGAAGGGTGTGTTAGAAAGTGTTTATGAGGAGAAAAAGAGAGAATCTCAGAGGCTAACATCCCAGCTAATTAATTTATTTTTGGTCAATATTTAAACAAAATTCATGAGCATTGTTGTTGAGCTTTTCCAGGCAGCTTTGGCTTCCCTGAAATGAGTCATTTTGATAGAGACACTAAAATTTTCTTATGATGACAAAGAAAAACATGCAATAATTGCTTTGGTGCATCCTTGCCAAGGGTTTAGTTGCATGAGAGATGTATTCTTATTAAGCTTCCAAAACTGTGGATGCTGCTGTGCTGCCCAGATGAGGTTAGTAGAAAACACGTCAGCTCTCACCAGTGATGTTTATGTTCCTGCACAAACCTGCCTCTTTTCAGCACTGAAATCCTCTAACCAGAAGTGACTGGGGGAGGGGAGTGCAGCCTTATGCAGCCCTGAGAAACGTTTGCACTGATATGTTTGGCTAATTGTAAGATTTTTGGAGGGTCAGGGAGTTCAGTCTGTCCCGGTATTTGCAAAAAATGGCCATAATGTGACCTCACAGCTGTGCCAGGCCACTTGGTGCCATTTCATGTGCTAGGCCATGCAAAAGAGCATCCCAAACTCACGTTAATTTGGGATGCTTTACCCATCTCTAGATCAGAGGCATCACGTTAAACCAGCTATCAGCCTGGAATGTGACGTAACAACTAAGTGAAGTAGTTACTTAGGCAGGTCGTGTTTGTTATTGAAATTTTTAAAATTATTTTTAGGAACCTTATGTACCAGTGGTGCTGTGAGATTCTGTATATTTAATGATGTCAAAGGACAGCATTCTTAATTTTTCAGTTTATCCCTCTACTTTTCTAGTGAACCACTTAAACCCTAACTGACCTATGACTTTAAGGGCATTCAAAACAGCAATAGCTTATATCACACAGAACCTTTCCTTAAATTATACAGTGATGTGCAAGTCTGGGCAATGCTTTTCTTCTTGCAATGTAAACTGCAGCCCTTGCATTTCTGAAATATTGTTATGAAACAGAGCTAGTTTGTTCCCATTTTCAAAGCAAGGCACAAACAACCGGGTTTTACTCTTTGGAAAGTATGACAGGATATTATTCATCTGTTCGCTTTAAGCGATATCAGCCAAGTAAAAACTTTTCATCTTATTCTGTTTGAAGCTGGAACATGAGTGTGGAACAAAATACAATTTATTTAACAATGTACAAATAATTTATACAGCATTAATGCCTCTACAGAAGGTGTATTAAATATGTGCAATAATAATAAAAAAATATTGATACACCTTTTAGTTAACTGCAGAGTTTTCTAGAGCATGTTGCTTCCCTCCATGCTGTCACATACCCACATTCATTATGAGCTCAGCTCCCCATAAGCAACACCCTCCTTAACCCCAGATTTAGGTTATAAAAATGTAAGTGCATGATTAAAAAGTTAAGCATGATCCTTTTGGTGCAGCTTGTGAGAGAGCACAGGAGTCTCCCCAGGTGCCCAGTTGTGCCAGGGAACTTGCTAATGTAGAGGTGATGAGAGCTGAACAAGCAGCAGTTTTTCCTTGGAAGAGAAGGGTATAAAGCACTTGGCTGTCTGAACTAGGCAACATTGGCTGCATTTTGCCATCAGTACTCTGCTGATGGATATAAATCATTTAGATAAACAGCTCTGACGAGTCTAGTGCTATGGTAGACCATCTTCTTTAAGCAAGACAAAATGCCTTTCACTGTGTATCTGAAAAATATGCCTGGACAGTCTTCCCACAGAGCCAAAGATACCTCATCTCCACTTGGTGGATCTTAGAGATAGGACAGTATTTATTTGCTTTTGCTCTTCAAATTGGTTAATATTCATAAATCAGTCTGGCTTTGCAGGCACCCTTTAATCCCACACTGGGTTTACATCGCCATCTTCCAGTGTAATTGAATGTTATAATGTCCATTCTGTACTGCTTTTATTAATCGTTACTGCCTCTATATACCCTCCCCTATTTACATTGCTGTCACTTAGAGATTTGGTTGCCAAAATAATGGTAATCCAATGATCTTATCTAAGCAACAACCTAACAGGCCTAAGTGTATCTCTTGTAGTCGGCCAGTGTTGAAACAGGCACTGGAAGAGAGAGGAATGCTCCTACCTCTTATCTTTTGACACTGGCAGCATTTAGGACTTTCTCTTGTCTTGTCCTACATCTCTCCCTTGCCCATTTTCACTCAAGATATTAAAATTAGTCCTGTATTTATATTTCTTTCACATTGGGTACTCATGCAAATCCTTCTTAAAGGAAAAAGTAAAAAAGGGGGAAAAAAGAAAGGAAGAAATCCATGGGGTGTGGTAGAAGTGACCACACAATTACACCTTCTTTGGAGTAGGTATTTTTAGTACATTGGATATTGTAAAAATAAGTACAACATCATCTCACAAACTTAAATTTTCTTATTAATTGATTAAATACTTCTAAGGGAACTTACGTTAAAGCCTGTTTAAAAAGCTTTTGCTAAACTAAGTTCCTGGACGTGTTGTTGACATTTGCTGGAAATGTTGTTTAGATTCGGACAATTTCTGGTTATTTAGAAAAAGACTGGCAAAGAAAAATCACAATGTTGGGAAGCAGACTTTGATGGAGAATCTTGCAGAAATGGTTTGTGTTTACAAACCAGACTGCAGACCATGTTTGGATGATGTGGATGCTATGCAGCCCCTCCAGGTTTTGCATGAGCTGATAAGAAACAAATTGCAAACTGATTGTTATTGCTTTTCTGCTGCTGTGAGCTGCTTTGCCTGGTTTGCCCAGGGAGGCCTAAAAATCTGTTGCTGTTTCAAGTCAGAGGCAATTAGAAATCCTCCACGGTTTCAGGCTGCAACGGAAAGGCACTGCGCTGGGAGGCAAACCAACCTTTTGATTTGCTGGAGCCATCACACCATGAGCAGAAGAGATAAAGAGATCTCTCCTGATATGGCCCACGTAACTAACTCCTCTGGGATCCCAGGGCAAAGTCAGATTGTGGTCCTCCCTTCCTTTTCTTTCACTTTTTTATGTTATGTATCTCCCATAATAAAAAATCCTCTGGGAAGCTTCTATTAACGAATCACTGTCTCAGGCATGCCTGCTGTGGTCAATCCTGATGTGTGTAGCTGATCTTGTGATGGCCCGGAAAAGGGCCAGGGAGTTTGTGATGTGCAAGGAGCAGCAGACTTCAGTAACGAGGTAACTTGTACGGAGATCAGCACCTCCATCACAGGTACGAAGAAGAACCCCTGTGTTTTAACACCACAGTAGTGCAACAGTGCCAGATGCAGTGATGCGTGGCATTCCGGCCTCAAACTACTTTGCCTTTTCTGAATGTGCTGTTTCATTCACTGTACGACCTTTGCACGTGGAGCCATAAGCACTCTT
Source organism: Neomorphus geoffroyi (assembly GCA_033558235.1). Classification (NCBI taxonomy): domain Eukaryota; kingdom Metazoa; phylum Chordata; class Aves; order Cuculiformes; family Neomorphidae; genus Neomorphus; species Neomorphus geoffroyi. The sequence goes on along the minus strand of JAUMJM010000008.1, from coordinate 22,207,390 downwards.
TTGCATTCATGTCTATGTCTTCGATATGCCAAAGTCAGATGGGTTGAAAGAGAATATCCCAGAGAGAAGAGCAGGATCTCTCTGTGAAGTTAGGTAACACAAAGAAAGTCATGGGGAGGATCTGAGCAAGAAGCAAAGGGAAGGAGAAGAAGCATGAACTTGCACCAGCCGTTCTCTGGTTTAGGGTTTATTTATTATTTTGTTACCATTTCAATGTGTGAAAAACTGCTGGTGACCAAGGTCTGGGGCTTACAGATATTGCTAGCCCAAAACAAAAGAAAATTTAAGAGGGGAAAATTAACCCAAGAGGTGACAGTGAGTTCTTTGTCAGTTGTTTGCAGATTTTTTTGTGTGCTGTGACTTGATCTGCCCTTCTGGCTCTGTCTGGGTGACTCTTGTTGAGACCTCTGACCTCTTAAACTATATGAGAAGGACAGGGTCCTTTTACTCATACAGGTCCTATTCAGATGTACCAGAGGGGTAGGAAGTATCTTATTACAGCGCTGATCTTTCTATGCAGCCTCTGTAATCCATAGAAAGAAAGATGCTGGTCAAGTTGGGCTACATGGAGATCCAGTATATCACTGTTTATGCAGGCTTTAGGTTAGGTCACATTATGTTACTGAATTGGTGTGGATGTCAATCAAAACTTCAGTCTTCAGTGAACTTCGTGCAATTGCATGCTTAAAGACACTGAAGTATAGTGTACATTTAACCCATGGCACTATTATTGCATGAAGTTAGAAATATTACACAGTATCACAGTATTACAAGGTTGGAAAAGACCTTTGAGATCATCGAGTCCAACCTATGACCCAACACCAACACGTACTCATCATCTAAACCATGGCACCAAGTGCCTCATCCAGTCTCCTCTTAAACACCTCCAGGGACAGTGACTCCACCACCTCCTGGGCAGTGCATTCCAATGACCAATCACCCTTTCAGTGAAGAATTTTTTCCTAATATCAAGCCTAAACCTCCCCTGGTGAAGCTTGAAACCATGTCCTCTTGTTCTGTCACCGGTCACCTGAGAGAAGAGACCAACCCCTGCCTGACTACAACCTCATTTTAGGTAGTTGTGGAGAGCAATAAGGTCTCCCCTGAGCCTCCTCCTCTCCAGATTAAACAACCCCAGCTCCCTCAGTCGCAGGGGGAACTGCAGTGGGATCTAAAAGCATTCAGCAAGCTCCAAGATAAACATCTATGCTAGAAATATTTGAAGACCCAAACAGAAAGCAAAATGGAAACCAAATCTGAAAAGAAATATACTTAAAACACTACAGTGCTGTATCATCTATCTATCTATCTATTTATCTATCTATCTATCTATCATTAAAATCCAGTGCTTTCATTTCTCTTGTGTAGTCTTCACTAAGCAGTTGCCAGGGCTTTGTGGGGTGCAGGCAGAGGAAGAAGCAGGAGTTAGGTGGGGGAGAGCGCCTAGAGATCTGGCACTGGGAGGGGTGGCTGAGCTGCTGTGTGATTTTCACTGAGGTTGCTCCTGCAAGCTGGCTTCTGTGGGTTTCGCCTGCTGACTGCTTGCCTCTCTAGTTCAGTGGAGTTTAATTGATTAAATCCATCCCCAAACAGCAATGCCTAGGGCTTAGATTGACTTCCATTTAATCAGGATTTAAGCTGTCTGTAAATTTTAGCACATTGATTGTTGAATCAGGCCTATTTTACTTCCTGTTGGAGCCAAAGAAACCCATCCCTTTGCTGTGAATAGAATCACACCAGGACCATGAAGCAGATACACATCTGAGCAGTGATGCTGTGATCCGTTTACAAAAAGCATGCGAGGTATGCAAAACTTGAACTAATATGTAAAGGGAATCAATGATCTCAGCCGTGATCCTGAGAAACTGATACCTGTGTTTTAAAGCCAGCCGCCAAAGTGGCTGCCAGTTGGCAGCAGGAGGTGGAGAATGTGTTTAAGCTGTGTAGGAGCTCTGCATGCTATTGTGGGCTCCATGTCAGGCTACGGCTCTGGTTTTGGATGAAATGTTTGGCGAGCAGAGGATGTTCAGCCTCGACAGCAATCTGTTCCGCAGGATATGGTCTTAGATGGAGAGCTGGCCGCTGCCCACACAAAACACTGTATCTGGGGAGCAGTGTCTCAGGGAGTGTCTGTCTGGCAGAGCTGCAGCTGCATTTGAGGCAGTGTTTTCCCCAGAGCTGCCCTGGATATTGCTGGGTACAGCTTCAGTTGCCCATCGAGGAACAAACAGATGCCCGAGGAGGACCTAGATACTCAATGTAAGTATTTTCATCCTTAGCCTGCTCATTGAAAAGAGCTGCAGGAGTGAGGAAGGAGAGGAGACATCATGAAGAGATGCAGAGGCAAGAGGATTTCATGTGGCTGAAAAGCTGAAGGGTGATACAGAAATGGAGCCAGGGATTGAGATGTGGTCACTTGCTCATAGACAAGCATGTGCCAGTAATTTCCCCATAATGACATGATACCTGCCTGTGATCAGGACTTCTGTTGTGGGACCTGCTATTTGAGCTCCTGATAGCTGGCAGGACTAATAGATGAACCTCACGGCACAGTACCTCCCTTCCTTATTACCATGCCCTGGCAGAGCAGCTCTGGGAGAGGAGACCAAGGAACTCTATCCTTTCATGTCTCAGGGGTCCTTCAGATGCTCTTAGAAACATAGAATCATTTGGCTGGAAAAGACCTTTGAGGTTATCGAGTCCAGCCATACCTGTACACTACAAAACCATATCTCTGAGCATTATCTATCTCCTGTTCCTTTAATTTGATTTATCCTTCTGCTACATTATGGAGCTGATTTCCAAAACAATTCAAACTAGCTCTGCTGTATTTGAGCTACTAATGTCATGGTTTACCTCTGTGAATAAAAGGCAGGCATTCAGCCTGGAGGCAGAGATGGTGGGGTCCAGGCTCTCCTCTCTACTCCAGTTCTTCACTTTCTTAGATTATCGCCAAAATCTTTCTTCTCCGGGTGTTCCCATCCAGGTAAATTGGAGTCCTAATGACTCACAATTCTTGCTATGTGCAGCTATTGCAGTTGAATCTTCTTTTGTCCAAAGGTGAGCATCAGAGTGAGGTGAGTTTGCTTTGTATGTTAATCCCATTCTTCCTGGTTTTGCCCTCTCTATCTAGTTGTGTGTTTAAATCGCAATGCTTGGTCACCTTCATGAGCTATTGCTGTTAGGTGTAGTCCCTGAGTCAAATTCCATAATAAATAATAAATGTATAATAAATTGTGTCCTATTGGGGAATTTATTGGTTAGAAGGTGGAGCATTGACCTCCAGAGCCTGCAGTAGCTACTGTGTTTTTTCAGCTCAGCTGTCAGCTGTTTCATCTTCTCTTCAAAAATCAACAGAGTGAAAATAATTTCACCAGAGCTGACTCCATGCAGAAACACATGAATGTGGTTGTATGTCTCTGTTTACATCTTAGGGTATCTGTGTTGGCTGGGTAGTATCCGTTATGCAAGACATCTCAGCCTATCATCACCCTAGTTAATGAAAAGTTTAATTGGCACTTTAAAGGTTGTGCTTTTACAATTCAGGTTTTAGTGTACTTGAGAACATCTTGGGACCATCATCCAATGAAGCCTGGACCCTTTCCCCTTGATTTCTCAGTTGATGTGAAATGTCTGTGGAAAGAGGTTTCCATATCTGCCATCCCTCTTTCCCCCCCCCCCCATCTTCACAGTCATAAATTACAGCAGTTAATTCGTGGTGTCTGGCTTCTCCCTGTGAACACTATGTGAATCCTGGGACAGTGCTTTGGGGCTGGTAGCGGAGGAGTGCCGGGAGATGTTTGGGGTGTCCTGGAAGGCGCTCCTTGCACTTCTTCCCGTTAATCCCATTAGCTCGCCCTGGCCGCTGTGACAGGGCGCTGGGGAGCCCGGCTGGAGGCTGGCTGCTTGCTCACACAGCCATGCACACAATGAAAGGGTGACTTCAAAGAGGCTAAATGTAATTTGCATTTCCAAGCTCTTGAAGCCAAGGTCTTCAGGAGGGGATGAAAGTGTCTTTTGTTAAACTTAATGGCAGAGTTGATTAAAAAAGCTCTGATTTTTCCCTATTAATGGCATAGTCCGATTCCACTGTCAGGCTTTCTGCATCTCGGGGAGGATGAATTCTGCAAAAGAAAAAAAGGCACACAAAGAAGGTAAACTGTTGCCTACCCAGCTGTGATCGTACTTAGGGCATTATCATTTTTCTTGACTTGAGAGCCACGTACTAGCTGTCTTGGATGGGTACCAGCATCAATAGCAAAGATATTATTAGCAAATTTTCATTAGGCATCTACCTTTGGCAGAGCCTCAGCAGAGCCATGGTGCCTGCCTTCTCAGAAAATGGCTCTCAACTATCCCAACTGCCTCCTTGAAGCAAGAAAGTCACCGGGCTTATTCATGCAGTTGAGTGCTTGTTTCAGGGATCATGTATGCAAATGTATCCTCAAAACATCCATAAAACAATGTTGTGTGCCAGCACTTAGCTGTTGATTATCTGTCTAAAGTAAGCAATGACTGGTCTGATCTTCAGAGGTTTAGTAATTTCCTTTCCTTGGTTTGTTTGAAGAATATTGGCAAATAATTTCACATCTGGATTTATGTATTCAGTGTCTCCTATATTGCATAAAACAAAGTACCTAATGAAAGAAATCTGTCTATTTAACTCCTGTCTTTGCTTTGGTTCTGCTTTAGCAATAACTGTTACCACACTCATGTAAGATTGAAGAAACATTTCCTGTTTCAAGGGCACCAGTGATGGGAGTGGTTTGATTTTCTGTGTACACTTTAAATCCTGTCTCTGCTATCACGATTCTTCCTGCTGTGTTTGTCAATGTTATATACAAGTTTAGTTCAAAAATAGAAAACAGCATGTTAGCTGCATTAAATAAATGTAAACTTTTTTTTTTTCAGATAGTTTATGTTTTCTCTTCTAATCAGAGCTGGGTATATTCCTGAATACAGCCTCTCTCCTCATGCAAAATCATTTATTTCATACAACATTAACACATATTCTGTCTAACCTGAAATGCCACTACTTATTTTTACCAGGCGACTCAAGTTTTTCTAAAAAATAAATATTCAAGGTCTTGTTGAATGTAAGGATATAATCCTTATATCCACTTCAGCCTCATTTGTGAGATAACTGCAGACTACCTGCAGCAGTGTGGGAATCCATTAAGGTTAAAATCATCCAGAGCACAAAGCCGACGCCATGCTCCCTGCGCTACCTAAAGACCATATAATCCCTTATCACAGGCTCTTAATGGAGGGGAAGGCGGTATGTGGGCTCCTGCGCTGGGTGAGCATCACCCAGAACGAATCACAGACTGCAAGACAAACACAGGGAGCCCCTCACATCGACCTCTAATAATACAAGCGCCAGCTCCCTGTAGTGCCATTTTGTTGCATAGTTGCATGTGAAATATTTCACCCTTTTGTGTTTATGATTGATTTCAGTGATGAGTATGAAGAGGATGGGTTTTGCCAGCCCTACAGGGGGATTGCTTGTGCACGGTTTATTGGAAATCGAACCATTTATATGGAGTCTTTGCATATGCAAGGTGAAATAGAAAATCAGATTACAGGTGGGTAAAAAATGCACTTGCTTCTTTCCCATGAAGCTGTCTTTTCTCAAAAAGCTACTAGAGTTTTATAAACTGCAATACTGTTTTTATTTGCTTTTTATCCTCTCTTGCTGTGAGCTTCCCACCACAAAGCTCACCTGGAATTCCTGTGTTGTGTGGTGCCAGTGGAAGTGAGTCTTCTAAAGAGTAAGGATCTGAGCAGCCTTCATGTCCCTGCTGATCCAGCTCCCCCAAAACAAACTAAAAAATTGTTTTTTAAGGAGAAGAGGCTGTGTATCTACAGCTTCTGGGAGTGGCATAAAGCCAGGCTACCCTGTGCTGCTGTTACACAAGCAGATTTTAAAAATTAAGGGAGACTATACTTAGTTGATTATTACGTGGTTGAGATTGTTTAGGAGAGCCGTAGGTGCTAGAAGAGGCTACATAAATAATTCAGCATTTTTCATTGTTTCTGTGGGGCACGCTGTGCTGATGGAGGTGCTGGATTCAAGCTGCAGCCTCGTAAATATCATGATACTTCTCTGGATTTTATATACATGAACCTAGGCCAGATCCTAGCCAGTAATCATATGGTCTATATTCAGAATTTCTCTTGCTGTCAGAATATTCCAAATTTCTCTTCCCCCTAGAGTGTTCTTCCTTCGTTTTGTGAACTCTGTCAGCATGGCAAAAAAGTCTTTTGCTTTGCTCACGGGAAAGGCTAGTGATTTCTTTACAGCCAACCATTCATACTCTTATGCCATTTTGTTTTAAAAGTCATTTAGAATATTATGAAAGCTGTATTCTTTCACAAAGGTACTCATACTGTCATTCTGCAGGAGCTTTAATTTTTGCTTGTTAGGTAAAAGGCATCCAGATATTACATTGCTTTGCAAACCATTATAAATTATTTGGGGTAAAAAAATTATAATTATGTTTGGGGGTTTGGTAACATGCTTAACATTAATCTCTTGTTGAAAACCAGATGTATTTTCTCTGTCATCAAAATGAGTAGCGTTAATAACTTTTAATGTAATTAGTGCTCTGTATTTGTGAAAGGCCCGTTCATCACCTAAACATCTGAAAATAATAGTCGCAATGGGAAGTGAGGGTTATACTGGGAAAGCAAGAGCACAGGAGTAAAATTCCCACTGGGTTAAGTAAAATCCTTTTGTATATTTTTCAGCTGCCTTCACCATGATTGGCACTTCCAGTCATTTGTCGGATAAATGCTCCCAGTTTGCTATTCCTTCGCTGTGTCATTACGCCTTCCCCTACTGCGATGAGACTTCATCAGCTCCCAAGCCACGAGACCTGTGCCGCGATGAATGTGAAATTCTGGAAAATGTCCTGTGTCAGACAGAGTATATTTTTGCAAGATCTAATCCCATGATTCTGATGAGATTAAAGCTGCCCAACTGTGAAGATCTTCCCCAGCCAGATAGCCCCGAAGCTGTCAATTGTATCCGGATTGGGATTCCAATGGCAGATCCCATAAATAAAAGTAAGTGAAAGCTGTCTGTACCTCCATGTAAAATATACTGCTGTGACAAGTTTGGCTGTAAAGGCTTGTGCATCAAACTTGGAGCTAGAGCTGGGCTTTGCAGTCTTGCAGATTGCTGTGTTCTCCAGTCACCCCACTCGCACTCTTCTCCCCTGACTAGTCCGGAGTGGCCAGAAATTCACAAATACTTTTTCATTTCCTCCTTCAGCTGCCTGTGGGCTCACACTAAATGCTGTTTATTGGTTTCAGGTCTTTTCTTAATAAAAAGAAGTAGGAAACAAGGACAGTGTAAGCATTTGAATACCTAGAAACCTTGGTAGCTTCGGCCTCCCACAGCATCCCAGTGTACTCCAGCAAGACTATGGGTGCACTGTAGGGGTACTTGTCAGGAGAAACATTTGTAGGGGACAGGTCCGTGATGGTCTCTGCCTTATACAGCCTAATTTTAGGCATTGGCTATGCTTGCTCTTTGATCAGGCTGGACTGCAGCCTGTTCACAACCCTTAAACATCTGAATAGCCAAATATAAAACGTGGCTCCCACAAATTCTCCACGTTCATATGAAAGTAATGACTGCGATTCAGGTTCCCACTGTAGTTTTTACTTCTTTTGTGCATCCTATATTAAAAACACTTGGCATAAGCTGTTTTCATTACAGAATCATAAGCTTTAAATCCTCCCAGGAATGTGAATGCAAAGCAGGCCCTGCGTTACAGTCACAGCAAATTGGGAGCCCGTGCTCCCAAACTGAGTTTCCCAGCCCTGGGCCAGTAACAGTGTTCTAGGGGATGCCAGCAGTGCACAGTCTGGCCAGCTCACTGCTCCCAGGTGCTGTGGCCATCTACTTTACTGCCACCAACAATTGCCTTGGGTTTTTATGGTTTTTTTCAGATCACAAATGCTACAACAGCACAGGAGTAGATTACCGTGGGACGGTAAGCGTGACCAGGTCAGGGCGGCAGTGCCAGCCATGGAACTCGCAGTACCCCCACACCCACACGTTCACCGCCATCAGGTACCCCGAGCTCAACGGGGGCCACTCCTACTGCCGCAACCCAGGGAACCAGAAGGATGCCCCGTGGTGCTTCACCTTAGATGAGAACTTTAAGTCTGAACTTTGTGACGTCCCACCATGTGGTAATTACTGACCTTTTTTACATTTTGTTTTGGAACACAGACGGGAACTGTTTTGTCACTTCCATACAGCTGTCCTGCAAAACGGGAGCTCGGGGAGCTGTTTGTTTTTTGAATCCCTAACAAGAGATCTGCAGGAAAAGCTTAACTACAGTGTCTGTAGCTAAAGCCACAGCATCCCCACCTCAAGGAGACCTTTGAGCACTTACTGGCCAGGCAGCTGGCAAAGTGGTGGCATGAAAATATTTGACTAGGGAACACTTGAGCACTCACCAGAAGGTGGTGAAGCAGCAGCGTGGTGCCAGCTCAAGCGTTGCAAGTTTTCCAGGTTGCTATTACAATCAATACAACTCCTTAGTCCAAATGAAATAGGATCATGGAAGTTGCACTGTTGACGCTGATTCACAAAGTGGTTATAAAAAGTTCTCCATTTTGCTTGACTTTGCTTGACTTATTAAAAACCATTTTAATAAATGCATGCCTAGCTTAAAAGACCTCAGTCCTTGTTTAAAAAATAGAGATGATCTCGCCAGATCCTCTTAGCTGCACTTTGTGTTTACAGAACTGTCCTGTGCATTTTGGTTTTGCAAAATGAACAAAAATGGAGATTCAGCTCTCTCTTTTATTCTGCTTTTCTGATACCTGGTGGAAAGGGATGGAAGACCTGAACAAATGGTTCCCAATTGTTTTATCTGCATTTAGAAATAACAATATTGATAATGTGCCAAGGAAAAAGTACAGTTATTGGCATGGACATGCCAGAAATGCACCCAGAAATGTTCTGGAAATTCATGTTACAAAGTTTCACACAAAATTTTATGTTGTGTGCCAGTCATCACAGTAACATTACCTTTCCCCTTGGAAAGGAGGTAGCTTTTGATGTTACTGTTTGATAGCCAGAACCAAATTAAATTATTTCTGGTTATGGTTATGAACATTCCTGCAGTGAGACATGTTCTGAGCCTGCTCCAAAGTCTTTTTCAATTAATGGAAAGATGGTAATCGATGCCAGAATGGGATCTAAATTATAATCTTACTGAAAGAGTAAATCAGGAGAAAGGCAGACAGTCTGGGCTATATCATGTACATCTCAAACCCTCTCTAAAATTCACAGATGCTTTTTAGAGCTTGGATTGCGCAAGCTCAGGGGTTTCTGCGTGTCCACCACCAGCGATGCTCTTGAGCTTTCTGTACTCCTCTGCACTGTCGCTGGACAACCTTTCAACTCTGTGCATTTTGTGGTTTTCACAGCTTCTGGATAATTGGGTAATTAAGAGCTGATGGGGGAGCTGTGAGGCAGGCTCCCTCTAGATGGGCTCTGAGATCCCAGGACTGACTCAGACTTTTGATCTGAAATAGCTGAAAGCATGATGCTTTTGGACATGTTGCAAAAGTCTCTGATTTGAATGTTTTACTAGGTAATAAATGAGATAAGCTGGCTGAGTCAAAGAATTCCTGGCAAGGGTTTTAATTACCTCTCACCATTGCCTTAAATGGTACTCACTGTAGAGCTGCATTATATTCATTATTATTCTAAATACAGAAAAATAGAGCTATATCAGGTGAGTAGTAATCTAATTGTTAAGTGCTAATCTGCATACTAAAACCAAAGTCTCTGTGAGACTTGCATTCTGCTGGTTTTCCACTGGCTGAAAGAGCCATTTCAGGCACATTTTAATAACTATTGTGCATTCTGCCTCACCAGGACATCCCTAGATGGGAAATGGATTTAATTAGCCTGGCTCCCAAGAAACGTATTAACCTAATGAGGCTTCACAGCAGGGGCTGCTACTTAATAAGAAAAATAATTCCTTTTGACTGGAGTAGCTCAGGTGATGAACTAGTGCCCAGGTCTCTGTCTGCCTTGTGCTGATGCTTTCTTTTTCTTTCTTCAACTGTATCTTTCAGTTGTCCCACAAGCCACAACAGATTCATTTCATAAAAGTTTGTCAACCTGAATATAGGAAGATGTGAAACATGGAATAATTCAGGCGTGAGGTTTAGCAAAGACAATCATAAGAAGGTTTTGAAGAAGAGAGGAAAGGCACTGATTGTGTACCCATGCTAGAGGGCAGCAACTCATGAAGGAAACGTGCAGTGGGTCTCTGCTGGAGAGCTGGATGTTGACTGAGGAGAGGGTGAAAGCACACAGTGCCCTTCTGCTGGGCATAGGGAGACTGTAATGAAAACAGTGCTTTAGTCTTCTCTTGTTTTCCAAAGGCCATGGAAATATTTAGACTATATTTCCTCTCAATTAAAAAACAGATGACACAACTTATTCTAAAAAGAGTGGTCAAAAAGTAGTGTGGAGGGAGGAGGACAGTGCGAGCCAGTAAGAGGAGAGGGGTTATTCAAAGTGACATCCAGAGCCATTTGAACTTTGCCTCTGTTACAATTTGAGTCAAGCCCAAGCTTCAGATCAAGATCATGTTTAGTTGAATGCATGAAAGATATCTGTGTGGGCTCCTAAGCACTTCTACAAATTCAGCCTGGAAAACACAGACAAACAAACTGAAATGATAATAATAGGAATAATAAAATGTTCCCATCTCTGCCAGAATCCACTAAGCCTAATGCTGCCACAGACATTCTCCGTCTCCCTCAGAAACAACCAGGCTATGGCCACTAGTCCTGCAGCTCAAGAAACCTGAAAGTTCTCAGGGTTAGTGTGTTAATCCATGTGTAACTGTACCGTAAACTTCATGAATGCTTCTGGAAATACCAGAGCAAAGCAGGCTTCAGTGTCCCCATGCAAAGAGCAGTCTGACTGGAAGGTATGTCCTTGTCAACGCAAGCAGGTTCTGCATGAATGCGAGGACGTGAGCTCCTTCCCGAAGCCTCTTTCCCTTTCCCCACTGCTCCTTTCCTAAGTGGCGTGCCCTATGAAACCAGAGCCAGCTGGAGGGAGGTGAATATCTGATGTTCCAGCTATGCCTTGCTGGGCACTGGTAGAAGAGGGTTTCTTGTTTCTAAAATTAATTACTCACTCCCTAGCTGTGAAGGGAGCTGCCTGTGGAGGGAGCAAGTATTGCAGCTAGCATTCACACTGTGTTAAATAAACCAACTTCCCATCCTCTTCTGGATCCTTCTTTCCTCATCCATGCTCTAGTTTTCCTTTCAGGTATCGCTGTCCTTTGTGCCAGCATTTGCCACCCTGCTCAGATGCCACACTATTAGTTGGTAGAGGGATGGGTTTTCCCTTTAACCCGTTAATCAAATTAAGACCAAGTCCACAGTATGTAAGATTTTTGGTTTTAAGATTATGCTACAGATTTTTTCTGTGTTGAGGCTTTTTGAACACCTTTCCTGACTTTCTGGGATAAAATAACAGGACTGCTTTCTCTATTTCTTGCCATTTCCATGCATTTCCTCCCATTTCTGAGGTGTTCTCTATTTCTTCTGTTCTAGAATCCCTAATCATCCTGCTCCTACACCTAAACCTAACCAGAAAATATGTCCTCAGTTGCACGTGTTGTTTGTTCCAGTGCCCTAGGTGGCCAGACAAATGCTTTGGCCAATGCTAGGAAATGCTGAGAACAGGCAACTGGAAATAAATAGGGGGATAAAACTATCCTTTTTAATGGCTCCCCAGATTTTTGATGGATTAAAGTAACTATGGCACTGAAACCTAATATATACATTAAAATAAGAAGTCCATAATCCCTCCAGAGTCTTTCTTCCATAAGCTATTTTAGAAGTAATCTTTTCTGTGGACCTGTATTAGACCATTACTTCATTTAATGTTAAGCAATAGCCACTGTACAGTATTCAGCTATTGCATGGCCATAAGTAGGTTTGAGCTGACATGCTGCAGGGAAAATTTTTGTGGCCATTCTGTGTTCTTACAGAAATGTTCCTCAACAAAATTAATTGTTCTGATAATAACAGCATTCAAGGTGGATTGTCTTAGTATTACCTGGGTGTTTTATTCTTCTTAACGCTTCTTGTTGACCCAAGGATGTATTACAATCTGTGGGATACTTAATTCATTATTTTGTTTTCTTTTTTCCTGAACCAGATTATAAGGATTCCAAGGAAAAGAATAAAATGGAAATCCTATATATCCTAGTGCCAAGTGTAACTATTCCCCTGGCCATAGCCTTGCTCTTCTTCTTCATCTGCATCTGTCGCAACAATCAGAAGTCATCCTCCCCTCCCGTTCAAAGACAGCCTAAACACGTAAGAGGACAAAATGTAGAGATGTCAATGCTCAACGCCTATAAACCAAAGGTAATCCCTCATTTCTGCTTAAACATTTGCTGTCTATAAAGGCAGGGAGTGAAATGCTTTGATCAACTCAGTGCTGAAGTATTGAGCTGATTTCCATCTTGCAGTTTCTCTTGGTGCCTTTAGCTCTAATTTTTGTAAGGACTTTTCTCAGCAGCAGCACAGCAAGTGTGCTGGACCCTTGGAGGTTAATTCCTGTGTGTCCAAGTATCTGGATAAATAGGAGCTGGAGTTTATTTGCCGTAAAGCAACCCATTACTGAAGCATTTCGAATTTCCCTTATTTAAGTTAGAAAGTAGTGTAGATAAAGATCTAATTCAGCTTTTTCTCAGGAGTTTTTTCATGGGTCTGCTGTAGTTATATGTCATCTTTCACTCAGCTGATGTCACTTTGGAAAGATTTGTTCCTTGATTTTTCAGGCTTACTCATTCTCTCAGTTAAAAAGAGAAATTACCCAAACAGAGCCTCAAAAGTCTGCCGGCAGTTCTGGCCAGCGCAACTGATGCATAGCGAGTCTTCTTACTGGTGTTGGTTTGCTTCACTGTAGCTCCAGGTTCAAGAGGCATTTTTTAAAATCATTTAACATTTAAACTTTATCAACCTTGAACTCCATGTTTATTGGCATGGCAACTAATCTGCCAGCCTGTGTGGATCACCCACTTCAGGGCTGTAACTGCCTTCTGCCACCTATGGGCAGGATAATGCCTTGTTGGAAAGAGCATTTGCCTTGGTTTTCACTCCATGCCAATTCTCTTAAGCAACTTGATGGACATTGTTCTTTTGAAGTGTTTCAGAGTGGAAATCAATATCTGCACGCCAATTGGAATAGAAACTGTGTCAGCTGTAGTATCTGAAATAGTCAGGCATGCCTTTGAGATGGCTGTCATTTTTGTTAGAAAATGCTGTAGGAAAATTAATCCAAATTCTGATTTTATTGAGTTTCAGCAATATAAACTAATCTTCAAATATTGCTGCTGTAGGTATTCTTTCAGCAGAGCTAGTCAGCATCATGAAAGGTTACAGCTGTATTTCAGAAGCTATGTTCTCCATCTCTGAATAAGTTCTGGAGTAGTTTTCTTCCTAAGTTCAATACAGCAGCTATGGAATTCCGCTGGCACTTGCTTTTAAATGTCCAGTTTATAGAATTAGGCTACCAAGAGTTAATTGTGGCAGCGTACGGAAAACGACTTTGAGTAGCTGTATCCTGTGAGATCCGGGGAGTGCACTACAAGGGGCAGGGATGGATAGAGCTGAGCTGCCGAAGCAGTAGTTGCACTTTCGGGGCTGCCACCGCATGTGTCTGTGGAGCCGCAGTCTCAGTGCAGCAGAAATGGACACAGAAGTGTCACAGAGAAAAACTCCACCTCACCACCAGCTCACAGTTTTTAGTCAGTGATGAAAGTAAACCCACTGTGCAGCTATGCTGGAAAAGGCAGTGCTGCTTTTGTCCATTGGTGGTCCAGGCTGCGTACAGAAACATTCTTACATGGCGTAATGCTAGCACTGGGTTTAAATAGTGTTACAGGTGCTGGGGGCTGATGTCGTGATGCCAGCAAGACTAGCTGTTCAAGGTGGTCAGACAGAGTCTGTTGTTATATTTTAACTTCCTCAGTTCCCCACACACTAGCCCAGTGAATTTATCTTGATTTTCCTTTGAAGTTCTTAATTTCAACTTTCATGTACGGCTTAGAGGTAGCCGTGTATATAAATGTTGGTAATAGTGCAAAACCCACTAATTAGGTGTCAAAACTACATCTTGCCTTCAACCTTCATGGAATATTTTGTTAAATTTGGATTTGCTTCTTGGTCCCTGTTCTACTAGATACTAGGTACAGTCCCGGCTAAACTGGAGATAATGGGAATGTCAACATCATTTTAATGTCACATTTTCTACCTAGACTGCTGACACACTGATGCCTTATGCACATGACATAGGAAAGAGAGAAAAAAAATCTTGCCCAGAAATGTTTGCAAATATAGACTGCACTGTTTTCTTTTTAGTTTCAAAGCTCTATGCTGCAAAAATGTTTTCCATCTTATTTATGCTAATTCTGTATTTTCCCACTGAGAAGCCCAACCCTGCCTGTCTCATGTGTTTTTATTGCCTTTCAAACAAAATTTTAAAAGAAAGGAAGTAGATTCCTATTTTTAAATAGTGTGTCCAGTATTAACGTCAACTTTGGGTAAAAACATGCTTAGGCTTCAAGCTCCAACTGAGGTAGATGTGAGTTTGCTTCTACAAATAAAAATGTTAGTGTTTCATCCAAAAACCTGTTTCAGTTATAAGGGATTTTAATTGCCTTCAAAAATATAATAAACTAAACTCATCTTGTCATTCACCTAATGGAAGGAGCCGATAAAGAGATAGAGTCAGTGGGCTTTGCTCTTACTGCTCTGCCTTTGTACTCGGTTTACTTTGGCATGCTGCCTCATGTGTATTTTACACTTCTTTACATTTTGTACACCAATGTATGACAAATACTTGTCAAACAAAAACTAAGCAGATTTATAACTGCTTAACTTGAAATGAGCCCTTCCTGCCAAAACTTTATGACTTCATTTTCTTTCATATTTTTCCACTAAGTTGGTTCAAACAGACGAACTCAGCCTCAGGTCAGACAGAGGTCATTTCACTTTCATTACTAAAATATAATTTACAATATGCCAGACCTAAACAAGTTTTAGCCTAAAGGATTTGTATAATATAAACCATCTGTTCCTCAACAATATAGCTAATTTCCTGCCATCACTGTACAGTCTACTGACTGCCTGCTTAAATGGCTTTATTATCATTTTTGTTATTATTACTGTTATTACTACTAATGCTGCGTTTGTCTAGAAGTCATAAGTGGTAAATGCAATTAGAATTCATTTATTCTAAACTGTCCTTTTTTAATGATTTTTTAAAATGTCAGTTCTTTTCCTATATTGCTACTGTAAAGCTGCTGTTATTTCAGGAACACAAATGCTAATGTTTACACTAATTATGAAACACAGATCCCAAACTCTTTAAATTACTACTGATGGTTATACTGAGGACCCTAAATGAGTGGGTTTGGGTTTAGGTGTTACAAGCACACATGGAAGTTAACATTTGATAATAATACACCTTGTTATGGCCTAAGAGTGAATATATGCAGCCAGAGTAACAACAGAGTTTTAAAAAAGCGTACATTTCTTCCTTGACCACTATCTCATTTTTCCAGCTGACTCTGTCCTGCATGTTTCAGGATTGAACATTCAGTCAAATGTGAAATAGTCTCTACTGTTCATTGAAGGCTTACTAGCAAAGTTGAGGAGGAATTGTCTACAAGGACATAATTTTAAAAAAAACGTTTTCTGCTAAAACTTTAGGCCTAGGCCCAGAGAACACTTAAGTGTGTACTTAGGTAAAGTACACGAATTGCCTCAGTCTCTCAAATTAGTCAGATTCAATTTTAAGTGTATAAATACCTAAGCTGAAGTATGTAAATGCCTTTGCTGAAATGCTGATGGTTCCTGCATAAATTTAGATTTAATACTTACTACTTTTATCTGATCTTGTGTAGAGGGTAAAAAGTAATCCTAAATTTAGGTTTGGAGTATGGTGCCCAGAGCTGAGGTGACACTCAGCCCTGAGCTTTGCCGCTGTTGGGATACTGTTGTTGTGCCTCAGGCTGTATCTTGCCTGGGACTGATGCTCTCATACCACTGCCCACATCTCATAGGGCTGAGCAGTATTGTTGCCATATGAGGGTGCGGCCCAGGGATTTCCTGTGTTAGTCTGCTTGGCTTCCAGACATCCTATGCGAAAAGACATTTTACTTAAAAATATGTGGTGTGGTCTTGGTTTTCTGACATATTTTTGCTGTTGTTTCTTTAACAGAGTAAGGCTAAGGAGTTGCCTCTGTCTGCTGTTCGTTTCATGGAAGAACTGGGTGAATGTGCTTTCGGCAAGATCTACAAGGGACATCTCTACCTTCCAGGCATGGATCATGCTCAGCTTGTGGCTATCAAGACACTAAAAGACTTTAACAACCCCCAGCAGTGGACAGAGTTCCAGCAAGAAGCATCTCTCATGGCCGAGCTCCATCACCCTAATATTGTTTGCCTCTTAGGTGTTGTGACCCAGGAACAACCTGTCTGCATGCTTTTTGAGTATATGAACCAAGGAGACCTCCATGAGTTTCTTATCATGCGATCACCACATTCAGATGTTGGATGCAGCAGCGATGAAGATGGGACTGTAAAATCCAGCCTTGACCATGGGGATTTCCTGCATATTGCAGTCCAGATTGCAGCAGGGATGGAGTACTTATCAAGTCATTTTTTTGTCCATAAAGATCTCGCCGCTCGTAACATTTTAATTGGAGAACAACTTCATGTGAAAATTTCAGACCTTGGACTCTCAAGAGAAATCTACTCGGCAGATTATTACAGAGTTCAAAACAAGTCTCTCTTGCCGATTCGCTGGATGCCACCAGAGGCAATTATGTATGGCAAGTTCTCTTCCGATTCAGATATTTGGTCATTTGGAGTTGTTTTATGGGAAATATTCAGCTTTGGACTTCAGCCATATTACGGATTTAGTAATCAAGAAGTCATAGAGATGATCAGGAAAAGGCAACTGCTGCCGTGCTCTGAAGACTGTCCTCCCAGAATGTATAGCCTGATGACAGAGTGCTGGCATGATCTGCCATCCCGGAGGCCACGATTTAAAGAAATCCATGCCAGGCTGCGCTCATGGGAGGGTCTTTCAAGTCATACTAGTTCTACTACCCCCTCTGGTGGGAATGCCACCACTCAAACGACTTCCCTCAGCGCAAGTCCCGTTAGTAATCTCAGTAATCCCCGGTACCCTAACTACATGTTTCCAGCACAAGGTATACCACAAGGCCAAATTGCCGGGTTCATCGGGCCCCCAATACCTCAAAACCAGCGATATATCCCAATCAATGGGTACCCGATTCCACCAGGATATGCTGCTTTCCCAGCTGCCCACTATCAACCGCAAGGTCCACCCAGGGTAATCCAGCACTGTCCTCCACCAAAGAGTCGTTCTCCAAGCAGCGCCAGTGGATCGACTAGCACAGGTCACGTCACTAGTTTGCCATCTTCAGGATCCAACCAGGAAGCAAATATTCCTTTGCTATCTCATATGTCAATTCCTAGTCATCCGGGGGGAATCGGTATAACAGTGTTTGGAAACAAAACTCAAAAACCGTATAAAATTGACTCAAAGCAGCCTTCCCTATTAGGAGACTCTAGCATCCATGGACCTAATGATTCAGTGATTTCAGCTGAATTGTAAATAAGTGGGGCCTTTGTAAATATAACTATTTACAATACAAACTAGAAAGTCGTAGAAAAGATTTATATTCAAATATTTTATTAAAGATTTTTCTGGTTGTTTTAACAGACGTCGCAGCAAGTATCTTCTGTGAAGTTTAACTGCTTAACAGGATGGGCAGACTCAACCAGACAAAGATCATTGTGGTATGAATACTCAACTTTGTGAAAGGACGCATTTTTTCTTTAAGTGCCCCCAACAATTCAAAAAGGGGAAGGGGGATTATTTTTTTTTAAATAAAAACATTTTATCATATGTTTTTTTCACAGCTTTTTAGACCTCTGATGTGGTTTAAATCGCAGAAGCTTTTTTATACTGAAAACATATTTTAATAATTATCTTTTTCTAGGAGATACAAATATTTGGAGATCTTGCTGGGTGTGCAATTTCAGTTCAAATACCTAGGTACAATACTTGTAAATTTTGCAATCAGGGGTTGTGTTTCAAATATGTGATCTGAGAGCTGGATACATTACTTCAGGTAGGACTTTGGTCTTTCTTTAAGTTGGGAGTCTGAGTTTGGATTCAAACCAAAAAGAGTCAATTATATGACAGCACAATAACTTGAGTTATCAACTTGCAGTCTACAAAAGTCATCTGCTGTTGGCTGCTAAAGATGGCTGGAGTTCTAAGCAATTGCCTTAAAGGAAGTAAAATTGAAGTGTTTTAATTTCAGAACCTGAATCAACATATTCAAAGATAACATTTCGTAATCTTTATAGGTAGTTAAATCAGAAATTTTATATCATCTTGTTGCTATGCAACTTTTTAATGGAAAGGCTCCAAACAATGATTTTATATATGACAATCGGTTTTCCCAGGAATATTTATTGTTTCAGATCAATGTGTAATTTCAGAGACTATGACTCCAGTAACCCTGAATAAAGGGAAGCTCACATTCCATCAGGCAGCAAATCCATTGATAGCAATTTTGTCTATCAGTTCTAATAATGTGAATTAGTGTTAACTTTCAACTTAGATATACAACATTTGTATAATTACTAAAAAATCATTCAGGTATAAGCAATCTAGATTATTCATTTGAAACCACTTTAATGAGTTACAAAAGTGCTGTGTACATTACAGTTTTTCACCAGCTTTTTTGTACTGAATAGTATTTTTATTGTACACAGAACAAAACCAATCTTTTGCTCAGTTGACAGTGTTGTATAATATGACTTTATTTTTTATCTTTTTGCACAGAAGTGTGATAATGTTTTGTACAGCAGAAGTGAAAATACATCTCTGCATTTTATATCTTGGTCTGTTTCTTTTTATTTTTAACCTGATGTAGATGTTCTTGAAATATATTATGGTGATATTCAGCCACTACCTTATACAAATATTTTTCTTTATTTTCACTGCATGCATTTAATCACTGTATTACTTGATGATTGATTTATTAATTATGGGCATTTCAATTAGGCAAGCATGAAAATGTAATAACAAAGGCTATTTTATAATTAAGATACGTGCATTTTTGTATTTCACATGCCAGAGATGATATTAAACACTGATTATTTTATGCTGCTGTTTATTAAAAAATTGTTTTAATGTAAATGTATAGGTATTTCCTCCATCTTGATATAAGGCATTTGAAAAGTTTCATTTTTAACTGAGTACTAAAATCTGCTCACTCGGCTCAGGTTGGGAGTTTGCTGAAATGCTCACTTGAATGAGGCTTAAGAGTGTTGCAAATAATATTTGCAGACAGATTACTTAGGGGTAACGTACAGAGGCATAAATGAATACTTGACCAAATATTTGCAGACCACACAAAAGAAGTGGGATGGCGTCATGAGAATGATGCATTTTTTGCTGTGATCTCATCGGTGCAGTTAAGCTTCATACCAAGGGCTAACACCACCCTTTCAGCCCCTCATTTAAGTTTTGTCTCCCGCTGCATCATATGAACTTTCACGTTGCGTTGTATCACTGCAGCGCCTGGAGCTGTCAGGCTTCCTCTCCATTGCACAGGTGTGAACCTACTTGCAGATTAAGAACAGTCAGTAATTATATAGGGAGGACTTTTGTGACTTCTGAGATCCTTTATGAATCTGAGATGTCAGCCTCCATCTGGATTAAATTTTGGTCTGGATCAGTGATGAAAATACCTTGTATGTTAGCTAAAATATAGTTTTGACTGAAGATTGAGAGAATAATGACAATGTATGGACTTCTATATCTGTGTCAGATCACCAGGCTCTGAAATGCTAATAAATTACTTTAGAGCAAAGGTGTTTTACAGGAATGGATGAGATGTTTTTTCTCCATAGCCATAGCTATCAACATAACCAGAGGCTGGGGATTTGCTCTTTCTCACTCAGCTTTGCTGCATTGGCTTGTCCTCTTGTTCAACAGACAGTAACTGTATTGTTGTTCTTGATCCATCTTTTCTCTCATCTTCTCTTGAATAATTTTTTGAGTGATTGCATCAGTGCCAACAATTCTTTTGTGTCTTAAGCATGAAATGCACTGAGAAGGAAGAAGCCCTTCTTTTTACCCATTTTTTCCTTAACCTGTACCATTAAGGGCTTGAAATGTCAACAGTGTCAGTTCAAAGATAGTCTGTCACTTCCTAAGTACCTGGTTTCAGAAACAGAAGAAACTGTGTGCGGACAAATGTGTCTGCGATTCTTAGGTTGCCATTATGGCAAAATCTTCAGTTAAAGAATATGCTGTAAATTAAGTCAATGGAGAAATAAGAATCTTTGCACTGTAGCTGACACACAGAAATTTGTGCAAAAATATGGCTAAAAAAGATATTGAGATATCATAGTCAGTGATACCAGAGTATTTGGTCATCAGTGTTAAGCAACAGCCTTTACTGAGTGAATGTGAGAAGATGGAAATACCTACAGAAGGCTCTCTTTTCATCTGCACAGCCATGGAACCAGGTCAGAAGGCTTCTAGGCAGGTGTTCTCTGCCCGTTGGGAATGCAAGTGATCTGTGTCCCATCAGGTCACATCTGAATATATTAGATCTAACACCATAGTTGGCATTCTGTAAAAACAAGCACGAGCCACACTTGAGTCAAACTACCCTCAGGTGACTTCCATGCACACTTACCTCCTATGGAACTGCCATCTTATGGAGGTAAGCTTAGCTGTGAATTTGCATCCTTAGCTTTAATCACCCTGATAGGAAAGCAGTAACCTAATACTTGCTGGAGCAGCAATGGGAGTCATAAAATAGCCCTTGACACTCTTTGTGGTTTTATATTAAAAAAACCCAAGAGCTAAAGTGCAAGCCCACTCACACCTCAGCTTAGTTATTTCCTTTACTTCAAAATAAGCTGGGTCTTTAAAGGTAAAATAATTTTAGAGTCACAGATGTAAACCAGCACAGAACAATATACCTGAAAACTCTTGCAAAGACTTCTTCCTGCTCTGCTCTCTCTTCCTCTCAGCAGGCAAAATTTGTGAACTGTGAGGCTGAAATCACAGCCTTGGCTTGCAATAGATGTGTAGGGAACAAATCCTAACGCAGGGAGGCAAGAATTCACCAGGGAGAGACCAGAGGAAAAAAATATTCTAAAAACCAGTTAGATAATGTGGAAAATAAGTGTTGCCAGAAATCAAGAAATTAGTCCTCAGGTGGGAATGAAGACATATAGATGAAAGTTATTTTCATGGCAAACAAAAGCAGAGAGAATTTTCCAGATTCCTAGTACTACATGCTAGAATCATCATCCCTTCTTTCAAAGCGATGGGATGGCCAAGACTGTTGGAAATGCAGTAACGGATTGAGAAGGTCTAGAGGTTTGGAAAGAAAACTCAATAAACACTGTTTAGTAAGCCTTCAATATGGAGAACCTCATTCCCTCCAGGTAAGCTTGTGTTTCTGTACAAGAGAGTAAATATCTGCTGATTTAAAGACCAAAATGCAGAGACTGAAATGGAGATTTGTATCCTTTGGTTCCTCAGAGGAGTGATTGCAGTGGGTTTCTCCATTTTCTGTGTTGAAAGCAGAAGGTAAAGCAGAGAACTACTTGTGCAGAAATCTGGGCCAGGAGTCTCAGAAATACCAGCTTACATTTATCCAGAGCATGAGAAGCTGTCAAAAAGGAATCTATTATTTGCTCTTCATGAATAAGAACGTCCAAGAATGCTGCAGGCTTGGAAATGCTCTATTACATTTGCTTGTTGTTCCAGTACTGTTTTGTAATGTACCAGGAGAGGGCTAAAATGTCCCCCTAACTCAAAACACTCCTGGCAGTAAGACAGGCGATACAAAAACTACCCTGAGTACAAATATGTGCTGTTCCTTATGGACCCAATACTAAGGAATGAGTTCCTTCAACATCTCTTGTCTCTAGTTACTGTATTTATCAGAAGGTATTTCGCTCTGTGGCAGGATTCACTCTTTTCATGATGTCTGAGCGTTGTCTTTGTCTCCTCACAAAGCAGAGTCATTTGACCAAAAGATACCTGTTTTCTTCTGTTTTGTACCATTAGGCCTAGCTTGGTTGAGGTAGACCAGGTGCAGCTCAGGCCAGAAGAGAGAAGCTACATAGCCGGGGCTGCTTTTAGGAGGCACTGGTCAGTGCTGGTGGGAAGAGGGTGATGGGCTCAGCCACCCGCCGTCCCCTTGTGCGCTGTGTCACACTAGGTGTTAGGGACACCAAAGCATTAAGGTAGCTGTGACCTTATCATCCATCCTCCCCATCCAAGTGTAATATAGCAATGACTGGTTATAAATTATATATGCTAATTATAAATTCCTGAACACGACAGAGCTGCAGGTAGGGAGAGAGGGTAATCACTCTCCTCTTACCAAAATCTGACAGGAAGTCCAGGTTTGCAGAAAAAAAAAATCTTCTCATTGTTCCTTATGGCTTGCCATAAAACACATTGAAATCCACAGGAGCCTTTGTGTTGATTTTACTGGTGTCTGAATGAGGGATTTTAGCTCCTGGAGAGTCCTTAGGAGTCTTAATAACTTGATAAAACCCTTAACCTCTATTCTGTACCTATGATAAACTTGATTTTGCAGCACCAGTTCACAAATAGTTCTGATGCATTCTCAGAGTGTGTTACAAAGCAGGTGCCCAAGCCAGCAGAGAGACACATTAACACATTTGTTCTAAAGAACAATTTTGTTCAAAACTGACTGTTGTTCCAAAGTACATTAAATCAAAAAAGGTCAGTATTTTTATTTGCCAGAAAAAAAATACAGTATCTTTACTGTATGTTACATTAAGCAGTATTTCTTTAGGCTATGAATTCATCATCATTCTGTGGTCAGGGAATGGAAATTTAGCCGTGCTAAGCTAAATTTCACCAACTCTGGTTCCACTGGAGAACCTCAGTGGAAAAACAAGGCAACTGGACTTCTGCCTGGGTGAAGTGGTGGGGAACAAATGTCTTCTGGAGGGAAAGCACTAGCTCTGTTTTGAAGGAGCACCTTTTTTGTGTCCATAAAATGTACATACTGATTGCTAAATTCTCCTTCCCAGCTATCACAAGGTCTTTGTGGTAAGTAACCTCGCACCTTTATCCCAGACATTTCTTTTGCCTGAGACAGAGCCAGCACATTTATTTCAGTGAAAAGAGAGTAGTCAAGTGATTCTTGGGGTGCTGGGACCAATCTTAAAGCATGTAGTCACCCAAACCACATCCTCGAGTTCTGTGAGAGCATGCTTTCTTTCAGCTGCATCTTCAATGGTGATTTTTTTTTTTTTTGTAGCCCCAAGTCTGCTCTTTCCATGGCCCTGAAAGCCGCTCTTAAAGATGTGATGTCCATGGAATCTGAGAAGCAATTTTTATCTTGCTGTGGGCTGTCTTTTATAGGAACGGAGAATATTGCCCCCAAGCCAGTCACTCTCTATCCCATCATATTTCTTCCTGTTTGATCTCTCAAAGATTAAAGTTCAGTATATTTCAGGACAGTTATATTGCTGAGGTAATATAAAATTATTAAAAACAGAGAGAGAGGACAATATTGTGCCTACACATCAAAAGCTCTTTAAGACAAAGGAGGGAAAATTTACTTGAAACTGGAATTATTAGAAGCATCTGTGGTGTCCTTTATTTTCCATTTAACAGTGCAACATATTTTGCAGTGGTTTCTAACAGTTTTGAACTAGCAACCTGGTAATGCCTTAGTTTTCTGATTTTACCCCAAACCCCATGGTTTATCTGCTGCTGCAGAGGGGAACAGCAACTGTTGGTTAATGAGTTTTGACCCTAAGACACAAGGGAGCATTTTCCAATGCTGCAACTCATAGCCTGTATGAAGAAGCAGTTGAATATTTTTTTATTATCTGAGGAATTTAAAACAAAACAGAAATATGTGTCAGACTCATAAGAAGCACATAAGTTTTTAAACCACACTGGTGCTTGGAGTATGATGTGCATGTTTGTTTACATGTGTGGGTACATGTAACTATACACACTCAAATGCTTTCAGTAGATATTTCCATAGCTTACAAAAAATTCAGTGTTTGGAACAGTAACGAACAGGAACTATGATACCATTTATTTCCATTCACCCTCAGAATAAACACAAGCGAGATTATTTGGGTTGATGTGGCGCTATGGAAGGCAGACATGCTGCCTTTGTTTATGGTAGGATCTGCAACTAATAGGTGCCTACTGAAGGGGCAGTGCCAGGTCTCTTGGCTTCGGATGCTTGCTCTCAGTACGGCTGTGGGATGGTTCAGCCACTGGCCAGGTGAGGAGTCAGGTGGCAAGAATGACAAAGAGAATGAGCAAAACATCTCACTCTTGGAAAAAATACCACCTGCCTTCACACATGTCTCCCTACATTTTGAGGCCAAAAGAAGCAGAAAGGGACAAGTGACTTCGTAACACCAGGCATCACACTTCTTCCAGCAAGTCTAAAGTGCTGCCTAAGGCAGAGTAACTCCTTTTGAGCAGGGCTGTACTGAGATGGCTTGTGGATCCCATGCATCCCAAGATGTGAGGTAGGAACCAGGAGAGCACAGAGGCAGGTGAGATAGATGGGAGAGTGGAGGAGATGGAGTGGAAGATGCAGGGGGATGTGAGTGGATGGGAGCTAAAGGTGGGGGACCTCCATGCCCAGGGAGGAGAGCAGGAACTTCTCATTCTGGAGAGAGGGGCCCCGCTGGGACTGGTCACATGGCACATGGTCCCCCTCAGCAGTGCCCCAGGGTGGGTTACCTGGTGCAGAAGCATCAACTGATTTGCCACATACAGCCTAATACAGGACTTCTCCACACTGCCAGCTCCCAAGCTCTTTCCCAAGCTCCATCTGCCATCTCCTGAGAGGCTGGTGCAGTCCTTCCCAGCCAAGGCCCGTGTTTCTCCCCATTCTGGTTAAATTCACCTTCTCATACCTAGCCTTCCAGGAAATGAAATAAAATTGTGGTCTGTGAAGGCCACACCTTGTTTTCTTTAAAGACTGCTGTCTCTGTTTTGCAATGGTATGACCCAAAACCATTGTGCTGAGCCAATGTTGTTCGAACAAACTTTGCTGCGTGCAGTTCCTCTCTGGTAGGCCTGGTTTATTCCCAGGTTTCACTGTGACTGCAGGAAAGGCAAATGCTCTCTGAAACCACCCCCGTCACAGCTCATCGCTGGTCCTGGTTAGTCTTGCCTGCTTGCGTGGGGCTATGAGGTGGGAATTTGGCTTGTCTCAGGAGCCACCTTATATACCAGATTTGCTGTTCTGTTGCTCTTACAATTTGTAGTGTATTTTTATGGCTTTGAAGTACTTTTATGTGCCAAAGAACTTGAATGTTTCAGAAGTTCTTATTTCTGGTTTTTAAAAAAATCTAATTAGTACTTAGAGTCAGCACAGAAACTTAGTAAAAGCCCTACTGAGTAGCCCATGCTGAACTCCAGCATGGTATGACCATCCCAAATGTTTGGATTGCATCTTTTTCTACGCCATCTCAGCCACTCCTCCCATATGGTGGCTTAGCTGGCTCTGCACATTTTCAGGCTAAGCATGCCGAGTCCAGAATAGAAATCTCCCTTTCCTCACAGGTTCTACCAGGACTCCCAGGGTCTGGGCACTGGCTAAAACCAGCCCATGGCTGATTACTCTCCCAGTGTGCTGTGACTCATTTGAACCTCTATGGAAGAGGTATTAGAGGGCAACTGCTGGGCAGTGTGAACCTAACTCTTGTTTACTGTGAAAAAGCTTTTCTGTACACCTGAGCAGCTACTATGGCCATGGTTACCTTGAAAAACAACTGTGCAATAAAGAGACTGCTAGACAAGGAGAAGGAAACCGAACAATTATGTTTAACGGGACTCCACACAGTGATGCTGACTTCTGGAAGCAGAACAGGGTCACAGAAGTGTAAACTTCCCATTTCGAAATACGGCTGTGGCTGTGGACATATTCATGGAAATCTGTATAGAGTTCACTGGTGAGCAGGAGAAATGCGAGTGCTTTTCCTCCTCTGGAAGGTCATTGCCTCTTACTCTTTGGCACTCTGAGAGCTACTTGCAGAGCCTGATAATTCCTTTAGGAGCTCAGGCTATGCAGAGGGCAACAGATAGGAGTGGGAACAGCAAGAACTCTGTGACTGAGCTGCTGTGCTGACGGTGAGTGGGATGCTAAGTATGTAAAACTGCTGTTAGTCCCAGCCATAAAGGGGTGTGCATGTCTTGTGTGCTAGCATTACAGAGAGTCAAATCCAGGCAAAATAACTTAGGAGCATTGGAGAAGACACAAATAAACAGATGGTCTGGAGTCTGGACCTTATATCATATTACAGCAGAAAGCAATGCCAGAAACAGAACAATTATTCCAAAGTAGATTTACATCAATCGTATCCTGAAAGAGGGATTTGTTTCCCCAAAGATAGGTAGCATCAAGTGGGTTAGACACTGGGTAAAAAAGTTAAAATGACTTTTGTATGTGGGCACAAGTTAGTTTGTGCCGAAAAAATCTCCGGTCCTAAGGAAGCCAGCCTTCCTAAGTAGCCAAGCCATGAAGATTGCACAAGGAGCCATAAATCTAGTGTTTCCTCATTTCTAAGTGTTCAGCATTGCAGCATAAATAATGCTCCTTTCAAGCATCACTTTGTAGGCAATTTCTGTGCAATATAATTCATGTATTTATTTTCTTATCTGGTAGTTAGTCTAAGTCCTGAAAATATGCAGACCACTTAATAGAGCGAGATCAAGACTTAACACTATTATTGGTTTGTATCCTACAAAAGCTGCTGCTGTGCACAGGGCAATAGCTCTCTAGGGTGCAAATACTGGCTTGGTCCACACCGGTCCAGAAAGAAGAGTCTTGTGCTGTTTCTCCCATATTCTGCTATCGCAGCAGCTGGTAGGGTTGTGGGGAGAGTCTGGTTTGCATGTTGTTACTTTTCATCTTGGTGACTGTAAGTCAGTTGAGTTTATTCACTGCTGGCTGCTTCATGAGGGTTTGTTCAGCTTCTCAAAATGATGCTGTTACAAGTGACTTGCAAAGGGTGGAAAGAACCCAGCTGACAGTAGCACCTAGCTGCTGGTTTGATCCTGTAGTGATTCAAAACATCTAGGCTGTTGCTAACGTGAGTTGGATGCAGTCAACCTAACAGCTCTTTGTCATGGAGGAGGAGGACAGACCTACCAAACTGCTCTGGCAACCACCATAGAGACACAGTGTTGACCAAAACCTCAGAGAAGAACATGTAAATTCCTGAAAAATCAGAAAGAACAGAGGACAACGGGGAAGACAGCACAGTCATGGGTCACCTGGGTAGTGTTGCCACATCTCTCTCTAAGATAAGAAGCTGGAAGACCTTCCAGGTAGGACTTGATGTGTACCCCTGTTCATTTTATCAGTGTATTTGTTATCAAATCTTTTTCAGGGCTGAAATACAACAGGCTGGCAGGAACTGTTGAGCTGTTGTTCTAGCCTGACCATTAAATGTCCAAAAGTCTTAGAAAAGTACAGAAATTTTAAAAGTTTTTGCCAGGACAGATGTTTTTCTGAGTAGAAAAATGGGAACATATCTGGGAAACTGTGCAAATAGTTACATAGATAGACAGTCTGTAGATAGATAGGGTTTTGAGTAATTTAAAAATACAAGATACACAGAACAAACAGTAATGGTCACTAGTTCCTTCAGTGCCTAGCAACAAAGCAGTCCTATCTGAGAAGTTGTGCAGCATCTTTGTGCAGTGGCTCAGTACTCCATGTGTAGACTTCCTTGATGACTCTGAGATATAGAAAGCTAAGTTAACAGTAAATAACATTTTACTTGCTATCTGGAAAAGGAAGAAGATGGAGGTTTACATGTCTTCTCTATGAGAAAATATTAAAATATGCTGTATGTAGTTGTTGAGAATTTTGTAGTACAAATTCCCAGATAGCTTCTGAACTTGGGTAAATAGGATCTGTTGGCCAGTCCTCTTCGCAAAGAGGAATAATTTTTTTTTTCACTTCTGCATTTCTTCACCAGTGGCTCTTTTGGCAGCTCCTTAACTCTGATGAAAACATACAATGATATGAATTACTATCATTACAGTTGTTACCAATGCTAATTTTTAGATAGACCAGGCTATCTGGTTCCTTTGATCTTTAGGATTTACACTCTTTTATCTTGTCTAAGCCTACTGCTCAAGAGGCATGCACTCAGTCAGCTCTCTGCACTTCAGGAAAATGCTTTAAGGAAGCTGATAATTTTACTTTTAAGTTTTCTGAGCTATCATATTTTCCATCTTGATCAGGAGTGTTGGCATAAGTCTTAAGATTATTGGTAACTTAAAGTGTTGTTTCATTTTGGCACGTGGGCTTATATGCTTCAGATTTATTGGCCCACCTTGTTTTTTAATTTTTTTTTTAAAAAGACAAAT
Organism: Neomorphus geoffroyi; assembly: GCA_033558235.1. Lineage (NCBI taxonomy): Eukaryota > Metazoa > Chordata > Aves > Cuculiformes > Neomorphidae > Neomorphus > Neomorphus geoffroyi. The sequence goes on along the minus strand of JAUMJM010000008.1, from coordinate 22,178,841 downwards.
TAATGCCGATTTTTTTGTGGAGCACTCTTTACCTTTCTGTCCTCACTTCCAGCCTCACTACCTGAAATCACTTTAAATGATGCTGCACTCTCCTCTCATAACTGAATACATCCCCAGGTATATGCATGGTTTTTCCAGACAACTTCATGTTCATTATGAGTAAAACAAACGACAAAGTCAGTCATGTATAATTTACAGCCATCTGCTGGGATTCATAAAAAAAAATGAAGGGGAAAATTGAAAGGAGCAAGAAGATGTTGTCATTTTTTTCAAAACAACAGAATTATAAGGCTATTGTGATTATTCTGGTCACAAAGCAACCAGTTTAATAGAATAGAATTGTGTGATTTTACTAATTAATTATGAAATCTGAGTTTTGATAGCTTATGTTTGTGCATGTTAATGTTTCTTTAGGTGATGCTTTCAAATCAGAAAATGCAGTCAACGTGGACACAGAAGAAGTTGTGAAAAACAATGTGTCTTTATATAGGCAAACGGTTTTGTTCTGTCTTCGAAAGAGTTTGCAGCCAGAAGGTAACACTGTCGCTTTTTTGTGGTTATTAATAAATAAATGATAAGAATATTTAAAAGTCTTAAAAATTATGAAACCTGATTAAAAAGTAAGTTTGATTGTGATTAAGTTTTAATGAATAAGAAGTAGTGTTTTGAAAGTTAATGTGTGGCTTAATCTTACATGTGGTGTAGTGGTGGATGAGACCCAGCACAATTCATGCGTCCTGGTGAACACAGCCAAGATAAAATAGGGAGTTGGGAAGTGCAGATATTTTCCTTCTAACACACCAGCTGGTTTTTCCACTCCCCAGTCTAAGCACAGCACAGCTATTTGATAAATACTGGCTTTATTTCAAGGAAACAAACAGAAAACAAAACTCTCTCCATTCAAACCATCCAGCAAAAGCAGCTAGAAACCCTCCTTCATATCTTTCTCCTTTTCTGCTCAGATATTTCTGCAATGGAGAGAAAACCTTTTTTCTCACAGTATCACAAGGCTGGAAAAGACCTTTGAGATCATCGAGTCCAACCTATGACCCAACACCTACACCTACTCCTCATCTAAACCATGGCACTCATCCAGTCTCCTCTTAAACACCTCCAGGGATGGTGACTCCACCACCTCCCTGGGCAGTGCATTCCAATGGCCAATCACCCTTTCAGTGAAGAATTTTTTCCTAATATCGAGCCTAAACCTCCCCTGGCAAAGCTTGAGACCGTGTCCTCTTGTTCTGTTGCCGGTTGCCTGAGAGAAGAGACCAACCCCTGCCTGACTACAACCTCCTTTTAGGCAGTTGTAGAGAGCAATAAGGTCTCCCCTGAGTCTCCTCCAGGCTAAACAACCCCAGCTCCCTCAGTCGCTCCTCCTAGGGCTTGTGCTCCAGCCCCTTCCCCATCCTTGTCGGTCCCCAAAGGAAGGTCCCTAAAAGTCCTCCACCTCTAGAGAAAACCATTTCTGCACTCGTTACTGACTGCCCTTAAATAAGTCCCTTAGCCAGGAATCCTCTTCCCTAGGAATTCCCAGCAGTGACATGCTGTTTTTCAACACAGCAGGAGAAGCTCTTCTCCAGTCCTGTTAAAGGATGTGTGTGTCGTATTTGCAGCAGAGGGGCTGATTAGGCCCAAGTGCTTCTGTTTCACAGTGATCAGCTGGCAGCATGGATTGCCTAGAGGATAAGAGCTGTGGCAGAACTTTTCTGAGTTTGCTTAGTAGGTGCACACAGGGATAGGGAGTGTGCAGGTAGGGAGGGATTCTGCAACTTTTCTTTTACCCAACGAATCAGATGCTTTAGACCTTTACAGTAGTGGAAAGCAGCAGAGTCTGATGATTACAGAGGAGTTCCCATTAGCCTGAAGGCAGGAAAACTGGCTTTCAGAAGGCCATCACAGTCACGGCGTGGCTGCCTTTCCACGTTCCCTCATTTTCCTTATTCTTCCATTACACTGTTGGGGTGAGGCACACCGCATGCAAAGAGAATCCAGCCCAATCTCTTCACAAATGCGTGCACACCCAGTTCTGGCTTACACGACCACTACAGACAGGGACGTAGGGCAAGTTCCCTGTTACAAGGTCAGCACAGCTTCACTTTATAGCAGGAGGACACAAATGAGAAATGTTTTAAAGACACTGTTTTCCATTGCAGATCTTCCTTATATTGAGAAGGACTGTGTTTCTTCTCTGAAGTTTAACAGTCAGTTAAAGCGTCGTCTCTCAGCTTTGCCAGGTAACAAATTGCAATGAACATTCTGCTTTCACTGCCACTATTTCAGAAAAAGCAACATTAATTCCAGGATGTTTGGATGTGTATACTAAAGAGAGCAATTATTTTCTTTTTCCTGTTAGTGAATATTCTCAATTATTTAATTTCCTATGGAGACATTTGGCAAGCAGTTCCTTCCCAGCTACTGCCAGCAACTCTTGTTCCTAAATGAAACAAGTTCTTGGCCTACAAGAGCACAGCCAGGAAATTTGTCATTGTTGGGCCAAATGATATTTTTATTTTACCTAATCAATGACATTTATTTCAGGCAATGCATATTTTAAGATCATTTATTATATTAATAACTAGAGTAGGGAAAATAGTGGGTTCACTCTAAGAAAAAAAACCCTGATCATTTTTATGATGTATTTATTTTTGTACTGCTAGGGTTGTACATGGCATCACTGTTGAAATATTTCTGAAGCAAACTTTCAAAGTAGCAGATGGAGCCAGATTGTTTTTTTCAGTTCAGTTGCCTTAGCTTCCCTCCAGAATTTGGCAGTATTTGGCCTGCTGATAGTTTTCTTAAGGATAAGAAGTTCTCAGTCCCGAGTGCAGTGGATTCCTAACGTGTTGTATTTCCAGACCCTAGCAATGGGGATGCATCTGGAACATTAAGGATGAAAGCTTGGGCTTGCTGAAGTTAAATTCTAATTAATATTGTAGAATTTTTTCCTCAGTTACAGAATCAGATTGATTACAAACCCCCCAAAATACCTCCATTTTGCCTTCAAAATTGGTAGGTCAGATAGATAAGCCTTCGATGCTTAAGTACAGCTTCCACCAGTTTCATCACAAATTCTTAGCATGGAATGGAAGGAAATTGAGATCTGTAATGAAATTGTCTCCTTTTATGGACACAGTTTTAAATACTGATAAAAGCAAAAGGCCTCTGGCAAGCAGCTTTTGACATTTTACAGGGCTGCAGTGGCAAGGAAGGTTGGAAGGATATCAAAGAGACAAAAATAGTGTTGGTCACTGAGCTCAAGAGTCCATATTTTTTCATAACTAGTGTCTTCCTCTCACTTTCCTTTTCACTTCCTGAAAGACAGTAGTGGGATCACAGGGGATTTCAGAATTCAGACAGTGGATGATTCAATGTTTCATTATGTATAAAATTGCATTGGCCCAATATGTTTTGTTTACAATTTAATCTGCACCTCCAATCAATTATTTTTATAGGAGCAGGAGTAATAAGAATAAGATAATGCAGAGCTTTAGGAGGACGCCAAGTCAGACAATGCTGGCTAGCTGGGAGTAGACAAGTCTCTCATTGCAAGTTGCCAGGTTTCCAGTGGAGGCCAGCAAAGGGGATGCAATTTTTAATTTTCCTCCTTCCCATAAAAACAGCTTACGAAAAAAGTTCAGTATTCTGGGTTATTCCAGAAGAAGTGTCCTCAGATGGGATTTAGGAAAGCAATCAGTGCTGCCTTCCAGCGCTCCTGATGGCTCTTAGTTTTATGGTGATGGGGCCATGGAGCCACAGTCTTCAGCCAGACTTACTGGTATAGGTGTCCTCTGAGCAGCGGAGCATTTAAAAGCACTTCCTCTGCTCTTCGGGGCACATTGGGCCTCAAGAACTTCTTTCTTGCCTTAGTGTAGGGTAGACACCTAATTGAAAATCTCACCTCAGGAAGTCAAGGTTAAAACTCTGGCATAAAACCGCACAAGGCTGGGAGTGGTGGCGGATTGTTCCAGATGAGATGATCCAATGTGACTTCTGTCAGAAAGGGAGGGGTCATTACCCTTCTCATTTCCAGGCACGCAGCCCTGCTGTGTGCCCATACCAGTTCACTTGCAAGTTGCATCCTCCCACAAACCACGTCAGCTTGCTGAACAGACCATCCCCAACCCTGGAGGAGGAAGCAGCCCATTCCCTTCTTTGCCTGTGGACTGAGCCAGCTGACAGAAAGATCCTACAGATGCCAGTACTGGTACTGAGGGGAATGGCAGCATGCCGCAGGAAACTTTCTCATTAAAGGTGACGGTCCGTGGCAGTTTAAACCTCTCTGAAGTGGCTGTGGTCCTGACTCCTCCCTAACCCCAGCGCAGGTGCTTGCCTGACCCTGTGCTGTCCCATATCAGGAAGCCGAACTAGGAGAAAATGATCCCTGTTTTGTTATATTTTATTTTACTGGTTTTCCGATGACTTCCCTCTCTGTTCACAGCAGGATCAGATGAACCCTGGGGAGGGATAGGAATGTGCAGACAAAAGCACAGGAGATGGTGGGGTCATGGCATCACTAGCTTGGGCTCTTTTAAGCTGTCATGAAACTGAGAATTGCTTTACGTTGCTTAGGCAGCAGTTGCTCTAACTTTGTTTATAAAAGAAACTGCAGCTACAGAGTATATCTGAGGCAGGAACAAGGCCTACAGTGTGCATAGTCCATCCAGCAAAGTGATGGACCATAAAGGAATCAGAGTTAAATAGGGACTTTTCTTCATTTATTTCCAATGTTTGTGTAGTAACTTGAAACTAAAGCAAAAAACGTCATGTAAAAATACCAAATGGATTCTACAAAACTCTACATAAGAGAAAAATATGTCTTAATTGACTTCAGATTTGCTTTATGAATTATTTTAAACAATATTTTATTTTCCTTGGAGTAGAAGGGAAGGACAGAATACTAAAAAAAAAAATCTTTGCTTTTTCTTTTAATAGAGTAATGGACAGACATAAGAATTTCATGTGGAAGTCCTTCCTCTTGGGTTTGTTGGATCTTTGTACACCTATTTCTGTCTGTCATTTGTCAGCCATTAATACTGTAAGGGCTTTAAATCCCCTTAATTTATTTCATTCTTTTGTGAAAATTATACGAGAGCTTATCTTAACTAACAAATTCTGTAATTGCCAGAAACTCCTTCCTTGTTCTACATTTATGTTTTCAGGGGGATTAGAAGCATTTAATTTGAAGATTACCATGGGACATGGTCTAGAATAGCTTCCTCAAAAGAAAGATTCACATGTCTGGTTTAGCAAAATTGAAGGCAATGGACTTATTGCTGTCCTTATGCCAGATTTATCCTAGTGTAAGCAGGACAGTGTCTGTAGTCAAGCTGTTTTAGTCAGGAGTCCAAAACTTGCAGTCAAGATGATGTGTTGCTGTGAGTCCAAGTATCTTGGGACAGCCATGTCTGTTTACACTTACTGGAGATCTGGACTTCAGTACTTAATTTAGAGTCGGTCAATGTGCTGGCATCATACAAGCCCAGCACGAGGGACGATCTTTACCTCAAAGGCATTCGACTCAAGAGAATGACCTTGTTGGCTGCAGAGAGTCTTGGAAGTTTGAATTTGAATTGGGCACCATTGTCCTGAGAAGTCGTTAATTAGAAGTATTAAAGCATCAAGGGGTGATAAAAGAAGTGTGTATGTCAGCTGTGGCCTTTGTGAAGAGCAACACCCTACTGCTGGATTTTGCTGTACCTAAATTACTAATCAGAGTAATTCCTTTATATGTGCTCATTACTAATCAGAGTTTGCAGCATGAGAGTTTTATTATTACCAGTTGTAGTGTACCGAAAACAAATAGCAGGTAGTTCCCATTTTCTTTTTTCCTCCTACCAAGCAGCTCAATGTGACTTCTGGACTCTACCATGAAGACAAAGCTAGCTAGTTCTCTGTTATTCAGAGATGGAGGTGATAAAGGGTGAGGAAGCCAAGCAGCACAACTAAAGCAAAAACCATAAATAGCACTACTGCTATTAGATCCAGGTAGCTCCTAACAAAGCCACCTCAGGAAGTCCCCATTGTGTTTGGTTTCAGGAAAAATCACTGAGAGATCCAGCTGGGGTCCAGAAGCAGCATATCCAAGTGCAATTACGGCAAAGGCCAAAGGGACCGGATTATTCATCCCTTTCCTTTGCCTGCCCACACTCTGCCTTTGAAGAAGTATGTTTGTGCTTGGCAAATGGAGAGAAACGAAACTGTTGGAAGCACAGGTCATGCAGAGCTTGATGAGGGACATAATTTCTAACAAAGGCAGCTGCCCTTCCTCTTCTCCCCTGGTGTCCTTACAAGTAGCAGAATTGCATTTACATGGAGCAGTGCCTGAGCTAAGGAGCGCAGACTGTTCTGGAATAGTTTTTGGCAACCCAAATAATCCCTTCACAGGCAGAAGAGGTCGACTTTGCTTCAATTCCAAGTGTGCTATTTCACCAATTTCGCCAAATTGGATACCAAACTATTGTAGAAAGTGACAGGGTGATTTTGATAGAGTTCCTTCTAATCTGCCACCTGTGGATATGAGATCAGCAGTACAGCATGAGGGTCCATATTCAATAACAGTGCTCAACTGTAAATCAATTTGGTCCTGAAACAGCTTGAAATGTAGAGGAAAATTCATAGCGACTTACAAGAAAAAATATATAGCAATGTAAAATAGAAAAGGGATTTTTATTATGAGCATTACAAAAATCAGGAAGACTCATGTAGTTACTGGTTTTGGAGAATTTAATGGTTAGTCTATAATTATCTCTAAACATAATTTTTGGTAATGATGCCATTTTAGTTTCTAAAGATGCAGAAGTCATAGGGAGTTACAAGGACTGGAAGGTAAGACCTGTAAAAAAGGACAGAAGACTGGGATGAGAATATATAAGCTTAAATTGCTGAACATTTACACCTGGGGTCTTCATGAGAGCAGTGACAATATTTGGTATTTTAATATTTTCAGATTCTGCATATTTCTCACTGTATGTCCTTAAAATGTAGTATTTCTTACCTTATCTTAAATTTCAACTCCCACGTCAAATAATCCCTTGTAAGGTGTGTCTAGGGGGAGGGACAAGTTCGAGAGGGAAGGACACCCAGTAGCTGACAGGTTACCTGTCCAAACCAGCAGCTTCACTCCTCAGAAAGGAGACTCTATTAAACACAGCTCTGACTTACTAGGACAAAGTCTTTGTTTTAACTATGAAGTTCCACACACTTAAGGTCAGCTGAAGACGTGACCAAGGTTCTTAAATTTTACTCTTGAAGTGTCCTGTGGGTTAGTGAAATTCTTCCTTCCTATTTATTATTAAGTAACTCCATGAAATTTTTTTAAAAAATCTATTTTTCCTTTTAATCCCACTTGTTTTCAAGATCAATTAATGAGGAAAGGACTGATCCATTGAATCTGAAGGACAGCAAGTCCTGAATTCAAATTAAGGGTATTTTTTTCTTTCACAAGAAGCCCCTGGAATATAGGGTTAATCTTCCTTTGATGTGGCTTCCTTATTTTTATGTCCTTTAACAGAACGCTTTTGTTTTGTATGTTTGATAATTGTTTCATTAGGCAGCAGCACACCATCCTATGAGACTGCAGAAAATGCTGTGAACGTCCTTTTTTCCACATACAGCTTAGTCAACCTGCAGTCATTTTAGGGTGGTATCTTACTCTCCCATTCTAGTGACTCCCTCTCCCCCCAGCTAAAATTCGTAAGAACTAGAGAGGAAATTGCAAATGTGAACTTTCTGATTTGAGGGACGAGGGCCAGACTCCTGTGATGGGGAAAGGGGACATCTCGGTGCCACCTGGTGGCAGCAGATAATGGGCTTTTAACAGATTTCTTCTGGCCTTTGAACTGCTGGGTCTGACAGATCAAAGGCAGGTCCAAGCATTCAGCTGCAGGTTCAAACACAAGGTTGCCTCTCATTTTGGATTTTTTTTCCCGTCAATTGCAAACAGCTCACAAAACATGCTTGTTTTTTAAAAGCTTGCAGTCTGTTCTTAACTCCTGGCACGGGATTAGAGAGAAAAGAGGCCAAAAATTTGCTGACAGAATTGCAGCAGCAGCAATCTTAATTTCAGTTATATAATAAGGCAAATGTTCATACTTAAAACTGTTTTCTTCATAAAATTGGGTCTCTAAATTCAATTACTTCTATAAAAGAGATTTGAAGTACAGCTTGGTTTTGTACAGTATGCTACTCGCAGTACTGTGAGCGGTTTGCTCCTGTTGAGCTTTCACATGTTTGCTAATTACTATGGCACTGAGTCAATTTTTACATCATTAAATCGGTGTAAGCCTCCAGTGGTTTGTCCTGGTGTAATGAGCAGGTCGTCACACATCATTCTTTGGAGGAACTGAATATTGTTAAAGAAACAATGGTGAAACACTGGGAAACGCGGAGATGCAAGGTATAAAAATGTGACTAAAATTTGGAAAGTTTTAGGAATCACCCGGCAAGAAGTGGAGTGGATCTTAAAGCAGGGCCTTAACAACCAAAATAGAGACTGGGGATTTGTTTTCTGATGTTGAAAGACAGGAGTGGTACTTAGGGTGTTGGGACAAAAGAAGAAAACCAAAAACATGTTTTCCAGCAGCTTGTGGAACGAGCAGAGGAAACTGGCAAGAGAACTCATAGGGGGCACATCTTCATTGACTGTAGTTTGTGTTGGACTAGCGTAATGTAGGGAAGGAATACCTTCAGAGAAGTGGCTATCAGAACCTGAGGTCAAATACAGACTGAAAAATCCATCTGAGAAGCTAGGTGAATATTCAGTGGCAAGATATGCCATTCTGCAGGCATCTGAGGCAGTGCCACAAGCCAGCTTCCAGCTAGCTGGAGTATTTCCACACGAGCTATGCTTAAAAATACAGTGTGACTAAGTGACCAAGAACGGAATGCAAGCAAGAAGCTCCAGTTCCCAGCTAAGCATTCACACGGCAGGCCTACACCTTCCTGGGAGCTCTCCTCCTTACTCTTGACCACCTATGAAATTCACAAAATAAAAATGTGTGTAGTGGGGAAGAGCTTTGATCTTTTTCATTTCCTGCTCTGATATTGCAGGCATTCTCAGCATACAGATCAACTGCCCTGTGCTCTCTAAAACCACTGCTGCTAAGAGACGGACACAAAGAATGTACCACTAGAATTTGTCTAGGTGTTCTGATAAGCGCCTTAAAAACCAAAGGTGCTGTGATTTAAATTGCATGTAAAAAGCTAGTTTGCCATCTTGTGGCTGGAAAGAGAACGCAGTGACACGATGCTCTGTTTCAATGACTGCTTGGTTTCATTTCATGAGAGATAAACATCTGATTAGCAGCAGTAGATTTAGGAACCATTTTCCCTCACTGCAAAAACAAATATTCCAGGAAGCATAAACATAAGAAATATCCTCTAAAGGCCAAGGAAGAGTGACAGGTACTGGACAAGTTACTAGGCAGGATCATATTTTAAAAGATATTTCTTTCAGATTCTTTTTTACTTCAGAGCAGTTTTCTCTCCAGCTCCAGTCATATTTCAACACAGCAGAGAAGAAGTAATGAGAAGTTAAACTTGTAGTACTTGATTCTAGGGGAATGGAAGAAGAGGTTACGAGTGACTTTGAAGAATTTTATTTTACCCTTCTTTTGTACTATTTTAATCTTTGTACTCCTCTGCTTTTCAGAATTGTGGGGAGTTTAAAACAAATCTAAAATAAAAAGCAAGATTGGTTTATCTGCTAAAACTAGAAGGGATGTGGAAGGCTAAGAATCATATCATGTGATTGAACAAAATTGTGGGTAAAAATGTTATATCATCTCTTTAATTAAAAAAGGCTAGGATACAAGCACCATAGTACATTTTTTTTGTGTTTTCTCATGATTGTGTTTTACACGTCTCATCTTTCAGATAAGGTAAATTGTTTCAGTCCATTTCATACGCTTCTGAGACTCAGACCTGAAAGGTGTTCAACAATGTAATCACAAGCCCCCAAAGCTCTTACCACATAATTATCTTCAAAATTGAGAAGTTTGCAATTAACTCCAAGCTATTAACTTCAGAGTGCCTCACTACTGTTTGTACAGTTTTGGTGTTTTATGGAGTTTAGGTCAAAGCTCTCAACACTTTAAAGGATGATGCCTCTCCAGCCTGTGTGGTTTTCAGCTCTTTATGTGCTACAGTTGCTCAGTCAGGTGGCTCTTGTACCTTCCAGAGACTTCTTCTCATTGAAGAAATATTCTTAGGGAGATATCAGAGAAAGAGACCTGCATGCATCCTACATTGCTGGCCTAGGACAGAGGATATGAGAGTCTAATTCTCTGTTCTGACTCAAGCATAAACTTTGACTTTGAACTCCAAGACTGCAGAGTGGGATGAAAGCTAAAAATAGATGAGGAAGGAAGTGTTTTTCAGTTTAGGCAGATCAAGATATAGACATGCCAAAAGGAATGACATCCTGATCAAAACACATGTATGTGTCCCTTCAGGTTTGGTTCATGAATAAAGAGCAACACCAGAAGTCAAACACATTTTTTCAGAAAACTGCCACTCACCTCTGCCTGTAGATGCTTTTTAGAAGTAATTGATGGGAACAACAGGTGAAGTGAGCATTGTGTCTGGTATATAAAATTGTCTTAAAGAAGTGTATGCTAAATTGATTTTATCCATCAAGTTATGGTTTTGCTTACAGATGAAAAGCTATCATCTCTCTGCTTGCCAGAAAGCAAAGGAAACAAATAGCTACAGCATTGTTTGAAATGAGCAAAACGGAGCTGGAAAACCTCCTCCAGGTGAAGAGTCAGCATCATATAAATTTATCTTACCTATAAATATTCACACATATTTTCCCCTCTTTCACCAGTGTAAATCTGGCACAACTTCTTTGTAGTTCAATGCTATTGGGAGTCTTGAATCAAATATTTTAATGTTGTCGTTTGTGGATTTAAATGTGCTTCCACCCAGGGGAGAAATAATCCCATTGGCCGTTACAAACAGAACTAGATACTATGGAAGAAAAATCAAAGTCATTATAAATACACATGCAGATCCTCAGCGTATTAGTAACGGCTACAAATTACTTTTTGTCCTATGCAGAAGTGTGTTAACAATACAGAACACCTGGTTCAGTGAGAATTGTGTTAAGAGCCTGCTTTAAAGCATGCAGTGGAGTGTGTTTTGACTGCAGTTTGTAGGTTTGATTTTTCTCTACTGACAAAAGGAAACTGGGATCATCTCAACTCAAATATGTAGAAGTTTTACCAAAATAGAAGTTATATAAATGAAAAAAAAATTGGTTTCTACATATCTGAATACAGGAGGTGGGTTATAAACTTTAAATAGCATAAGGTTTCATTTTTAGTTTTTTTTCCAGAAGAGAAGAAAGAACAAATGTAAAGTTGTTATGTAAAGATACTGTTGGAATGCAGGTGTTACACACTTGTTTTAAATATTCATTATTCCATGGGAACATTGTTAATGGCTCTCCAAAGTTTATCATTGCTGACAAGGGAAGCTTCCTAGTATTTCTGATATATTTTACTTTGACCTAAATTAACTCTTCCCAACATTCCTAAAATATCCAGTCATCCAAGGCCCAACTAGCATTGCATTAGATTTCTTTGTTTCAAATGACTCTATGTCTAAATCAAAGGACGGGGGGATTTAAAAATATTATAGAATATTTGGACCAGATTTTCTTATTGAGAGTTAGGCCTAGAGAAGAACTTGAACCTTTATACAGTAAGAGGAAAAACTCCCCCTTTTTTCTCTGAAGCCAAGCCACCAGCAGGCACATGGTATGTCCACAGTGCTGAGCAAGATCCTTTCCCCACCAGAGCTGTGTTATAACCGGCGGAACTGGAGGACTGCAGTAGCCACCTCAGAGCTGTTGACTCCACCCAGCGCCCCACTGGCTTTAGCTTCAGGGCCCTGCAGCCAGCTGTCGCATGAAGATCTCCTGAACTGTCAATTTTTTGACAGAAGAGACTGAAAACTGTAAAATCCTGCAGAGCAAATCACTGCAGCTTAAACCTTTCACAGTCAGTAGGAGAAGAAGTAGGACCTAAGGCTGACAGTTGGAGAGAGGAGAAGCTGTTTATTGAGAGCACAGAACTCAGCAGTGAACTCAATAGTTTAATTACAATGTCTTACAATTGCTTTTTTCCTTAAAAGCCTGGTTTTTTTACCAAGCCTGTGCTTGGAAAGATAATAGGGGACACACTAAAAATTATGTTTTTTTCAGTACCTTAAAGTGAAAATGCTGTGCATGTTCTTCGTAAGTGTATAGGCTGTTGTTTCATAACATGATATGTTTTAGCCACATGTTTTGCATATGACAAGTATAAGTTTTCCAAGCTCTTTTTGTTTTATTTTTCTATTCTTTTTTTCAGAGAGCATACAAACTAAGAGTTTAGTGGGTTTGAGAATTGTGATTTTGTAACATTCAAAGCAGATGACATCACCAACTGGCTGCAAATTAGTCAGAAAAAATGTTCTAAAAAAGCATCATTTTCTCAATAAATCTGTTCCTTGTTTGTATTAGAGGCATATGGGCTTACTTAACTGACAAAAACAAATTATAATACTGTTAACACAGCAGAGTCCTAGAGCTATAAAAGAGTAAATGGGAACCCTGCTGACAGAACTGTTAATATTGATAATGCTGGGAGTGCTGGAAAGAATATTTCACTCCTCCAGAACATATCATCATTCAAAGCCTCAGAAAGAAACTTTATTTTTGACAGGTTAAAAAGCAGTTGTCCAGAAGAGCTTGGAAGAATCTATAAAGCTTGAGTTTAAGTGGATTAGTGGCCATATTTCAGGCAGAACTGTCAGACAGATGAAAAATGTAGCTTATTATATTATTCTGCAACTTGTTACAAAAATATTTCTCTATTTACAGAGCGTGTGAATCTGCATGATCCCTGAGCATTTCCAGCAGATGCAGTTTCATGTATTATGATGAATTTGGGCCTGCACTTAAAATGAAATTATGTTTTGGCTTGCTTTATAAGCATCCTTTCTACTCTTTCCCACTATACTTTTTTTACCTTCAGTTGTTACTGATCTCATTCCCTGTTCCAAACCACAGATGCGCCTGAGCTCCCACCAGAAAGGTGAACAGCTGATGAAGACAGACATAATAACCAAAAGGAGCTATGGGAGAAGGAAGTGGACAGTGTAGTATTTTGGAATAACTCTCTAACAAAAGATTACCAGATTAAATGAGGGAGAATGCATGTACAGACAAGCAAGTACTTTATTACCTTTCACACAGTCTAAAGATATTTGTATCGTTCCCACCAGGGAAATCTTTAGTTGTTATTTGGTTGGGGTTTTGTGGATTGATTGTTTTGCCAATATGGTGCTATCAACTTCAGTTGAAGGAATGGAATAAGAATCTGTAAGGAGCACAAGAAGGCTGGACTCTTCTCAAGAAGGAAATCCTGGTGGTGCAAGAGCAAGCCATCCCCGTGTGCTGTAAAACGAGGCGGCAGGGAAGAAAACCAGGTTGGCTGAGTAGGGAGCTTTGTAGCAATCTCAGAAAAAAGAAGAAAATTCATGAGCTTTGGAAGAGGGGGCAGGTGTCCTGGAAGGACTACAAAGGTGAGGTGAGATCGTGTAGGGAAAAAATCAGAAGGGCTAAAGCCCAACGAGAATTTCAACTGGCCACTTTGGTCAAAGACAATAAAAAGAACTTCTTTAAATATATCATCAGCAACAGGAGGACAAAGGAGACTGGGTGCAGAAGGGACGGTAGTGGTGAGGGACGAGGACAAGGCAGAGGTGCTCAACGCCTTCTTTGCCTCAGTCTTTAACTCCAAGGAGGAATGTCCTAGGGATATTCAGCCCCCTCAGCCAGAAGATGGTCGGAATGAAGCTCCAGCTGTTTGGGAGGACTTGGTTAGAGATCTGCTTGGCCAACTAGATGCACACAAGTCTATGGAGCCAGATGGGATCCATCTGAGGGTTTTAAGAGAACTGGCAGAGGTCCTTGCCAAACCCCTTTCCCTCGTCTACCAGCAGTCTTGGCTGACTGGGAAATGTTAAACCCATTTACAAGAAGGGTCAGAGGGAAGATCCAGGGAACTAAGGCCTGTCAGTCTGACCTCGGTACCGGGGAAGGTCACGGAGCAGATCATCTTGAGTGCTATCATACAGCACATGCGGGACAATGAGGTGATCATACCCAGCCAACATGGGTTCACCAAAGGCAGGTCCTGCCAGACCAACCTGATCTCCTTCTATAATAAGGTTACCCGTTTAATGGACGAGGGAAAGGCTGTGGATGTGGTGTACCTGGACTTCAGTAAAGCCTTTGACACCGTTTCTCACAGTATCCTGCTGGAGAAACTGGTTGTCATCGGCATAGAAAGGCACACGTTCTTCTGGGTAAAGAACTGGCTGGCTGGCAGGGCCCAAAGGGTTGTGGTAAATGGAATTAAATCCAGTTGGAAACCAGTCATGAGTGGTGTTCCCCAGGGTTCAGTGCTGGGTCCAGTCCTGTTTAACATCTTTATCAATGATCTGGATGAAGGCATTGAGTGCACCCTCAGCAAGTTTGCAGATGACACCAAGCTGGGTGCAAGTGTGGATCTGCTTGAAGGAAGGGAGGCTCTGCAGAGGGATCCGGACAGGCTGGATCGATGGGCTGAGACCAACGGGATGAGGTTCAACAAGGCCAAGGGCAGAGTCCTCCATTTAGGTCACAACAACCCCATGCAGCGTTACAGGCTTGGGGAAGAGTAGCTGGAGAGCTGTCTGGCAGAGAAGGACCTGGGGGAGTTGGCTGACAGCCGGCTGAACATGAGCCAGCAGGGTGCCCAGGTGGCCAAGAGGGCCAATGGCATATTGGCCTGTATCAGACACAGCGTGGCCAGCAGGAGCAGGGAGGTGATTGTGCCCCTGTGCTCAGCACTGGTGAGGCCACACCTCGAGTGTTGGGTTCAGTTTTGGGCTCCTCATTACAGGAAGGACATTGAGGGGCTGGAGCGCGTGCAGAGAAGGGCAACGAAGCTGGTGAGGGGGCTGGAGAATAAGCCCTATGAGGAGCGGCTGAGGGAGTTGAGGTTGTTTAGCTTGGAGAAGAGGAGGCTGAGGGGAGACCTCATCACTGTCTACAACTGCCTGAAAGGAGGCTGTGATGGGGTGGGTGCTGGGGTCTTCTCGCAAGTGGCAAGTGATGGGATGAGAGAAAATGGCTGCAAGTTGTGCCAGGGGAGGTTTAGACTGGACATGAGGAAGAATTTCTTCACTAAAAGGTTGGTCAGGGATTGGAACAGCTGCCCAGGGAGGTGGTGGAGTCACCATCCCTGGAGGTGTTTAAAAACGGGTGGATGAGTTCCTTAGGGACAGGGTTTAGTAGGGAGACAGGCACGGTCGGACTCAGTGATCTCAGAGGTCTCTTCGAACCTTATGATTCTATGATTCTATGATTCTTTCTCATGGCCTTGGTGGTTTGTTGCTCTGTAATTTTTTTTACCTTATTGTCTAAATAGCTCAGTATTTTTAGGTGTTCTGTCTTCTGTTGGGCCTAGAGCAATAGCAAAGGGTAGGAAATACTGGGGACAAATATCTAGTTTTGAATGCACAGGAAAGCATATTTATTGCATGAAAGATGCCACTGCATATATTAAAATCAGATTATAGTTGTGTTTAGAGTTGAAAAACCAACAATGCCAATTTTGCATTCCAGACTTCCCATGTTCTTCTGCTCTTTATACTGGATGTAAAACCTATGGATGTGGGATATTGCACTTTTCCTTAGAGAACTGTACATCTCAACTGTTCTGGGCTTATCAGTTATAGGCTTATCAGTTGTAGCCATCACTAAGTCATTCACACAGTTCTGTTGAGAACTATAAAAAGCTCAAATGACATGTAGGTAAGCAGGGCAATAAAGATTCATACAGCTTGGATCCAGGGTCAGGTTTCAAGAGCCAGTCAGATACGGTCCTTAGGTAAACAAGAGCCACAGTGTCACAGACTGCAAGATCACTTTCACAGAAGATCTCTGCAATTTCAGAAGAAATTGTCTTTTCATTCTTAAAGTCACTGGCCTCTGTGTATGCACCCTAAAAAGAGATCTAAATGTCTTTTATACTTGCCTGCTGCATCCTATTGAAAAAACAGCCCATAGGACCAAAGCACCAGGGTGAAAGACACAAACATTAGAAATGTCAGTTGTGTAATAAAACTTCAAACACATTTATTAGCTGAATACCTATATATAAAAAAAGCTGTGAATGTCCTGCCTCTGAAACCTGTTCCCTAAGTCACATAGCAGACATAGTAGTAGCTGACATAAAGCTCCATGGCTTGCTCTGTGTGTGAAATGCACATACATGAAATTCCTTCTCAGTAACAGGTATCTTGTGATTTTTGTGCCTATGAGGATGGTCCATAAAGACTGAAAACATGGGACGTGCATGCACAACAGTGCTTGTGGGCGTCAGTCTCCAAGTAAAGAGCATAGCACTGAGTGGGTAATCTGTCACCTCTCCACAGCTGTGCCACTACGACATGACCATTGTCAAGTCAATTCACCTTTCTCATTTGACCTGTCTTTTTTCTATGAGGGTGGTAAATTTTGGGCCAGAATTTGTTTCTTTGGTGTGCTTGAATGTTCATATCCAGTTAGTCATGCTCTCAAAACATTGTACTATTTCTGAAGCAAAATGGGAGCCTTAGAATTTATCAATAAATTCATCTTTCTAACAAAATTCTCGCATTATCCTTGCAATACATGAGGAATTACTGTGTCTTGTGTGTATTAAAATTTCTGTTGAGTTCTGACATTTGCTTAAATTGGGCAAGAAATTTAGCTAGGGCTTTGTTAAACTGGGGATGATGCTGCGTCCTGTATAGGTCTATACTTGTGTATCTGGAAAAATAGTAAACATTGGTCTAAAAGAGGTTTTCATAATCAGCAGGCACAGAACATGAACTAGGTCTGTACAGGCATTGGCTCTGCCAGACCAGCATCTGAAGGGATGGAAGGTCATTGTACTGTGTCTTTGATGGTGCCTTTCTAGAAAGGGTCCACATCCAGGAATGCAAGCAACATATGAGTGAAGCTGTAGTTTGTACTTCAATCTGGATGCAGATGCTGTCACTTTAATCCTATTGACCACGTGTGGAAAATTATCTCCAGCTACAAATACCTCGCATCTTTTCCAATGACAATCCATCTCCAGATTTTCCTGTGTACAGGGTAATGGGACGCTGAACTGCAGTCCTTTAGATTTCACACTTCTTTATGGGCTCTTATCTGTGACCTTTGCTTTGTGTAACACGCAACGGAGTGTTGCAACACACGCGCAGGCTGTAGTACAAACCCTGCACCTGCTAGGAGGAAAGCCCTGTGTATCCCACCGTGGTTTCATGAACGGAGATCGTTTGCTCGTTTTTTATCAAACCTGTAGGAAAACTAACCAGCACAGGTACTCTGGGCGGGTGGCTGGTTCCTGCGCAGCTGTGAGCCTGATCCCGCTGGATGCTGCAGCTGCGCACAAGGCTGCCCCGGGGCGGCTGCTGGTGCTGCGGCTCCTTCTCCTCTAGGTGGCCGCGGGCCCCTGCCTGGCACGCTGGCTGCTGCCTGTCTCCAGGACCTCCTCGTTCCAGTGTCAGCTGCCAAAGGGTACGGTTCTGCCTACAACAGTCCGTTACACCTCCTCAGTTTTCCCGTAGGCACCGGGTAGTCTTACCTGAGAGGGTGTTTAATGCAGCACAAGGGGAAGCCCTTTCAAAAGACTGTTGGAAATGTTGTCTCAGCCAGTGTTGAAGGACTTGGCTCCATGCACGCCACCGTGGTTTTGGTGTATGCACTCTGCTTGTTCAGGTGGCTTTCAATCTGTACGATCACCAGCTTGATGAGCACTAGCAGAAGAGTTACAGTGCATGCAACCATCCCGTATAAGCATTAAGGGGGTCTGTATTGTGCAGTCCCTCAGAAAGTGTTGGGACTGAAGAAACTGAGTGCAGCACTGCCAAGTGTTGTAAAGGCTCATGGAGGGAAAATACATGAGTCCTGGAGGGGAAATAGATGGGATAGCATGGACACACATTCTCCTAGTTTTTGTGTGGATATCTGACAATATTGTTACACCACTTTAAATGTGTGGTTGTAAATAAGCACAGAAGCATAGCAGAGACCACATGCTATCTTGAGCCTATAATACGGATCAGGAATGTGAATTGACAGGCTCACATAGAGCTCAAGGTGCTTTGTCTCCTGTCTGCTATACTAGCACTAGTCTCATTTTCAGTAATATTCTTTAAATTATCCTGAGAAACCAGCAGGGTTGCATGCAGAAGGAAGGTACTCCTTGCTCTGTGCACACGGACAGGTTGAAAAATAGTTCAGAAAAGGTTAGTATAGTACAGACGACCTTGTTCATAGTGAGACCAGTCTTGGAGTCAAACAAGACAATAAATGGTTTGCTGCCCCTGGCAGAAACTTCCGCTAGTAGAGTATTTGTAACCATATGTATTACACTGCCTATTTAGGCTCATAAGATATTTATAACTAAGGTGCACTCCTCTTTATAATTATGTTTTTCTACACTAAGGGTGACCTTTCTCAGAGCCTGGTCGTAAGCTTAGGTGACTTCAAAGTGCTGCACTAGCTCAGCAGAATATTCTGATGGCAAGGGATTGCTGAAAGGCTTCCTCCCGATTCTTTTCTCACTAGGGGTGTCCTGTGGCTTAACATCCGACAAGCAGGTTGATCAAAGGTATCCAGTGAGAAACAACATGACTGGCTCAACCAAGGGGTGAGAGAATGAAAGTTGAAAGATCTCTTTTATCTTGTGCACACTGTAAAATATGTTAATAATTTAGAGCATCGAAGGACAAAAAGATAGCACTTGAAAGGGAGGTGAGAGAATGGCAGAAGTTTATAAGGGCTGTTTGCAAAGCAGTGAAATCAAACAAATCTTTCATTTGACTCTAAGCATAAGAAAGAGGTGTGAACAAATTCTTAATTTGATTGATGCCCAAGGCAAAGTGCTTTATAGAGAGCTAGGCTGCCTAGTTCTTTTGTGTTTGGGGGGTTTTTTTGGTGGTTTTTTTTTTTAATAAAAAAAATAAAATAAGGAATGATCCTAAAACCTTGAAGCCAGATCCCCTGTTTTGTTGCTTGCTGGTGTAAATACCCCTAAAGGCTGCAAGATTTGCCTTGAAGCAAAGCCCAACCTATAGGGAATCTGCCAGCATCACAGTTCCTACCGTGCCCGTCTCCCAGCTGCTCTGAACAGCAGCAGCAGGGCAAACGACAGCCAGGACTGCACTGATTTTCAAGTGGAGCCAACCATCCCTGTTTGCTGTTTTTCTACACCATTGAGTCAAGGATTTTGGAAACTCTAAGCATGGCGCTGATATAGCCAGAGAATGCTCCTCAGATGTTCTGTAGAAGCTACACCGCCTTCCTATAGAGCCCCTGGGACATTAATTACAAGGTGATCATGCTGCTTTGTTTTGTTTTCCTGAGAATAGCAATCCATGTTCTCCTGGTAGCAACACCCTAGTAATAACCCATATAGTATCCTGATTTTTTTTTAGCCCCCACCCCTCCAGTAACTCCCAGGTGTGTCTCTTCTACAATAGATGGCTCTATAGCTTTTAACCTAAGCAGTTTAGCAGCTCCAAATACAGAGATTGCAAAAGAGTTTCTGTCTGCAGTGCTGATTGTTAATGAAAAAGTCCCAGTCTTTCAGTGTGATGGGTGAGTCAAGAACTTTACAACTTCTCTAGCTTTTGTCTGTGTTTAATCATCCCCTGGATGTCGCTAATGCTGCTTCTTCAATGTATTTGAGTACAGTAGTTTAAACAACCTGAATGCATATCCTTCTCATGGTTACTGAAAAAGTAGTTATATTGGCAAATACATGATTGGCCTTCGCTAGGTGCAGGCAATGTTGTTCTGCCCTGAAGGCAGTAATAGTCCTAAGTAGACTTGGGAGAGGGTGGGGACAAAACCAAAATGCTCATAGCAGGGCAGCTGAGCCTCCCAGAACCCAAGTCTTTCCCAAGCCTTTGAAAGCTTTCCAACTATTATCCCATCTCTGTTGGGTGTTGTGGCTCTGATGATTTCCTTGTGTCTGCAGAGCAAGGACAGCTGTGATTTAAAATGATGATCGCACATTAATTGTTAAATTACATTGGAAAGCCCGGGAAATTCATGTTAGTGCCACATTAAAGCCACATTAATTTATCATGATTAATTGCACAAGGAATATAAAATGAATTATTGATTGGTCTCCTATTACTGCAACAGCTGTCGGTCATTACTGTGTGTGGTGGTTTGTGATAACTATTACTCCTGTCATTTTCTGGGCTAAAACTCTGTGATTAATCATAATCTACGTTCCCACAACTAAAAGATGCCAGTTTTCCTGCTTTCAGTGTTCAAATGAGTAGGTATTAAAGTTTAGTGTAGACATAGACTAAATAACCTAGTAGCATTTAATATCTCATTAAGGACTGAAGAATTAAACCGTCTTGAAAATACAAGCAAGAAGCAGAGCAAACACCCCTAAGCGTACATGTTACAGCAGCCTTTGAAGTAGAACACTGCTAGATTCTGCATGTTAAGGTCAGCTTGGATTTTGACTATGCTGGCCTTGAGTTCAGTGTTCTGCAGCATACCCCAAGTCTGCACAGTAAGAGGCAGCTGGGGATTTACTGATGTGGAATTTATTGGCTCTTACACCATTGCTTTCTCTCCAACTGGAATGAGGTGTCATAGCCTCTCTCTCAGTTGAGCACTGTTTCTACTTTTTGACAATTCGTACTTTGTGTCCAGCACAGAGCAAGCAGAGGAAGGTTTTATCTTTGCCTCTAGAGACATAGTCCTGCATTCACAGAAGACACCAGCACATTCTTCATTTTTAACTGTAGCTTAACGTTCGATCAAATTGCCTATTTCTGGTGCTTCACACCAAGTGCTGCACCTGACAGTCACCTCCTCTGGATGCTTCTCTTTCGTGACGTTTGTGAGCGAGCTTTGCCTCTAACACTATAGGAAGGGCGTGGTGAGATGTGATATGTGAGGATTATAATGCGCTGAGAGGGTATGACTAATCGCAATGACAGGGCAGAGCTGGTGGATTCATTGCACAGAAATAAAATAGCACATTCCACACCACTGTGTGATCAGCTGTCAGCAAGAGAGGAAGGCACATACAATGGGAAAGAAAGGCCTGGCTCCAGAGACAACACTCAGATCGCCCCCCCAGCCAATCATCCATTCATACTGGGAATTATACCAGTGTATGTATGTCAGAAGAAGCCAGGCTGACATAATGGCCATTGATGATTGATCAGTGAAATAAAAAGAAAAATGCTGGAGTGAAGACAAGCAAAAGCATCTCCTCAGGGCAGGTATTCTTTGTGCTGTGCTGATTTAGCATGGCTTTGTCATTGCCCACCATTCTAAATTGATTTTAAGTATAATTCTATTAATACTTGTAGGTCTCAAACTAAAGTGAAAGCTGCAATTTCCAATGATGATAAATAGAAAAAAAATTGTATGCTTTATGAGGGAAAGCATCATCTCCAAAGCAGAAGCCAGAAGAGGTGAATTGCCTTACTCGAAGTCACTGGAAGAAATAGAAAGGATTACCTAAATCCTGCAGGGACAGACTGCAGCATCCACCAACACTACTGCTTCTAACACCAGTGATGGTGTTGTAACCCAAACCGTACCAGTGTAAAACCCAAAGGAACCCCTCAGAGTAACGGAATTATTTCAAGTTTTTGCATAACAGTATTTGGAGGGTAATAGTTGCCAGGCTGTGACCCTGAAGCTAAAACAAACAAGATGCTGGGTAAATAAGACCAATTTAGCAAGCATTTTCCCCTTTCTCTAAGGAGTACGTGTCTGGCAGTCAAAACAGAGTTCTGTTTAGAGTTATAACTGAGAGCTAACAGCAAGAAGATCAGTGTTCATGACAGAGCCTCACACGTAGTTTGAAAACATTTAAAACTGAATGCTATTATAAAACATAATATTTTTGCTTGCGATGAAAAGAAAGGTAAAAGAAAGCTCAAATACAAATAATCTATTTGTTGAAAAAAAAGCAATCTAAGCTTAGCCCAAATTGTTAGTAGATCTGCATTGAATTCAGTGAATGCAGTCAGTTTTCTGTTATGTTGAGGGGTTGACATCACAGTATCACAGTATCATAAGGTTGGAAAAGACCTCTGAGATCATCGAGTTCAACCTATGACCCAACAACTACACCTACTCCTACTTGTCAACTACACCATGTCACTAAGTGCCTCATCCAATCTTTCCTTAAACACCTCCAGGGACAGTCACCACCTCCCCTGGCAGCGCATTCCAATGGCCAATCACCCTCTCAGTAAAGAACTTCTTCCTAATGTCGAGCCTAAACCTCCACTGGAGAAGCTTGAGACCGTGTCCGCTTGTTCTGTCACCGGTCGCCTGAGAGAAGAGATCAACCCCTGCCTGACTACAACCTCCCTTTAGGTAGTTATAGAGAGCTATAACGTCTCCCCTGAGCCTCCTCTTCTCCAGGCTGAACAACCCCAGCTCCCTCAGTCGCTCTTCATAGGGCTTGTGCTCCAGCCCCTTCACCATCCTCGTCTCCCTCCTCTGGACGCACTCCAGCATCTCAACATCCTTCTTAAACTGAGGGGCCCAGAACTGGACACAGTACTCGAGGTGTGAGTACATACTCCGGTTTGATGAAGAATGCAGATAAATGGAGCAGTATCATCCAGTACCAAACCATTCAGGTCTATCAAGGCTGTTAGTTGCAAATTGGTTCCATCCGCACTGTCTCCATGTCTTTTTTCACCGTGCTCTACTTGTGCTCTACCTCCTGGGAAGGTCTGTTGGCTCTCCCAGCACCAGGATGGAGCTGTTTTTAGAGACAGTGTTTCTGAGATTAGGTGTAAAGAAGAGGTCTACTAAGCAAATAAATAAAAATCATATAATCCCAAAGCTCCCGTTGTGAAACCTCCTGACAATAGGCAACACTACCTCCATATCAAGGTGTAGCATGGGTAGACATAATAGGAAAAAATATTTCCTTCTATACAAAGAAATATTTCATAGGCTGGAGTATGGGTTTGGGAAGATGAGAGCTCTTTTCTTGCCTCTCCTAGAGGCCAGGAGTGTCATGCAAGATGTCCTGCTCCTCTGTACTGCGTTTTCCCCAAATGTAAGAAGGGAAATAATCACTTTCACATCTCAGAAGTCTTTAAAAGTTACAGATGAAAATTGGAATTTAAGAGTTCTGTATTGCTATCCATACGTAAACATCTCTGGTTTGACTGGGTAACACTCATGGAATATTTCGCAAAGTCCCTCTCCTTATCCATTAATTTAGCTGCAGAAATGATGCCGAGCAGGCTTAAACGTTGCAGGAAGGCAACTGGTAGTATTGCAGAAGACCTCAGAGAAGAGAGCTCTCAGGGATGCACTGGGTGGAAGGTTAGGGACACAGAGACAAACCTGTTAGAAATGCTCTGTTAGATCTGATGCTGTTCTCAGTACTACTTGTTCTTAAGATTTCGTTCAAAGACTCTTGAAATAACTGAATGAACTAGTTAAATTCTAAGAGTGAGTTGATGTACATGGTTTTGATTTATCATGACAGCTTAATTTACTAAAGAAGGAAACCTCAGTCTCACAGTAACTTTTCCCTTCCCTTTTAAGGCTAAAAATAGGGGGCAATTAAATATTTAAACCTTTCAGTCTCCTTTGCTGTGCACTGATACTGATGCATGCAAACCTAGTCTCTACCTAATGGCATGATATTTTTAAAATGCATTGATGTATAGTATTACAGTAACAAGATCTTAATTGGTGTAAATGTAAGTATTTTCATTAGCTGAATGGAACAGAGCTGGTTCTGGCCCTCTGTTTCAAAACATACACCTCTGACTATTTAGGAGATGAGAATACGTTCTTGTGCTTAAAAGTAAATGACAAAACACAGACCTTTTTTCTTTTTTGAAAACAACATCTGAAGTCTGATCAAGTTAAATGAGAGTCAGATTGTACCCAGATGTACATTGAGGACTGGAAATGGAGGCCTTTTTAGTTATCCTCCACGTCCTTACTCCATGGCAGGGAGAAGTGTCCTGTGAACTGAATGCTAGAGCTTTCTGGGCTCATTAGGTGGGACTCGCTGTCCTTCTTGCCCTTCTGCAGCAGGACTTGGCAGGGAGCCCTTGGGTCATTCTCCCTGTGTCTGGCAGCGATGGGATGCTCTCTCATCCTGCCACAGCTGGATTCTGCTTCCCCCTGGCCTTTCCAGTTCCACCAGGAAGGAGAGACTCTTCTTTACTACACTTGATTCAAAGTCATTTGTGTGGATAGGGCTTTTGATCCGGATGATCTGTAGCCACCTCAGTGTCCAGATGGCTCTAATTACTGTTAGAGGCAGCAGTAAAGCAAGAGGCAAAGGCAAAAACACACTTCTTGGAGAAAAGGGAAGAAACGTAAATGAGACATTTCTGTGTCACTTTCTGAAAGTAAGATTTAAGAAGTAATGAAGCCCAGCTGCTTTTCTAGGGCACCACAGCAAGGAGTAGGCTAGTGCAAAGCAGGGGGGAGACCTGTGGGCAAAATAACAGTTCAGGTGAAGTCTGCCAAGGCTATTGTTAAATGATCAACTTCTCCTAGAGGGGAAGATGGCTGTCTGCAGCAGCTGCAAGGGCTGCAGGACAAGCAGGGCCAAGCTGCAGTGAGCAGCAGGGGTGGTTGATGCCAGGCTGAGGAGGGGAACAGAGCTGAGCAGCAGCACCTTAGAATTTAGGAGTTGTTTCATGAAGCTTAAATATTAGTTCAGCCATTGATTCCCAGGATCAGGAGATGGTTCCCTGACTATTTGCAGGTAGATGTGGGAGCAGTCAGTTCCTCATCCACATGGGAAACAACTCATAGGATCTGCCCATACCTAATGTGGATGAAGGATCATATCAAAATGGACCCAGCATTCTTGCATCTACAAAGACTTACTGCAAAGTCATCGGACAGTATTATGCTATACATATATATATGTTAGGACAGTATTATGCTAATAGCCACTGACTGGATTTTGAGTAAAGACTTGAGGAATCAAAGAAGGTTCACTGAGCTGTGGGGAGGATGTGCTAACACCTGACAGGCAGGCTGATAGCAAACTCTGCTCCCTAAACCCCATATGCTTATCTTCTCATTCTAGGGAGACTTAATGTTGACTGTCTTCAGCTCTGCTTGCAGATATGGGAGGGAAGTTAGCAGGAAAAAGAAGTGTGGAAAAGGTACACACGAGGCAGAGAGAACGTTTCTGTTTGGTCTTGTCAACTATGCCTCATTGATGTGGCTAGTGTTTTACTAGGAGGCACCCCAGAGCTGCGAGTGTATCTTTCTGGCCCTACTGTGGGACAGGGTAGGACATTATTCAAGTCAGCGTTTAGGATCTTGTTCCTTATGTAAAATGCCTTGCTTGGATTCAGCAAAATCTGTGATGTTTGCATGGTGTGCATTCAGTTCTTTTTTTAGTGTAGAACTGTCAGGGTGAGCTGTTATTTCAACATACACCATAGTGAAATAAGCTACTAAGCGTCTGCAGCCAGAGGTTATAGGATCATTAAAGAGTCTACCAAAAAAATCTCAACCAAGTGCCTACAGCCTCACCCACAAAATAGAGGAAATATCCCAGATCCCAGGACCTCTCTCTTCCTGAATAAAAAGGCATTCGTCCACAAAGAACAAACTGTGATTTCCTGGAATCATCGTTTGAGTGCTTGGTGTATAAGATGGGAAAGAGAGAGGAAAGATTGAAGGTCTGAGCATATTAATATGGTTGAGAAGAAAGCTTTGCAATTCTTACGTGTAAATTGTGTAATATTCCCATTTTAAGACAGATTTTATCCTGGGTTAGTCTTTCCTCCACTAAACTCCTTTTGCTTTCAAAACTTTCTCCAACAGCCAATTATTTCAACAATAGTTCCTCTTTCTTTTCCTTGCTATTCATTTTTCTTTTTTTTTTTTTCTTTCCTTACCCTTTCCCCACTGTGTTTTTCACGTGCTGTGTTTATGGTATCTGTGTGGTGATGAGAACTGCAGGGGAGAAGTGATCCATCCTATATTTGAAAAGCACTACATACATGTCTGGAGCTGCCTAAGTAGTTTGCTGTCGCAACATCTCTTGTGTTATTTTTTTGATTCAATTTGTTTTTCTCCCACTGTTTCAGTACAATCCCTCCATCATGAACTTGCAGAAAAAGAACTGAAGTAGCTACATTTTGCTCACGTTTTAGTGTTTGGTTATTTGCTCCTTCTTGTCTTCCATATATGTAAACGTAAAAATGTCAGTCCTGGGGATATAATAAGATTGTTCAATCTTCCCCTCTATATGTCAGACTATTTAAAATTGCACAAGAAAAAAACTTCCCTAGAGAAAGGAGATCTGTGGTCTAGATATCATTATACCTCCAGCATATAAATCTGCATGGATTAGAGACATTTTTCATGAGCAAGTCAGCATGCAAAATCTTCAGGATCAATTTCTCCAATCTGCACTCCTCCATCCCTCCCTTGCTAAATGCAAGGCAGTTTATTCCTATTGCCCTGGAAAATGGGAATCGTCATAGGGATCCTCACAGGAATTATCTAATGCTGGAGATACATGCCTGAAGGGTTAGCTGGCTCTCTGAGTTCATGCTCTTTTTCATCTCTTGTTTTTAACTGGTGAGAGGAACTTGGTCCATTAGTAGTCTTTTTTTTTTTTTTTTTTTTTTTACTAAAAGCAATCCTTTCTGCCTGAGATGAATGCTAAGACCTATGGTATCTTTCACAGATATGCAATTTGCTCTTACGTCATACACCACAGTTGCCATTTTGACAGCCAGTTGTTCTGTATCACTTGGTGGCTGCACTTCTGTCTGGAGATGAAGCTATTTCCTTGCTACCCTGCATGTCTGTGAGGGCACAGTGTGCTGACTTAGTTAGGCTGGTTTCATAGCTGTGTGCCATCATGAGGGCTGCTTCTGCTACCCTCCTCCTCTGACCATTAGATGAAATCCTGATTATCAGATGAGTTTAAAGGACAAGCATCCTTACAAATCACTTGTAAACGTTTACACATTTCTGGAAAGTAAGCAATATGCTGCTTTAGTAAGAGCTTGCAAGAACTGCATCAGGGAAGGGAAAGAAGTCTTCACATGGACTTCTCTGATGTAGATTGCACGGTGGCTTTGGGACACCTCTCTAAATCCAATATAGTCATAGTACGACATTGCAGTGCCTCTGCCTCTGCTAAAACCATCTTTTACCACTGTGGTGATTCACCAACTGAGTTTTGTGCTATGTTTTGCTGCTTGCATATTTTTTGGAGAATGAAAGGGAAATACATGGTTTTGGTGTAGAAGAGCTCTCTCTCCTTACCAGCCTGGAAGTGCTCCTGGCTGGACTCCCCATGCCTGCTGCAACTGGATTTCTCTTCACAAATGCAATCTAGGTTACGGCAAGCAAAATACTAATTTGTGAGGACACACCAGAACTGGTACCCCTTTTGTAAACCTCAGCCCCCGAGGTACTGATAGTTAGACCCATGAGAGAAATTCTTAGCACCTAAACCAGTCAGAGGACAACAAGGTCTGAAAACTCTGGCTTTTTGGCACCCAAACCACCTTTGCCAAGTAAAATATAATTTTGGAAGCCACAAACTTGTACCAGCAGAAACTAGAAGAGATTCTGCTGGAGCTGATGTGGAGACAGTGGCCAAAGCTGAAGCGTCCTCTGTGCTTTGCTGAGGTCTGTGTTCAA
The DNA here is from genome assembly GCA_033558235.1 of Neomorphus geoffroyi. Lineage (NCBI taxonomy): Eukaryota > Metazoa > Chordata > Aves > Cuculiformes > Neomorphidae > Neomorphus > Neomorphus geoffroyi. The sequence goes on along the minus strand of JAUMJM010000008.1, from coordinate 22,151,087 downwards.
TATCTGTATGCTTTAATCAAGTTCGCTCTGGCTGCCTTAGTTTCTTTATTAAAACCTCATGTTGCCAGCAGGCCTCTCCTCCTTGCTCCTGAAACAGGAATTTGCAGAGCAATCAGAAGAAAAATTCCCACTGGTTTTCATCTGCCTGAGACCCAAAGCCTTGAAAAGGAAACCCTTTTTCATGGTCTATTGCCTGTCATTTAAAGATCCCTGAGATTTATCTAGCTATACCCTTCATTCATAGATCTGAAAGCACTTCAGACTTCATTAAGAGATTTATAATCTACTGTGAAAACTGAGATGTGATCTTTGTATTGTCACTTGGCAAAATGTATGGAAAGTCAGGGAGCTGAGAAATTCCCATTTATCTTGTACTAGAATATGCTATTTAGGAATAGGTTTAAACTGGCTATTCAGACTAATTATAAAGCTACATAGAGGTATTTATATTACTTTTATACTTTTTAAATGTGTATTAAATTATAAATTGTGAACTTTAAAAAGAAATCACCATTATAAATTCTGATAGGTAAGTGGTTCTTTTTTCAGAGTATTTGCCAGTACACTGTATAAGTCACTTCTAAATCAAAGTTTGTTTTGATAACTATTCAAGTATGACAAAAATAATTTGCTATCAGCTAATGTAAAGGCACATTTGGTCATGCCATAATAGCTGGACAAAGTCAGGTCTATCCATTTTATCTTCCTGTTTCTAGTACTTATCCAAGAACATCTATTCAAACTTGTATTACCATTCAATTAAGTTTCTATCTCTGTTTCAGAGCATTTCCTGAATATATATGTACGACAGAAATTTGAAGAGTAACTTTGCTTTTCCAAAAGAATTATAGACAAACGCACTTTAATGAGGACACCCGTTTACTTCAGGGCTACTCTGCACATTCCAATTGAAAATGCACAAATAGCATGGCTTTAACAGCAGAAAAATCATTATGAGAGATCAGTATTAACTGCAAGTCTTGATCTTACATTTTATTTTTGAATGGTCTCTCCTTCCAAAAGTTAGATAATGAGGGCTAACTAAATAATACAAGCTTGCTTCTGTATTTCTTAACACACCAGCAGCTTTGAAGTCAATCTCAGCTGTAATTGCACACTTATTGCACAACATATGGATACTCTTCATAAAAAATTCACATTTTGTCAGCAAATTGTTCTGGCTTCATCAGGAAGTTTGGACCGAATACAAACCCTACTGTAGCATCTAATGAAGCTGAGTGCCTGGAGAAAAGAGGGACTGCAAATGGTGTCATTGCATGTTGTCATGGTATCCCACAGCAACTGGAGGAACAGATGCCTGTTAAGGCCAGCTCAAAGCTTTAGCTTTCCACAGCAGTGTGGTCCATGTGTGGAGAGGGCAGGTGAGACATCTCTTCTGCCTGTTGGCCCTGATGCCATGATCTTTGCTATTTAGCACAGAAATACCATAGTCTGATGATATCCCTCTGACTGTAAATCACAGCTTTTCTCTTCTCCTGAGCACCTATGTATTTTTCTGCCCAGCACATATTCATGGGACACCTTTCCCTTGAGGTCTGCATTTATGATCTGAAAAATAGTGGTAGGAGAAATATTGCTGTCGGCTGTAGCAACAGCTTGCCTCAGCGTAACAAACTGGTTGTTTTGGCAGCTGATCCCCTAGTTAGAGTGGCATATCTCACATCCTACTCACTACTTCAGATCGTACTCCATATGTGTATAGATATTGAAACACAGTGTGGTATATCTGAGGGAAGTTTGATGCTACAAGAGCTCAAGCGCTGTACATGGATTACTGATGCATTCTCTCCTACTGACAGCCTTGTCTATTTAAATGATATTAGGCACTAACAGGGAAGAAATTTATGAAATTAAAATCTATGATTATGCTCTCCATCTGTAAAGTAGTTTAAATAGTATCATTCCAGCCTGAATATGTGATTTGGCATTAAAAATCTCATAATAGGATTAGCCCTTCACTCATAGACCCTGCAAGAATAATTTTAAAGGAAGTTATTTATATGTAGAAGCCAAGACACTTTTGCTTTTTATAAGCAGATAATTGAGACTGGAAAATGATTTATGCCAAATGGAAACAATTCCTCATAATTGCACAGTCTTTAATATTCCATCTCCACCCCCATGAACAGGAGACTGTCTGGGTTGCAATTTATGGTTAATTTGTAATAATCATATATTAAATCTATCATGAGTTCAGTTGTACTCTGAAATACAATGAAGTCTTTTCCCCTGAGAGTCATCTTCCAAACCCTCCTTAACCCCTTGCTGTCAGTATCATTGCTTCCTTTCCTTGTATCATGTGCCTCTAATCAATCAGCCTGTAACCAGGAGTCATACATTTAATTTGGATACTATTTGGAAACAAAATCCATGCATTCCTATCTCTAGCAGAAGAAAAATTCCTGAATACACTACATATGTCCCAGGAGGGGAAAATATACTTTCTTTCTGTTACAAGCTGGGAAGTAGCAACAGATAAAGAGCAGGGCAGCAAGAGCTTTTGTTCACAATATCCTCTGCTGGCAGGATTTTGTTCTTATATCAGAACAGGAGAGGCTGGATGTGGAGCAGAAAGTGCTTGTGATTATCTCCAGGCTGCTATACAGCCTGACACCCACCGCCTAGCACACCTGGGAACTCTGGCTCTTTAAAAGCCCAACTTACTTGAAGATAAATTTGGATCAATTCTGTATCCAGCATCAGTGTCAGAGGAATTTGCCTGGAAATCAGTTTACATTACAGTGGCATGTTCATTTTCTGAAGCTTAAGAATCTTGGCTTGAGCTCTGAATAAAAAACCACAAAGTTTAATTTAGTGGGATGGCTTGAAATTGGGACTCTGCCCTCCAGCAGACCTTGACATTAACCAGCTTCCCCACCATCTCTTCTTACCAGTATAATTAAAACCTGAAGTGCTGCCAGAGTTTATGTGCTCAAGAGGGCAAGGAATTGATTTTGGAGGCTGCAGGAATGTAAACAGTCAGAAACATCAGAGCTGGAAATGCACAGGTTAGGCTGATCATTAGGAAACAAAAGTACAGGCTAGCAGTGATAACTGTGAGCTTTCTTCATAATTTTCACAAGAAGAGGAGAAAGAAACCAAAAAGCAGTGATTCTTTCAATTAGATCTGATAATTAAAAGCCCTGGAAGCTGTGCTGAATGAAACAAATCTGCACTGACTCAAGGCTGGCCCAACAGGCTTCCTGTGTGTGGAAACCTGTGGATATTCCTGCAGGCTTTAAATAAGACCCTGTATGTTTATTCCAATCAAACAGATTATAAAAGCATGAAGCCAAGTCTGGAAACATCCAGCACAGATACTCTGTGAGAAACCAAGATTGTGTCAACCTGTCCCCAGAGTGAGGCTAATGCATTGTGCAATGAGGATCTAACAGTGAAAGGGTTCTTGTGGGAGGGAGGCAAGCAGGGATGTTTGCTGTTAGGAAGAGTTCAGTGGAAGATTTTACCCAACACAAAAGACGAGTCCTTCATCCTCAGACAGAAGCCCAAAGCTTAAGCAAGGTACAATCAGGCTGTTCAACTTGGCCCCCAGATTAAACAAGACATAGGAGAACATAGATGGGGTGCAGGACAGCAATTACACTTTTCCCTTTTCCTCTGATGGTTGCTGTTATCTTCCCAATCTGATGGATATGACAAGTGGAAGTCAGATTTAATCAGTCTGTATAAACCATCCAAAGAGACTGAGGGATTTTTTTCCATTGTCTGGGAAATAAAGGGCAGCTCTGCACTAAAGTGTATTTTAAAATGAATCTTGTAGAATGCAGCACAAAATGATCAGAGTGTTCTGACCCACTGCAAGGAGCAGATATGCCAAGTATCTCCTTTATCTTGATTTTTCTGGGTCAAAGAAATGCAGCCCAGCATCTGAAAGGTCATTCCAGAACACTCATAGGAAAAGCCAGATATAGAGAATGTACTTGGTCACAGTCAGATATGTGATTGACTTTATAAATCTATTCTCTGTGAGTCCAATGATACCGAAAATTACTGTATTATTTATAACCCCTCTGTGAAATCTAACTAGGCTGAGAAATATTTTCTCACATCTTTCGATTCTTTCCTGGAATGATACTTTCCAGATATTTAAGCAATTTTTGAGGATGACAGCTAGCTGCAATCTAGGAGTCTGTTAATTTTGAAGCATTCTTTGTTTTCATAAAATGTCTGAAGAAACTGTCTGTTTAAAACCCAATAAATCTTCTTGGTTTGTCTTGGATTAACAAAATACCCAGAAAACAGCTTTGCAGACATTGTTGTGCTTGCAGGCCTACTCTCTCTGCACAGCAGAGCACTGGCCCTGAGCTTCCTGAAGCTTTCTCCAGGCTATTTTATCAGCAAAGTCTCCTGCAGCCCAGCAGTGGGATGGGGCTTGGAGCAGGATGAGCAGTTTATATTGATGTTGTACAGTAATTCACAAGAGCAAGTATGTCAGTGAGAGGCTTATTTAATGAGTATGAGAGAGGCTGCTCCATTACTGAGTACATACACATTGCAATTATTTAAATTTACCAGGAATCTGGGAGAATGTTTCCCTCCAAGCACACAAATACTGCAAGGGAAAGGCTTGCAATAGAAGTCTGAGCATCAGGAATAAAACACATGTGTTTCCTGCAGACATGAGTCTTGCACCTTTCTTATACTCCTTCCTCTCCAGAGACAGGACAGTGATGAATTTGCGATATTGATTACATGGGACATGAGGCATCATTTGTGATGCCTGAATTCAGTAGAAATCCATCATTATTAATAATAATCTCATTCAGCACTACACCCATACCACTCCACAGTCATTTTCTCATCCCTCCCTTTGCTATTGCCCTGGTGACTTTTCCAGCCATGGCTGATCCAAGCTGCATCCATCTGATAATGCTGTTTCTAAAGGCAGCCTGTCAGCTTTGATTGTTCCTGAGAAGGGAAAATCTGAACACGAGTCAGAAATACAGCTGTTATCAGCAGGCAGTAGTCACAATGGATGAAAACTTAACTTTACCTCTATGCCCTCCCATTCTTTCCATTTTTTCCATCTCCTGTCCTTTGCATTCATCAAACCTTTTATCCTGCTGCTGTGTTTAAGATGGTGCCTATGGTCAGAAGAGCACTGGTCTCTTCAAGTTTGCATAACGGATGTTGACAGTAAATTGAACAATAAAGGGAGAGATTCAGTCTGCAGCCACAGCCTGAGTGGGAAGTTTAATGGTTCAAAGACATCAAGACGGTCTATGCAGAAAGGGAGCATCTGGAAGAAATAATAATCAGAGGTTTATCCAGCTAGTTAGTGCAACAGCACTGGTTGGCATGTTCTAAGCGGGTTGAGCAGAAGTATAATGTTTAACTTGCCCTCTAATTTTGGAGTGCTCTTGTTGATGCTAAAGTAGAAGTTTACTGGCCAGTGTGTCTCCTGAGCTGCTCAGAAATCTGCTGTCAGACCTTAGCTCCTCATGACAACTTGACAGTAAAGCTTGGAGTTGGAGTCAATCCTATTATTTCACTTATTTATGTATTTTCAAAACCCATGCAGAAGCAGTGGCTAGAACAAAAGGCAGTATTTATAAATTATGAAAACTGAATTATAGAGGCATGCATATGTAGCTAATCATGTAATACACTAGGTTTGTATTAATGTGTTATGTGATATTATAGACCAGTACATCTATACTTACGTATGGCATGTATGTGCATACACACATGTACTGACATATGGTTTATATATACAAACTGTAACTATACTGTATATCTGACTCCAGTTCTGGTAAGGCTAGTCCAGGCAAGAAGCAGATGGGGACGAAGGAAAACAAGGGCTCTATGTCGCAATGGGTTCTTCAGACTCTGCACCTCACAGACTCAGCCCCTGAAAAATAAAACTCATGAAGGCTCCTGCTGCTACATCCAGCCCCATCTTTCTTGTCACCTGTGACATCAGAAGGGCTGTCCTGGGAGCTGAGAGGCTGCTCAGGTGCCTGGCGTGCCACCCAGACAAGGCAGGAGGAGACCTTCCTTTTGCACACTGGGTGGATTGTTTGTGCCAGTATGTCCTCTGCTGTTCCCATTTTTGTAAAAATGCAGTCACCTCAGTGTAGTTTTCAGCTTATACATGTGATGAATTAATATATTTCTCTTTTTCTCCAATTGCCAAACTTTGAGTGATGCTTCCCTTCACATCTAACCCATTCCTGTGCCCCCAGCTGACCCGCAGCCTGCTGGGACATCCTGATTTTGCAATCTGCATTTCAAGCTAACCCTTCACACCAGGGTTAGCTGGTGCACACAGCATTCCTTTCCCCTAGCTGTGGATTGACACTGGGGAGTATGTTACCATATCTGTGGTGGGGATCAGGAGCTGCACCCTTAGCTAGTGTACGTTAGCTGAGCTCCCCTCATGTTTACAAAGTGATGCTATTTTACATCAGCAGAATAACTGCGTCGTTAAAGCCAGCTAATACCAGTGGAAGTTACTAGATTTGATCCTACAGGCATTGTCTCACTGTTGACAGCTGTGATCATGGGCTGCAGACTGCCATTACTCCCTTCTTGTGGAGAAATCCTGTTTCCAATAAGGAAGTCTCATTGATCCTTGCACTGACACAGCACATCAGCTGGGTCGCATCCTGCCCAGTGGGCTGTCTCTCTCCCTACTGCCTGACCATAGGAAAACATCCGAGGGCGTTGCACTGGATTTATTTTCCCCAGCTTTTTTGCAGATGCACCCAACCCAAAATGTGATCTCAATTACTTTTATCATCATCAATGACAGCCCTGATTCATCATCTAGTTTTATTTCCTTGCATGTAGTAACTTCTACAGAGCACTTCAGCTGCACATCTGTCAGCTGTTGGATAAGGACAGTTCCTTATCCAAGTAAACAAAATAACTTCATTTATTCTTGCTAACAAAGACATTTTCTAAAATGGGCTGTAAATATTTAGAATGAATTTTTTTGCTGTGTGATCTTTATATGCCTCCTAAATATTTCCATCATTATGAGCTATACCAAAGAACTGGATTGAAATACGGTCTGCATGCACCATCAAAGGAACAAATGATAGAATCAAAGCCCTTTGTGGATGTATAGGGTAATTGCTCTTAGCAAAATTCAGAAGTCAGACTATTACAGCTTGACTGTAATTGCCATATATATACTCAGATAAATAACACATCTTTTAATACAGAAAACAAATGATCTAAAAAACCCCAGTGTGTTGCTGGGGCTTGTTTTATGGGAGCTGGAGTTCATGCAAGCCTGTCTGGCCAAGTCCATGTCATTTGCAACTAATGTCATGTCCCTTTCCTGCATACACTGAGGTCTCAGGATAGACGCAGCTGACTCTGAACAACTTTTCTCTCCTCTAACTCATCTTTGGGACAGTACGTGGCACGTTTCTGCTCCAGGGTATCACACAGCACTTGAGCCGCAGTTCATGCCCTCAGCCACAGCTTTGGAAGATTTTGCATGTGACACTGTGAAAAAAAGACACCAAACAGTACTTGGAATTAAACATGGTATTGTAGTAAGAAAAAATAAAACATAAATAATCAAAACACACAAAACACTGTGCTTAGGTACAAACACAAATGTCATTTATCTTTGTCAAGTGCCGGGTTCTACACTTTGGACGCAACAACCCCATGCAGAGCTACAGGCTGGGGACAGAGTGGCTGGAGAGCAGTCAGGCGGAAAGGGACTTGGGAGTGCTGGTGGACAGGAAACTCCACATGAGCCAGCAGTGCGCTCAAGTGGCAAAGGAGTCCAATGGTATCTTGGCCTGCATCAGGAATAGTGTGGCCAGCAGGACTAGGGAGGTCATCATTCCCTTATGCTCGGCACTGGTCAGGCGGCACCTTGAGTGCTGTGTCCAGTTCTGGGCCCCTCGGTTTGAGAAAGATGTCGAGATGCTGGAGTGCGTCCAGAGGAGAGCAACGAGGATGGTGAAGGGGCTGGAGCACAAGCCCTGTGAGGAGCGACTGAGGGAGCTGGGGTTGTTTAGCCTGGAGAAGAGGAGGCTCAGGGGAGACCTTATTGCTCTCTACAACTGCCTAAAAGGAGGTTGTAGTCAGGCAGGGGTTGGTCTCTTCTCTCAGGCGACCGGCGACAGAACAAGAGGACACGGTCTCAAGCTTCTCCAGTGGAGGTTTAGGCTCAACATTAGGAAGAAGTTCTTCACTGAAAGGGTGATTGGTCATTGGAATGCGCTGCCCGGGGAGGTGGTGGAGTCACCGTCCGTGGAGGTGTTTAAAGAGAGATTGGATGAGGCACTTAGTGACATGGTGTAATTGACAAGTAGGAGTAGGTGTAGGTGTTGGGTCATAGGTTGGACTCGATGATTTCAAAGGTCTTTTCCAACTTTAAGATACTGTGATACTGTGAAATGGCAACATCACCTCTGCTATTACAGATCACAAAGCTCTTTGTCTTCATTTAAGTACCTGGTTTGGATTTGGGCTTTTGCTGCATCCTTTGATCTATGTTCTGTTTAGTAATGCCTGGCACTTTACATGTGGTTATTTGTATATTCCAGGAACATCAGGACCACATTACAACATTAAATAAACAACACAGTTATTTTTAATTTCTCCTTTCTTTAGTTCTGTCACTTAAAAACTCCATCATGCTCAACAGAGAGATCATCCAAATCACCAGTTGCCCATTAGCTTAATTCCAGATTCCTCTAAAACAGACACAGTGATCAGGAGCTACATTCTATCAGCATCCTCTTACTTTTACATTACAATAAAAATACATTTTATGAAATAATAACGTCTTCCCTACTTTGTTTAAAAAACAGCTACTACAGCCCAGCAAATCTGAGATGAGGCTGACTTCAAATGTTCCCATTGTCTGAACTGAAATGTAAAATAGAGCCAAAGAGCAAAAATAACGACAAAGAAGCTGGAGGTTACAAATTTATTCACTACCAAGCCGACAATTTTTCTTTAAATAAAGTGTTGTGGCTTGAATACTTTGGAGTAGGGTCAATAATGAGGCACCAGCGCGTAAATGCTGGATCTGTGTTGGAGTGGTGGTAGCGGGGTCCTGTGTAGGTTGCATCAGGGTGATGCCACTGGCACCCCAGGGACATTAATTTAACACTGTGCAAATAAGAAGCGTGGAGTCGGAGGAGCGAAAGCAGAATTGTGTTGCCGCATCCCACCCATCTGCTTCTCAGGGCAGGATTTGCCCTACAGCATACTACAGGTTGTGTCCAATCTAAGGAGTTTCTCACACACTGAAGTGACTGCTAATGTTGCCCAAATTTAAATTTAGTTCCTATTGAAATTAATTGTGGAGTTAAACAGCAGAATGTGACTTACTGGAAGGGATTTATGTGTTTTGGTTTTGTTTTTTTTTTACTACAGTTGGCAAAGTAAATTGAATAAAATATTTTCCAGTGGAAATGAGATTTTTGCTTGTGTTAGCAATGCAGCAAAACCTTTTTTTCTACCTATGCGTAGCTCTTAGTTCTTAAAAGCAAAATCAAAATTTGGTTTTGAATTTAAATTAGACTGAGAAGGGTTTTTGTGGGAACACTGCCCTGATCCCTCCTGGCAGCTGGAACTGCCATTTTTCCCGTTGCTGTCCTAGTTTGGTTTCCCCTATCCCACACAAGTGGCTTTTCACATGGGAGACCCTGGTGTACCTGGCAGCAGATGCAGTCTGAATGCAAAGCTCAGAACAAAACTAAGTGAGAGTAGGGGTAGTGGTCAGCCTTTTGGAAGTGATTTACCAATGCTCTGGACATACAGAGGACAAATGAGCCTTTGCAAATGGCAGCGGGATGTGAGGACAAGTTGGGACCAGGTGGGCTTTAACAGAGGCAGAAGTGTTAGGTGGTGCCTGTATCCACTTCAAAGCACACAGAGAAGTTAACGGCAAGCACAACAAGAAAATTCATGGGGAAAATTTTCACAGACCAGGGAAGTGTTGAGTTTGGGGCTATAAGTGTGGATTGATAATAATAACAATCTACTAAATGGTTTTGCATTAAATGAGTACTAAACTAGGTGGTGAATGAGTCAATGGTATTTTGAGGAGAAAATGATAGTGTGATTCAAATCAAGTGCCATAACTACTATCTACAGCAGGGCTCAGCTGAGACTGCACACAGCTTCAGTTCTGGCATCTCCTTAGTTTTGAATGTTTATTTTCACAATCTTAGTTTAATGTATGTTGCATGTATCTGGCATATGCATATGTTCATATGTGCACAGGCATGAACTACATATGGATTCTTTAACGCATAGATCAATTACCCTTTTCATAGTGTTTATGTTCTAGAAATTGGCACAGCTGCTCCCCACACTAAGGAGGGGAGTGAGTCAGTATGTCTGGCTGTTTTCCTTCTCCGCTGTTTTTCTTTTTTATGGAGTAAAAAGAAGACTGTGGTGCACCTATTGATCTCTATTGATCATTTTTAATAGATGTCTGTCTCACTTATCCTTAAAATACCCACTATGGGATCAACAATCTCCGTATTATTTACTGCCGTAATTCAGTTGTATTATATCTGCTTGTTTTTTTCAAAACTTCTGACATAAATCCCTCTTGCTGCAAAGTGAACTGATTTCTTCCAGTTTTCTTCTTAGTGGACATGGAAAACATTTGATGATCTTACATAAAATAGCCTATGAGGATTGTTACTGTCTTTCATCTGTCTTCAGTTTTTTGTATGAAGCAAAGTCAATGCTTCCCAACTTTCCTCATACATCCTATTTTAGAAAACTATTAACGTTTCTCTGAATCTTTCTCCAGCTGTCTATCATGTGGGTGCAAAATAACTGTATCAGTACAGATATGATATTCCTCCTAATACTTGGCAGGCCAAGCTCTTCCATAAATGTTACAGCAATACTCTGCTTGTGCCTGGCTCAAAAGTGGGGCTAATGAGCAGTTGAGCTCTGTTGCAAAGCTCCCTCCTCCTCTGCCAAGATACTTGTAATCACTTCTGGTCTCTTTATTTGGATAAATCTTTGCACATCAGAAGCAGCCCAGCAGAGGGGGTGCAGATCTCTTAAAAGTAGAGTTAAGAGATTATTTGCATGAAAACACATTAATTGCTTTTTATTCTTGTACTACCAAAGTTTCACTTTATAAAATAATGCTGGAGCTGTACCCATGGCCAGACAGCTGCTGTCAGCCGATGTCACCCTTGTGAATGCTGATTGAAATATTTACTTTGCTGATACTTGGAAACGGGCAGAGGAGCGGCAGTCCCTCATCAATGTTTAATCAGTGCTTAATGGGGCAATATTCTCTTTGACCTCTGATAGCGCTGCTTGAGCAAGAATTGCAAAAATCAGCCTTTGGAGAACAGCCTAGTGATAGAGCAGGTTCTTATTATGTGTCAAAGCCAAGCAATTTACAAAGCAACATGAGAGCAGAGGTGAGCCTGAAGGACAAAAAAGATTTTGAACTTCTCCCAGAGGCCAGGAAGTAATTTAAGGGTCTGGATACATTTCTCTCAGAGAAATACTTGGAGCAATAGAGTTCAGGCTCTTCAAGTGAAAACAAGTATCTACGAGAAAGAGTGCTCAGGATTGCTTCTTCCACACATAGTAGTGATGTTGAGCCTGGCAGAAACTGATACGGTGTTAATTATCAAGGGAAATAACTCTAGAACTTAAAAAGAAAACATCAAATCAGTTACTACTAGAACACTGCGAAACATAAGAAGACTTGTATTGTCCTCTAAACATAGTGTCACACATCAGAGAAATTATTTACGGGTGTAAATGAAAAGAAACTTTGGATCATCAGATAAAATAAACCTGGAGTTTACTTAAATTGACAGAGCTCCTTAAGCCCTTGAGATACTTCCCATTTAAGTGTGCAGGCTGAAGTAACAGTGGGATACACATGACCTTTGTCCACTTCTCTTAATGGAGATTTGACATAACAAGTGGCCTAACTGCACAGCTTCTCCAGCCGATGTTTTGGAAAAGATAGACATGCCGTAACATGAAACACTCGACTATTAACTATGGCAAGACCCATGTGTGCATTACAGCTTGAGTCTTTCCATGTTGTTGCAGTATCTCAGCAGGGCTGGAGTAGCTGGAGGTTGGGATGTCATGTCTAGCTCTTCCCTTCCACATGCAGTCAAGCATCAAGAAGCTGAAGACTTCTTCTGCAGGGACCCAATTACACACTTCACCAGGCAGTGAAAGTTTTCACCTCTCTGGGTTTGAAGCTGTGTTTCTTTGCATGGAGATGATTTAAATAAAGAACAATTTATCCCACCTTTTTGGCATTGAACACAGGGGCATTTAGGGTAAACAAAAAAACGAGTCCTCAGAACAGGCCAGAACACACTGCCAACACCCCCCACCCTCACCTGTCCCAGGAGACCTCAAAAGCAGCCAGGAAACCGAATGCAGTTTACAGCATGGATGCTTTATCTTGTCCTATACTCAAATAACGCAAACACATCTCTAAACATTTTTTCCATGGCAAGGCAACTGTTGTTGGGCAAATCCAGTTCTCCTTAGGCACTCTGTATGATGATCCCCATGTCCTTCTTACCTCTAACCTCACCATGTTGTTGTCCTCCATCTTACTCAGAGAACTTCAGCAATCCCACAAACTTGCCATTGTTGCCATACATTTTGTTTGCCCTGATACAAGTAGTTCCAACATGCATTGCAGGGATAGTTTCCAGCCAGCAGAGGAAGTCAAGATGTATTTGCACAGTAATGTAAGCTGTAATTGTCGTGTTAGCTTTGTGAAAGCAGGGTTGGAGGGGGATTACCTGGGCTGAGAGCAATGTGCCTATCTCCCACCGCACATGGCAGCTGTTGCTCTTCATCTCCATGCTACACTTCTATGTAAACTCCCCACACTGAAAATAACTATACAATTATACAAACTAACAAACACTAGCACAATTTCCTCTTCTTTTCAAATGCCAAATCAGCATTTTCTAGGGCAAATATAATCTTTCCATGTCAACAATGACAAATCCCTTATTAGACAGAAATGAAGGGTTGTACATCACTCGCATAACATGCACTGCAAAGGGCTTGTAATGTTTCAAGATTCAAACAGGTAATAACCAACAAGAACTGACAAGACTAATGAGTCCACCAAAATTTTAAACACTTTAGTTGGGCCCTTTAGTGCATTTGATAAAAGTGGACTTTTTGCTCATTATTTACAATGGTTTCTCCATGAAAAGGGAATTGCAAACTTCCTGCCAGCTAGTAACAACATTTTGCACTTTTATGGCATGTCTTGACTGAAGATCTTAAAGTATTTTTAAAATATTAGCTAATTATGTGTGACAACACACCTGTCAGATACATAGATGAAGGGATAAAGCAGCAGCAAACTTCCCCGGCAATGGAATAGTGCCATGTTTTGGGTGTTGCACGACTGCTGCTGCCATCCAGGGAAACAGTAGCTTGGGGAAGGGAAGAGAGCAGGGTGCCCAACATAATGGGAAGTGTAACTTCCTGAAGATGGAGTTTATGAGAGCTGCATGGGATTATACCTGCTGAGATTTATCTGGTGGTCTCTGGCATGTGGCTTTGTGACATCTTTAAACTCATATTCGCCATGCTATTTAATTTTTCCCCAGCTAAAAGGAAGAAACTTAAAGACATGACAGTGTAGCATCTCCCAGCTCCAGGGGAAGGCTCACAGCTTCAGTTTCTTTCACAAGAAAACTGTTATTTTTATAGTGCTTTGCACAGAGGAGCTGGCTCCAGTCATCCCACTTCATGGCTGAGAGAGGTGAACTGCACAGAGGGCTGTGAGCCTGGAGAATCTCCCCACTGTGGCTCTTGCAAACCACAGCTGATTGTGCTGAACTCTAGTTTAGAAACCTCTGCCAGATCTTTCCTTGTTGCATTAGGAGATCAACCTTGAATATTATGGAGAAAGCTGTACTACTAAGGATTGATTTCGCTTTTCAAAGGCACTTCTTGAAAAAGGTGTTGCCTCAGCTTACAAACCCCAAATAAGCAGTTAGTAGCTCTATATAATAAGACGGTCTGAAATATAGAACACCAAACATAGCGTAAACAAAACAGAAATAAAATCCACTCTCCTCACCACAATCATAAACTCCACCAAAACCTACCCCAACCACTGCTCTGCCCCAGCATTTGGTTTCCCTCCACACACAGGCTTTGATTTGACTTCCCCAAAGTATTCCCCTCTTCTAGTACATATGCACTGCAGTTGCCTTGTGGTGATGTATAATTTTTTATTTGTCCTGCTGTTTGTTGCTAAGACCATAGAAACACATGAACAGGGGACCGGGAGGGACTCCTCAGCTCAATGCAGTCAAGGCCCTGGTTTTGCAAGGCACCACACCATCCATCTGCTGTTCTGCACCAAATGAGAAGCTTTCTTCCCACTTTTCTTCCTTTTGAGTAGATGTTCCAAAATGTTATGTCTTGGTGGCTAGAGACAGTCTAACCTCCCATCCAAATGTCTTTGGTGAATTTTTGCCTGTGTGTTTTTTGTGCCAGCATTGTTCCTGAACACAAATAGCAATTCTCTCTGGATCCTGCTCCCTTCCTCGGGTGTCACCTTCCAGATGCTCTTCCTATTTTTATCTGTTAAGCTCAAGCAAGTTAGAGCTAGAGCTGAATATTTTCAATGCACTTACAGTACCTGCTCATGATGTTTTTGCACCTTCTAGCCCTTTTTGGAGAGGACCTGACATGGCCCCCCCGTAGCATGTCTGCAGCTTTGCTGTCTTCACGCAGTCCATCACTGTCCAGAGCTGTGATGGTGACATGCACTATGCTATAGCAACACTTCTCCAAGCAGCATTTAATTTATCTCCATCATTTATTCCAAAGTTTGTGCTGGCTTTTTTTCTGTTTTTCCATTTGTCTCAAAGTCAGACAAATTAATTTACTAGTGCCATGTCTGCATTTGCTCAGAACTGCACTTTGGGTGCCCCATAGGGCCATTTACTAACACGTGCTGGGTTCTCAGTTCACATTGCATCTGTTACAGCACAGATCCCTCTCGGAGCCCAGGTGTCCAGCGTGTCATCGCATTGCAGCTTGCCATCTCATTGCAACATCGCTGTCTCTGTGACTAGGTGTGCCACAGATGAATTAGGCAGCTCTTTTTGATCCTGCCCATTTTCATCATTTCTGGAGGATGCATTTTTCTATAACCATGAAGATTCTGGAGATGACATCAGGGAGTCATGAAACCTTATCAGGATAAACAGACCCCTGGTAAGTGGTTTCATTGACAGCTGTTGTCATGAGAACTGCAGAGTGCCCAGTGGCAGGTTCTTGCTTCAGATGCTGCCACTTGCCCAGCCCAAACTCTGCCTTTCAACCTGGGAAGTGTATACAAGACAGTCCTGTCTTGTATGAAACCCATGGCATGTATGTATGAGACATGGGGCAGATTGATTCAGCTGGATTATTTTCATCCAGGGAGTTAAAAGGATCTCAGGCTTGTTAGGTCTGAATGAGTTTGCTTCAAATTCCAAGACACTTCTTAAAAATAAAAATCTATTCCAGTAAAGTGTTAAAGGCTTGATTAGAAGATCAGAAATTATATTAAGAATAAATCACAGTAACTAAAAAAAAAGGAAATTAGAAGGTACTTTGCAATCATCCCTTGCTTTAGCTGTCATGCAGATTTTCCCTGTGGCCAACTGCAGCACCGAGCAAAGTGGAGCACTGCCTCTCTGCTGGATTTCTTTGAAGCCTGTCTCAGCCCCACAGCCCAGCATCATAGTGCATATGTGGTCCTGCCCGATAGCCCTGGGAAGCCCAGGCTGGCTGCTTGTAGGGTCTCTGGGCCTGGCACAGCCCCTCTCCTCTTTTTCCAGGCAGAACCCCCTCTGCCCGCTGCCAGTAACTTCCTGCCACCTCTTTCTTTCCAACTCTCTGTATGATGTGTTACACTCCCAAGCTCTGGTTCAATGGCTTTTTGCAGAGACATTATGTAGCAGATGGGTAAGATGCCTGTTGCCAATGCCATGAGAACCCTGAGTCCCTCCCCATCCCTAATCTGTGCTCAGCTTGCAGCCTTTGGGTTCCTCAGTCCTATGGCTCCATTTGCTCCAGAACTCAGAAATGTTCCCAACCCGGCTACTCCAGTCAAACCAGACGAGCCAGAAATGTGTGGAAACGTCTGGTACCTGCTGCAGGAGATGCCTGGCCAGGCTAACTGCATCATGGGGGTTGGCAGGGTGCCTGGCACAGCAGTGGCTCACAGGGGGAGCTTTGCTTTCCATGAAAATAGAGTTGGGGGCAGAATTGTAGCTGCCAATGCCCAAAATGCAGTCTTCATTTTAATGAAATTGTACTAACTTCTGTGCTGCATACCTTCAAATGTTGTGTCTTTACTAATATATTTTAAAATTAATTTCCCCCACTGTGTGGGAGCTGCTGACCTCCCCTACCATATTGCCTCCAGATGTCCAGGAGGGAGCCGAGCGAGCAGTCCCCAAGAGCTCCTCACCCCCACCCCACCCCAGCTCAGCTGGCAAAGCCCCTGCCCCCCTGCCCCCACTTGTATTATATTTTCAGTCAGTTTAAATGAGCATCACCCACAACCCGTGTCAGAAAGGTGGTCCCAGCGTCGCCCCCTCTGGATGCTCTTTCCTGTTTTTCAGCTCCTTTGAACCACCTGGGGAACTGCTTAGGTTTTAAATCATCTTTTTTTCCCCTGCAGTTTAAGTTTAACCTGAATAGGTTGCTTTAACTGGGACCAAGATCGCTGAGATGGCCTCTGCAGCTGTGGCTCATGGTGGGGTGGCTGTGGCAGAGATCCGTGGAGTGAGGAAGCAGCGTGCAAACTGATTTCCTCCGGGCTGATGACCTCTAGAGATGCATACAGCAGGGGAAACATTGGCTGCAGTGCAAAAAGCTTTTCAGAAAGAGAAATGACTGAAAGCCATCAGGTGAGAGAGCTCTGTGCTTGCCAACAGCCTGCTTGACAGCATCCCTGCTTTACTCTCCACATCCGGGGTAGCAGAAGTTTGCCAACATGAGGCTTTTCCATGAGCTCTTGATCTGTGTCGATATTCCAGGCTGCTTTTTTATTTGCTCCAGATGGGCTACAACAGTTTCCTATCTTCCTTCTCTGGTCTTTTTATCTTTTATTTCAATCCAAACAACTTCTGCACTGCTTGCCAAGCCGTATATTGTATCACATTCTTTCCTTCTTCAGACACAATATCCTACTTGACCCAGGCTGGCATGTTTCCACCTGTCCTGTTGTGTCTATTGCTTCTACAAATGCTTATTCCAACTTTAAAAGCAAAACCAGACCACTTGATATACTGTTGTCTGTCATCCTTCTTACAAAAAAAAGTGTCTCATAGACACCAGAGGGACAAATTCCCATCCCTTAAACTCCTGCAGCCACCCAGTAGAGCTGGACTGACCCCATCACTGTCTCTTTAATACACATCTTGGAACATACTTCTGTTAAGCATTTCTTCTAAGTGAATCCTCTGTTTACAAATACACTCATCCTCTCTTCCAGGTTGACTCCTGCAGTTGCGTACTATTGTGTGTGCCAACATACATTTTAGGTTTCTAAATTGTTTCTGCTTAGCAAGTCAGTGCAGTGTCTGTGTGGACGTACCTCTGTCTCCCAACATCACCCATTTTAGAGAAAAAATTATTTTTATTATTTGTTGCAATTGGTTATTTCTCATTTTCAGTGGCTAGAAAAGAATTATTTTAAGATCCTTTTCAGTGTTTCTATGAACATTTTTAATATTTTCTATGTCATCACTGCATACTTTAGTTTTCTGAGGTAAAGCTAGAGATAGGCTTTCTACAGGAATAAATGAAATCTACTTCTGCTCATAAAGAGTATTTGCGGTACTTGATGGTACTATCTTTTTGTCCTTTCTCAGCTGTGAGGGTTATTTTGAGATTAACAACGTGCAAGGAGGAAGAACCTGATTTAGGCAGATGTATGACTCTTCAGATGTATGTAGTAAGTTTGCACTGGCATGATTTGGATCATTTAAAATAAATTTGATATCACCATGGCAAATCCTTAACACAGAGCTAGTTACAGTAGGTAAAGATGCATTTGAACTGTCTTTTTTGGTATAATTGTTTAAAACATACGTACTTTGCACGAGCTAAAATTTTCTGCCAAAGTGGCTTTTTAATGTGGGATAATTTGGTTCTGTTTTGTAGTTAAGGAAAATGTTTCAATGTTGCTATCTGAGCAGCTTTGACTTATGTTCTATTTTAACAGATACTCTTCTTACAAGAGAAATGCAACTTAAATTTGCTTGATTGATAAATAATGCATAAGAGAACGGAAAGAATTAATGCCTTTATAGACTCAGACCCAAACAAGTGCCAGTTGAAAGATGGGCTGTTATCTGTGGTTTTCCTCTGATGTATCTGAGGCTGTCGTATCCATAGCCCCATCTTAATTTGTTATTCACACTGGAAAGCAGCTAAAAGGTCTGCTGGGAGATCTTTTCATTGCTGCTGTTAAAAGAGGCCATTTTCTTTGCAAGGCATTTGTCTCTGCCTTGTTTATAACAGCAGGAGGTATAGCTGCACGTCTGTCATATTTTAAAGGGCCATTGCTGATAAGATGATCAAAAGAATGCAGACTCCCTGCAACCACTTGAATCCAAGAAGCTATATATAAACCCAGTACAACAAATGGATTATTCTGCTTTTCTCTCATTTTAAATATACAGTCACTTCCAATGAGACTGTCGTATATGAACATATTCTGCAGAATATATACAGTGGGTGTGCAGCGCTCTTGAGTGGATAAATAACCACTAAGATTATCAGGAACACTTTATAAATTTTAAGTATTCCTCTGTCTTTGGTGAATCATTAGGAATAAATTTGCAAGAGGCTTTGTGGAAGGTCCCCAACACTTTTCACAATGCAGTAACATTCATCTCTCCATTAATTTGTTACTAGGAAAAAGTAGGCACCTGGAAAATGCCCACTCTGTAATGACTTGTACTAAAGCAACCACATGTGTTAGACATTTCATTTTGATTAGGGTAAAGATCATGTCCATCAATGCATGGAGGAAAATGCATTTTTTAGTATTCATCAAACCTTCAGAACATGAGATAAGGTAGTATTTCTAGTGGGGATTGAAACAAATGCACAACTGCTCTAGACTTCATGGTTGCCATAAGGCAACTCAGCATCCACATTGGCCACAGCCTACAAAATGGATCATCTGGGCTGCAAAATACAGTGTTACTACTTGCTTTAAGAAGGATGCTCTCCCGATTGCTGGTCACACCGAGCCTCTCTATGTAATACATATGGATACCTTGTCAGGAGGGCTAACGGTGCCTGTACATGCTAGCCAAGTCATTGTATTGTTGCCTGTGGACCTGTGATCTCGTCAGTGCATAGCTATCATTGTACCACATTTCTTTGAACTTCCTTTTACTGCAATGCAGGCACAGAAAAAAGTTGGACAAGTTCAGTCACATTTTAACAAAGGATTCATTACAATTGTTTGGTTTCCTCCTCAACACCATGGAAGGCCCTTGTATTTTTACCAGGTTTTTGGTTTTCAGCAGTGAACTCCCATCTTCCTCTTGAATAGGATATCCTTCAGGGCCTTCAAACATCTTGGAGTGAATGTGCTCTGTTGACAACATTTCTAAGCTCTGCCAGTATAGGGAGAAATTATAAGCAAGGTCAGGCTATTATGTATTGCATTTGCTGTCACCGGCCAATTTTCTAAATGAACCTTTTAAAATATTATCATTCTTGTCCACCCTGTGACCCTACTTCTGTCCTCACTCCTGTGAAGGAGTGCAAATAATACCTTGTGACATGTAAATGCAATCCCCTAACAAAAGCCATTTCATATGTGTTAGAGTCACCCTTCATATGATTAAGGGCATGAATAAATGAAAAATGTTTCTTTACCACATCTCAGCTCTTCATTAGGTAGTGGAGCTGAAATCTGTCATAAAAATTGGAAGGTAGAGCCAAACTGATAAGTAGGATAACCCTGCTGATGGAAGAAGAAAAAGAAAAGCAGCTGAGATTTTTCACTCTTTGTTTCTTTAATTAAGTCTCGACTATACGTGTTATGCAGTTTGGAAATATCTGGAAATATTTACAAAATTGCATTCTGATTATGATGTCAGTAATCAAATTAAAAGCGTGCTCAGAGAATGGATTTAGGAAAGAAAATACTGGACTTGTAGATCCATGTTGCTTAGCAGAACATTATTGACCTTCAAAGACAAATGTTCTTTCTTCCCAGTTTGCAAAATTTATTCTAGCCAGCACTTCTGGTT
This sequence comes from Neomorphus geoffroyi, assembly GCA_033558235.1. Taxonomy (NCBI): domain Eukaryota; kingdom Metazoa; phylum Chordata; class Aves; order Cuculiformes; family Neomorphidae; genus Neomorphus; species Neomorphus geoffroyi. The sequence continues at coordinate 22,130,796 of JAUMJM010000008.1, read as the reverse complement.
CCCATAAGCTAGAATTTTACTTCACTAACCCCAGAGAAGTGATGTGGATGATACCAGTTTCATCTTTCAAATTTCTTCAGCAAATCTCAAACAGTACAAGAAAAAAGCTGCTACAGAGTTTTATGATCTCTAGTCTGAGGGTTTAGTCCTCACAGATTGCACACAATTTCAATCTAGTCCTATATATTATCTTCTAAAACCTTGTCTTTAATAAAACAACTAAGGCTTCAAACCCATAATGACTTACATATGTGTCCAACTTTAGGTTACAGGTGAATTTCAGCGGCTCTAAACACAGTAAAATAGTGGCAGGATCAGAGTTTTCTATTGGTACTTGCTATAACAAAGAAGAAATAGCAATGGACAAAGAGTAAGCCAAAAAAAACCTGTGGAGGCATGGAGTAAAACATAATGTTAATCAGATACGCAGAGATCACTCTTCTCTCTACTTCTTCAATAGCTGTAGTACTTAAAACAATGTCTCGTGGAATCACAAGTAACAGTTTAGAGAGAGTGTCTGTAGGCACAATCTGTCATCAAAGTTGACAGTGACGTTTACTGCTTTTTCAAGAGAAATCTTTTAAGAGCTGGTAACAACTGGATCCTCTGTATTCATATCAGAGGTGCATACTTTGTCTGCTATTTAACTAGCCCATAAATGAGTTGTTTAATTGGTAGTCTAAGTAGTTTAGGACATACAATTATATTCAAATGCTGACATAAACACTGCTCTCTTTGATGCCTTTATTTTTTTCAGGTCAGGCATACTTATTTAGTTGATCAATCTAACGTGAGTTCATCATTATCTGTTATTTTCCATCAGACTGGAAAATACCTCTCAGAAAATATATAATTTTTTTAATGTTGTAGCATTGCAAAAATTATAGATTCGGGTGCATTCTGGCCTTTCTGTTGTCAGACCTATATTTCTCTCACTGTTACTAGTAGCAACATTAATTACTATGTTTAAGTGTTATCCCGACTCTGTAGAGTTTACAATCCTGTCCGCAAGACACCTGCAATTTGCAGCAAAAACACGTATGAGACTTCGCGGGAATAAATCCTACTAAAAAAAGTAGATGTCCTATATAATCATGGTGGCACAATGAGAGTACAGTGCATTCTTTTTCGAAAGGCTTAAAGAAAAGGGATAGATCATAAAAGCGCGGTAGAAGTTGTCACAAAAAAGAAGACAGTAACATATTCTGGAAAAAATAAAGACCAAAAAAAAGATATAGTGATTTTCTTAATTTTGATATTTGTTTCAGGCTCATACTGATCCACTCTGACAGTGTTTCCCAGAAGATCCCAGATCCACTCTGATAGCATTTCCCTTTTCATTTATATTTCTCAAGATAGTGACATTCAAATCAGCATTTTTTAGCTATTAGAATATCCATTTCCTTTACTTCTGTAGGCCCTAATGAGTGGCCAAATTGTAAACCATTAAGCTGGATACACTGAAAACATAACTACCTGCAGATGGTGTCATTTAGGCATTTATTTAGGTGCACATTAAGCCTTCCTAGAAATGTAATAAAAGAAAATTCCACTTATTGGCTGCTTAATTTCAGAGCCCATAACCAACTCAAGGTGTTCCTGGAGCAGCTTTCGTGGGGATCCCATTGCAGCCTGGCTGCTGAAGGCTAAAGAATTCCAGATGTGCTGGGGCAGAGAAGGAGAACAGGGAAGCTAGGACTCCAGGCACAGAGCAGGGTGATCATTAGGCAGAAAAGAGCCTTGGATTTTGGCCTTCATTCTTGGGATTATATTTTAATTGATGGCTGTTAAATGTAAAATGTACAACAGAGGAGCAGAGCCAAGTGCCCGGGCTTGGAAACTTGGCTAGTGAGTGATGTACCCAGTAGACTAAGCTGTTGACTGAGGTGGACGCCATTGGGCTGCCTCCTGAGAAGGTGGTGACGCACCATGGAGATGACTATCACCCAGTGTGCTGAGCGGAGCTCCACCCTGCTGTAACTTCAGAACGGACTTCCCAGAACAGTGGCAGACAGGGAGAGACCTGGGTCCTGCTGAACAGGTAATCTCAAATGACTATGTTCCTTAGTGACTTCTTCAGGACTGACTGCATCCTTCATCCTGATAGGCTGACAAAACCTGTTAGAGAGCACTTCCTCACTGTGCAGCTCTCCTCCAGCTTGCTCACAATGCTTCTTGAGCCTTGTTTACATGCTGGAGTTGAGATTTAAATCCATATGTGTGGTTTTGCTTATCCACTGGGGATGGTCGTATTGTCAGGCAGCTCTCAGAGTGCACCACTCTGCTTCCAGGGGGCACATGGATACTTTGCCTAATTAGAGAGCATGTTCTTGGAGACAAAGACCTTGTCAGCCTGTGTTTGCAAAGTGCTCCACAAACCATAGCAGGAGGTCTAGCAGAAGTTATTCCTTTGCCCTACAAGCCTTGTCTTGCATATAGCTGGGCCCTAGGTGACGGTGATAATAATAGCAGTGCAACACCACATTTAAAGTGTCTGCTCAGCATTAGAGGGAGATTCATATTAGAGACCTCAAGGAATCTTCAGGACAGAGACAGCTGAGATATATACTATTTCCCAAGAGGCAGGAGAGAGACACGTTCTCCTTATCATCACTGCAAATACTTCCATCACAGCGATCTTGCTGTGACAAAGTGACTCTTTTTTGCTGCCTATGTTTATGTTCAATCCAGTGGCAAGATGTGGTCCCCAGGCAAGGGAGAGAATAACTGCACCTTCTCATGTGATGGGAGTCTAGGTGCATGAGGGAGGTATTTTTTGCTCTTTTTCAAATAAAAGTGAGGCAATTTCGATTTTGAGAACAAAGCCAAAGGAAAAAAAAAAGAAAAGGAAAAAAAAAAAAGCATTTTAGTGCTATGGATTCTGTGGCATTGACATGAAGATAAAGGAGAGATACAGAAAGAAGATAAAGATATTAGAGTATCAGAATTATTACAAATATTGCCGGTAGCAGTGCCTGTTCCCAAGGCTGCCTGCCATTTCTTCACAATAAGATCCAGGTTTTCAGGTTGTTTGGTTTGGGTTTTTTTCTGTTTGTGCTGGAAAGGCTCTAGCTATTTTCTGCTTTAGACTCCAAGATATTCATGCTGAAGGGTTCAGCCATTTCTATAAAAGAGGTTATAGAAAACTATAAACAGTGTTGTCTTGCTGAGAAAAGAGAAAATCTAGGGTTGTTTTCATTTCACCACACTGACCAAGACTGTGCCTTTTGATACACCTATGAAAATGCCGCCAAATTTAGCCAAATTATAAGTCTCTGAATGACTACGGCTTGCATATAATCAGTGAGTCTTCACTGGAGCCTGGCAGGTCCAAGGTGCAAGCATGCTGTAAAAGCCCAGTGATTGAGGTAGAGGTGTATATTCTCATGTGATCACTAAAAAGTTTGATGCTGAATGTAATGAGGGGTCCAGCCCTGTACTCTTTGATATCCAAGACCCGTGATTTCACGTAGTTGTTCTAGCCTTTGGAGGGGTCCTGTGTGGTTTCTGTGGATCTACTCTGGCATGCGCAGCTGAGGCAATCCAGGATACTGCTGATGCAAGACAATATTGAAACTGAAAACAAGTTTAAAAGCAAAAAAAAGAAGACATCTGATGCTATTTTTAGAAACATTTTTCAGATTATCCTAAAAATTAGAGAAAAAGTGCAAGTAACACAATAATAATCCATATGGTTTTGATTCAGAAGAGAACCATGGATATTCAAAGAATTCTTTAAACCTGTTTCAAATGTAGTTAGCTTCTCATTCACCACTCACTTGGGTTTCCATTTAATGTACCATGTCACTCCTTAATGGAGCTGAACAGGGTGCCATGGTGCTAAAAACGGTTATCCCAGTTATCACAGTATCACAGTACCACAAGGCTGGAAAAGACCTTTGAGATCATCAAGTCCATCCTACAACCCAACACCAACACCTACTCGTCATCTAAACCATGGCACTAAGTGCCTCATCCAGTTTTCCTTTAAACACCTCCACGAACGGTGACTCTACCACCTCCCCAGGCAGCGCATTCCAATGGCCAATCACCCTTTCAGTGAAGAATTTTTTCCTAATATCAAGCCTAAATTTCCCCTGACGAAGCCTGAGACCATGTCCACTTGTTCTGTCACTGGTCTCCTGAGAGAAGAGACCAACCCCTGCCTGACTACAACCTCCTTTTAGGCAGTTGTAGAGAGCAATAAGGTCTCCCCTGAGCCTCCTCTTCTCCAGGCTAAACAACCCCAGCTCCCTCAGTCACTCCTCACAGGGCTTGTGCTCCAGCCCCTTCACCATCATCGTTGCTCTCCTCTGGACGCACTCCAGCATCTCAACATCTTTCTCAAACTGAGGGGCCCAGAACTGGACACAGCACTCAAGGCGCGGCCTGACCAGTGCCGAGTATAAGGGGATGATGACCTCTCTAGTCCTGCTGGCCACACTATTCCTGATGCAGGCTGGGGTACCACCGACCTTCTTGGCCACTTTGAGCACACTGCTGGCTCATGTGGAGTTTCCTGTCCACCAGCACTCCCAAGTCCCTTTCCGCCTGACCGCTCTCCAGCCACTCTGTCCCCAGCCTGTAGCTCTGCATGGGGTTGTTGTGTCCAAAGTGTAGAACCCAGCATTTGGACTTGTTAAACCTCGTGCTATTGGAATCAGCCCATGTCTCCAGCCTGTCAGGGTCCCTCTGTAGGGCGTTCCTACCCTCTAGCAAACCGACACTTCCTCCCAGCTTGGTATCATCTGTGAACTGATGGACTCAATCCCCTCATCCAGGTCATACAGGCAAAGGAGAGGTCCTGAAGGCGTCAAGTTGCTGGAGGAAGGAAAGCTCATCAGTTTAGAATTAGGATGAGGTTGTGAGCCTATGGAACCACAATTTCTAGAAGAAGTTCTAGCATAGCTGCCTGCTGCCCAGAATCAGTTTGCTGGGAAAGCACAGCAGCAACCTTGGTGATACCCAAGTGTGGTATGTCAAGAACAGGATGAATACACTGATGTCCACTGTGGCTGGTGAACTACTAACAGTCTTACAGGTTCTCTTACAGGTATTTACATTCTAGCATCATCCTCCTATCCTTATTTTGTTTCAGGAGAACAAGATGTGCTGAGATGCCCTTGTGCTCAAACCCCAAGTAATTCTTTCTAATGAAGAGTAAGAAAATGCTTGAGTAATAGAAAGCTCTGTAGGGAGAAGTTCCTGTCTTTCTCTTTCTCTGTCATTTTCCCTCTCTGGGGCCAGCAGGAGCAGCAAACCAAGATCCCCTTGCATCAGCTTCCAGTGCCCAGCCCAGCCCTTCCCATGGCCATGTCCTTCCCATGGCAGAGGTGCCTCTGCCTCTCCCCCTGTTTAGCAGAACTGCTCAGGTGGGCTAAGTTTAGCTCTAACTACCATTATTCACCTTAATATTGCTTTACAAGACCTATACTGATTTGGCTTCTAGCCCGTTCCTGATATTTTCAGGCATTCTTTACAGTTGCTTAAAAGTTTCAGCCCTGCAATGATGATAGTTTGAAGCCTATGAGTAAGTTTTCTTCCTTACACCACCTTTTAGTCATAATTTATTATAAAATTGGCTGTCCTGATGGGATACTGCACCAATGATACTGTGATGTATCTCTGTTGCTAGCATCAGGCTTTTTCAGGGTTGAGCTGTACAGCTGGGCACAATGCTCACTTTGAAATCTCACACCACACACGTGATGGGTTTCATTAAAAATATTATCTGGCAATGATGGTGTTATGGAAATAACGCTCTCATAGACACACTTACAGACACGGGCCTGGGAGGGAGGAGACCAAGGCATTTTTTCCATTTTCATTACTGTTTGTAATCTACAAGGGAATGACTGATCAAGTGGGCAGATGTTATACTATGAGATAAAACTTGGAGTTGAGTGTCTTACAGGCCTTACCATGTGATACATAGGAAAATGGGCACAAATATGGAGTACAGCCTTCAGTACAGGTCTATACAAGTGCTTTCCCCATCAAAAATTAATGAAGGATGTTCAAGAAACAGTTATCCTGGTATATAACACGGTTTGTGATCTGCATACAAGGAATCAAGTTTTAGAGAAGCAATTTCCTGATGCATTAATGAATTTCTACTTGAAATATCCCATGTTATAGCAAAGAGTAAGAAATGCTACCCTTGGCTTAATCCTAACATGTCAATATGTTCAACAGGTAACTCTTGTGAGTGAGAAAAGATCAAACAAAAGCAAGAACTGTAGCCAAAACACAAAGATGTAACTTCCAGAGAAAACACTTAAAAATACTATGAGAGGGATGGGAAACCAAACATGAAAATCAACATGGGGAAATTAAGCCCTTCAGACTTAGCCTGTGTGCTTCAGCTTACTGATGACCACAATCAAAATGAAGGTAAACAGAAAAGGAGTCAGAAGAGAAAGTAAAAACAAAGCTCATGAATTGGGAGATACGACAGGAAGATTGCAGCAAAGCAAAAAGTAGTAGCCTCATGTAAACGTCCATTTTCTCTATTTTTAATCTGGATTTATACGAAAAGATTAAATCTAGTCCTTGCTTTGAGGTTTGGAACGAGAGTCACAAAGAGTTTCTCGGTTCCTTTCTTGGTGAGTGACTGACTGAGTATCACTCTGCCTCTACAGAGGTTACTGGATGCATAGTGTTTGCATGCAACCAGTTAGTGAAAGGGCTACAGCCTGGGAGAAAGTATCAGGCAGAAAGCATAAGGCTGCCAAACAAACCTTCTATCCAACTTAAAATTTTTTGGAGTGTATATTGTATTGCTTACAGGCGTGAAGCTGAGTATTTTGAAAGAAGTGCCACTTTCAGGGAGATTTTCCAAAGGTCAGATGATGCTTTTCAACATTTGGTGCTCCTGGTTTGCTAGGAGAGAGCAGGGACTCGCTCCAAAGAGAAGCAAGCGCAGTAGCCTAGGGGTACCACAGAAGACTTCAGCATTCATACAGATTGTACCTGTATACAGAGTTAGATTACAGTTTTTAAAACATAAATGAAATAGTTATCTGTAAAGGAACTTTAGAAGCCATATCAGTAACATCATAATCTGTACAGAGGGATATATGCAATTAATAAATGTTGAATCATATGCTACAGAAATAGTGGGGTTTTTTGGTGCTGTCATATGTACTAGCTATTCTGGAGACATCTCACTTGTTCTGTTTCCTAGCGTTGCTGTATACTGACCTATTCGGCATCTGTGTATCTGCTGTCAAAAGAATTTCTACTCCCACCATGGTGCTACGATTTATATCTGACGTATGTTCCTCTTCTTCCCATACTCCAGCACTTAAACTCCAGATTCATTCCTTTCTTGCTGTTTGAAAAAGGGGACATGTTTCCAATGTGGCCTCATTTTTGCAAATCTTAATGGCTGCATTATTTAAGCTTGAATGCTGTTAGCATTCTTTTCTCTTTCCATCTTTCTGGTCCTTTCTCTCTCCAGCCTATATCACATATAAACTCCATTTCTGGGGATAGCACAGCCCTACAGCACCAAACAAGGGCAGTCCTCCTCTTCTCCAAGGTTTGTTCTAATGTAAGAGGAAGCAGATTCAATCCACAGCTGTGTCAGCCTGAGATTTAAGTGTGTGTCACAGTGCAACTAAGCAAGCTAAGCACCAACAAGCCGCTAACTCACTCCCCCTGGTGGGATGGAGGAGAGAATTAGAAGGGTAAAAGCTAAAAATCTCATGGCTTGAGATGAAGACAGTTTCATAAGGAAAAAAAAAGCCATGCATGCAAGCAAAGCAAAACAAGGAAATCATACACTACTTCCTATTGGCAGGCAGGTGTTCAGCCATCTTCAGGGAAGCAGGGCTCCATCATGTGTAACAGTGACTTGGGATGATAAATGCTATCACTTTGAACACCCCTTCCTTCCTTCCTTCTTCTTCCCACAGTTTTTATTGCTGAGCATGATGTCCTGTGGTGTGGAATATCTTTTTGGTAGTTGGGCTCAGCTGTCCCAGCTGTGTCTCCTCCCAGATCCTTGTGCCTCTCCAGCCAGCTCGCTCACTGGTGTAGTGAGGTGCAGAAGAGGCCTTGACTTTGTGTGAGCTCTGTTCAACAGTGACTAAAACAGCCCTCTGTTATCAACACTGTTTCCAGCACAAATCCAAACTATGGTTCAATTCTAGCTATTGCAAAGAAAATTGTTACTCCAGCCAAACCCAGCACAGTGTGTCAAAGACCAGTTCAGTGATAAACATCAGGTTGTTTGAATTGGCAGAATCGACTGATGTGTTGTGACCCTAGTGACCATAAGATATGAATTTTCTTTAGATTTCCCGTTCTTTTTTCCCCTATGGCATTTTGCAGGGAGGTGTTTCTTATTTTTCTTCAAATATTTTGATGTGTGAAAGTGAGTGCATGTACTACTAATTTAGTAATGGCACCACTGATGGTTACCTCGATTATAATTCTGCATTGGGTCTGCTTTCCACATATTGGCCCAGTTCCTCCATAATTACAGGAGGCAATGAGGCTGCAAAGTGGAAGGAAGGGTGGCTTGCTGCTGGCTTGCTCGTCTGGGAAGGTAACGGTACAGGCACAAAACATGTGGGAACCCTAGGAGTAGTCTGGGTTTGCCTCAAGGGCTGTAGAGTAAATAAGTTTATATCGTACAGGAAAATGTTATACCTGTTCAGTCGGTTCTCTTGCCATGAGCAGGATCCTGGGGCTCTGGAACCAGAAGGACAATTGCCTCATTCATTTCCTGAGGTTAGTCTGTAAAAAAAATAAAGACTATTTGTAGCATTCACCTTTTGATTTCATGATTGGGTGCATGAATTGGATGACCTGTATAGTTGGAAATTCAGTGGTGTTGCTAACACAGCTGGCTACTGACTTCACTCCAGCTATGACCTTGATGTGATAATTGTTTGTGCAACAAAGTTTAGAGAGATGGAGTTTTCTTTTCAAACATGCAGCTGAAGCCAGAAATAAAATTTAAGAATTATGGGCAGTTTTGCCAAGATATTTGAAAACCACTCAGCTTTTCACTATAATTTAAAACTTTTGCGTCCTACACCAGTGAATCTAATAAAAAACCATAAAATGTAATACCAAAATGACTAGCGCTAAGAGCGAATTTGGCTCAGTTTTGCTCCTTTCCCTCTTGGGCCCAGGGAAAATATTCCAACAAAAGTCCGAAAGCTTTAGTGTGATAGAAAGAGAATTCCTTGTCTTTCAGGTAGCAAGGGCTGCTTTAGCAATGGAAATACAAGACACTGATTATGGCAGCTTTGAGAAGCATCGTTTTGTTTTAGACGCCTTTGTCTTTCAGGTAGCAAATGCTGCTTTAGCAACAGAAATACAAGATATTGATTACAGTAGCTTTGGGAGATGTCATTTAGGTTTAAGCTGGTTTTGCTAAACCAGAAGTCCTCCTCAAGAAAACTGAAAAAATACTTTATTTTAGATGCATAAATCACCTAATTGAAAAAAAAACAGGGATAAACTGACATGGCTTTTGCATAATAACTTAAAATCAAGTGAAGGAGAGTTTTGCTGGAGCCCCTTCCAAGAACAGTGGCTGGCAGAACATGATCCTGAGAGATGCCAGTGGATGCTGCCTGACCACAGCCCTCCCCTGTGTGAGAAGGGGTTTGGGTCTCACCCCGCTTCTGCTCTCAACAGAGTGGGACGGGGAATTGCTGCTGGCAATTCAAAATATCAACTCCTTAAGCAGATAGAAAAAAATCAAGAAAATAGAACACAATTATAAAAGATAATATATCGCTGTATTAATGCTTGGATGGATTGTTTACTTGTGGAATTTACTGCTTTAGGATACAAGGGACTTTAGTAGGACTCTGTTAAAAATTAACCAGTGAAGTGGACATTGAAGCCATCTAGTCATTACAGGTTGGATTTATTTAAATATTACATACACCTGCAGGGTTTTGACATAAAGTATTGAATAATGAAGAGTAAATCTAGATGGTGTGTGTTTCATATGTGCCTTATGTTTGGCTTCTTGGGCTTGGTGGGCAGGAACCTCTCTGGGGCTGCAGAAAGGCGCTCCTGCTTAACTTTTTCGAATTTAATTTCCCAATATGACCTCATGTGCATGTGAGGCATCTGGAGTGTTCCAATTAGATGCATGATGAGGAAGGAAGGCGTGAAGAAAACGAGGGACTGAGGAAGAGGCTGCTATGTATCACCCAGAGCAGGGGGAAGAGACTTCCAGGGCCAAGGGGATTCTGAGCAGAGGTTGTGGGAAGGGGTTTCTCTGCGTTGCTTTAACCTGGCTTTGCTCCTACCCGATGCTTTGTCACTCAATGGGGATGCTTCTCCAGGGGCCTCAGCTTGTAGTCCGATCCCTGTGCCGCTCTTCCTGGAGGACAGCAGTGGTGTGGGTGCTATGGAGTGCAATAGCCTTTCCCACACCTTCTTTGCAGTGTTTTATTTTCCAGTGCTTTGTTTGTTGCATGGTAAAGACTTTCAGAAGCCTTGTGGCTTGACACAAGTCTGTGCTGCCCAGGGATAGATGCTCCGGGTTGCCAGAGGAGGCAGAACAACCCGCTTGGATTTAAAAGAAAAGAAAAATGATCATCAGAGAGCTGGAGCACCTCTGCTATGAGGACAGGCTGAGACAGTTGGGCTTGTTCAGCCTGGAGATGAGAAGGCTCTGGGGAGACCTTAGAGCAGCCTTCTAGTACTTCGAGGGGGCTTACAGGAAAGCTGAGGGAGGGACTTCTTACATGGGCAAGTAGCGATAGGATGAGGGTGAATGGCTTTAAACTGGAAGGGGGAAGATTTAGATTGGACATTAGGAAGAAATTCTTCACAATGAGGGTGGTGAGGCACTGGCACAGGTTGCCCGGGGAAGCTGCGGATGCCCCTCCCTGGAGGTGTTGAAGGTCAGGCCCTGAGCAGCCTGGTGTGGTGGGAGGTGTCCCTGCCTTTGGCAGGACGGTTAGAACTGGATGGCCTTTAAGGTCCCGTCCAACCCAAACCATTATGTGATCCTATGATTCTATAAAAAGACAAAAAAAAAGGGGGGGGGCGGGGTAAGAAAGTTTTTTTAAAAAAAAAAGTTTTAAAAAAGGTCTTAAATAAAGCCCTGATTTTTTAGTACCGCGCTCTCGCCCGGCAGCGCTGACTCTCGGGGCCGGCCCCTCCACTCCCCCTCCTGGCCCGGGGGCTGCGCGGTCCCCCCGCAGGCGGGGTGGGGCGGGGCAGAGGAGGGGCGGCCCCGCACCGCCTCCGCCCGCAGCCCCAGACACCTCCCTCTGCCCGCGGCGGCGGATCCCCCGCCGGCCTCGCCGCTCCCGCTCCTCCTCCGCGCCGCAGTTTGCGTCTCTCCGCAGCCGCCGCTCGCAGTCCGCGGCGGAGCCGGGCGCGGGGCGCAGTCGTCCCGCTGCATGGCGGCCTTCGCGCAGCCCTAGCGGAGCCCCCCCCCCGCGTTGGCGGAGGCGGCGCCGCGGCTCCCCCGCCGCGCAGCATGGCGCGGGCTGGCGCGCGGCTGGAGGCCGGGGCCGCCGTCCGGGGCAGCCGCCCGCAGGGTCCGGGGTCACTCGGCCTCCTGTGCCTGGCGTTGCTGGGCGCCGCCCAGGCAGAGTTCTCCATCCTGGACGAGGCGCAAGTTCTGGCCGCGCAGATGAGGAAGCTCGCTGCCGAGGAGCTGGGGGTCGTCACCATGCAGGTACGGCCTCCTCCTTCCCTCGCTCCTCCGCACGTTTTTCCCGAATCCTGTTTTGCCCTTTCTTTCTCTGTGCCTCCCTTTTTTTCCTTCCCCCTCCCTGGTTCTTTGCAAACTTTACCCCCGCCTCGGGCTGTCCGAGGAGGGGAGGGAGTGGGGGCGGCGGCCGGACTCCCATTTCATTTGTAATTAACACAATAAAGCGGGCAGAAAAGTCGTCCGTCCGTCCCCCCCGAGATCCGGGAGAGCGGTTTTTGGGGAGGGGGGCCGAATCCCCCGCCCTGCGGGGCGGGTACCGGGGTATGCATCCCTCCCGAGCATCCCTGGGCCCGCCGAGAGCGGCGTCCTGCCCGAAAACGCTCGGAACGCCATAAAGGAGCACGCCGGGGCCCGAGCGTGGCTTCGAACGAGTTTAGGCAGCTGCTGTCGTTCCTGTGGGGGTTCGGCCTCGGGGGCTGCACTTCAGCGGGTACCGGAGTGCGGGTACTGGTACCGGGGTGCGAGGGGAAAGTGAAATCAGAAGTCAGAGCCCGGGCAGCTCTGCAGCAAATGCAGATTTAAAATCCTCCCCAAATGGAAAAGGAGACACTTCCATGAATCAGCAGGGGTCTCTACCCAAATGGTCTTTTTATCTCCCCTAAACTGACTTCATTCTCTCACCTCTGGAAAACCTTTGTGTCGCACGGCCTCCCGGGGCTGCGTTTTGTTCGGGCAAACGCTGAGCTGTGTCTTGCCTTCGATACTAAGAAGACGAGGATTTAAACGGCTTCGCTTAACAAGGTGGATAATTGATGTGCTGACTTCAAGGGAGTCACATTTTCTTCTGTGCCGTGCATCCACCTCTGTGTATTTCCCCTCAAAGGATGGGAGCATCGCCCTGTAAAGGGGGGAGTCTCTGGTTATTGCAAATTAAGTCAGTGTAAGAAAACTGCTAAATCTTTTCCTGGTGTTAAAAAAATCTGATGCAATCATCTCTACACCTTTTTTACACTCTTTTAAAAGGCAACTCATAAAAATATACGTGGTTGCTATGCTGTGATATGCTAGCTAACCAAAGGGTGAGACAGGTTTTATTTCCAAGAATTCCATGAACTCGGGAACAATCTGGGTGCTGGTGCACAGGGATGCACATAATGTTAAAACTCTGTTTACTATTAGTCAGATATTTAAGGCCCCAAAGTAATTTAATGCAGTGAAACTGGTAGTTAAACTCTGAAAACCCTTTTCATACTGAGCTCTATTTTTATATGCTTAATATTTTGGCCACCGTAACTCCCATCACGCCACTGCACAGTCTGTGCATTGCTGTCCCCTGCAACATTATTACAGCTGTTTAAGATTAAAAACCGGTGGGAACAAACCTTCCCGGATTTTAGGAGCTTCTTTGCCGACCTTCTATCGTAGAACAAAAAATGATAAGATGTATCACTTCAGCCCATGCTTCTCACTTGATTTTAGGGTAGAGATTTCCTAAGCCTGCTCAGGTGGGAGCAGATGTAGCAGAATTCTCCTTTTCTCCACTTCTGCAGGGTTGTTTGTGAGCATTGGTGAGTTGCCTGTGCCACAGGACGGTTGGCTCAGCAGAGATGCTCAGGGTGATGCAGAGAGGTGCCATAGAGGATTTCTGAAGAACAGTAAGAGCGTTTTTGGACTTCAATTGGATATAAATCCAATGGTGTTGCCCTGGGTTTAGGGGGCGATGTGGAGACAAGCCCCAAATTGTGATGTAGTCAGAGAAAGGATTAATACTCAACCAGTTGGGACCTCTGGTTTTATTTAGTTTCTTAAATTGCAGAGAAGGAAGCGGCAGGATTTAATGCTTCCCTTGCACCTTCCTTTTGTGCTTTGGTCTTTGCCAGTTGTGGTTTCTGTGTCTGCGCATCCCGGTAATAGGCAGGAGGTGGTGTCACCAGCTGCTGGAGCGGGATGCGATTGTGGGAGAGGACTTTGGAGGAAGGATAGGTCTGAGCTGGAGGTGGGGAAGAAGCATCCAATGAGTGAAGGAGCAGGTGGAAATGCTTAGAGTGAAGGTGAGAGGTTGGTTTGGGTGTGTTTTGAGTCTGGAGAACAAGGGAGGATGAGGGGGAGCCTCTGGAGCAGAGACTAGAGGAGCAATGGAAGAGGTAAGAGGAGAACCAGAAAATTTCTAAGCCGTACATGCCTGTGTAACCAATATGGAATTTGTGAGATAGAAAGTAAGTTCAGTTTCTGCTGGAGCAGCCATCAGTGCTGCAAATGAGATCTGTCTCCTCCATACCCTGCTTACCCTCATACATTCCTCTACCAGTATTTTACCTAATTAGTCTGATTGTAATAGGGACTTAATGTTTTTAATCTGATTGCAGTGTTTTTCTTTGAGAGGAATGAGGTGCATGTGTGTCTGCACTGTAATAATGGTTGAAGCTACAGGAGGAATGAGGAGGAGAGAGGTTTCTGATGCCAGCATCAGTCCGACAGTTGGTTTTGGCACTTGCACCACAGCCTTCTATTTTGAGACACTTGAATGAGTGCATCCCCCGTGCACTATTGGACTATTACCTTTAAGTAAACCTTTGTTTTCTTGCCCATGTAAGTGCTCTGATTTCATATGTAAGTTTGTTCCTTGAATGGTACTGCGTGAAGCAGCTGAGGATAATGTAATGTGGGTAACAACTCATGAGATGCGTCATTCACTGAACATATTGGTCTGTAGTTTGACAGTTTCTCAGTTAAGTTACTCAAATTAAGAGTAAATGTGTATATATGAGTTGGTCACTTAGTGAGAACATGTGTTGTGTGCTGTGGCGCAGAAGGGAATGCGGGTATCTGAGTGTCTGTGTGTTAGCATCCTGGTCGTTACTCCTCCAGGAGTGGTTAAATATAGAAAGTTCATCGTTTGACTTCTTTTGCACTGATTAATTATTGTTCGTATTCTGTTTGACAGCTCTATGGAAACCCCGGGTATGACATTGCTGTATCTTAATAGTGCGTATATTCCTTTTATGTGCCGGGCTGTGGGGTGGTGTGTACGTGTGCAGACTTGTGTGTTTCTTTGCCCCGAACAATAGAGGTGATCTGTTGATGGTTCTCCCCAAAGTTTGTCAATGCTTCTTCCAAAATAACCAGAAACAGCCCCACTGTGATCTCTTACTTGGCCCTCTGTCTGCGAGACGAAGGGCACAGTGCTGCAACAGTGGCTGGAGGAGAAGCCACTGACTGATTTCAGCAGGCCGCAAGTGCTGTACCTGAGCCACTTGTATCTGTTACCTTTTTTTGTGAGCTAGAGCTCATGTTCACAGTGTCCGTGTCATTACAGGGAGCAGCTTTTGGCATCAGCTTCATCCTTGGAAGACAGTGTGCAATCACGTCTCCGCTTGCTGCTCCGAACAGCTGTATTACTTGTCACTACTCAGTAGGCTGTGTCTTAAATAGCCCGGTGTCATAACTCGCAGAGGGCTGGAGGCTGGTGAATGAGCAGCTCGCGTGACAGTCCTGTAGTATATTCTCCTGGGCAGAGCTGACACTCAAGACAGAAATCTAAACACCCCTTTATACTAAAATTATAACTCAGTTGGTGTTTGTCGCAAGACCCAGGCTGCTGGAGGAGTTTTGCCGTTTCTGTTACCTGGCTCCTCTGATCCTGGCTTGTCTGAAGGGATTGAAAGAAGTGAGTAGGTTGTTGGTTTAAACGACTGAAATTCTCTGGGAGGTGGAGACAGGAAAAGAATAAATCAGAACTTTTGTGAGCATTTTGTTTGGTTTTGGCAAGGTTTAACCCTCTTAAGTCTGCATGGGGCATCCAAGGTGAGGACTATTTTTTTTGATAGTGTGGGGCAAGGTAACATCTCCGCCTACAAAATGGGGATATGATAGTTGCAGTGAGAGTTGAAAGGATTAAGCTGTGCTTTGAAGATGAAAAACAATGTGAAGTGCTTCTATAACTTGTAAAATGCATGTTGATGTTTCTAGCCAGATAGTAACAAAAGTTATAGGCCCAGAGGGTCTTGAATATTTTTTGAAGGCAGCTCTGCCATCTTAATCCTTTACACTTAAGCTGTGAAGGAAGAACAGCCCTTTCTTGTTGTCTGTTACTGATCTTGGAGGTTAAAAGTAAAAGAAAATGCATTTTGATTCTGACAACAGCTGTTTGCTGGTCATTTTTTTTCCTGTAGTTCCTTTCTTTTTTCTTTTTATATTAATATTTTGTCAGTGGTTGTGGTGATGTGTAGCTTCTCTGGGTCGATTGGCAAGCATATTACTTATTGATTTTACTAATAACTGATCTAGCCATCTGTTTTTTTAAGAATAGATTGTGCTCAGACTAGAATGACATACAGACGGGGAGATGTTAGGAGGTTTGTGTGGGGAGGATGCCTTGACCGCTAGAGTTCTGAAGAATCCATGCTCTTTGAAGATTTCTGGGTTATGACAAAGAGTTGCAGTCACCAGAACTGTCCGGTTATTTAACCTCTGAGAATGAACACTTTTTTTGCTAATGTGATTGTCTTCTGGCTAATGACAGTGAATTTATGATTTAGAAGAGAAATTCTGGTTTGAGCAGCACTGCAGACAAGTTGAAATGCTGGAACCGTGGTTCTCCATCTCTGAAGTCAGGGATTTCACACATTTCCCTACTTCTTTCTATGGGTATTTACAAATAAATCTGCCAGTGTCTGAGGGACTTACGCATCAAATGACGTAAAGCACCACAAGTCCTCTAGCACTGGGTCTGAAACATAGACCCTCAGCCAAACAACTGGACAGAAGGCTGCTTTCCTCCTTTTTACCTTTTATTTTCAGGTTGTTGCCAGCTTGTGAAGCTGAAATGCAGTAGAAAAACATAAGTAAGGAAGGCTGATAAATGTTTGTCTGTAGAGATTTTTTTTTTATTATTTATTATTTGGCAATAGTGCTCACTGTGGTAATAATTACAGAGTAGAAATCAGTGGAGCAAAACCTCATCTGTTTTACGTGATTATGTCTTGGTTTGAATCCAGCTACAGCAGTCTTTTTCAAGGCTCTCTGAAAGCCCAAGACTGCAGTTTTTCATCCTATTCCACACGGATTCTTTTTTCCTGGCATGAAACATTTCAAAAAGATAAAGCAAGGTCCTGATGGAAGGGCAGTGAAAATGGCTGCAAGTAGGAGACTGAATCTGAATTTTTAATCAGGCTTTGAGTTGTTTCTTCAAAGTGTCAGGACATCCTTAGTGATGTTAAGTCTTGCAAAGACCGACATTTGCCTTCAAATGGGGAAAATGCAGCTGCCCTGTGCAGATAAAAGTTGCTGAGTGCAGTGCAGCAAGGTGGGTTGGTAGATAATTAGCTGTCCGCTGTGCTGCTGTGACGGGGACACAATGTAGCGAGGACCAGAGGGGTCATTAGCAGCAAGAAAACCAAGTATGCCATGAAGCAACCATGAATCTCTCAGCTGTGGCGGGGCTGATAACATAGATGTTGAGAAGGTGCAAAAGTAAATACAGCATTTATTAGCCCACTTTTTTTCTTAATTCATCAGAGGAGGAACAATTTAGTGCCTTACAATTGGCATGTAGCTGAGAAGCTGCTCTGTGAGTGGTAACTTAGCCAGGCACTGATGCAAAAAATGTAATGCTTGTCAAATAAAATTGGGTGCTTCACCTTGCAGACAGAAAGTAAAGGTATGTTTGATAATGGAAGGAAATGTGAAGTATGGTACGATTTTGTGTGTGTTTATCAGTTATCACTTTATGTCTGTGGATAGGAGGAAGGATTAAGCATTAACAGATATTTTGTTGTTTAAGAATTATTGTTTAGTGTTAATCAATTATTGATGAAAAAAATTGCAAATAAATGATTGGAGCATTGTCAGTTCGTGTGTGGAAGTGCCCAGCTATAAGGAATTATCCCAAATTTCTGTATGTCCTTGGTCAGGACACTGCATAGTTTGAACTGCTACAGGTAGGGATACAAGGCTACCTAAGTGCGAGCCTGGCTCTCCATAAAGCCTATTCATGGCAACACATCATGAGTTGGAGCTTGTGGGGACTTTACTGGGGACTTCAGGGAGGGTTGGGTTATATTCCAGGAACGACTTATTTGTATGGAGTTGAGTAGGAAAATATTATCTTTGTTTTTTCTTTTTTTTTATTCTTTTTTTCCCGTACATGGATAATATAGCTCAAAAATTGAAATTTAAATAACTTATTTGATGTATCAGCCTTGGTTTTCTTTAATAATATTGTTACTTACCCAGTGTCTGCTGCCAAGACCTGTCTTTTCTGGTATAAAATGGTGCATGCTGAGTCATTGCTTGAATCTTGCATGATGTTCTTCCCTGGTACAAATTTCTGTACAATACTGTATGTCTAATTTAGCAGAGGAAATCTGAGCTGACTTTTGAAATCATCATGGTGCCACGAGTCAATAATATTCATTTCCACTCCCATGAAAAGTTTTAATGGAGTCACTTTTATCAGCTGCCTGGAAGGTCTCTGTAGAGTCTCCCAAGTGATTTTGCAAAAGTATATTTGCACAATTACAGTCATTAGTAAAACCAAACTATTACATTTCCTTTTACCAGCTTCTCAGTCAGAAGCTGCTGATAGAACCAGCCTTTCCCTAGTCCTCATTCCTTTTGAGGACATGGTTTTGCTCCACTTTGACTCTGTGATTCAAGGCTGCAACTGCTCTACTTGTATTAAGGCCTCTTTGAGAAAAGCTGGAATGTTACTTTCAGCAGTTCTGTGGAGCTCTTTAGCCAGTGCTCTCCTTGTCTGGTTTTGGCCATCTTTTGCACATACTCCTGCAATGCAATAGGAATTTTTGGCTGGACTTTTGATCATCGCAGGTGGGAGTGGAGCCAGGGAGAAAAAGCTTTAAAATAGACACATCTGGAAGTTGCCATAATGTTTTCTAGAAGCTGGAATGCCTTAAAGCAGTATTGCTGATGTGTTCACCCTGGTAGGGTTATGAGAGTATTTTCATGCCATTTTTATGTGGATTTTGGACTAGATTGTGTCTGAAGGTGGGTTCAGCTTGATGGTAATGATATGACGGTACCACACCAAAGGGCTAGGGTGCTCCCACAACCTCCCTGTCTCTGGTTTGGCCTCTGCTTCTCTCGCTTTCAGTGAAGGAAGTTATTAGAAATATTTCTTCTTAGATCGTTCTTTCACCTCAGAGGTAATACCAAACAAAACCTGGGGATAGTATTGTTGATGGTGGGACAGGGGCGAGAAGGGACAAACTCCCCAAAATAGCTATAGTAGGAGCCTGTTTGCCTGGAACAAGTCCGGGCTCTGAGCCAACACTGGAAATGGTGCACCAGTCCTTGGGAAGATTGTGTGGAGAGTCAGGAGGTACCCTTGCTGTGTGGAGCTTGCTGCTGGGAGTGCAGGATTTGGCTCCAGAAGCTATTTAACGCATTTTTAAAGCGTTTAAAGCATTTTTAACACTTTAGATACCAACATATTGATGATACTGTATGTGTGTTAAAAGTACTGTATGCAAAGCCAATATTAAAATAACCCCAATGTAACCATAATAGTAGATATCTCACTTAATAGAAGTGACTGGTCATTTATTTCTGTTTAGTAAGAAATTGAATCTAATGAATTTTGAAATACTGATTCACCATCTTGTTGCGCAAATGTAATTTTGCCTCCCCCTTCATCCTTATGTATTCAGTGAGTTGTTGACTGTAGGTCTAGAAATACATTTAAAAAAATACATTCTGGTAATTGCAACCTCAGGCTTTCAAACGCTGCTTTTTCACGAGTCCAAGAATAGAAAGTCAGCCTCCAAAAATAAATGAAACCCAATGAATATCACCATGGCTTTCAGTGTCGAAAGAAAGGATTTCTCTTCAAGGAGCTGAGGTGTAGCAGCTATTTTGAGAAGGGAAGGGAAGACTTGGAGTCAGGACAAAATGAATGCACACTTTCTTTGTGAAGGCTGGTTAGAAAAGTAAGACCTGCTGAGTGTGCTATCTGCTTCAAGTGTGTCCTCTGCCTGAAAATTCATGCAAAGAGGGAAGAGAAAAAATAAGCAGCTAGAAAGGGATAATACAGTCGTTAAAAGTTTCAGTAGAGAAAGGCATTGTTTTGGGTTTCTGTGAAAGCGTAATGAAAGCTGTTCGCCTTCTGAGCCAACTCAGATGAGAGCTGCTTTGCTGGATGTGCATACAGCGAGGTCAGGCTTATTCTGGACTGTTACCTCTTTTTTTTATTAATCCCCGCCTTTGATAGAAAAACATGTTATTGTGTGTTCAAGGCCTTTGACCCCAAACCTGACTCATTGGGAAATGTAGGAGCTTCCCATGAAGTTGTGCTTCAGGCTCTCGTGCAGTTGAGAGGTGCAGCAGAGCTGAGTTTCTGGTGCATTACAAGCATCGCTTCACCTTTTCATGAGCTCCTCTTTGCTTGTTTTGTGTTAGTTTTGCTGTTCCTTGTCTCCTTGCTTTCCAGTGTCACCAGTGGGCTGGAAGCAATTTCCCTGCTCATCAGCATCAGATGAGCACCTAGCCTTCCTCCACATGACGTGCATGGGGCTGAGGTGGTCAGTTCACAACTTTGCAGACGGACATGCTTCTCCTGTCAGCACAAGAAATAATACGATTGTGAAGGAACTCATGAAATTTTGCACTTGATGGAAGATATCCCTGAGCTTGATGGATGCCTCGGGCTGCAACTATGTAGATCTGAAGATCTGCAGAGCACTGTCTGCGTGAGGAAACCCAGTAGTTTTACAGCCATCTGCTTTTCCTCTGTGTCTGCAACCAGGAGCTGGACTGGGGCTTTGCCACTCCTGCTAGGAGATGACGTTTCATTTCAATACTTAAAACAAATTCACAGCCTTTTGGGGATTCTTGCTCTGAAATAAGGTTAAAGTCATTGAGGTTTAAGTCTAATTGCTTGCATGTCCAAAGATGTATTTGAAATGTTAAAGCCTTGCTATAGCAAGCCTGTGGGCTGGCAGCGTGGCCAACTGCAGCCAGTGTGAGAAGCTTGGCCTGCAGCCGTGCCCACACTGCTGACGCTTGTCAGCTTGTGGCCTTGTTTTGTTGTGGAAGGCAAAAAGACAGATTTGTTTGTTGTTTTTTTTTCCCCTTTGGTGGAGAGAAAATTACTTGGTTTCTCTTGGCTGGCAAGAATTTATATCTACTTGGTTTAGTTATTAAAAATTTTGGGAGATGCTGAGTCTCTATGGGCACAGGGAAGGACTAAGATGTAGAAAGGCGTATACTGGGGAAAGCAGATAAAGTGGCTGTTTACTGCTTTGGTTTTGATGAGAGCAGGAGGAAATGCTCAGGAATGGCAGCTCACCAGTTCATCCTAATGCCACAGTGGAAGGGCAGGATCCAGTCGAACTCTGTATTTTTATCTTTTTTTCCTCTGAGCATCATGTTTGGTGCAGGTACGCTGTCAGGACTTGAATCCTTCTTTCCATTTTATCCCTGAACGATGCTGAATGAAGGGTGTTCATGGTCTGAGGTGCCTGCATGTCACCAAATAAGGAACTGAAAAATTGAAACATACGCAGTACACTTTTGGCTGTCCTTGGGGTACCAGGCCTTTTTTTGAGTATTACTGCCGAGGAGTTATGAAGCATTCCCAGCTACTCATTTTAAACCCCAATTTTCTGGTAATGGACTTAAAAATCTTATTGAGTTAGTGACTGAGCCTTCACTTTATAAGCTCTTTATAAAAATGTATGCACATTAACAGGACGTATTTAACAGATACACTGCCTGGATGAAAGGGTGCTTTGTGGAAGGAGGCTTTTGTGCAATTCTGGATCTCTCAGCAATTCCTGTGGAGCTTCCCAAGTCTGGCTGACATCAAGCGGCAGAGGAAAAGACCTCCTCGCTTTCAGCTTGAATGGAGAAGAATGGGTAGTGAGATTGGGCGTGGGGGAGGGAACCCCGCTCCCTGGTGCGGGCCGATTGGTGTGGGCACTCACCAGCCGAGCATTTAACACGTTGAGTTGGTCCTACCCCTAGCTGAGGCTTTGCATTTGCAATGAGCTCTGCACTACCTTGACAGCATAAGTGGGGCTGCATCAATAGCGACTTCTCAGCTCAGTGAAACTGACACAACTTTTCTCAGCCCAGGTAGTCCTCTTATTTCTGGTTTGGTCCAGAGATCAGATTTGTTGGTAATGGCCACTTAACAGAATAGCTTTGATTTCTTTGTTTTTTATTTTAAATTGAGATCTAATGTTATCTTCTGTTTAGTCACCTAGTTGTTTTTTGGTGTTATTTTCTCTCTCTGATTCACCACAGATTCTTGGTGAGAAAAAGATTTTCTTTCTCAGAAAAATAAGGCTGCAAGGTTGAGGATCTGTTTGGTTTGACCTGTTAGACCTCTTCATGAGAACAAGAATCTAGTGGACATCTAGTTTAGTTTCCAATGGCAGAAAGAACTGAACTTCAACAAAAAAAGTCCTGAAGTTCTCTGATAAAGACATCTGCTGTTGCTGCGGATTCATGTGTTCTGGGGGATTACAAGCAGAGAGAGCTTCACTTTACTTCTGTTGCGCAGGACCCCAGAAAATGTATTCCAGTTTGGAAACATCTGAGTAAAGATTCATAGAGTATTCATAGTATTCACAGTTATTTTAATGACGATAAAGCTGGACAGATGTGGTTGGTGTTATTTGGAGTATGTTTTCTAAGTTGGTCCGATGCTGGTTGCTGTGTGAATGCTGCTCACACATTTCTAAGAAAACAGCCAGACCAGGGAAAGCCAGCACTGGTGGTGGTTGGACACCTCCAAGCAGATGTGTGTTGACAGCAGTAACTCCTGCAGTGTACCTGACCTCTGCTCCTTGCCTTGGAACCCAGCTGCCCGCCTTCATCTTGATTCCTCCTGTGTGCCAGTGGTTTTGCAGCTGTGTTCACAGGTGGGGACTCCCTCATGTCAAGAGCAAGAACCAGATCTGTGTCTGGTGTGAGTTGGGCATCTGTGGGTTCCCCCAGAAAGCAAAGCTGTTGGTTGTGCAGTGGCTGAGAGCACAAGCTGAGGAGTGGGTTCCCCGAGCTGCCTTCAGAGAGGTATCAAAGTGGAAAACATTGTACAAGGAACACGTGTGGCCAAGTTGAAGTGGTGTGACCCGGGTGAAAATGACCGTAGGCTGATATGTCTTTGTGTTCCTGCATGACCTGAAAGGACTTCTTACCTCAGTATAAACTGACACATTACACACTACTGTCATTGTCGTGATTGAGAATTTCATCTTAGGAACTGAAAGCAGCTTTGAACTTTGTCAGGAGCATGGAGTGAGGATTTCCCAGCACTCATTCAAGTAGTCTGCGTTAGTCTGCTTTATTTTCGTGTATCACTTGTGGGCTCAGGACAAAGGTTCTTGTTAACATCTTGCTTGTTACAGATGAATAAACAAAAATACCTGCTGTATCCCTGCAAATCTCACCTTTCACTGGGCTTTCCATGCGTGTGGGCTTGTTGTACAAGTGTGATGTCACCTGTAACCTCAGGCAGCTGGTTGAAATTGGTCATGTTTGTGGATTTAGGGTCTTTCATAAGACTTTTGTGGCTTTACCAGTCAAGTGTAATGCTTTTGTAATAATGAAATTCAGCAATCTTTGAACTGTTTTTGCAAAACCAAGAGATTGCAAAACCAAGATTGTTTCTAAAAGGAAGTATTTGGAGTAGATAAAGCACCTGAAACTTCCGTGGTTTGATAGCAATCCACTGTATAATTATCTAATGCTGTTCTATCCTATTTGCTTCATGAAACACTTCAAGAAACACATGCAGTGTGTGCTGTGCAGTAGTGCTGTGAACTTTAAATAAAGCATACATGTTGTGAAAGCTGGAGAGAGTTTTTTAAAAAGAGGAATTTTCATTAATTTCATTGCATGTTTCCTGCAGGTTTTGTGTTCTTCTCATTTGATCTTCAGTTTCTTTAGGTGAGAGTTAGCTGAACATCAAATTGAAAATCAGATTCCTTGTTAGATGAAGACTTCTAATTTCTCATTAAGATTTCTCATTTTAGAGCTTTTGCATGCTTTGCAGCCTGGGATAACAAGTATTCTTTTTTTAATCAAGAAAACCCCCCAGTATTATTGTTATTACTTTTTTATTTTTGGTGACTAAAAGCTGAAACAGGAAATGACCTCTGAGGCCCAGTTTCCATGACACTCTCTCACGTGAATCCAGTTTTCAAGAAGATGAAAGACCAAAGCAGCCTTTTGGTGAGCGGCTAATTGGGTGGTGGATGGAGGCAGGTTTTCTGTGTGAGGAAAATAAAGGAGAAAAGAAGTGGAACAGCTGTGTGTGGGTACATATGTGTAATCCCAGATAGAACTCTCCAAGGACAAGGAAATATAGTAATACTTCAGTGAAAGAAAAAATTAAGAATCTTTGAAAGCATAAATATGGATTTTTGGGAGGAGCTGGTATTTAAGATCAAAAATCTACTGGAGCAAAGGTGTTATTAAATAATGGATTTGTAAAATCAGAACAGAACCTCTTGCTCCGAGCAAAATGCGTGGGTTTTGTTTCTGTCTAGGCAAATTACAAGAAAATAGCAATGTGCTCAGGGGGTTTTTTGCTGTTCCCTTTGCTAAGCGGGTTCCTACACGGAATGACGAGTGGTTAGAGCAGCGTACAGTCAAGTCTGCTGTTAACTGCAGCTCCGCTGAGGCCATCTTACAGATTTCTCCAGATTTGATCATTGCTTTTCTGTGTTAAAAATGTCATAGTGCAAAAGCAGAGTGTGGGGATGTGCCTTTGTGTCTTTTTGGTATATAGATTTAAATCTGAAAAGTCTCTTCTACTTGTAACGAGGATGCTGATCAGGGTGTTAACGCACGTGTAGTGGCTTCGGTGAGCAATAATCTTCCAAGAGATGGCAAAGATGATAAATATATAAAATAAAGTTAAATACTTAATGCAAAGACTTTTTTTTTGATAAATAGTTTGACTCTCAGGCAATAAACCAGATTGAATACTAGATATTCAGACAGTTTTAAATGAAGTTTATTTTACTTTCCTAGGGCTTGATGCAATATGAAATAAGTGCGATTTCCCTATATCTGTCTAACTGGATAGAAAAAAGAGAGTACATATCATGCATTCCTGCCTTGGTCATTTTTCCCTCTACTGCCCCACTTCATTTGGGGACTCTAGATGCCTGAACAAATTATTTCTCCTCCAAAAACGGGTGAGTTAAGCAGAGAAACTTACAAGCCCCTTACTAATTGGCATCTGTTTTTGATTCAGGGGATAAATCCTGAAGAAATCCTAGCAAATTGAGTTTTGGAGCAAGATGTGACTGATGAGGGGACAGTTTCTGAGTGGAGTGGTTGTGATTGGTTATGCTACAGCATCTGTAGGTGTTACAGTGCTACTGTATTTTATATTTCTTAAAATATAGGCAGTCTGCTGCAATGGATGACTTTTTTTGTTTATAAAGTGTTTGTAAAATTGTCCTATCCAGGTACTGAAGAGAAAAACTAGGATTTTAAAGCTCTTGTTTTGATTTCATGAAAATAGAAGGTGTAAAGGACATCTTAACTTGTAGTCATATTGAATATAGTTTGGGGTTTATTCTAGTGAAGTAGGTAGTAAGTGGCTTTGAGTTGTGGATTCAGACACAGGTTGTGGTCAGATGCGTTGGCAGATGACAGCACATCCAACCTTGTGGCTGGCTGATGTGCGGGGAGAAGGCCCTTCTCTGGGCATATACTCCTGCTGTATCAGGCCTAGGACTGCAGAGCCAAGCACATGAGAACTTGCTTTGTTTTCAACAAGGATCTGTCAAACCGACTCATCCTACAGTCCTGTCGCTTAATTCTAATAGCAAACTGTGTATTCGGGAAGGTTATAAAAGGAGTTGAGCTGATCCTGCTTTCTGAGAGGAAGTCTTGCTTGCCCTTCCACTGCCACCAGGCCCATGGTCCACCCCTTGGGGTCTGAACTGGCTGCACCCACCCGTGCAGTAAAACATGATTGCTTCCCCCCACCCTGAGATTAGCCTGGGCTTTTGTGATCAGTTAGATGGATTTTCGTGGCTTGATGCTTCTTCAGTAGGTGTTTTTCAATCCAGATGAAGATGATTATTGCGTTATCTAATGTGTTTCTTGCCTTTGTGTGTGTGTGTGTTACCTTTGTTTTCCCATTAAGTTTTGAATGCCTGGAAAGGAAAATTGTTGCAGGAACATTTTGAGGTCACTCTAGTCTTGGGACCTTGTATGCTGTCCGTGGCCTTGTGGTACCTTGTTGGTCCTGGAAGTGTTTCCAGCTGGAAACAGTGCTATTTCCATGCATTGTTCTCTCTTCTGAACTTTCTCTGCAGAATATGCCATATAGGTTGGCATACTTCAATATAAGTGAAATAGTTTGGGTTTTATCTCCTGAATATCAAAGCAAGCCTTTTTTTTTGAATGCAGGAGATTAGGATCTTTTCAATAAAAGCTATCTACACCAACATTTGCTATTCTTTCACAAATACTTCAGTAGTTCATGAACCTAAAAATCTGCTGCGTCATGAGTAAACTAACAGGAGATTGACATGGCTCTGACTGATGCAAGACCTTTTCACTTTACTGTCATGCACTCATAAGCTTCTGGAACAGTAAAGAAGCAACTTACTGTCTGAAAGGGCTGCTTCACCATAAATAAATAAAACCCTCTAAAAGCGGCTTGGCTGCTAGTGTTGGGCAGCTCCTCTGCCTTCTCACATGAAGATCTTATTAGGCAATAGCTGTGATCTTGCTGCTGGTTTTACTCTGCAGACTAAGCCTGGGGTACTGCTGATTAGCTCCCTGCCTGTCTGCCTGCTGGAGAAGAGCATGGAATACTCATCCACGAAGAAAGGGCCACGATCTGACACTGCAGGAGTGCAGGTGGGCTAGAGCGATGTGCAGGAATTAAACGAACGTGTTAGTTTTGCTCCTCACAGGAGTCTGGCTGCTCTGTGCAGTTTCAGTATTTTCTGGTATAATAATCCTAGTGGGTTTTCACCAACTCTTTCCAGCTCTCTCTGCTGATTCAACCTTGAATATCATGGTTCATGTGGGAATTTTGGTGAGTATTTTATAAGAATTTTAAGAAATAGGTGTTCGCTGCCTTCAGAAACTGGAAAATATTTCTGTACTTATGAAGGTGGTGTGGTGTTTACTGCTACTCCTGCGTACCAGTGCGATGTCAAGAGTGCCGTTTCCCAGAAACAGTGTCTGCAGCTAGTAGACATTTCTGTGCATTATGAAATTTTGAAATCCAGTCTCACACCTGTGCTTTCAGAATAGAGCTTTCTTATAGCACTCTTTTTTTTTTTTTTTTTTTTTTTTCTTTTAAAGGCTGAAATTTTAATACTGATACCAGAGTATACTTCAGCTATTTTGCTCAGAAATAGTCATGGCGTGTGCCTTACAAGAGGCTGAAATAAAACAAAGTCAATCTGCTGTTGTACATGGGGTGCAGAGGGTAGCATGTTCCCATGCAGTTCTGATGGTCCTACAGGTCCTGCCATGCTTGGGATCATCCCTCTTGCCCTGTACCTTTCTTGTAGTAAATATGAGATTAAATTAAATCAACCTGAAAACGAAGAATGGTAGCAAGACTTTCCAGAAGCAGCAACTCAATTGTAATTTTGAAGTTACAGATGCTGTTGCCAGAGCCCTACTAAAATGTATTTATTCTTATGAGTCTTTATAAGGAAAATGTTTAGCAGACAGGAAATATGGAGTCTTTTTTGCACCATTTTTAATGTTTGTCTTCAAAACAGGTGAAACAATAACTGCTTAATGAAGATGTTTGTCTTAAATGGAGCTATTCAGAACGTTACAGAACAGATAAATTGGATACTAAGCAAAATGTGGTGTAGCTACAGGGAAGATAAAGTTGAGCAGAAAAAATGTGAACCCTGGTCTCATGTTCACTACATCACTGGAATGGTCTAAGTGCCTTGCAGGGGTTGCAGATGTCATTTATTTACATTGGAAGGGTCTTACATGCTTCCAGCAAAGCACAAAGCAATGAGTAAATAAGCAAATGAGTGTTAGACTTAAAAACTGCCTGATGGACTTTATATTTCATCAGCTGTACCACTTGGTTAATATTGTTTTTAGCAGTCGTCTTTCTTGCAACACTCTGTTCGATTTCTGAATTTTTGCGTGTCTAACTGCATTATGCTGGTTTCTGGAAGTCAGATTGCACTGTGCCACCCGTAGTGCTTGTCAGCTCATCTCTTCACATGGTGAACTTTTGTTGGAACCTACCACTTCCCACAATGATGGCAGCTCAGTGATAGTTACTGAGTGATTACTACTGAATATGCTGTGATCTGTTCTGTATTGAACGTTTGACATCCCTCACTCAGGCGCTAACAGTGTTGTTACGTACTATGTGAGTTTGGTGTCTGGAAGCGGAAGCTCCACAGGTTCCTTCCTTGGCCCTTTGCCCCGTTTCTCCACTGATATTACCTCACTAATAGTCATGTTATTGTAACTATTTGTGGGGCTGTAGTATAACCTGGATCCTTGAAATGAATCCCTGGTATTGCAGGGATTCGGCACAGCCTCAGCATACAGTGGTACCGGCATAGCAGAAGTGGTAAAGTTGACATTTCTTAAAGCAGATTTGCTTCTTATGCCCACATACACATAAACACTTTGTTTGAGGTAAAGAATAATTGTGTTTTAAATCTCAACAGTTTTTAAACACAGGTGATCATTGTATGCCAGTCTCAAAGAATTCATCTTTCATAGGCTGATTCTCATTTGGTTTGGTATGAAAAATGCATTGCCAAGAGATGCTTTCTTGCTCTGCTGCTGCTGGAGGAGCTGGCTGAGCTGCCGTGGTGGATCTTCAGCAATAACCATTGAGTGGGACTCATTATACAAATAAGTGAAGTGACAAAACCTATCTAAAATTGAGGTTTAACTATTTGTGTTCACAAAACATAAATTGGAGGGTTTGCTTATTAGCATTTAATACACAAGGATATGTAAAAAGACCCTTAAGCCTGATTAAGCAGGGATTTCTTTATGCCCAGAACTTGTGTTTTTAAAAAGTAGTCCTTGGATCTGATGGCATTTCGAGTGACTGTGGTCTGCAGAGGTGAAGGAAGTCCTTGCAGTACTTAAAGGGGACTTTTAAGAATGATGGGGACAAACTTTAGTAGGGCCTGTAGTGATAGGACAGGGAGTGATGATTTTAAACCAAAAGAGGGTAGATTTATACAAGAGATAAGGAAGAAATTTTCCACAGTGGGGGTGGTGAGACACTGACACAGCTTTCCTGGAGTTGATGGTAGAAGCTGCATCCCTGGGAACATTTAACGTTTGGTTGGATGGGGCTCTGAGCAACCTGGTTGAGTTGAAGATGTCCCTGCTTGCTGCAGGGGGGTTGGAACTGGATGAGCTTTAAGAGCCCCAACCCAAACTACTCTATGACTCTGAGAATGTGTTGTAGAGACCTACGTAGGGCTTGAGGTCAGTTCTGGTTAGTGGTGACCTTAGAAGAGGCAGGTTCCTTCAAAAGGAAGAGCTTCCACCCATGAAATACTTCTGTAGCTGAAAGCTGTGCTACAAGCAACTGGAAGATCGTCTTCAAACTTGTATTTGTTGCAAAAGTCTGACATGCCAAGGATTAGGGCATGCCTCCTTTCCTTGGAGAGATGGAATAAATGCTCAGAACACTTGGGTTTGTTTTTTTAACCAATATATATGTTTGCCTTAGGGCTTGGTTGGCAGTTGAGTCTTGCAGGGTTGGGGGGGGGGTTCTTGTTGTTTGGTTGGGCTTTGGATTTTTCTTGTTTTCCTCCATATATCTTCCTGTTCAAGCACCAAAACAGAACCGAATGTGCCAACGTCTTGAAGTAAAACTAGCTTTGTAAGTTTTAAACTTAAAATGGCATTGACACGGTAGAAACCGCTCATCTTATTTTGCCTGCTCTTTCAACAAGGAACACGTCCAAAACTAATTTGGGCACCTTCTTTCCCACAGTTTCTTTGACAATTTATGCATTTGATAGCTTTATTGTATGCATCTCCTACCCTGTTTTGGTTATTTATTTAAGTGAGAGAAGCACTGATATTTCCCCTATAAAAGAACAGGTTAGAGTAGGGAGAAGATGTTACTGCTGCAATTGCCTTTTTAATTTTCCTGGTTAAAGTTGACTGCATCTCTTTGCAAATAAAAACTAAGGATACAATGGGCTATTCATGTTATGGTTTCTTTTTTTTCACTGCTTTGCCTTTTGTACAAGCAAAACTAAACCAGAAACTTTCCTGATAACTTTCGCGGGGCTGAGCAAGGAGGTATAAGTAGAATAGTGTGGTAAAAAGTTACAGAGAGTAGGACGAAGGTACGTATATGATTTTGGTTTGGAGGAAATGGTTAGCAGTCCACGATAAAGCAACTAAAATTGATAAAATCCTTCGGGGTTGACAAACCAAACCAAACCAGGACACCATCTGATAGTGATTACCAACCTAATTCTCTGTATAGCCGGTGTAATGAAATAAAGTTCCAACTACTTCTAAATGTTAAGTTTTGTCATGCAAATGCATTCTAGACTTTGGAAGGGATTGTAAAAGTTTTGCTCTGGTTTTCATGCTTTTAAAAATTCTCTGTACCCTTGCTGCTTTGGTTGAGCAGAGGCATCCGCTTTTCAAATCACCTTTATATGAATAATAGCTTGTGGTTGTGAATAGGCGGAAATTGAATGCAAATATATGAAAAAATATTGAATCAACATAACCAGCCAGTGATTACTATGTTTATCAAGTAAAATATTTTCCTAAACTCTTTTAAAGTTCAGTAGTTATCAGTCATCTACAGATCACAGATTTGACTCTTTCCTGACTGGTGCATGCCTGGGGAGGATTCCGCTAGCATCCCTCTTTTCTCTAGTTCGATGTGAAGGTCACCACCTTGTAATCCTTTGTATGTGGAACAAAGCATGTACTGTGGTGCGTTTTCTGACTGGATAATTTATGGTCTTATTAGATAAAGCTCATATTGAAATTTTGTGGATGAGAGTGAAAGGGCAGGAGGGGAGGAACAGGTAGGAACAGAGTCTAATGCGATGCTGGAAAGCCAGGGACATTGCCTGGAATTGTGGAAGACACAGGTGTGAATTGGTGGTGGTTACTTCATACTTAGGGATATTATTGTAATTGATTCATCTTAATTTCTATTAAAAAATATATATATGTGTCAAGTCTGTAAATCCTCTACCATAGGATACAGCTGCTTCATATTGACACTTACTATTCTTTCATTTTTAATTGTGAGGGGAAACAGGAGCACACCATATGGTTTAAAACCCTGATTTAATGCATTATGAAACACTAGACAAAGGACTTTGCTTTGTGTGGGGATAGGGCTTTCAGAATTTTAAGATTTGAATTTCCTTTTTAAGAAATTCTGTGTTCTAACCCCGAAATTCATGCCATTACTTTTCTGTGCTGTATCACATAGGTTTAGGATGGATCTCACTTTTTGGAACCTTTTGAACTTGCTTTTGATTTAATAACCTTAGCCTTGTGTTTGTATTCTTTTCGTATTTAAGAGCGAAAAGACGTAGAAGGAACTAAAGTCAAGCTGGATAGATAAGACAGAAGCGTTGAGCTGTTTTCAGCATAGGTCTGTCTGCTCCCAGTGTCTGTGGAAATTAAAATACAGATTGCATGCTAAAACAGGGAAGTAAAATTAAATTTTGTTACTGGCAATTTCTTAATTTTTGAAGTTAAAATTCATTCATTAAGATAAATTATCAGTAACTGGAATGAAAAATTTCAAGTTCAAGGAATTATTTTTTTCTTTCACTTTCTGACTGTCAAATACTGATACCAGCGTAGTAGTGACTGTGTTTGACAACAAGAATATTTATTGCTTGAGTAGCATTAATCTGCTTCAGCTCTGTCTACATTCAAAGTACTGTTAATGCCTTTATTTCTCCTTGGTGTCTGAACTCGCTAATCCTTACACCAAAGTGGATTACAGTGTCATTTCCGTGTGTTCAGACAGATGTGCAACACACAGATAATTGCACAGCAAAGCAAAAGAAAGGGAATTTATTTATGTTGCTGAGCAGGAGGTGGTCTCTGTACAGCCTTAAATCCTTAATTCAATTTCAGGTTTGCCAGTTAGCCCTGTTGGGCCCATGTGCCAAAGGAGGCTTGGCAAGCCTGTGGCCGTGCTACATGCGCAGCGTTGCCATTGGAAGCTGTGCTTCCACCAGAGTCAAGTTTGGGTGCCTTTTCAGCACAACTCATCACGTATTCGGAAAGAGTGGAATCAGACAGAGCTTTAAAAGAATTACAGGTTTTAGTAAAATACTGCTTTTTCTAATGCAGCAGCACGTAGCAGGTGTAGGCTTTTCATCAACATTGCCTGTTTCTGAATTCGATAAAATTTAACACATGAAAGCTTGGATTATTTACTGAAAATGAAATATAAACTATTTTGGGGAAGAAGCTGATATTAGACATTCTAATTTGAAAACCCCTGTGGCTGATAAATATTTCATATGCATTGAAGCATCCTCAAAAATTAAATATGAATGAATGGTAGGAAATTGTGCAGTACTATGAAACATTGAAGTTTTATAATTTCAAGTGTAGATGTCTGCCTAGGGATTCTTCATTATTTTTAATGAAGATGACACTGTACACATGATCAGCATGAGACCTTCTTAAATAAGAATGTTCATATAAGCAGTATCTTCTGAAGGAAATCACAGCAGAGGTTTATTTGGAGTAAATGAGCAGCCTTTACTCCAGAAGTTCCGAAATATTTTATTTAGACAAAGTTAAACATGAATAAAGATTAAAAAAAAGGCCAAGTAATTATTTGTCTGTTTTGAAGCAGAAATTGTTTTAATTGTATTTGTTTACCAGGAACAGTGGAGCTTGCTTCATTGTTTGTAAATGTTTTCTGAAAAAGGCAGCTTGTAATAATATTTACAGAAAAAATGAAAAATAGTAATTGCTTCTGTCATTGTTTTAATATTAACAATATGTGTGCACATTAGTCCTTTTTGATCTTTTTAATAGGTACAACCCAGCTGGTAATGACTTCATGTCATGAAAGGAATTAATACTGCCATTATAAATTTCCTGGGTTGGTGTTTGTTTTTTTTTCTGAAAAGTTGGTTCTCTCTGATTTAAATTCCGTTTTTACAGTGGAAACCCACTTCTCTGCTTTGTTCCTCCTGTCAGTGGTGTTTTACCACATTGCCCATTAATTACAAGATTGTGTGGATGTGCAGGATTCTAGGACTGTGTTTGTAGGTTTGTAGCAATTATCTTGCATGGCTTTTAGATTGCAAAACACAAATTTGATGTCAGTCAATTCTAGTTTTGCGTTCTGTCCTGTATAGCTGGAATAGTGCAGGTCTTGATCCAGTCTGCTCTCGTCTCCTTTGGGCTTGGAAGGTTGAATTGGGGATAAAACCAACTCAAACCAGAGGGAGAACCTAATGCTAGATTCAAAAAAAATCTAGACTTGAAAGCGGCTTTCTTTTACTGTCACTTTCTTATCATTAGTGATCTGCCTGTGAAAGGTGCTTTACAGTTTTGGCCCGGTAACCTTGTGCCTTTCTGTTTTGACTGTCCTTACAACAGGTTATTGAGCAGAGTCCCTTTGGAAGGTGGATGATTTATTTACGTGTTTTGACAAATGGTGAAGTCTAACATTAAGGATACCTGTCCGAAGCGATAGTGCAGGGCAGCACGATGGTGAGAAGGGATGCGAGAGCTGCCTGAGCAGCATCTTGGGGAGCCACTTTGCCTCTTCTCTCCCCCCAGGTGGCATTATACCACAGTGCTGACACCTGAGTGCATCTGCCTTAAATGGATGAAATCATCTGTCATGTTTGCTTTTCAGTTATGTAGAGAAGTAGATGAATATTAAGTTAAAGGATTCCAGGTTTTTATAGAAAAAGAACATGCTTTCTTTTCCTTCGGTAATCTCCTAAAATAACCAACCAACAAAAAAAATCCCCACAAACCCATTTGTAACCTGCAGTATTCTTGCTCCATTTCTTAGCGTTTTCACAAAGAAATTGAACTTTAGAAATAAATAATAGTGTTTTAAAAAGGCCAAAGGAGCACAGATATTGAATATTGCCATACCTTTAGATTGGAGGAGAAAGGAAATGGAGAATGGGTGATGCTACTCAACCTACAGCATGTGTGTCTGCACACTCAAGTATAAATTAGAAGAATTAGTCTTTATACATTTTTTAAATAATTATATCTCTCTTCAGTGAGTGAAAAGGAATCACACTGAGAAATAAATATTTGATTTACCTTCAGTACCTGTGTAATATTTTTGTTCAGTGTTATGTGTGCATGTGTTTGGTGCTCTCATCGATCAACCCTCATTATCTTGTAGTGAGTATATTTTGCAAGGGTTTTTTAAAAACAATTTACAGAAATCATAGTAGTGCAGGTCTGCTGGAGCTGGTAGTAGCATTTGTCTCTTGAAAACTCCGGGGTGAACAGTGACAGATCTGGGGCAGCCCCTGCAGAACACTCGTCCTGCAGTGACTGAGGATGGATGGCTTTAATGTGAAACCACAGGAGTCTGGCCACATGGTGAAGAGTATGCCCTATGTTGAAATAGCTGCAAAAATCTCTTCCACTGACTAAGGAAAAGGTGCCTGTGTGGAAAAAAAAAATAAAAATCCTACATTGTAATCTGAGCTATCTCTTTGGGCAGGTGAAATTAGAGATTCTTAGGGGGAAAATTCTTAGAAATTTCAGCTGATGATTTGCAGCATCCATTTTCAAACATAGAAATCATGCAGATGTTCATCTCAGCATTGTTAATCAGCAGTTCAGGAGAAGAACGCATACTGTGCATTTTAAGTTGAGGTTCACTCTGATTTCTTGCTGCTTAGTGTTTGAAAGATAAATATATTCATAATAGGTCAGAAAACTAATTTTTAGAAGGCTATTATTTAGTTAGGAAATATGGTAGGCTGTTCAACAATAGTGAATGACGCTATTGTTTTCGTGGTGTGTATTGTATTTTTTTAAGGTGATAAATACTGGTTTGCCAATATTCAAGTAATTAGAGCAGCAGATTAGAAATGCTGCTTTGTGTTCTGATCTTTTTGTAAGTCTTTTATGCTACTTATTCTTCTTCACATGAAATACGATTTATACTAAAGTTGCTGTTGTGGTATGAGAAACAAGCAGCACTGAGGTGATTTTTCTATTTTGAAGCCCTGGTTTAAATGCATCCTTGAATAATGACAATGTTTGTCAGGGAGACTTGGAGACCAATATGTTATCTACAAAAATTTGTACTTAAGTGTCAGATCATGGACTCTTTTTGAACAGAAATAATTATGTATACCTGGACAGACCCTGCCTGAATGCTGCTAATGTGAAGCGAACTTGACCTGTCTGCATGGTTGATGTGTATTTTAGGAGACATGCTATAGACTTGGAAAAAGGAGGTATGCCAGAGACCCATCACTCTCCCTTTTTATTAGGATTACTTCCTTTGTAAAAACAAAGTGAGACCACTAAAAAGTGAAATATGAAAAAGCTCTTTTCCTTGGTGCCAAGCACTCCTCCGTCTGTGACCAGTCCCTTTGTCCCAAGCTCCCTCCATCTCAGCAGCTGCCTTGGTGAAACCGTCCCATGTTCTGGGACCCACAATCAAGGACCCTGTAGCCCCACCCTTGGTTCGCAGCCTCTTCAGTGAGTAAAACAAGGAGAGTGCAAGATAAAGGACGACTCTTTGGGAAACATCTGATAATCTTTTGCTCCCGAAGTCTGGGTATAGAAATTCTAATGGGTTGGCTTGGCAGGAGTGCTACAGAAAAGCTGAGGTGAGTTTTGCTCTTCTTCATCGCCTTCCCTCATTAAATCTGGAGCTTTTTCTCCATTTTCTGGGGTGGAATTTATTCTGCTTTTGATTAACACTGGAGGCTTTGTTTGAGTTTTGATTGTTGGGGGCTTTTTTATACTCCCTCCTCTTTCATGTAAATTATGTCTTGCTATTTTGCTTGCTTTTTTTCTTTTTTAATTAGGAGAATAAATGCTTGCATTCATGCACAAATTGCTTTGAAGTGCTGTAGGAATTCAATTTATGAGCCTCCCCTTAGTCTCAATCTTTAATTTCTTTAGTTAACCGATAACATCTAATGGCTCTGCTCTTTCCAGAAGATTACATTTGTTTTCTGTGGGTTGCTCTACCTCCTTCTGTGTCCCGAGATAACAAGTTAAACAGGAGGAAAAACGGTTAATCGGCCAGCTCCCATTGAGTGTTCCTTCAGGTTTTGTTTCACAGAGGGGTGACTCATGCTGGACCACAAATCTATGAAAGGAGGAGGGAAAAACGAGGGAAAATTAGTCCTTGGGACTAATTGACCTCTGTTCGGCAGGAGCCAGCTGAAGGTGGGCTGCTGGATGCTCTGGGCCAGCGCTGCTGCTCTGGCTCTTGTCCCACGAAGCCTGGGGGGTGTTGCTGACCCTGGTTGAACCCTGGCAATTCACCTTGGAAAAGTGACTTATGAGTTTCTTCTAGAGATCATCATCTTTGCTTTACTGCAAAAATTGGGGTCCAGGATAAAGCATTTACTTCTTCTGTAGATCTGTTTAATCTTGTTGATGGTGTCAGATAGGCCATGTGCCTTCATTAGGTCTATAGGTTACAGAGCCCTTTGGGTTTGGTGAGGTCTTGCACGTGAGAACTGATATGCCTGAACTTGCCTCTCGTGGGTGGTAGGAGGGGGCCTAGTTTGATTCCATTTTAAACCCTGGGTCAATTGGAAATGTGACAGTTAATTATTTGAAAATTACTTTACATCCAGGTTGGAGAGAATAATTGAGATAATTCACATGAAGTGTTTATCTTCTTGAGTTAATATTTTAACTTCTTTTAGAATTTAATTGAGAAATTAAACCTCCTAAGAATGTAGAAGTGCAGAGAATTGTTCCTGCTCCATTGTCATGGATGCCCCATTCCTGGAGGTGTTCAATGACAGGTTGGATGAGTCTTTGAGCAATCTCATCCAGTGAAGGTATCCTTGCCCATGGCAGGTTCCTTCTGACGCAAAACACTGTATGATTCTTTATCAAACAAGGCAAAGGAGGAATGTAAAAAGGTAACTTTAAAACTCTTCAACTTATTGATAAAAATAATGTTATCATATGAGAGTACTCTTGTACTTTTTATTACAGCCACCAACTTGTCCGGGAAGATACGTGTGCGCAGGTATTCTTTGTCAGGTTATTACTCATCTATTATTTTTCTCTGGAAAAAATTATGGGTGCTTTGCGTGGGAACAGCTGAGAGGTGACTGCAGTGGGTGTTAAAGTTGTAAACTTCTGTGTCTTTCTGATGACTGGCGGTAT
Organism: Neomorphus geoffroyi; assembly: GCA_033558235.1. NCBI lineage: Eukaryota > Metazoa > Chordata > Aves > Cuculiformes > Neomorphidae > Neomorphus > Neomorphus geoffroyi. Next base: position 22,093,823 of record JAUMJM010000008.1, on the reverse strand, counting down.
CAGACAATGTCAGAAGTGCTGTAGCAGCAGCTGGTTGTAGGGGAAGGCTGTTGCAGTATTTATCGTATGTATGTTGATGGTTCCTGCTGAGAGGTCCTGAAAAATGATACTCTTGGACATTTAAAGAAAACAATTCTGTAATTACATTAGCATCAGCCCATTCATTTTATGCAGAAGTTTAGTGTCATGATTTATGATCTATAAATTCCTATGTTAAAGCTTGTCATTCTTGGATTTTTTCTTTTTGATTCATGTAGATCTCTTTAATACCTCACTCCAGCCTTAGTGTTCCAGTGCTGCAGCATTTTTCCAAAGAGAACCCAAGAGCTTCTGCCTTGATTGTGTTAGAGAAATCAGGAAACGGAACCATGTGCTCTCTGCGTGTCTGTATGTCCCTTTGTTTTTTGTTGTGGTTTTTTTTTTTTTTTTTTTTTGACTTTGCAGTAAAATTAAGCAATCCTAGCTGGAATGTTACATAAATTGATCCATATTTTTCTGCGTACTTACTGTATATTGAATTCATGACCAAATTGGACAAACACAGTAATTATGCTAAAGTGATGTCAAGCTTTTTTGGCTATAGGATTGTATCTGTTTATGTGCATTGGCCTGCTGCTTAAATGTTTCCCCATTTTAAGTTAGTCATTTTGACATAAGCTTAAAAACAAACCAGAAAAATGAAATCCCAGTTTTCCCAGTAGAATGAGGTTTCAGCTTTTTTTTGCTGCTGATAAGTCCTCAAATTTACATTCTCTTTAAAGAGAAGAGGACTAAGAAAATAAAAAGTGAAAAGTGTCTGCTAATCAAAAAGTTTTCAACCTTAAAAAAACCACATAAATATTTTGAACTTCACATCCTAGAGGCTGGAATGAGAAATAAATGTAGGGAGAAAAATATCCAATCCTATTGAGAAGACCATCTGCTTTATATTTTAAGGTTGGATAGCATAACTTTCCTTTTTCTGAAATACTACCATATACATTGTCGAGTATAATGTTAGTCAAGTTACATTGGGTAAATGAATAATCTTTTTAACATGTGGAACTAATTTTCTCAGGGTATTTTCCTCTTTCACTCTTTTTTTCCAACCTCTTCTCTGTTCCCTTGAAAAAGATGACAAAAAAATCTGCCAGTTCTTGATTGCATTTTTGGCAGTTACTCAATTTTCCGTACTTTTTTCTCTTTACAAATGGCTGAAGCTTTCCAAGGAGCCAAGTTTGAGAGTTGTGCTCTACTTTGACTCTTTTAAAGTGATACCTACTTACCATCTCCCATTCTGAGTATGACTCTGTAAATGACTCCAAAGGCTTTCCTTCCCACATGCTAATGATGGTTAATTATAAATACTAAATCTGATACCTTTTACCATCAAAATTAACATCAAACCTGAATACTAGTTCTTCTTTTGTCCTTTTTGTTACACAAAACATTTTGCCCCAGTGCTGGACCACAGAGCAGGGAGCAGAGATATGAAGGGACAACTCAACACGTGGCAGAAGATAATGATAGTTTGATTCTTAGAGACTTGGTAAGCAATCTTCATCAAGGTAATAATTTTTTTAAAACCTTCACAAATATTGGGGAATGTATGCATCTGTGAGGTGTATATGTGATCGCGCAGCAATACACATCTGCAGGCACACGCACGCTTGCATTCTGAACCAGGTGGTTCTGTGTTCACTTTTCTTAGGGAAAATCTGTGTCTGATAGTCTCAGCTTTTTCTCACAGTTGTTTTTTTCTCACAATTCCTTCTCATTCCAAATAATCTTGTGTAAATTTCATATGCAAAATAAGCAAAATCATTTAAATGTAGCTGCTAAAGGAGCCTTTCTAATGATGATGTGGTTTAACAACACTCCAGCAATGTAGGTCATTTTGCACAGACCAGCTTTGCGCATTAGTGACACAGAGAGCTGCCCCTAGCAAAACGTCGCTGGTAGGAGTGAACTGGGCCAAGACAGCAGAAACAGGCTGTACCAGTCTTTTCATTTCCTCATATTTTAAGTGAAGATGCTGCTCATGGTTCCTGCTCTCTGAGGAGAGGCTGCCTGTGCTTTGACCTCCATGAGAGCACCAAAATGAGCTCAGCTTGTGAGCTCTGCATCATCTTTCACTTTACTTACTTGTCCAGTAAAGATACCTATTGCTGCTTGACAAGTAACGTAATGAAAAAGAACATTAATGGTTAGATCCATCCTGAAAACTCGTTCTTCTCTGAAACCCACGGAAAAAGGCAGGGAATCACAGAGTGATGTTGGGACATTCCTTTTAGTTGTGTAGCTGCTGCGTCTGTTCCTGGGCTGAGTAGAGTATGCAATACCAGGCTGCTGTCATCATCACTCTTGTCCGACCAGGTTTGACTTCTGCTGTGTATTACTCCAGTGTACTTTAGTTTCTTTATATGTATATTGTAAATTCTTCGAGGAAAAACACAGAGCATGTTCTTAGTCTCATGGGAACCCACTATTTAATGTTTCTTGGGTTTAGAAAATGGTAACAAAACATAATGTGATACGGCTTCAGACACTGCAAAAATAAACTCCAGACAGAAGCCACAGGTTTCTCTCAAAACAATCTTGCTCTGTGAGTTTCATCAAAAAAAAGATTTGTTACATATTTGTTTGCTCACCACTTTTTAAAACATTAACCTTTAAAATAAGAAACAGACCCTGGTTAGTAGCTGCATGAAGTTTAAAAAGAATTGCAGCACTGCGGAGCTAATACTGCATGTGTTTGACGCGTATACATTTTGCTACTGCTGTTTTGTCCACTTTTTTAATATAGTTTTTTCACCATGTCATTGCCCTAATATGACAGGTAACAGCACTCTGCATCCCAAATTTGCTGAAAGTTGTGAATTTTTTTCTTTTTAAAGCCTTGCAGTATAGATGCTAAGACAGCTTCAATATATTTACAGCTCAATGGATATTTTACTAGTCCTGTCTTTGTTTTCCGTTATTCTCTTTGTCTCCAAGAATGTTATTTTTGTCGGTAGGGAGATGGATTTGTATCTCATCTGGCAAATACAGTGATGTGCAAATGGTTGACTGCTCTGTGGAGCAGTTGGTGCTTATATTTGGTTGGGGACCATGGAGGTTTGGGGTTGATGGCTTTTTTTGTTTATTTTGATGCAGTGCTGACAGTCAAACCAGAGGCTTTTGAAGTCTTTTCTCACTACAGTGCATTGCTGCTGGGTTTATTTTCATCTCAAGGAACTGAGGGAACAAGGCAGTTAATATTTTACTTTCTATGCTAAGCGTGGTTTAGAGTAATCTCCCAGATTTAAAATGTGATTTGCTTTCAGCTGCAAATAATAAATAAAAGTCTCCTAAGCCTTGTTTCTGCCCAACACTAAGCTGAACCTGAGCTACCCCTTATCTCTGGCTGGGTAGGAAACCTGACCCCTTCCTACCCGGAGCTGAGGGCTTGGGTGCTGTGCCCATTCATCACTGTCAGACCCCAACTGTGCGAGGCATTGGACAGTGGTGGCCCTATATTGGATCCTCTCACCGCTTTGCCATTTATCTCCTTATCAAATATTTGTCCTGTTGTTCAAAGGTAAAAGTAAGACAGGCTGGTGGCACAGAGAAGCACTTGGTTGTAGTTAAAGTCATTAAAGGATAGTTCTGGATACCACAGAAGAATATTTTCTAAGAAGTTGCAAGTATATTGACCCAGACAGGTGATTAAAAAGCTTAGGAAAGCAAGAGTCTCTGAAGTGTTCAAAAGGTGTATTTGTAAAACAAACTCCAGGTTTCTGAGGACTCTGGTCATCCTCTGTGGCTCATAGTGATACATCACTTGGCTTGCCTGAAGTCTGCATGGCTCAGAGCTGTCAGGGATCATCAGAAATCCTGTAGTGTTCCCTGCAGACTCAGTGGTTTTCTCTTCTTAGGCTTCTGTTTGTGTCACTAAATGTGAGCACCTTGTTCAGTAAGGGAAGGGGAGGGTTAGGAGTATGAGTGATGTGCTGAGCATCATGCTGCAGGATTCAGGTGTTGCTGGAGGCTCAGGGGCCCCAGGGATGGCACAAGTCTTTGTGCTCAGACCTGTCAGGCCACAATGTTTAAGTGTGAGTATAAACAGCTGGAAAAGAAGTGTTATTTCTCTCTGAGCATCCCCAACACTTGAGTAATTTGAAAAGAAAATTACACTTTCACTGACTTTCTAATTTTAGACCTGACTAACTCTGAAACTAATGTCATGTCTGAAGTGTGCATTTGGAACGAAGTATGGAAAATGTAGATGCTTCTAAACTCCTGAGTTTTGATGAGGTTTTCCATTTTGTTTTCTTCTGAATGTTGTGTTTGAAAACTGATGGTTTGTGGTGGCAGTAGCTGGAGTGAACAAAGCAAGGTTTGCTTGCTGTGCTGGCTGAGTGGTGGCAGCACAATGGAGAAGTTGTTACAAAATGCTGGTTTCTAAACCAAATCTTGAAATATAATTCAGAGTTTGGTTTGGGGAGGGGGGGGAAATTGCTTTTTCTTCTATTTATTTTTTTAAGTCGGAAAACTTTGTAGAAGTCTGCTTGCTGTGAAGCAACAGTTCTCAGCCCAGTGCCGAAGAGAAGGAGTGGACAGCATTGAGTGCATAGTTTTGCCCTCTGCCGTGTGCCACAAGAACAAAGCTGTTGTCTCTTTTGAAAGACATTGAATTTAAAGGAGTTTGAAAGTTCCTGAGAAAACGAGTCTTTTCACATAGCTGATCAATGTTCAGTGAAAACCTGAATATTTATAAAGATCATAATAAAGTTAAAATAGCTGATGGTAGCCAAAATGGGGTAGATGGAGAAAAATAAAATGCTATTTAAGGCATCACACATACTTGAGGCAGTGTGTGATGGGGAGGGATTGGGAGTGGTGGCAGGATGTAGACAGCTCTGTGTCCGCTGGACCATCAGCTTGGCAGGGGAAAGGCTGGAAGCTGAACCAGTGCTGCAGCTGCAGCCTTCATGTGTTGTGAGAGCGAGTGGTGATGGGTTATGGCAAATAATCCCAGGCAAGCATCTCATTAAACATGTGCGTAATTGTTCCTGTTGGAGGGAACGTAGCCTCCTGCCATCTGCTCAGCAGACTCAATTAAACAGTGAGAGGTGGGAAGAATACAGTACAGATGCTAACGCACTGTGTAAACTGCAATGGGCAAGTTCTCAATATGTAGACTATTTTTATAAGTTTGTGGAGCTCACTCTTGGGTCTGTGAAGTTCACGTCATTTGGAGGTTGCCACTTAGCTCTAGTTTTCTACTTAAAAGTTAGATCACTTTTTAAGTTAATGGATTAACTTAAATACACAGGGAAATGATTTTTGGCTTCAGGTGAAGTTCTGCATAGAAGTTCTTCAACGGGGCGTAGATCTCAGGGAGGCATAGATCCCCCAGGTAGGGGCCAAGCAATTAACAGGTAGCTCCGTGTACGATGGTTTGCATTTTCCTGGGGGATTTCTCAGTCGTTTTTTAGTTTTTATTGTTCATTCATGGCTCAGTGTCTGTGACGGTGGTTTGACTAATGGGCTTCTGTTATTCCCCTCCACACACTCCTTCCCCCCATTGTGACATAACACACAGCTTTAAATTAAAAAGCAGAAGATACCATAATGTCTTCCAAGTATTTGGTTAAATTATAAATCAAGCAAAAATAGGTAAAAAAACCTAGTCCAGTGGCCAAATCAATTCCTGCTGGCACTGTGGCTCTTATGTAACCATGTATAATATTCTGTGGCATTATTTTGAAAGTTCATAAACACAGCTACATGTTAAAGGGGTGGAGGAAGGGGTCAGCTTTGTGTTAAGGACAGAAAGCTCCATTCTGCATAGCTGACAGTATGTTTCCTTCTTGCGCCTTTTGATGTCTGGAGACTAAATGCTGCATGGAGAGAAAAATTCAATGCATTTATAACATTTTGCATCAAAAGGTCATGCTTTAATGTGTCTTCTTCTGATGTTTAAATTATCTTTTCATCTCATGAGGGGGGGGAAGAAAAGCTAACGTATTTGTTGTTGAAGTACCCAAGCAGAACTTTAAATAAGGGTCTGGAAGAAGAGGAAGTCACAACGTACAGGCAGCTTTAAAGAGCAGATGCCTTCCCCCCCCCAAATTTCTTGGCTCTGAGACTTGTAAACCAAGGAGATTTATTGCTGCCCTTCCAAATGCTTCTTTAGAATTAAGAGTTCAAATTTCTGAAATTCCTGAAGTCCTCAGAAGGGAAAGGGATAAGGGAAAGTGATGATCATAAGTGGAACAGAGCACACTGAAGGGTTTTCCAGGTTGGTTTTGCTGCATACAGGCTTACTAGGAGGAGATCAGCTAAACCCACATGAAGAAAACTGTTAGGGTTGTTAACCAATGATTACACTGGATTTGAATGAAATGTAGACTTCATTAGTAATTGCCGTTGTTATTGCTAATAATTTTGAGAGCCAAGTCCAGTTTATTATGTTGCTGTAAAACAAGAGCATTAGTAATTTCACAACTGTCACCTCAAGGGAGGGACTCAACAGGGTCTTCATGTATCACTGTCCTTCACCACATGTGGCCGTGCCTACAAACGTTCTTCCTGATGTAGTGTCATGTTTGACTTAACACTGATAGACATGGAATCCACTGTCAGTGAAATCCCACCTCCCCATAAGGTTGTAGAAAAAAAATCCTATTGACTAATTTTTTTTCTGTGTCTCCTCCACAATCTAGGAAAGAGTTCACCCTCCATGTTTTTTCTGCTTATATCACAGTTTTTTGATATTAAGTCATAAAATGCATTTCCTGGTGGTTCTCTGTTCCCTACACAATGTGCAGAAGCGCCAGTAAATGTTGCACAGGGTGCAATGTTAAAATGCCACCCGCTCCCGTGGAGCAACCAGCACAGCTCCTTTCTGACTTGGAAGGGCTCCCTGGGCAGTTTTTTCTGTGTCATGTGCTAACAGCATCTCTCAGGTTTGGGCTGTGTTTCTGGTTGTAAACACCCATGTTTACAAGTAAGCATCAACGTTTTAAGAGGAATCTGCTTGGAAAATTATTTCAGCTTCTGGTTTGGATATCTTGCTTTTGTGTAAGTAGTTCAATAGGTGATGGGGAACCTGGCCACTTATTTTCTTAAGAAACCTGCAAACCCTCACTGCCCTTTAGGTTACCCTCAGGCTTGCAGCATTGGGGGTGCGCCTGAGCTGGAGGACAGGTGAAAGTTAGAAGACCCTTCATAAAGTGAAGGGCTTCCCAACCCACCCTGTTTTCCATTGTATAATGACCTAAACAACCGCAACATATTACTATTATGATTATTGATAGTGAATGACCAGTGCTATGCTTGTTTTGTGTGATACTGGTTTCTCCCCCTTCTAAGGGGAAAGCTACCCCTGGAAATAAGAAATCATGAAAGAGAAACTCAGGTCTGTGAGGCAAACTTTTCAGGAATGCTGTCTGTGTAAGTCCAAATCCTTCCAATCTTATTTTTCAGTCTAGAAGCAGAATATTGACAAGGTGTTGAGTGTCTTTTCCACCACGTAACCACTGTAAATAAATGGTGATGGCAGTGTGGCTCTTGCCTGTGGAGACACAGTGGATGGAGGCAGTCACATCCCTCTGGGAGCAGACAGGAAGCTTTCCTAGGGGAGGACACAGCACTCACTTCTATCTTCTAATATGTCCTTTTTTTGCTCTTAATGAGCCTGGTTTGGTTGTGTTCAAAAGCAAGTCTACTTTTTCTCTTTACCAGATACCAAATAACAGCCTCAAATTATGTTGGGTTCAAACGTTTAGTGATAGGGAACAGTTGTAGTTTGCATCGGCAATAGCTTTCAGATGCAAAGTATTTTTGGTTTAGTGCCTCATGTCAGTTCAGTAAATTAACAGATGTTTTGCAAAAAACTGTGCATGCATTTTCCTTAGAAGCAAAGTGAGCCTCTTCACACAGATCCAGAAACTGGTAAATGGGAATGGGATTCCCCTGGGGTACACCTGGCAATTGACTGCAGGTGAAACAGTCCTTTTCTGACACCACCTTCCTTGCCCACACACCTAATGGAGCTGCTTTAATGTGCTTTTTATGACAAAAGGTCTCTTACGCATCCTTTCTGATTTTTCTTGCAGAGGATATTCAACTCCTTTGTGTACACGGAGAAAATATCGAATGGAGAAAGTGAAGTTCAACAGGTGAGTCCAAAAGCCTCTCCCTTCTGCCTGCTGGCAGTGTTACAAAGGCAGAGGCAACTTATAAATTACAGCTTATCTGGATTTATTGTGTTTCCTATTACTAGGAAAGTGTCCAGCACATCAGATAACCATCTCCATTTATATTCTATTCCATTTATTGGTATATGGGTTGATTATGTGTTTGAGAGTTTTGTATTGCCACAAAAAGGTTTTCGATCTGCTTTGTGTGGGTCCTTCCCTTGGAAACAAAAGAGCAGAGGCAGAGCTTGGGCCCTTGTGTGGTATCTCACATTAAATGACTGACTTTCATGTTAGAAGTATGTCTTTTAAAATTGTTTTAATTTGGAGTAAACCCACTAATACTGTTTATGAATGCAGAAATGGTATCAGTTGCTTTGTGTAAATAGCTACAGCCTCATGTATAGCAGTTGCGGTTGAGGGTTTTTTTGTAATTTTGTGTGGGTGCGGGAATGCATTTGAACATCTAACTCTAATTTAACATTGAGGTAATATATCTGAACACATGGGCTGCTTGCATTTTAATACTTGCATATATTTGGAAAATTAATTTTGACTCAATTCTAAACCAGATCAGATCTCATTTTCTTGTTCAGGAAATTAATGTACTGATTTAATATGCTCACAACTGCACCTGTGTGCTGAATGTGATGAGCATTGGTAGAAGAGGGCAGCCACTGCCCTATGTGGGCAGCCTGGGCGCCTGAACAAAGAACTTGCTTTTCCTTCCCCTTTAAGCATGGACTGTATTGCATAACCTTCAGCATGTAACCTGACCTTCATAGACCCCTATCGAACCAGTTTAATGTGTAGGAAAAACAAAAGTGCCTCAGAGCAGGGGCTCTCCCTGGGGAAAAGGGAATGTCCTCCAGCCAAGCAGGTAGACTGATCTGTGCACGAGCTGCTTTTCCTGGTTTCTGAGAGCATAACAGTATATTGCATGCTCGTGTGCATTAAAACTGCTTGTGTAACAGTTTATTCTTTGGCACAAACACTCCCATTGAGTTTAGAAATATGAGGACTTTTGATGAGATTATGGTAAATGTAGGAATTAAATTAATTTGCAGAAAGTGAAATAGTTTAGGAAAAGTTCTGCTGACACTGTTTTTCTGTTAAACTAAACCCGTCTGATATAGAAGCCTTACACCACACTAAAGTGTGTAACACTACTAAGAGAAATTTGATAAATATAAGAGCATGTGATTAATGATCTATCATTTAAATCTGACTCTGAGATTGATATCGTACAAATTTTAAGGTGAATCTCTTCTGCATGTAATCATAAGAATGACAAAGTTTGTGTTGAGGGAAAAAAACCAAAGTTCCCCTTTGTTACTGCTTGTGTTTGTGTGAGGTGTTTAGTTAGATACTGATGTGCGTGGGAAGCAGAAGAAGCCAGAGCAACACAGTAATCCTAGTAAATCACCCTGATTCTGGCATTAATGATTGCTTGACCCTGCAGGTAAAAGTATGTCAAACCACAGTAGAAGAAGTTATACTTCATAGGTTTTTCCTAGCTCTGGTGAGTTACAAGACTTTTGATACAGGTTTTTTCTGAAGCTGGGTCATTTCATGGGAGTCTGTTGTACATACTCTAACTGAGTGTAGAAACACATTTCTCATTTTCAGTCACCACAGATGAGTTCATCACCTATGATACAGAGTGAAAAATATGGGGAGGGATTAAATAAGACAGAAGGACATTCCCTCTTCTGGTTTCAATCCCACTACCTGTCTTTCTTATTTCACATTTCCCACTTTGCTTCTCAAGTGAATTTTGCAGAAGACTTTCCATGCACTTAATAATTATGCTTATGATCTCCTGGGTTTGTTAAGCTTCTGGGTTTTTTTTTTCCCTGTTTTTTTTCTTTTTCATGAAGTACTCACCAGTATGGATGTCATGACACAGGGGCAACAGATTTGCTGTTAAAGCTGTATCAGAACCCTTCGGTTGTTTTTTACATCGCCTCCCTTCCAAGAAACCCCATGGATTATTTTTCTTTTTTGACAACATCTAATTGGAGAACACATAATTAAAAAGAGGTTATATGGAACTGAGTATAATGACATCCTGTTCTCTTCATGTGAGCCATGCCTTTTTGCCCCTGGAGGTCCAGATATGTATGGCTATGTATTTGAGTAGTTCATTTCATATCATTGTTATTAATCTATACAATTTGGATGTGTGTTCATACTACTAATTTGGGCATACTTTTTTTTTTTTATCCATTGGAGAAACATTGTAAATTAAATAAATAAAATAAAAATTGGATGTCCAGATTATGATCCAGTAGAAGAAATTTGCTGCTTGGAAAGGCATCATACTATTGGCGATGACCTGTGGTTCATTTATATGATGCTCAAGGTTGAATGTGCACCAACAGTGATGGTTCAGTGATGCAGTCAGGAGATGTGTGTTGCACTCGGTGAGGTGCTGGAGCCCCAAATCAACCCTCGGGAGGCTTCGATTCAGGTTCCAAGCATGCACAGATGGGTGCTTGCGTGCAAAGGGACCACAGAAGGATAATCATTGCCTGAGTTTACGAGTTTAAATCTGAAACCATCCTGACATCTCAAAAGAAAGGTTTGCTGGCTTTGACGCCGCGCTAGGGTAACATTTTTCTCAAGTAGTTCTGGGTGGTCTGCACACCGCAAAAGGGCCATGTGGGCTAGATTATATGTATCAGATGGCTTTTGAAAGCCAAAAGCATTTTTGGGAAACCAAGAAACTGGATTAATACTTCTTTGAAGTCTTAACTATCAGTTCTCCACTTAGGAAAAGGCACTGCTTGTTTCCACACCACAGATGTACGTATTCGCCCTAAGTGACATAAATAACTGTCTAAACACTGTAGGTAGTGTGATGAATTCGGAGCTGTCAGAGGAGAAAAACGAGGCCCTGGTGAAGCGTAATTACTGTGGTTAAAAGCTCAACAGTGAAGTGGAGAGAAGAATAATTGAGCACTTCTGTTTCATTAATAACCACGTCTTTTAGCCCTAATGAATCACAAGCAATATAACTGGGGTTTTATGAGTAATAGTAGTACATCGAACAGGATCTTCTTGAGCAAATGCAAACAAATGTAAACAAATTAAATCCGCTGTCACTTATTCCTGGTTTTGTCATTCATTAACATTTTCTTTGCAACTGATAGGCAAACGCAATTAATTACGCATTTATGTCAGCTAGGATTTTTTTCTGGCAAGACCACTGAATTGTTGTGGAGGCTGTGTTTTTTTTGTACCAAACTGTGTAAATAATGACTTTCAGTTTGAAAAAGTGAAAAACTACAGCTGTTGGCTTTCAGGCCTATTTAAGATGCTTGGCTTTCTTCATGCCACACAAGGAGTAAGTTACCTTTTGACGTTAAACCGCTTACACTTTTACAGTTACAGAATTACTGTGGTACGTAACAGATAAAACCTGCTTTGCTTTGACTAGACTATTTAAAAATTGAATGGCAGTTGCCAAAAATAACTTGAATTCCTTTTCTGTGAGTTATTTCAATAGCAGACAACTCGCATACAGTTTGAAAATTTAGTGATGTGAACCCATGATATGAATAAAGTGGAAAATGTTTAGTTTTATTAGGGGAAAATCTAGATTAGCTGTTTTCAAGGAAGTCAGCATGTGTTTAGTGTCCTGCCAGACATCTGGTTTCTGTAGTAGAGAGAATAAGAAACTGGGCTCCAAGGAGGAGATGGCACATGAAACAGCCTTGCACAGGAGCATATTTACTGGCTTCATACAGGAAAAGTTTTGATGCATTGAACTCTGGCAAAAAAGTTGTAGCACAGTAGCAATGACATCTCTGCAGACGGAAATTCGTAATCATTTCTTCTGTTCCTGTCTGCCCGCCCATGCATCCTGAGGAAAGAAGCAGTAGCAAATAAAGTAATTAAATAATAATAGTTGAGGTGGTCAATTGCAAATATGCATATGTCAGCTAACGGTTACCTTGCTGGAATATTCATGGGAATATGCCCTGCGTCGGTGGTTGGTGCCCATGGCTGACAGCTTTGACAGTGATGCAGATCCAGTGCCAGACTCCGGCAAAAACAGCAAGGCAGCCTTGGAGAAACCAAACCTTGTTCTCCTGAGCAGTGTTCTTGGTACAGATAGAGTCCTGATCTGTCTGCCCCAAGTGCTGCTCTGCCTGCTTAAGTTTTGTAGCAGTAGTGAGAGAAAGCTCAACACTTGCCATGATCGCTCTCCTCTTGGCCAATGAGGTCAGGGTGGTAAGACCTAGCTGACATCCCAGCTTGCGGTGCTATAGATTGGGTTGGATTTTTTGTTTGGTTGGTTTTGGACTGAGTAAAGAGCTTTTGAGCTCTTTGGAGAGGAAACATACCGGCGTGCTGAAATATCTAGATTTTGCTGTTCAGCATGACATCTACCTGGCTATGAAAAGTGGCGTGCTTAACATGATGTTCAGTTTTATGCAAATTGATGGTAAGTCTTGTGATAAAAGTCAATACTGCGTTTAAAATATTTCTGGAATGACTTTCAGGAATGTAGCCCTTTCTCTACTTTCTGTTGTGCACTGTGTTTGACATCTTCTATGGAGAAGTCTTGAGAAACCTGGCTGACGTTACTGGCTGGTAGAAAACCTCAAATGAACGCTCATCTCTTAGGAGATATGCACATTGTAAAGTAGTTTCCTGCATCTTGACTGATTGCTCGAGTCTATTTTTGGTGTCATTCAGAGGGTAGGAATGGTTTGAATCTGTTAAAGCAGAGGTGTGAAAGAAGCTGGTGGTGATTCTACAATCCTTTCTCAAGCCATGTCCCAGCTGAACTCTGAGTTCTTCTGGATTTGTACAGAAGCTGTGGTTTCTTCAAGACTCAAGCAGATTAGGAATAAATATGTTAAAAAAAATTTGTAGAGTAGGAATCTGTGGATGCACAGTAGTGTTAAGTTGTGATACAGCAGGAGGAATGCCTGGTGGGCGCTGGAGAGACATACTTTTATTCCAGGTTTTTCTGGTTCACTGAGGGGATTTAAAAATAAAAATACTAACTGAACTCTTCAATGTGTGAGCAGTACTTTTTGAGGAGCCCAGCAGTATTAAATCCCCAGCTGTGAGTCTGTCATGACATCCATGCCTGTCAACTTCTTTGATACATATTTTATATACAGTCTTGAAAACATTAAAAATATCTTGGCTTTCAAGATACAGCCAGAAATAAAAACTAACCTTGGAGCTCTGTTTCCCCTCAGTGCTCTCTGGAAAGGGAAGACTTCAGAGCTGTGGAGCTTTGAGGGGAATGGAGCTTTAAAAAAAGCTCGAGGGAACTATGCAAATGAGGAAAACGTCTCTGGGAAAATTAGAGAACCTCACTGATGTTGTGATGAAAGGTTGTCAGTGGAGATGGTGACAATTGAAGTGCATTACCCATGGGTGCTGTGGTAATAGAAACAGGTGTTACTGTCCAACCTGTCTGCAAACTGGAATGTTTTGGCTGCACGCCAGTTGCCAGAAAATATATATATATAAAAATATAGAGCTAATGACTTCATTGTTTGGAGCGAGCACTCATTTCATATCACTCAGTTCCTTAAAATTAGGGAGAAAATACAGAAATCTAAAAAAACCTGAGAGGAGTGCTGAGCAAGGCTTTCCCCCAGCCTTTGTTTTTAAAATGAGGTGAAGAGCACTTTGAGAATAGACCCAAGGATAATAAGATTTTATGTCAATCTCAAGGTATCGAGATTTATTTTATTCTCCATTAAAAAGAGTGAATTTGAGCATTTCTGTGGGAGCAGGAAATGTCTGACACACTCACTGTGAACCCAAGAGTATACTGGAGCGTGAGGTTCCTGCCCCTTTTATGTGCCTGGTTTGGCACAGAATTTTTCATTTTCCCTTAAAGTTTTAAGCAGTTGTATTAGGATGCTTTCATAGTTAGGTGCTCTGTCCTTTCCTTATCTGATATCTCCTCCTTTCTGTACCGTTGGGGTTTTATAACCGATGTGGTGTGGTCTTGAATCCATCAGTATGCAGCAACTGTTCTGTTCTGAGTGCATTATGAAAGGCACAGTATATGTTCGAAAAAGTAGTAGTCTGTCTTTGGGTTAAAGGTCTTAGTTTTTTATTTAGAAAAATAAGAGGCTGATGATTTAAGCCCGCAGCTTTTATTCTGACAGACTCTAGTAACTGAGACCATCGCTTTGCAAATGGAATGATGTTTCTGAGCTAGTGATGTGAGTGTGCAGGCATGCATGGGCACGCAAGGCATAGATGAGTTGAGAAGTATGTATTATTTTTTGCTGTTGTTTTAATCATGGGTAGCTGGAATGCCTGTTCACTGTCATGGATTTTTGCGCTCCAGTGAAGCCCAACTATGGAGGAAAAAAAACTTAGTTTTGGTAGGCTTCATCTGGATTATATTTCTCAATTTTATGAGTTAGAACTTTCAATGTTAGTAATTTTTCAGCGGATTAGTGTTTTACCTGTAGGTTCTTATCATGGTTTACTCGTTGTAATCAATTTTCAACGTAGAATTGCTTTTGGATCATCTTAGCATTGGTGACTGAGTTAGCTGTTTTTGAGGTGATTTTGATTGCTGGGAGTATTCCCTTGCTATCAGAGGGCAGTGTTTTTATGGTTCTTCAGAAGAGACAAACTAAGTTCTTCCAACCATACTCGTGTCTGTGGGCAGGGAACAGATATCTGCAGGGCTCTGGGAGGCTTCAGGTCCCTTGTTGCTGACACGTGCTTGATTTTCTGCTCCAACTAAAGTGTGGGATCCCATTTAGTAAAACTAATGTAATGACTTTGGGCTGCTCAGAGGTTTTTTGATAGGAGATGCAGTTTAGCTACTAAGCATTTGCTTTTTATCAGCTTCTGAGGTATGCACCCTTCTGAAAAAGATTTGTCAGATCTTAAGACTCCACACAGCAGGGTAAAATTCAAAGGCTTGTGGGGTGCTTTTATCATTCGACCTGGAAGGTTAAAACTCATCAGCACCAAAACCTCATCTGGTACAGCATTCATTTATCAGAGAAAAACAGTGATTCCAAATGAGAGTCATTCTGATCTGTGGAGCTCCGTGTTAGTATTTTGTCACTGCTAATGTTGGTTGTGTGTTCCTCTTTTTCTCTGTTTTTGGTATCAGGTAGGGAAGCCAAGAAAGAAATGTATAAATCCGGTTTAGAGAGTGCTTAAGCATGGGTATTTCATTTACCCAAACTGAGAGAGGAACTTTGTAAACCATGAAACTTAGATGCTTCCATTTAGGAAATCTGGCTTGTGTTTGGGACCCTCTGGAAGAATATGCTTCTCAAGGACACATTTAAGGAGTGAGACAAAGCTTAACAGAAAACTGAGAACGAACTCCTAACAGCTTATCTAACAACTGGGAGCAATTTAATAGTGTTGGATGCCTAACATGGAGGGAACCATGAATAGTTGTCTGGTGCCTTGGCAATAAATCGTTCTAGAAAACTGATTAGATATAATTCTGTGAGTCATTTGAGCAAGGTCCTATTAAAACCTGTGCTCCTAGGAGACCTGTTTTTGAGCTGCAGCATTTACTGGGAACAATAAAGGCAAAAGCATTGCTGTTATCAGTATGGGCCTCATTATTTGCATAATGAAGTAAATCATGATGAAATGTCTTGAGTATTATTAACAGGACATTTGTTAGTCCAGAGGATCTCTGAACGACGAGCTACATTTCTCAGTGCACAAATGTAGTGGCACCATAGAAAAAATCATCTCTGTAGAGTATGGAGCATACTGGGAGCAGGGGAGCTGAGTGTTAGGAGTTAACAAGCCAACTTCAGCTTTGAAGAAAGTCTAAAGAAATGCAAAATATAATATTTCTGAGTGTTCAGCACCACAGTATGTTACTTAAGAGATTACTCTCTTTCATTTAGGATGTGTTTGGCTGAAGTGTAGTAGATATGTCAATGTGAGAAGGATACTGGATGGGCCAGAGAAACTTCATACATGCCTACTCTTGTTTCATTTTTTCCTTACTTGGAATTAAAAACTGACAGCAAAAGTCTCAGTAAAGTTTTCTGGTAGAACCTGATGCTTCCTAGTAAATGCGTTTACTGTCATATTTGCTAAAATAATTGCCACAAATTTTTCTCTGCTGAGCTGTTATCCACCAGCACAGGAGCTTCAGTAGACCTGTGATGTGTCCCTGTGGGCTCTACTCTTGGTTATGCTGTCTGCATGTGGACTGCTTGGAATCTGCCTGGCACAGAGAGAGCATGGGGCTCTGCCTGCAGAAGGCACGGGCATAGCAAGGGTGTGGAATTGCACAGCAGCAAGACCTGATGCAGAGCTCAGAAGGATTTGTTTGCAAAAATTTGTTGCCTCTTTTTTCTTTTCTTTTTTTTTTTTTTTTGAGAAACTACTGAAAAAGAAAAACTAAAGTACCCAATTTGCTATTTCTAAAGTTAGGTACACTGAGAATTGCTGGAGTGGGATGACCGTCTGTTTGTTTTCACTGTCTGAGAGGAGAGAAATACAATCATCTACTCTTAGAATTAATGGTGTAACCTCTAAAGGTTTTTTCCAGATTTGTAAGTGGCTGCCTTCATCAGAGGGACCTCTGACCGCAAAAGGCTTGTGGAAGAATTTCACCCGTGTGAGAGACTTGTCGTTATTTTTGTTCTGTTATATTATCACATCAGTTACAGATTTTTCATTTGAATGTTATTTGAAGTTTGTAAGTAAGCTGTTGCAGCTTATGGCTAGTCACAGTGATCTGCCAGATCCATAAAGAAAATCTTGTGGAAGTTGTTCAGACAAGAGTCTGTGGTGCCCCCCAGGAAAACAACAGATGATGCAAAGGGAAAAGCAAGAACTGGGATGGCTTGTTTTCCCCAAATGGAAGAGAAAACTGCATAAAAGGAGTTGTAAAATACTTTTACGCAGATCCACCCAATTGAGGAGGCTGCTGATGAACAGAGAAATATTTACAGCAGTATTTTTGGTTGCCTGGATCCTGAGCTTGTTCCTTTAGGTAGATTCAGTGTGGTGGCAGATGTACCATTGGCTGTTTGCTCCTGAAGTGCTAAGGGATTTCTCTGTAGGGGAGGTCCTCTGTAACACTGTTGTTTGGTCTTTCCTTAAGTGTCCATTTATAGAGCTTCTTAAATTGACTTTTGGCCTGTTTTAGTCTCCATCATGCCCTCGTTAGGCCTTGCAATAGCATCATATTGGAGGGCTTCAGTGGTAAGCCAGTAGCGTAGGTAGAGTCACATCCAGGTGTCAGTTCTTAATGAAAGTGAGGTTTGATGTAATGGAAGTTTCTCTTTTCATACACACAAAATTCTGTGTTCAAGAACGCTTTGCTAAGTGGTACGTGTATTTTATCTTTTTGTATAGACTGCATTCACAGGTCTTAAGCCACTGAAATAGAAATACAATGAGCAAAACAGACAACTGTTATCTTTAACATGTGCAGTTTTTACTTTCCATTTAGGTTGGTTAAGGAACAAGGTAATGCAGAGAAACTGTTAATTTTAATCTGTCTTTCTTACTATTTTCTTTTCAGTTGGCCAAAAAAATTCGTGAGAAATTTAACCGTTACTTGGATGTTGTAAATCGCAACAAGCAAGTAGTGGAAGCATCATATACTGCTCATCTCACTTCGCCTTTGACTGCAATCCAAGACTGCTGTACAATTCCACCATCTATGATGGAGTAAGTAAATTCTGAAATTACTTCTGCTGTCATTTAATATGTGAATAAAAAAGATCATTTCTTTACAAAATAGCCTGTATTTTGTGCCACTCTTGATAACTCTGAAAAAGGGGGAAGACATTACTCCAGAGGTGCTCCTTATCTTCTCCTCATGTTCTTTTATGTTTCTTTTATGCACGTTTAATGAGGAGCTCTAAACAAGAACTGGGACTTGGCTGTGATGGATCAGAAAATGAAACAAAAAGTAAAAAAGTTTGTTCCACCCATAACTGCATTAGGATAGTCTTCTATACAAATGAGTTTGTCTATATCCAAGATACTGTTTTTGCATTGAGATAGTGGTTCACCTGACTAACTCTTCTGAAGCTCGTCATGGGACCTTTTTGTTTTCATTTCCTTTGAAGCGCAGTAACCAAAATCACGAGCTGGTCAGTTCATCACATGCTAAAAATATTGCATTACAGTTTAATCAACTTGACATGCTGCTGTTTGGTACACATAGATTTACTGGAATGGAGTGCGCTGCTTGCAAACAAATCGTTCATTTTTCATTTGTTTTGTTTTTAAAAACAGCAGTTTTGAATAGTCTAAATCTAGGCAGTTAGTTGTCTTTAGTCATGTTTCATTATGCTGTGTATTTACAAAAACTTCTTCAGGTTTCCTAGTTGTAGGAAGGTACGGTAGAAAGTCTGATTTTTCCAATAAAAATCTAATCATTTCTTTTAAATGCTTAACATTTTAAACATTTACTTCCATATGCAGTAGAAGAGAACAGGAGTGACTTAGTTTATGCACACCCTGATTACAGAGTGTATTTTCATTGTTTGTATCTGTGTGGTTTAAAACCATTTTAGAGAGGGGAAGGTAGTTGGGGAAATGAATACTAAAAGCACTTTCTGCAATCTGACTCTGTAAGACAGATTTTCTCTTAATGACAGTTTGCTTTCATCTCTTCTGAAGTGTGGCATTAACCTTTGTTTATATAAGGATTTAAAATATTCACTGCATTGAAATAAGTGGCATGAATCTGTGTCTGGAGAGAAAGGCCACTTGCTTGTGTTTTGTGTCTGTGTTTGGCATGAAAGTAAGAAATCTTGGTAGGATTAAGCCTCAGATGGCTGCAGCAAAAGGATTGTGTGTAGATTTAGTGGTCTCGATGCAGTTCCTACTGAACAGGGTGCATATGTAGAATCCTGGCACATCTGGTGCCAACATCTGCGGGCTGCGTTGGCAGAAAGGTTAGGAATTAGGTGAAAATGAAAACCTTTCTGCCCTCTGATCTCTCCATGCAGGAACTGCCAGCCAGCAGTAACACCTTCAAAGCAAAAGGTGACAAGAAGGAGGAATGGAGAGATTTATAAACCCCTTGTCAGTATTGCATAATTTTTCATTTAAAAAAATAGAGATGTGGAAACTTTAAGGAATTTCCTTTCACTTTGTCCTCCAAAATTACTTAGCTTGGAAGTCCTTTAGAAGTATTTTACCCATGGCGTACTTGCATAATGATCCTTCATAGTAAGTGGTTAAAAAAGTGAACTGGAGGTCACAGTTGGCAAAGCAAAGATGTGAATCTTGTGTTTGCAGACATCCCTGTTCAGGCTGTACAAAACGATTCTCATTACTTAATATTATCAAGCCAAGTAACTAAGTCTGCTGAAGTGATTACCAGACCAGTCTGTCGATCTGCAGGATATTCCAGGCAGCATTTTGCCAAGACCCAGCTGAGTATATATGTTGGTGAACGGTGGAATACACCCACTGTCATCTCTAGGAAAATTGTCTGCAAGTCATACAAATAAGGGATGCAAACCCATCTTTTCCTTGTGAAACTTAGCTTCAAAGTCGTTATTGGCCAGTTGTCTAAATTCTTCTGCCATCACTTCATTTGTCATTTCTCCCCTTTCTGCCTTTCCTGCTTCCTGCGCTTCCTTTCATTTTACTTCTCTGTGGCATCTCTCTTCTGGGAGATTCCACATGTTGGTTGAAAATGTCAGGGAAGAGTGCTAATGTTGAGAGCCAGGTTGGCATTATTAGGTCTTGTATTTTATACAAGTCTGCTGAAGGGGAAAGTAAGATGGTTCACACAGCCAGGAGGTAATTGTTCCTGAAATGCTGGGAGATTTTCTGATGGAAAATATGAAAAGTTAAGATACCTGCCTTAATGGTCAGATTTTGAGGAACTGGAACACACACAGTCTTTGAACGTGGATTGAGGAATTATTTTTAAAATATCTCCCACCTGGATATTGTGAACATAGTTTGAAGGCTACAGATTTGCTTCAACTCTTCCAGCTTTAATTTTTTAAACCAACTTGGTTTGGCTATGAGGAGGTCTGCACTGGTGAGGAGTTAGGTTGGCGCTGGTGACAGCTTGTCTGTGACATTTAAAACGTGTTCATTAGTGTTGGGCATAAGGCTGCTGGAGTCAGAGCAGCAGTAATTATAATAGTTCGTTTTAGAGGTCACATTGAAAAAGACACAGATTTGGCTGTGCTATTTGCTGTTCTCTGGAGGCGCTTTGCTTTAGATTGTGACTTGAAAATATGCATGTCCCTAGGACTGTGGATTTTGTTTCAGTAGGGTTGTGAAATATTTGTGTTACAACTGCTTAACTCTGTATATTCTTTTTCTCCGTGCAGGGAGGCATTTTCTCATGTGGTCTCCTTACTTGGGTAAATATTTTTTGCAAGGACAGAAGTACATTATCTTTAGGCTGTATTTTTAAGGTAGATTGAAAGGCTTGTCCTACAATATTTAAGGCTGTTTATCATTCAGTGTTCAGCCTCTTAACAGGTGACATTTGTAAATCTGAGTGCACTTCATGTTGTCAGCCAGTTCCTCCATCAGCTTTTTGCATCGCTGTCTGGCTTAGTGACACTGCTTTAGGAATGCTGAAGTTTGGGTTCGTTTTGGAAAATATACATGGCAAGGTATTTACATTATCTATGTAAAGTAGAGATAATGAAGTATTGTGTAGAGAGAGAATTTATTTTGAGCATTTTATAAAGGCTTGATATCGTTAGTTTATATTTGTTGTTAACATTAACAAAATTATCCATGTGTGGCCTTGTATTTGCTTGTGTCTGTCTTGAAAGTCTGAACATTGGCTTGGAAGACCGTTTGCCTTGTTGTTCAAGATAAACTGTGAGAATAATACACCTGGTAACTACAAATACATGATATGAAATGAGGCTAACAAAGCACAAACTAGGATTTAAAATGAATACCTGGAATTTAAATTGCTTGTTTAGTTTAGTGAGATATAACAAGGAAAACAATATTTATTTTATTGCTGTTACGTGGTGTTGGCTTTTACAGCAAAGAGCCCAAATGAGTATATTTCCATGTGGCTGTGATTCCAGTCCCTAGAGACTAGTTCTGAATTAAAATATTAAAATTAACAGCCCAGCTGCTTTCAGTAGCTGTATTGTACCCAATACAAGCAAGCATGTATTTGTTCTCCCCACCAGGGCTGGTTTGTGCAGTGAAACTACCTTGTTTTGTAAAGTGCTGAAAAGAAATAAATTAAAATATGCAAAACCAACTTGATGAGGCAGTGCAGTTGGTGGCTATTGAATGGTTTTGGCCAGGGATTTTTCCATAGGCCTTAATTCAAGAAACATTTATTCATACTCTTTTGCTCATCTGGTTTACCAATGTGTTTGAGCATGTGAAGATGGGACTTAATCACACACATAAGTGTATACATAAGTACCGCTAAGTAGAGCGGGCTGCTAAATTGGAGCAATGGAGCAGAAGTTACATATTTTTCTTTAGTTTTTGCTATTCCTTGCTTCAGATAAAGTTGTTGGCATTTCAGTTTTACTTAATTACGGGAGTGGAAAAAACCATGATGGCAGTGGAGGGGTAGACCACATTTGAGAAAAGCATGGCTTTAAGACAAGCTCAGAAGTGAATGGTATGAAGATCTGTCCTACCATCTGGGCTATGCTAGTGTCCATGGGGTCAAGGGCCTGGAGACTCGCTGCCTTTCCCAGGGCTGTGTGCGACATCAAGGAAGCACCTGGACAGCAGTGGAGAAGAGACAGCCAATGGCACCCTTCCAACCAGACAGAGTTAATATGGGTAAAGTGCTCCAGGCTCTTAGCAAAATGGATAGGTAAACTGATGGGAGATAAGGAAAATAGATGTCAAGTGACATGGATCTTTTAATCCTTGAAGAAATCCCTTCTGGATAAAGAAGGCTTTGTGTTTCCTCAGTAATAGAGGCTGCTGAAGAAGCCATGAGAAACAGATTTCATGCTGTTTGCAGACAGACATTTCCTATCATGATTGAATCGGGTGGTTATTTACAAGACTTTTAATTAAAATTATCTTCCTTCTTAAGAGGATAAATATCTTTGTGTAGAAGACAGTGTCTCCTGTTTGTCATGCCTGAGATGCTTTGTTCCTGAGAAAGTCCTCTGTAGGTTGTTAGGAAGTCTTGGAACTGAAATGGCCTCAGTTGTGAGGTGCAGAGAGGACTATAGCAAAGTGTCAGCAAGAGGCTAATGGAAAGAATAAACAGTATTTGTTTACCAGAAGTACTGAGCATCTTCAACTTCCCAGCACCTTCAGTGGGTATTTACGGGATACGTGTCAATTGTGAAAAGTGACTAAATAAGGACTTAAGATATGAGTTTCGGGAAACAGGTTTGGAAGCTGTTAGCAAAGCTCTTAGCTTTGCATGAGGTTGTAACTTTGCAGGTCTGCGTGGTGTGACTTCTGAATGACAACTGAAATAGCTTTCTTCATAAAGATGGTATTGGACTGGGTGGCAACGTGTAGGTCAAATAGGTGTTTTGAATATTTGCTGATGAAAGAAAATCGAACTTTCCACACAAAATGAAAGAGTAAGTCTGATGTGTGTAATGTTTGAGTATTCATCATCTACCTCATATACAAAATGCCTTTTTCAGGAGAAGCTGTGATTGATGCTAGCTGTTTCTTGTAGGAGACTTTCAAATGTAGCTTTATATAGTTCCAATTTTGCCAGGTAAGTTAAAAATGTCTTTGCACGATAAATGCATGTAAAGATGCCACTCCAGTGGCTTTCTCAACATAGGAAAGCTCTGCGTATCTGTAGTAGATTACCTTCCAAAAAATAATATAACTTCTCATTCAGATGCATTTGTGAGGAAAACCACAGCTGCCCGTGCAGCTTTCCCAGCAAAACAAAAAAAAAATCAGAGATGATGCTTTTAAAGGGGGCTTCCCTCACCCAGTCTCCAGCCCTCTCCTCTCCTGACAGTTTTAAGACCTAGAACGCTCTGCTGTGCTGCAGCATTTCATGTCCTTGCGTGTCTATGAGAGGTAGGAAACCATTTCCTTGAGTTGCCTGAAACTGGAACCTTAGCAGGGAGAGAAGGGCAGAGTCACAGTGCTGGGAAACCGCCCTGCACAATGTCTTGCAGCTGCAAGGAGTGGCGTGGCCCAGTGTGGTCCCCCAGTAAACCTGCATGTGCAGATGAGATGTGAATACACTTTTGTGCTGATGGGAACATCTTCCCTTCCCTTTGCTCCTGCCCTGGAGGACAGAAATGAATTTCACTGTTGGTTTTATGGAAAGTTGTCACAGGCCTCCAAAAATTGTTTACAGATGCATTGCCATTGGTTAACACTCCTGCTTCTGCTGCTAACATGTATGTTTCAAGGCAGCTGAAAATCTGTTCTTGTTCTTTATTTAACTATGCTGATAAGAGCTTAAGGAATGCATTTATCTAAATTTGTGAAAGGAGATGGAATGGGGAAATATTTGTTGGTAAAATATACTACTTGGCAGTGTTACATTACAAAGCTTAATAGAGCTGTTTGAGTAAGTGAGTTTACAAATGTATTTTTGAAAATCATTTACTCCCTGGCTGTGATACTGTCATCAGAAGTGGTCTGCCATTTTCGTTTTTTAAACAGATGGTTAAATATTTGCTAATGCAGTTCAATTTTATCACAGCTCTTTCTCTGTTTATCTTTCCTCTCTGGAGCAGCTAAGTGGGAGATAACCGGAATCCCATTCAATTCCTTCAGTTGCCTCAATATCTGAAGAGCTGCACTTCCAAAGGAGAAGTGGGTGGGCCACGTTAAATGAAATTTAAAATGTATTTGCTGTTCTTGATGAGTATGAGACTATGGTAATGTGTATGGGTCTCTAGTAAATGTAAGAAGCATGCATAGTGCTAGTCTTGGTGTGACCTTATTTTGTCCATAAACTCTAGCAGGTAGTTAGGAAATTGCTCTCTTGAATTGTTGCTTTTACTTTGTAAATGTGGCCGAGTTTCTTATGAAAAGTGGGTGGGTCTTGGAATAGTTTGTGTTACTGGGTTGCAGTCCTTCCAATAATATACTTGCTTTACATCTGAGAGCAAGTATACTTTGACTTTTTCAAGCAGTAGTTGAAATAGGAACTAAAAAAGGAACAACTTGCATGCCTTGCCAGAAGAAACTGGTTAACTGAATCATGAGTAGCTTTTTTTTGTTGTTGTACTCCTGCAAACATTATTTTCCAGCATTCTGCTTGGATGCAATGGGAACCCTGCATTTAAGTATTTCTTTAAGTATGTAAAGTATGAATGAAAACCGTACCTTACAATCAGGAAACCATGTCTAGTTGTGAATTTCAAAGGAAATGCTGAATTTCCAATGATCTTATGTAATTTCATTTGCATACTAAAATCATACTTAAATTTGTATGAACAGAAAAGGATAGAAAGAAATTAGTCTTAAGACATGAGGACCCCTCAAAAGCTCAAGTGTTATTTTTATACTTAGCTCCCTCATTTTTCCCTAAACTAAAACTGTACAGAAGAGGTGGATTTACACTCTAAATTCAGGCCGAACAAAACCCAATTGGAGCTCACTTTAGCACTGTTTTTGACGCAAGATTCAAAGCTTCTGCAAATTTATGTTATCTTCTACACTTGCTGATCTCCTGCTTGTAAATCCTGTTGAAGGAGAATAAAAATGAGTGCAGCCTGATGGGAATTTAATGTCTGAAGTTCAAAGCAGTTTGCACATCAGAGCAAACGTCAATCAAATGAACATCTTGCAAGCTAGGCAGGGAGCGCCTTTCTCCATGGGGAAGAGATCAAAGTGGAAGTCGCAGCTCTGTTTGCTCCCTCAGGATGTAGTTTCAATCGGTTGTTCATTAAAGTGAATCCAGAAGGAAGGGCTTTTTAGAGAGAGGCAGGGAAAGGGGGATGGGGTGAGTGGGCTGGTCTTGAAACTGAATTTCAGCCAATGTCTTTTGCTGTCATTTAAGTATAAAATCTAATTACATTGAAATACAGGCTTTGTGTTTTTATGGTGAGGATTTTGGAGGACTTGCTAAGTGTTGGTTGTGGTGTTAACACCTAGAATGTTTTGGGCCAAACCTCCGAGGAGACCTCAGTCAGCCGCCACTGTTATCATTCATCTCGTGGTCTCGCTGCT
Source organism: Neomorphus geoffroyi (assembly GCA_033558235.1). Taxonomy (NCBI): domain Eukaryota; kingdom Metazoa; phylum Chordata; class Aves; order Cuculiformes; family Neomorphidae; genus Neomorphus; species Neomorphus geoffroyi. The sequence continues at coordinate 22,068,567 of JAUMJM010000008.1, read as the reverse complement.
GGCAAAAGTGGGAAACAGTGGTAGAAATTCTCCTTTGTGCAGAGAAAGGGAGGGATAACTGTCTGCAAATCTTAAAATATTAAAAATTTGGGGTTTTTAACTTCTTCCAAAGCAAATGATGGGAAAGATTGTACAGTTTGAAACTCGTGTGGAAAATGACGAGATATAAATATGTTGTAGGAAAGGTAAAACTAGATGTAAGCATGTACTGTAAATACCATATAGCAGTGTAGCTTTAGTTTTAATCGTTGCTATAATGGTGAAGATTGCCAAATAGGTGAATAGTGCATTTGTAATTGAAAAGACTTAGAGGCACCCAAAAGAAGCACAGGGAAAATTCTCCAATATAATTAAAATGAGTACAAATATTGCAATGTATATTTGCAACAGTACTGTCTTTGCCCAGCTTCTGGACTTGGTTTTCTGAGGATATATAATTGCGATGGGAGCTGGTCTCTTCTCAAGGTCCCTTTATTGTAGAACCAGTCACACTTAAAAAATACACTCCATTGCAAGGTGTAAAATGTTAGTTTTAGGGCAAACTGCACCTGAAAAGACCTTTGAACTGGATATCCCACATAGCTTAGTCTGGAGCAGTCGTTGCTGTAGGTTGACAGGTCCGTCTGAAGGTAGGTCTTTAATTTATGGGGTTTAAAACAACTCTTCTGCGTATCTTATTTATATTGTTTTCCCACTAACTATATTCTCTTTTTGCTACTTGTGTGCTTTAGCACAAGAAAGGGGGGGATGGGCTATGCTGCAGTAATTTTTTGCATTCCTTTTCCAGCTCTGCTGCAGGGTATCTGTATCCATTTTCTGGATAGATATCACGATACTTGCGTACTTGAGAAAAGCTGAGGGACTTTGAGTTTTGCATTGAAGTGCTTTGACATGCGCCAATGAATGTGCAATGTAAATGGGATGTTTATAGCTGAAACATGGATCCCCTTGGCCCGTGGCATTCAGTTTGGGGCTGCAGGAGCACCTGTGGTGGGGTAGTTGAGGGCGATGACTTTTGTTTTTGCCTTCCTAGAAGGCATGCTAGAATTGGACTTGGCATTCATCTGCTTGAAACCCCATGTTGATTATCTATCATAATTGAGAGACCTGAAATTCAGTTTGGCAGCTTTGTGTGTACAAAGAAGTGATGTAGCGACACACTCAACATTTTGAATCAAGATACCTATGGCTTCTCTGCCAGGTAACTTAAGACGAGTAGTTTGGGTTGTGTGAGAACTGCATGTCGAGATGGGCATGTCACTCTGAGTGAGCGTGAGTGGTGACTTTTGACATAGCAGAGGAAGATCCCAGATGATGTTGAATTAAACCCCAGCATTTACTGCCCTTCTTCATAGGCATGAATAATGTTAACTGCTAACAAGGTATCTTGTTGCTAGCACTGATAGATTTTGATGGGAGCACTGGGACAATTAGCTAACATGCTGAAAGTCATTATTTTTCCCAAAGAGTTTGTTCTTTGGTATTCCTCAGAAATTCTTGTTTAGCAGGGAGACATTTAATTTACAGTCTCTAGCTCTTCTGTGTCTAGTTTTGCCCAAAGATAAACATGGATTTCATGAAACCCATCCTTTATCAATCAATCTTAGTCTTGAGGTTCTTTGACCAACAAAAAATCAACGTTTTTGCTGGCTTGGTAAGAGCTGTAATTTTTAAGTGGTTACATATTAATGGGGATAGGAATAGCCACAGCCTTGATCAAAAAAATTATGTTCCTGTGAAATGTCAAATCTTTTCCTTGATGGAGGAGACTTTGGGGGAGTTTTCAGAGAGCAGGTTGCCAGTAATTTCAACAAGCAGATCCTGGTGGAGTGGATGAGCCCATGCAGAGCTCTGTGCTGCCGCAGCTTGGCTGCCTTCTGTGACTGACAGAGCATCCCCCCTTGATGGGGATGAGGTCTGAGCAAGAGGACAGGAGGCCTTTCTGTATGTCCATCCTTCCAGTTCTCTTTCCCTTGTCATGAAGAGCCAGGATAATGCAGAAGATCATCAAAAGGGCTTTGCCCCAATCTGAGTCTTGAATCAAAACACCAGCGCTGATGGAGTGCTGTCGATTATGATGTTTTGGATAAAATACCAAAAGCACTAAACATCTGCATCCAATAAGGAACCCATAGTACTTTTTGTAGAGCAATGCATTTAGTTGCCTCTTCTTGTTCCCGCTGTATGTCACATTTTTCACTTCACTCATTGCTGAGTGGTTTTAATGTGTTGAACAGCTGCCACAATTGAAGATATTTTCCAGTGATGAGCAAGTTCATAATTGTGTGTGTTAGGTGGGGACAGAGGAGGGCAAGCAAAGTTATCTGTAACCTGACTATGTCAAAAGACTGAGGTATATAAAATATTTTTAAAGATATGACAGACAGACTGCACTGGGATTCTCTGATGCAAAAACTTGCACAGTAGAAGGTTTGCAACTTAAAAATTTATTCCACTCCAATATTTAAGTATGTGTATAAAAAAATATTGACCAAAATTTTTAAAGTGTGTAGAGGGCAGTTAATTATTTCTGAATATACATGTGACTTTTTTTTTTTTTTTTCCTTCCTTCCTTAAGTCTAGTTTTGAGAAGGGATCAAAAGACGTTGGTGCCTGAGTAACTCTTAGGTGTTCACTGGTAGTCTAATTCATCTCCTTGAAGAATAACACGGTCATTGTAAGATACTTTTAGTGTTCATGGATATATATTAAACTAATTTTAAAACATGTCAGTTTAAGGAGATGTTGTTTTCATTGTATTTCTATGTGGCAATAGAGATATTAATACTGAGCATTTAGTAGTCAATTATGATCATTTTTTGCATATTCAAATATTCAATTTGATTAGGGCCTCTTCAAATGGAGCCTCTGGTCTGGCTATGTAAAATAAGATTTCTTGTCACTCTACAAGAATCATAACATTTAATCTGATCTTAAGAAAAAAGTCAGTGTCTGAGGTTTTCTTATGCATTTGTGTATAAGACTAACAATATTCAAGAAGCATTTGGACAGTGGACTCATGGTGTGAATGTTGGGGTTGTCCTATGCAGGGACAGGAGTTAGACTCGATCCTTGTGGATCCCTTCTAACTCAGGTCATTCTATGACCCTTTTACTCATTCATAATTCAGAAAATCATTAAGGAGTTGAATAGTAAGTTCTCGAGAAATGAGATTTGAAGGACAGTTTTCTAAATTTGAGAGACGGCTGTGCTGTGCACTTCACTAATCTAACAGAAGTTGAACCTCTGGTTTAAGCCAAAAAAAACCCCCATCCCAACCTTAAATATGTTTGTACTGGCATGAATTGCAAACAAAAGGCAAGCTCCTGGCCTGCATATGCAACAGCAGAGCCGCTTTCAATGAGCTCAGTGCTCTTCTGGTTTTGTGATGCTGGAATTTCTGAAAGCGGATCCACTCACCTACAGAAGTGATGACCTTAAGCCTACTAATGTATTTTCCTTATCCTTAGTTAATTTTCACGGAACTGTCGTATGTCATTAAAGGTCCTCCTACATAAAAGGTTTTCCTGCAATCCTGTGCATGTGCAAACCCCATAAACCAAACGGTGGAGACTGAGCAAATCCCACATCTGGCTGGCTTGGGGCAGCTGCAGCTACCACCCCGCAGGATGACATTATTTTGAATTGGGCTGAAAGAAAATATATTGGATTAGGGGAGTTTTAGATTGCTTAAAAAGACTTGCTTCCTGTGGTCGTAACTTGAAATTCCCTCATGGTAACCAGTTCCATCTGTGTGTATTTTTTGTTTCTGTTAATCGTTGGTTTAAGGGGATGGTTTAGAAATGCATTGTTTGTGTCAGTGAACCCCAGCCCTTACAGCAAGCGTTCTGTAAGGACAGAACCAGAAAATCAGTGTTTTTCCATTCTTACTGGGCACCATATTTGTTGAAGTAGTTGCAACTTACTGGATTTCAATTTCTGAATTAAAATATTCAGCGAGAAAGGTGCTTGTTTTTATTCCACTTATGCTTACAATATTTTTGGGCCTCCACTATGTGATGGCATATATATGTAGCTGTGTTTATATGTGTACAGACATTTATGTACATGTATGTATACATGTATGTATGAAAAAAGTAACATTGGTGTAAGTAGTAATGACAATAAGCAACAAAATAAAGTGCCTTAAGCTAAATGGAAAGCATTGGAATGGCACTGGGTGAATGCTTTATAGGTGTAAGCTAGTGATTGATGTGCCATTAATATTAAAGTAAGTTCATCATCATCTTTTGGTGTAGCTGGTTTTGGTGTAATTTGCTGTTTTGGTCTTGACGGTATTGAACAAACGCCTACTCTTACCAGTTTCTCTCCAAGACTTGTTTCCTATCAGCTTTAATGCTAAGGCTCTTCTTCCAGCATGGGGTTTTATTAAGACCTTGTTTGCGGTTAGTTGTAAATTCTTAGAAACAGGTTAATGGTAGAAGATTCTTTAATTAGGGAGTAAATAATTTTTTGAAGTACTAGACTAAGCAGACTGCAAGTCAAATGTCATAAAAATCTCAAGGTCATAAAAATAGTAATGAATAAAATTGCCCTATGTAAATGATACAAAACTGCATTTAAGTCCTTGCATCATCAGAAGAGTTTCCAGTTGTTTATAACCCTTTAAAACTCTTTAAATTTTGTTGAGACATTGGTTTAATTATGTTTTATTTCCATTAGAACTATGCTTTAGGATACTTTTTGCATTGGAGTTATGAATGTAATTGAATTAACCTAATCAAAATGTAACAAACCTTCTAATTCTAAAATTTCTTACGCTATTTGGAATGTAAATCCTCATGTTTTGATACAGAAAACAGATTTGCCATAAAGCCATGAAGAGGAAATCCTCTTCATGCAAGACACTTGCAATAAATTTTTTAAAAGTCAAAGATGAAATAATCGTGCTGGCAAAAGAACCTCTAGCAAGAAAACTTCAGTTCAACAACAGGAGGAGGATGCTACACACGTTTACCACACTGGTATCTCTACTATTTAAATCTAGATGAAAGAGCACCTTCTCTTATGATCTTGTCTTTCAAGGAATATTGTATGGAAAAATGCAGCATGCTTTGGTAGAGAGCAGCTGCAATCCATCTGGGATGAGCTTGTTCCCCCGAGTTTTGGATTTCACAACTTTTCCTAAACTCTTAAAATACGAATAATGTTGGAATTTTCAAAATAATTATTTTTTCACTGAACCTTGAAAAGATGCCTTTCGATTGTAAATGTCACGTAGTTTTAGTAGTTCATGTTAGATTGCTAATCCTGTTGGTGTCATTTCAGATTTGATGGAAATTTCAACACCAATGTTTCTAGAACTATCAGCTGTGATAGACTGTCTACCACAGTCAACAGCAGAGCCTTCAATCCTGGACGTGACTTAAATTCTGGTAAGTACTGTAGACTGGGTTTTCTCCTTCTGTAAGTTTTTTTTCCTTCCGTTAGACTTGAACATTTCCTGAGCATAGAGAATTAGCATTGATTGCCATAGCAACAGCCCTTTATTTCTCCTTGAAACTGTCACACTGCTCTCAATTTGAGATTTCATGATTGAAAGATGATACCTAAAGTAATGCCCTTAGTCTAAGTACTTTATAAAAATGTCATGAAGATTTTATTCCAGCCTACCATGGATAATATTGTTGTGGTTTATGCACTTTTTATTTCTTCCTTTTTTTTTTCCCAAGGCACTTTGCTTCTGAGGCCAGCCTGCTTTGGCATTAGTAGCGTAGGCTGCTGAAGGGGCCATGCAAATAAGTTTCTCTGATCTTCTTAGCTGAGTTCAGCTAATGTGAGGCTGTATTTGCAGTGATATGCAAAAACTACAAAATACAAGGACTTCCGAAAATGTTTCCTTTCTTTGTCTTGTCAGGGCATTTACTTGACACACATAGAGCTAGAAATATGCTCAGAACCAAAATACGTATGACTTGAAAAATTACATATGACCTGAAAAATTCAGCTTTTAGTCCTCCAGTGCAGCAAGATTTTAGTATTTTTTTTTTGCATCCTAGTCAACTTGAATTAATACATGGATTTAGTCATAGTTTTGTCCAGGTGTTCCATCTTACTTTTCAACTCTGTATAATGCATCAATGTTCTCAATTAGAGAACATGATAGACTTCAGTTGTTGGTTTCGTTTAGCATAGGTTTTAAGTTTTTTGTTTGAGTTTTTGACAAGCAGTGCAGACTTAAGAGAATATTTTTTTAAAAAAAATATTTTTGATATTTCTTTTGGAATAAACACCTGATTTTTGTGGCAGACCCACCAATCCGCCCTCACCATGCACAGAGCATTTGCATATCTTGCAACAGATAGGGTGGAAGAACCCCAAATTTCTCTCTATCCTTTCTTGCTGTGTCCTTTCTTAGAGCTTTGCTTTCTGGATTTCTAGTGAAATCTATAAAGAAAAAGTAAAAAACAAAAGCAAAATGAACTTTCCTCGTAGATTCTGTTCCATCCCATCCACTGTATACTGCATCTTGAACACAGGTGCTGGCCAGAGAAGCAAATTTCCTGACATATGTCTTATCCCCATAATTTCTGTAGTGTTTCCTATCCTAAAGACAGGCAGCCTTTGTTCACTTACTGTGATTTGCTGGGCTTTGTTTTACTCACAGCTATTAAAAAAAAAAACAAACCAAAACCAAACCAAAACCAAGCAAACAACTTATTAAAATAATGTTTAAAATCACATGCAGTTGTTGATTAATCAAACTAATTGTTGAAAGCAAGTTTCAGGCACTGTTATAAAAGTAAAGCATTGAATGAATCCCTTCATGTTTTTTGTTTAAAGCCCCATTCTTTTTCAACTACAGAAGATGGATGTAAAAAATATAGTAATGAAATATTTCTTCTTCTTGAATGGTGGAAAACAAATAAGCTATATATTTTTTTAAATTTCTGGTTTGAATACTCACAGACACAGAGACGTGTGCATGTTCAAGCTTCTTACTGTCCTGGCTCGACAGTAACACTTGAGTTACCTCCTATTTCCTTGCCTCCAGCTTGAAGCTTCCTGATGAAAGGAGTGTCTTCAAAACATGATGTTGGCAGGAAAGGGCAGCAGAAGAGAAGAGGGAATTGGAGTGATACGAAGAACAGGGAGGTGCTTTGTGGTCTATTGGCAGCAGACTGTCCCCCAGCTTTCCTGTTAGCTACTTTCAGAAACACACCATTTTGGGAGAGGGTTTTTTATTAATTAAAAAAACCCTGAGAGAGAGAATTGGAATCTTCTCTTTAAAGAGTGGATTGATGCAGAAAAAAGAAGCAGAAACAGGTTTATTTGAGAAAATTGATGCTTGGGTACACAGCCAGTCAAATAACATGTAAAGTTTTCTCCAGGCAAGCTACAAGGAATACCCTTAGTCCTCACCTTCTTGCACAAAGGTGTTTGGAAGTCTGTAAGATCATGATTTCCCCTTTCCTTTCCCTGATTCTCAGTTGAGAACATATAAACTGCCTGAGCTCCACCAGCCTGGCCACAGAACAGGAGACTGACGTGGCTTCAGGGAAGGATTGCTGCTAGGAGGGGCAAGCAGAATAATGGTGATGTGGAGCTGGACTTTGCCTGTGTCCAAAGTGGCGTCCCTGTATCACTGTGGAAGTATTTGGGGTTTGGAATAAACTGGCTTTGGAAAGGCTTAGGGGCAGGAGGACGAGTGTTTGTTTTGCAGGCGCAGGGTATTGTGTCTGTAGCTGTCACTTGTATAGTCATGGGCCAAAACCTGTTGTGCCAAAAAAGCAGTCTCTGCCCAAAAGAATTTGTGTTCTAAGACAGTAGTAGGCTGGGGACAGACAGAGCGTATAAACAGACCAGGAAGCCATTTTAGTAGCAAAGACTGAAAGAGTGCGATCCATGAATCAGCGTCTTGCAGCTGTGAAGATGGCTGTCACGTTAGAGATGGTTTTTAAAAGTACTTACTTAGTGTCATTTGTCCTTTGAAACTCTTAATCTTTCTTCTTTCTGCAGTGACCTAGTTCAGTGAAACTGCTTAGGACAGAGTGCTTTGTCTGCATAGGGGCCGTTTCGGAGTGAATCTGTGTGCACTTGTTACTATAAACTAAAACCTCCTTTGAAAGAGGAGAAAGATCAAAGAAGTTTCCCTAATGTCATATTTTTCTTTCTTCTCTTGTAAGTGTCCTGGCATGGATCTATTGAGGAATTCAGTTCTACCGTAGTCTGAATTGTTTCTCTTCTCTTCTGCCTTGATACAGTGGGGCATTTTGATTGTGGTTTTCCCTTCCTACCTTGCTCATTTAGGCTTAAAGGCAGCACGGGAAGCCATAGCTTCCCAAAAACCATGCTGCACTAGCCTTTCCACTGAATGCAACATAATGGGGAGGACCCCAAGCAGCACGTCAGCTTGCCAGAGGAAGGATTTGAAAGCCGCCTACTCCTCCAGACCAGAAGCAGGAACTTCAGGACTCTCTTCCAGTTTGCCTACAGTTTCCAAAACCAGTCTGGGCTGTCCACCACCCAAGTTTTCTTCCCAAACGGGTTGATCATTTCATTCTTAACGTAAGAAAGAATTCCCATGATTGTCTCCCTGCATGTGTTTTGCAGTTTAAATAACGTGGCTTATAAAAAGCTCTCAATAAAACATAAATTTAGACGCTGCTGCATTTGACCTTGAGCTCAGTTCTTTAAATGTTAATCTTGGCCTGCTCTGCACATGGCATAAAAAGTGGGTTTGGAGTAGCAAAGTTATAGGTGTTGGAAGGGATTGGAATTTGCACTGCAGACTCGGGGCAAGCCACAGGAGCAGAGCGTGGAAGAGCCCGTGTTGCAGACAACTACCTCAGCTCCTCGTCTGAACAATGTGTTAAGAAGGGTAGTGTAGCTCACGAAGCTTTCAAAAATGAAGAGCGCTTTTTTGCAGTGTTCTGTTAAGTTTTTATAATATAGAGAATAAAACCTTAATCTTGGGGAAAGGAGGAAGAAGAAAGAAATAGATGTACTTGTCTTTTCTGAACCCTTTCTTGATACTGATTTTTTTTTCATGTCTTGAGGTTTTTTTTGGCTTGAGTTTTCCATTTTGATGGCTCTTAGACATTACTACAAAACAGATAAGGAGAGAATCTTTATTCTTCAGATAATATCACAGGCTTCAATTTGTTAGATTGAGGTCTGTCCTCGGTGGTATGAACAGTCATTTACTTGATAGATGACAAAATCTTACCCAGAGCCAGTGCGTTATGTTATCAAGATTCCTTAGGTTTTTTCTTTTTTAATAAACAAGGAACCAGTAAATCCTCCTTCTTGTTCTTCAAAGTGCCGTAATGTCTGTTTCAAGTCATCATTGGCAGTGTGCTTTTCCCCAGCAGTATGCAGCGTGGTGGTACCAGGTTAGTCAATAAATTTTGTCTATGCCTTTTTCAAGGTGTTGCTAATTTGGAATGTGGAGCACCTTGGTCTTGTTCCCTGTATTGCTGTACTTTAGACTTGGGTTAGTTAAAATAGTTGGGAGGTATTTGAGCAGGTGAGTTAATATCCCACCTCCAAATGCTTTTAACAAGGAAGCTGGGCTCATTCCTTCAAATGAAAGGCTTTTTTACTGCTTTGCCCTTCAGAGTCAAAATAGCAAGCTGGGCTCCATTCTGGCTTATGCCATCAGCAGAATTTTAATTGGATTTGAGCTGCAGAGCCTTTTATTTCTGGTGAAAACACGTGAGCCAGAATAGAGTTTGACTCAGAAAATCCTGGATCACATTTGTAGGTCTGAAGTGTTAGGGAGTAGTTGTAAAATAAACACGTTCACTTTCTGCTGTTGTTTCTGGGAAACACTAAAGCATCTTCATGGTGATTATTTTTAATGGAGGTACTTGTCAGAGAAGAGCTGTAGTGTGTGTTGCACAGAAAATTAAACTTATCTTCCTTTGCAGGGTCAGAACTGTGAGGTCTGCAGCTCAGTAAGTGTAATGCTAAAGAAAGGGACTGTAAAATTCTCTTATAATGAGCAATTATGTTCAGTATTTCCTTTTTCTTTTCACTATTTGTGTCGTTCTTTGAAGATTAATTAGTTAATGATTTGACTATGCTTTGAAGATGTAAAGTGGTATCTAGAAGTGCTAAGTTTTATCATATCACATTCCCTTTGAAATTTTATAAACTCTGCCACATAGGGCTTTTTTTGTAAAAGTCCTCTTTGCCTTGTGAGATATTTATAATTGGAAATAATGATAATTTCAAATACTTCCATGTTAATACTTTCCAACTTTTTCTGTCTACAACAGAATTTGGGGTCAGATAGTATTAAATATTGTAAATGGAGGGGACAAGAGGTTTTGGGTTGACATGACAATGCCAGCTCATGAGCAGCTTCCGTTGGCCATTTATATCCCTGGTTTGTGTCTGAAATTAAGGGATACCACTAAGATTTCTAAGTTTATAAGACTGACTCTTGGCTTCCTCCAAGTAGTGTCATATCAAGGCAGGGTCTTTATTTACTGATGGTGTTCTTTTTAGAAAAGCAAAATCTTTACATGTACTCAGTAATGCAAAGTGCTTTGTTATTTGTATTAGAACGGGGAGATGGGTACCTTCTCTTCTTGTACTTAAAAAAATGACTTGAACCTGACCAGAAAATAAAAGTAAATTGATTTTGAGTTAAAATGGGAACCACAGGTCAAGCCTACAGGCACCTGAAGAGTTGAGTAGCAGTGAGATGTCCTGCACACTTTTCTGTTAGTGCTGCCAAGGGTGTAATTTTGACAAATTTATCCTTTAGCTATAGGCTAGGCAGTCACCTCGCCTTAGAGTATGTTTTTGATCAGGGTGTTTTGATTGTGTAACCTGTCCAGAAGCTGGTTTTCCTGAAAGGAGGGGGTGAGAATAAATTAAAGACAAGCAACTGAGGGAGTGGTCAGTTTGGGATAAGTGAGGTAAGGCTCAAAAAGAACCTCTCCTTGATGTCCTGGCAGGAACAGAGAAACAAGGTCTGCAGGGCCTTATTGCAGCTTTAGTGGATGAAAAGAAGGAGTGTAGTTAAAGTGGATGTTTTGCAACCATGGCTTTTCTGTTGGAGATTGTCAAGGGGAGAAAAAAAGCAAGGAGTTATGGTAAAATTGGTAGTCGCTGGGGAGGGCGTTACTGAAGTAATGTACAAGCTGAAGGAAAACACGAGCAGAAATTTGTGAAGAGGAAGAATGGCAGAGAGAGGCACTGAAGCTGTACAGGGTTTGTTTTGAGATTCAAAAATAATTCTTTTATGGAGAAAATAAACACTTAAATCCAGATACTCTCATGAGGAAATAAGTACAAATTGTGACTTTGTGGGAATGAGAAGTTTATCTTTAATATAACAAAGATTGAAAAACCTTTTCAATTATGAACTCCTTTATTTTAGTGCTTTTGGTGAAATTAAACTGAACAAGTTAGCTCATCGAGGGTTTAACTGGTTGTTTTCTTCTCTGATTTGAAAATACATTTTCTGAGTTGTGTAACCCATAATAAAAACTGAAATACCAGGAATTCAGTCTCTTTATATACAAAATAAAACAATTACCATTCTTCACCCCCAGAACAGTGAAATCCTGGTGGCCAGGTATAAAAAGAAGAATTTAGATGTTCAATAGTCTCATATCCCTCCCCACCTGTGAGGTCATGCAATCCTGTGAACCAGCAATTCAGCCAAAATGGTCTCAGTGAAAAATCCGATGCCCAAAAGAGACACTTGGGACACATGGTGAACCTTTTGGTAGATTCTCCTGCCTGCACCTAAATGAAGAGCCAAAAAATATGAGCGAGTTGCTAACTTGCCACACTAGACCCACCACATAATATAGCTATGAGGTTCTGCTCTGGCACCTGAATGTCAGGGCAACCAGGAATAACCTGCACATCCCGAGTGCTCTGTTTCACAGTGGTGGTGTGCCTGGACACTGATGACCTTACTTATCTCACAGTGTAGTGTTATTAGCTTTTTCTAAGTTTTCTGTGTTGCAGTAGAATAGATCGTGTTGATTGTCATACACTACTGAAAGACAGTGTTATCAAATACTTCCCTCGCTTCCCACGGCTGTGGCTGTGCAGTGTGGTCCAATGCAGGAGAGCTTGTGTCAGCTGTAGGCATTGGTGCCGCACATTCCCTGAAAGGTCAGGCTGCCAAACCCTCAGTGAGTTCATAAATTAATCTGGGGTTTTCCCAGACAAGATGTCAGAGAGGAAAAACGAGTGGGTGCTTTGGAGGGGGAAGAGGAGAGAAGTTTCTGGTAGTCCTAGCTATAAAAGCTAGAAGCTCTGTGTTTTAGGTTTGTTTTGTTTTTAATTAAAACAGATTTTTGCCTAAAGTTTTCCATGTTGCCTACATTTGGCAATATTAAAATTTCAGGTTGCTTTGTGTCTCTTCTACACAGAAACTGTTATCCATGACCAAAAGAAACTTGCTCATTAAACAGATAGGAAGTGGTGCTGCTAAACTGGTGTCCTATCAAGTGTAAAAACAAGACAAGGACTTTATAGAAATTTAAGGGGAACTTGAGTGAAACAAATAATATTCACAAATCTGACATTTTGTTGCAAGATCATGGTTGCTTTCTTTGTGTGAAAATTCATGAGACAAAAGGTTCCTGCTCCCAAGAGTATCACCAGGCTGATTTTTACTTGTGCCCAGGGGAAAGAGAGGAGCAAGCTGTGGCATCTTTGTTGAATTGGTGTTTTTTGGAGAAGTCTGAGGAAGTAAGAAATGTGACCATAGTGTAGTTCTGGTTCCCAACTCGGTCATTACTGCACTGGGAAAGCCCTCATCAGCCATTGCATGTCTTTTTCTTGGTTTCTTCCTCGATCCATTGAGGCACCAAGTTCTTCAAATCCACAACCATGCAAAGCTGCATCTTTGTACAGAGTCCAGCTTCCACTGGGACTTCGGGCACTGTGGAAATATAAAAGAACTGTGGCAAAAAATAGGAAAAGAAACCCCAAGATAGTGTTTTTGACAGAGTAATTATGCTGAGCTGAATGTGGAGAGACATGGTCACATCCATTCTGGAAAACCTGAGTAAGTGCTAAACTGTTGAGGATGTTGAACTATATTATGTGGATGTTTTGTTGTAGAATGTCTGGCTAAGGTTTGAAATAACTGCCCTGCAATCATTTCTAACCCAAATATTGGTGTCTTCGATAATGAATGGGAGCCAGGAGATGAAACTGTTCGGCCTGTTTTCATTGTCAGTCTTAATGGAAATGGCAAAAGTAGATGCTTGGTGAAAGGTGAGACACTTTAAATCAGAGCTTCCCTCAGCCAGTTCTGGCTAGTTTTGCAATCAAAGAATACAAAAGGAGAAATGGCACGGAAATACTTTTTTTTTCCTAAATGCATTTTAAGATGATGAGATCCATAAAAACTAAGGAATCCAAATGTCCAAATCTAATTTTCAATTTGCAGCAAGCAGAGATGATAATTTGCCCCGAGTGGAATATAATCCTGTTAGTGCCACAGTGGGGAAATGGTTTATGCCTCCCATGCTAATAACTTTCTCTTCCCCTCTCCTGAGAGCATTTTTCTTTTGCTTATGGGATCCAGCTGCCCAGTGTTATCGGTGTGGTAAAGTTGGCGAGTGCATGGGATGAACACCAATCCCTTCAACTCATCTGTTGCAGAGAGGTCAGTCAAGGTGCCTGTGTTGGCTGGCAGCTGGACTACGAGGCAGAAATCCCAGTGCCACCTGTGCCTATGGGGATTTGACCACAATTGTCCCCACCTGGTCTCTGAGTGCTTGGGGTTTCCACAGTAGCCATACACTCTGTTGGTTTAGCTTGGCGTACTAAATACTTTTCTAAGTTACCAGTGCAGACGATCTTGGCCCTGGGGTAGCTGCTTTATTTGATTATTGGTTTTGGTGGTGTTTTGCGGTTTTAGTAATCTAGTCAGATTTGTTAACATTGCTAAGCTGTAGCTTTTCAATTGCTTTTATTGTTACATAGTGCTTCCTTAAAGATTATTTTAATAGGAAAGTAAACACATTTTAGGAAAAACAAATATGTTCTATAAACTGCTAGAGGGTTTGAGATCCGTATCCTTCAGCTGTATTCTGAGCTTGGTTCCTGCTTGGCTACATGACTTGGGAACATGCCTTTTGCCACCTTTGTTCTTTAGTTTTTGTCCATGCAATGAGCTCCCAGAAGCTCCTGTCACAGAGGAACTTCTGGGAGATTTGGAGGAAAGTTGTTATGTAGCTGCGAAGAACTGTTATTATCATTCTTTCTGAATTTTATGATCTTGAAAATGGGAACATGGTGGAAATGCTTACGGCAAGGGTGGGTGGAACCAGCATGGGGTCACCACCCACCAGGTAGTACTTGTGTGGCCTCAGCATAACCATTTGAGGGAAGATACCATGTTTTCCCAGAAAAGCGGCTATTTCTCCTAACAAGCAATACGTGAGGGGCCCACAGCCTTGCTAATGATGGCACAGGATAATGAGAAACTAGGAGAAATTCTTGGGTCCCAAGAGCTGGTATTTGTACCTGCTTACCCTTACACAAACATAAGGAATGATTCTTTCTTTTTTTAAAAACATTTTCAGCTGTTTCTATATAGTGACTTTTTTCACAACCCACATTTGTGCGTAAAACTTTGCTAAGTGTTCATGTAGACATTTTTAAACATGTTAGAATAATGTTAACATTGGTTTACAGAGCTGCGTGCAGCAAACCTGTTTAATATTTTGGAGTTATTTCAGTATAAAGAACACATGATTTTTGAACATTAGGGTCCTTTTTATATATGAAGACTAAGTGGGCAATGTGTTTATCTTTACATGTAATTGTATATATGCATATTATATATAATTGCCTTAATCTCTTCCTTCTATGCTTCTGCCTTGGTTTCTTGGATCCCAGTTCTATTGCAGAGATTAAGGAAATGTCATCACATATTAAACAAAATCTTTGGTCTAGTATTGAGTTTCCAAAACACTCTAATTGTTTGCAAATCAGACATGAAACTTATCAATCATCAGAGCTGCTTGTAGTTGGTGTTGGGACCCATGTTATTATTCTTCAAGCGCATATGAGAGAAGCCTTGAATAAACGTACCTCCAAGTTTGACCTCCCTTTGTAACGCTGCTTCATTTTCCATTTTTCCTCTCCAACCTTCAGTTCTTGCTGATAATCTGAAGTCTAACCCAGGAATTAAATGGCAGTATTTCAGCTCAGAAGAAGGCATTTTCACCGTTTTCCCAGCCCACAAGTTCCGGTGCAAAGGCAGCTATGAACACCGCAGCAGGTAGGATTTGTCTCCTTACAATTTAGTGAGCAATGTACTAAAATTGGATTCCCCTAGCACCGATTTTATTTCAGCATTACACTTTGCCAAGACAACAGCATTCATGAGCATGTTCTAATGGAGTCCCTTGGGGTTTCTTAGGTTTGGGTGGGTTTTTTTAAAGCACCAGTTTTCATTTTGAAGAAACTCTGAGGTAAAATACAGGTTACTCACCTCTCTTGAATCAAATAAGCTGTAAGTAGCCACAACTTGCAAATTGTAGATCAGCCTGTAGGCCGAATTTTTCTTTGGTTTGACTCATACTTGACCCCTGTTAATAAAGTGGTCAATGTGTATTGTACAGGTTTGGTGGGCGCATTGCTTTGGGAAAGACTGTGTGGAAGGATGAAAGACTGGAAAGGGCATAGGTAGGAGCATTTTTCCAATCCCCACCCAAGGTTCAGGTGGCACATTGTGGATAGTAGGGAAACAACTATAATGGGAGCTTCCTGTTTCTACTAAGAAAACTGTAG
This sequence comes from Neomorphus geoffroyi, assembly GCA_033558235.1. Taxonomy (NCBI): domain Eukaryota; kingdom Metazoa; phylum Chordata; class Aves; order Cuculiformes; family Neomorphidae; genus Neomorphus; species Neomorphus geoffroyi. The sequence continues at coordinate 22,052,820 of JAUMJM010000008.1, read as the reverse complement.
AAAAAGCTCCAATGGTAACATGGTTTTCTTATACAAAGGAATGTTCCTGTTCTGTAGGTATGAAGCAGAGGAGTTATAGCATAGTACTTTTTCCCTAGACTTTGCTGTCAATATTGTGGGACTGATCAAGAGGCAAGGGTGGGATTTTCTGAGAAAATGCAGTGCCTTTAGTATTGTTGGTCATGCATTAGTTTATTGTACCAGTTAATATATGCGGAGAATTTATTGGCCCATCCAGGTACATTTCTACATAGCTCAGTGTACAGAGACTAAGTAGTGTTTTGGTTACCTGTCCATCTTGAGTAATCAAATGTTTACAGATGTTATCTTCTATGTGTCATCAAAGCTTGAAGCATCTGGGCTTGATAAGTTTTCTGTGATCTTGAAAAGGTGCAGACTGAACAGACACTGGGGGTATCCAAGTCTTGATCAGAATTTTGCCATTAAAACCATTGGTGATTTCATCCAAATCATTTGGACTTGGTTCTTCCACAGCTAAATAAAGGATATCTTTTTGCTAGTATTTGCTTCAGAGGGTGGTGTGGATGGATTAATTAGTTAATACTTAAGTGCTTTGAAGATCAAAGGTTCTGTTTAAGTTCTAGGTATCAAGACCATGGTAGAGCTGCAGGCTATTTTACGATTAAGAACTGATTTATGCCAGTTATTTATTGCAAAATTCCTGTTACAATTCATTGTTTCTTCGTGGGGTGTTTTTTAAAATAGTTGAGAATGAAAAACACTTTAAATGTTTTAGTGGAAATTACAAGATGACTCAAGACACTGGTTTGGGTTTTGTTCTCCTTCAGGCCTGTCTACGTTTCTACTGTTCGACCTCAGTCTAAGCATATCGTTGTCATTGTGGACCATGGGGCTTCAGTCACAGAGACGCAGCTTCAGATTGCCAAAGATGCTGCTCAGGTTATTCTGGGCTCTATAGATGAACATGATAAGGTAAGCTTTCTCCGAGCAATGAGCATATCTTCATTGGCTTCAACAATACTCAGCATTCTCAGTTTTCATCCAAAGATGTGTTTTTAACTTGTGGTCCCTGGACTTATGGAGACCTGTGATCTGTCTCTAATGGGTGATGAAGACTATATTAATGTAGGGGAACCGTCTGGAGATCCGCAGGTTGGAAGAAAGAAAGAAGTGAAAACCACTGACCTAAGGCAAAATCTTGTTTCTGAGTAAGGTTTGAAGGCTCATTCATCTTGGCAGAGGCTTTAGGTCATGGTCAGCAGTGTGATGAAGCATGGGATTATGAGACTCGTGGTCTGAGCCCCTGACTTCTGAACTTCTGAAATACTAGATTGCTTTAGATTGCTTTGAGCAACTCATTTTACCACTGAGGCTGTCGTCTTTTTTTTTTTTTTTTTTTTTTTTTCTTTCTTGTGAAAATCAAAATTATTTATTCTGCTGTTACTCTGGAGTGAGCTGAAACACAGTTAGTGTTTGGAAGATTCCCAGACAGCCATGATACCAGCAAGGAAAGGAAAGTATAAAGCAAAGGGCCAAGAAATCTGGAAATCTGGATTTTATTTCTTGCTGTGCCACAGATACTCTACATGACAATGAGAAAGTTGCATAACCTGTAATTTTTGTCAAGTAGGGATTACAACCAGGGCCCTATAAAGTGCTTCTGTAGGACCACAAGCAGTCTCCAGTTTGGTCTTTGCTTTCAGTAATTCACTGGTAGTAGGAACTTGATCTTTCTGCTTGGTTGATTAGTGTTCTTTGAATAGGACAAATCAAGTTGATGAACAATTCTAATCTTTGCCTTATGTCTTCTCATTAATAGTATGGAAAAACACTTGAACTTCTGTGCTTTCAGGGAGTTTTAATACAGTGTAATAACATTTACGGTGTAGCAGAATTAATAGTACTTAAATTTAAGTGTAAAAAATATCTTAATATAGGCCTATAATGATGAGGTTGTATTTAAGGCATGTATTACTTGGTCAGTAGCTCAGTGACTATGAAACCTGTTCTACAGGTATATAATTACTGCTTTATGCTATGAATGTCTTGCATCAGTCATAGTTTATAATGAAGTATGCCACTCATTTAATGAGACCGGTATATGATGTATATATTAATGCAAGTGTTACCACTACATGGCTTAACTTATTTACAGAATAAAAATTGATGGTAAACTTGGCTCACTTTGACCAAAACATTGAAAGAACATAATGCTTTGCCTGTGATGGCTGGAATTTTTTTTGCATTTTCTGTATGAGCTCCACTTTTCTATAGGCACTTGAGGCTTTCCTGAAAATGGTCTTTGCTGATTTTGTTTTCAGTTATCTTGCGCTCACTTAGGCTTCTGCCCAGACCAGTGTATTAACTATTATGTACGAGCAGAGTGAAGCTGACTTTGTCTGAGAAACAAAGACTGAAGTCTTTTTCTTGAAATCACCCTAAGTCTAATCCTTTTCAAATTTGATGGATTTATGCCTCAGGCATTTATTTTTAACAATTGAATTTTAAATCCACGGAATCTCTTCGGTTGGCTTATCATTGTGTTTTATATATTGGTGAGTGAAGAATTCTAAATGGTAAGGTAATCCAATATAGTTTCTTCTCTTTCAAGATCTCTGTGTTAACCGTGGCAGACACAGTAAGAACCTGCTCGCTGGATCAGTGCTATAAGACATTTCTGTCTCCTGCCACTAGTGAGACAAAAAGGAAGATGTCCACCTTCGTTAGCAGTATAAAGTCATCTGACAGCCCGACACAGCATGCAGTGGGGTTTCAAAAGGCTTTCCAGTTGATACGAAATACAAACAATGGCACAAAACTCCAAGGAAGTAAGTCCCTTGTTGTGCAATCCTGATTATTTCTGAGGCTTGAAAATGCTTACTTATTTGAGATTCTCACTTTGACAGAGGCCAAAGGAGTGTCTTGAATGTGTTAAAAAAAAAAAAGCACGTGTTTTATTAAGTAGCATTTACTTGCTCTGGAAGCTGCATGTGTGACTGTTGAATGTGGCTGTTCCATTTTAATTCGTTTCAGTTGCTGACTGTCTCTTGAACTGTAATATGAAACTGCAGGAGTGAATTGCCCAATAGCTGAACTGCTTCCCAGATGTGTATGGTCCTTTTAAAGAAAATTCTGTTGCTGCAGGTTCATTGACTTACTGCTAAAACACATGTGCGGGTAATCCACCTACCTAGAATCCTATGGAAGAGGCCTTGCTTCTCAAGGAAATGGGGTTTTGGAGAATATCAATTATGGGAGATATTTTATCGAATGTAAGGTTGGCCTGGCTAATTTGTACTTCATCTAAGAAAATCCTCCTGAATTTTGGTGTACGAATTATGGGCTTTGTCCTTCCCATTCCTAAGATTGGGGGGTAGGGAATGTGTGGTTTTTGTGATGAGGATGAGGGAAAAGATGTGGAAAAGATGGATGTGAAATTGAGTGGCTCCTTTGCTTGCCAGGAAGCCATGGAAGGGAAATTCTTAAAGCTGTGCTCTGAGTGCTTTTTGGAGTCAAGTAACATTGCCAATGCCGTGGCAGGGTGGAGAAAGCAGACTGATCTCTGTTGCTTTAGTCAACTTATGTAACAGAGATCTCACAGCTTGGTTCTGTGCCTGCTCCAGTGAGTGCAGATTCTTCCGCATCCTGAAGAGCTCCAGCTCAGATTCTGTGGAGAACAGAAGCAAGTGAAAAAGAAAAGCCCAGGAATGAAACTGCTTTTGAAAGACTAAGGAAATGTGTTCCTACTTCACGTGACTCCTTTGGTTTATAAAATGATGCTTTTAATAGTAAAGGTTCAGCCAGCTTCTGAGCTTTAGGCTATAGCTGAAGTGAAACGTCTGCCTGACATTGCTTAGCTGAAAGATAGGGTTGTCAAGGGCAGTTTTTTACCATTCTCTGCCAAAGTGATGAAACTTTCTGGAAAATATAAAAAATATAAAATGAAAGCCCCTGCTGCTGAAGGTGGCTGGGATGAGGTGCATTAGTCATCAGTAGTTACTCTAAGAACCTCAGCTGTAGAGTCTTGCAGCATCCTCCTACATCTCTTTTATGTTTGGCACTGTTCTTGTATTAGGTTTAGAAGGTTTAGGCATGTGCTTCATTCATGTGAAAACATACTTTTACTAGATTTCATACCAAAGAATTATACTGGAGCATATGTACAGAGAATTGAAAGATAAGGCAAATGCTTTGGATTTAGGTTTTCTCTTAGTGTGAAAGATTTTGAAGACCCGATGTGTATATAGCAAGTATCAGAATTCATAGAGTGAGACACAATAGGGTTTGAGAAGAGGATGTTTATAAAACAGGTCTCATTTTCTTGTAAATAATCTTTTCATCTCTTTAAAAAAAGAAAAACAAACCTAGAAAAAATATCATTCATTAAACTTAGTTTTCTAACATCCTTTTCCGGGAGAACAATGTGTGGGTGTGTCAGGGAAGCTATTGGGATATAGCCTGTCTCCTAAATTCACACTGGAAAAGTTAGAAGGGAACTATTGGTATGAGATGGAAGAATTGTGCTGTTGACCACATATGAATTTCCTGCCTCATGCTGGTCCTGCTCAGCAGACTCTCATCCCAAAGTGTAAGGAAATGCTCTGCCACTGAGTACCAACATTCCCTGAAAACTCTGGGTAAATAGGTAGGGTATGTGTGTGTGTCTGTGTGTATGTATGTGTGTATATATAATTTGCAGTGTAGATATATATACACACACTACAGACAGAGAGGTAGGCAGATGGATACAGTACTGGTACACTGAGTATGATTTCCCAGCTCTCAGAAGCATAGTGTATCAAAGTGTAGAATGATCGCCCATTGAAGAGAACATGCTCTGTTTAGCACTGGTCCCTGACACAGACTTAGGACTGTCTTATGATACTCCTGCTACAAAGCTTTTAGACTGTGGTGTCATCCCTGGCTGCAGTGTGTATGCTGTAGCCTAGGAATCACATTAATAGTTTTCCTTAAACTGCAGCCAAAGTTTTTATACCTATCTTTGCTTTTTTCTTTATTTTAGCTTCTAAATTAAAAAAAAAAAAAAAAAAAAGGAAATTCCCTCCAAGTTAACAGCCTCTCAACTTGTTTGCATCAAAAGCTAGTTTTGGCTGAAATTCTTTTCAAGTCATGATGACAAAAGGTACAAGCCAAAGCATTCATCCCCATTTAAAGAAAGAAACAACCAACAAACACAAAAAAAATACAGATGAGACAACAAAGTTGGTTTATAACCAACTAACTAACCATATGTGCTTTGGTGCCGTGTGATCCCTGCAAGTGTCTTAATTTTAATACTAAGATAGAATATGTTGAAACAGGATAGTGTGTGGGCAATGATTTGACTTTACATGTTCAAAGGCTTTGAGACAGACTGCTGCGAACATACTCAGCTTGAAAAACATGTTCAGCTTCATGTGAAATGAGCTGATGAGGAATGGTGGTGCACCCTGTGACACATCTCAAGTATTACACTCTAACCTAGACCAAACAAAAGCCTTGTGTACCTCTCATCCACGGGCATCCTCCAGCTATCACGTTGCAAGTCAGGGACTAAGCTGTAGGAGCACTAATGCAGGTGCAAAAAAGTAGTAGTGGTGAAAAGGTCTCTTGCACGGATTCTGTATCTGTTGTGTATGCCTCTTTGGGTGCCTGCCACTGTGCATCAGCAGACCTTACTGGAAGGGAGGATGAGGAATCAGAGTATGGTTTCAGTTGGAAGGGATCTTAAAGACCATCCAATTCTGACACCCCTGCCATGGGCAGGGACACCTCCCACTGGATCAGGTTGCTCAGAGCCTCATCGTGTCCCTGAACACCTCCAGGGATGGGGCATCCACAGCTTCTCTGGGCAACCTGTGCCAGTGCCTCACTGCCCTCACAGTTACAAATTTCTTCCTAATATCTAATCTAAATCTCCCCTCTTGCAGTTTTAAACCATTCCCCCTCATCTATCCCTGCACTCCCTGATCAAGAGCCCCTCCCCAGCTTTCCTGTAGCCCCCTTTAAGTACTGGAAGGCTGCTGTAAAGTCTTCCCAGAGCTTTGTCTCCTCCAGGCTGAACAACCCCAACTCTCTCAGCCTGTCCTCATATGGGTGGTTTTCCAGCCCTCTGATCATCTTTGTGACCTCCTTTGGGCTCACTGTAACAGATCTGTGTCCTTGCTGTGCAGAGGACTGCAGAACTGAATGCAGTGCTCCGGGTGAGGTCTCACCAGAGCAGAGTAGAGGGATCAGCTGCACAGCTCTTGCAGCAGCAATGGCTGGGAAAGCACTGTATGGTTTTCATGTAGGGCATACAGAGACTCCCCTGGGATGCAGCGCAGCTCCACTCTTTAGAATTGCAGGATGCGAGAACAATGGGTCAGGAGACAAAACTCGCAGGTTTTTTTGCTTGTCTTAAGCCTTTTCCGTGGAGACAGAGCAGCTTCTGCAGCACACTATATGCTGGTCTCAAATGCTCCTGCCAGGTTGCAGCCAGGCCAGAAGGTGCCTGTGAGGTCTGCTCAGGAAAAACAAGCCAGAGGGCTGCTGGTGGGCACTGAATCAAACAGATGGTTTTGAAATGCTATGAATGTCGGTTTAATAACAAAAGATTTAGTTCATAAGACTGCAGTGTGTTTATCCACTGTAGGGTCCTGTGTATCTCACAAATGAATCTGTCAGCAATATATGGCTAAAAGCTAAGAGGCTCTTACCAGATGACTTCCCTGAGTTAAAAATCTAATGCACTTTCTGCTGTAAAATTCTTTTTAGATACCGATATGGTCATAATTTATCTCTCGGCTGGGATTACATCAAAAGATTCATCAGAAGATGATAAAAAAGCTACTTTACGTGTCATCAATGAAGAAAATAGTTTCCTCAATAACTCAGTAATGATTCTTACTTACGCACTTATGAATGGTGAGGAATGCTTTTCTGTTGCCAGTGGATGAAAATTCCCTTTCATTGTACAGCTTGTTTATTAAGCTCATCCAAATGTAATTCCATGCCTTATTTGGAGCATTTTGTTAATGGGTTTTGGCCTGCGTACTCCAGAGGCTGCATCCAGATGTTACCTCTTCGGTGTGTAAAACTGTTTGCTATATGCTTATGTATCACAGTACAACTGCTCAGGATATAAAGAACTGTTTCCCAAATTGTCTAGCAGCAACCAGACTGAATTAGATTTGATAACTATTGTGATTGCAAACCTTCCTGACACTGCCTCTGTTTCCTGGTGCAGCAAAACGAGAGTATACGTGACTTCCATTTCAGTCATTAGCCAAGGAGTATGAATGTAACATCAAATGTAATCTGAAGTGCTTTGATACCTTAGGGCCGAACTTAAGAGTAAAGTTACATATGAAGATATGCAAACTGTAGTTTGGCAACCTGTGCTTTATCCAACAAAGCATTTTCAATAAGAAGGCTATATGTTGTATTACAAAAAACTGCATGGAGACTTTCGCAAAGGAAACGAATGCCTAAGCTCATATTTCATACGACTGTAACTTTAAATACTCATTTGAGACCTAATATGTACATAAGTTTCTGCAGGAATCTGTCTGCAGGAATCGAGCCTGGGACTTCTGTAAAATGTGAAACATTAGTGCTTAAGCTAAAGAACAAAGGCTGTTATCTCCAAGGACCTCGAATATGCTCCTGGTCCTTTAAGCAGACTAGCTACCAGTGGAGAACAAAGAGCTGTCCTGTGGATTTATGGGTCACAGCAGTCTTTGTTAGAAGATCTTTTTTAAAGTGGTGATGCGAGTAGCATGTTGGAGTTTTTGCACCAAGAGGCAATCTTTTTAAATTTTATACTAGCTAATTACTTTTCTAAAACCATACTAGCCTTTCATCACTTTACTGCTTAAGTAAGTGTATTCAGTCCTATAGTATAGCATATGTATCATTTTGCTTTTATGGACAGTACTTTGGAGTAAGATGCAGAAGTCTTGTTGGAAAGTAAGATGCTTCTATCTCCCTCCTTCTATTTCTCACATCTGTTTCAGAGGGTGTGACGGGTCTGAAGGAACTGGCCTTTCTGCGAGACCTGGCAGAGCAGAACTCTGTGAAGTACGGAGTGCCAGACCGAACAGCTCTACCTGTGGTCAAGGGAAGCATGATGGTGCTAAACCAACTGAGTAACCTGGAAACTACAGTTGGCCGATTCTATACAAACCTCCCAAACCGGATGATTGATGAGGCAGTCTTCAGTCTGCCTTTCTCAGATGAAATGGGAGATGGTAAGTGCTTACACGCAATTTAGGTATAAAAAAGAAAGAGGTTATGCTCCGTTTTTCTTACATATTCCTGAATATACGTAGTCTTATAAAGTGATGCTTTTATGCGTGTTCTTAAGGCAAATGTAAAACTAACCTTTCATACAGAAGATCTAGTTATGAAAAAAAGTAGGAATAAAACATGGAGTGGATAAATGCAGATTGGATTTTCGGGGGTGGAGTCTGTTCTTATATGTGTGTATATATGCAACATCCCTAATTTAAGCAAACTTTGTGTTCAGTTTTATGTGATCTCACTGCTACATCCACTCTTGGAGACACTGAAGGTGTGGATATCAATAGAGACTTCTGGGAGAGTACCAGCATGTGTATAAGATGACACACGTGTAGGAAATGCAGAAATTAGTTTAATTTGTGCTCAGGATAAGCATGCACTGCAGAGTGGTCCTGTTTGGGTTCTTGCTGGAAGCAGGTTCGGAAGGCAGGGAGCAGACTCAGGCTACTCCCGCAGTGCTGCCAGATTCCCCTGGTTGAACACACACCCAGCCTGGGTCCTACTGCCTTAGCCAACAATTGCTTAAGCGTCATCAGCTGTAAGCTGCAGTGCTGCTGCTCCTTCTCCCTTGGGATCTGGTGCCCTTCCTGAAGCGTACCCCTCCTAGGTCTTGAGCAGCTCATCTGCTGTTTCTCTAGCACTGCTCCAACACTCTGTAAAGAGATGTGACCATCACAGTGATGTTAGGAAATATGCTGGGGGATTTCTATTGCTTTGACAGTTGAGCACATTCTGTATTTCTTTATTCAGGACTCTGTATATTCTTTGTCTGGCTGGTACATAGGAGTAGTTGAGGTTTATACTGAATAGTTTTCAAGGGCTGCTGAGTTTTTGTTGCACATTTGCCTTGTGTGTTGCATCCCAAAACAAATTTAAGACTCTTCCTGAGCAAATCTCTTCTGAGTCAGAATGTCTGCTACTTTCTGCATTTCCTAACCTCGGTAATTAAGCTGTATTATTGCTCTCTCACAAAGCCATATCCAAGCATAATGGAAAATTTGAGTAACAGAAGGATTAGCAATGGTGCAATAGAGGAGGTTTGTCTTATATGAATATCAAAGTGTACTTAAAAGCTTATACATGCAAATGAATTTTATATTGGTTTGAAGGAGAAGAGTCACTGATTTTCCAAATAGCAGTGTTGTAGAGAGTAAGAGAAATAAGGTATTATAGAGAGTTCTTACCACAGACACAAGATGTGTCTCAAACTATTGTGTAATTATGGGTATGATTCCCTGTACAAGTGGCTATATTGGGATTTAGTGTAAGCAGAGGCAGTTTAATAATCTGAATCTGCAATTAGATGAGCAATAATTCATCCCTGTTGTTGCTCCCGCTTTCCTTTATTTTTTTTAACTGTCTTGAATTATGGTAATGGAACAAACTGCTATATTGACTTTTCATTTAAATTTATTTCTTATCTATAAGGCATCCACTTGTAGGCTGACAAAAGCCCCAAAGCATTGATTGTGGTGTGTGTTTTAATAAATTGATTAAATGTACCTTAGATTACAATGAGAAACACAGAAATTAACTAATTAGGGAGAGTGGCTGAAACCAGCCAGACATGACCGATAACCTGCTCAGCTTCCCTGTAGGTGTGCCAATTGTTGTCCACATTCCAGCAAGGAATATCATATAAAATTTAACTGTATAACATGTTGAAATGATGAAGTGCATGCTGTTTCCTCTTTAAACAATTAACTAGGTATTATTACTGATGGTTTTATGTTATTTCTCTTGTTCTAAGGCCTGATAATGACTGTCAGTAAACCATGTTACTTCGGAAACCTGCTGCTAGGGGTTGTTGGAGTAGACGTTAATCTTGCTTATATCTTAGAAGATGTCACCTATTATCAAGACTCCTTGGGTTCCTACACTTTCCTCATTGATAATAAAGGTAACTGGCTCAGATAATCTCTTCTAGTCTCACTGAGGTCATTAACCATCAAAAGGAAACTCTTAATTCTCTCGTCTCTAAAGTGTCTATAAGGAATGAATGATAATATTCATTAAAAGATTAATTGCATGTTTTTTTCGTTAGTTTTGCCTGAGAGTTGCTGAAGACTGTAGGTGGATTCATGGCTTGGTATTTGTGTACTGGAGTTTTGATATGGAAATGCTTATTCACTGTTAATGTTTTCTACATCTGTAACATCCAAAGCTTTCTAGATACTTAGGGCAAAAGGTAGAACTGGTGTATATGTGTGTTCAGCTCTGTTCCTCTGAAATCAACCTCTTTTTGTTGCTTGGTTCTTCAAGCTGTCATTCATTTGCAACTTACCTAGTTCTTCATTTGTGGGGTCCTTGATGATAATTTTGCTTGTTCACTGATACCTGTTAAGCCTTTGGAAAAACTAAGTAGTTGCTGTATTTATTTTTCCTATAAATATTCATCCTGAGCTCAGTTGTTACAACGCATTCAATGTATGGGTTTGTGTCTGTTTTTTAGGATACACTCTTATGCACCCATCCCTTACCAGGCCCTACCTGCTGTCTGAACCACCGCTCCACACTGACATTATCCACTATGAGAACATTCCTAAATTTGAGCTGGTGCGACAGAACATCCTTAGGTAAGGAATCAGGATGCAAGTCCAGACATTAGCAGTCCTTAGGACACTAGAAGTATTCCCAGAGGAGTTTTAAGAGAACATAGGGTAAAGTTCCATTTCTTACAGTATTTGGATACTTGGATGGAATTTCCACTCCCATTCTCCCCCAGCAGTTCAGGTTTGTTTATTCTTCTGACTTTCTTCATTTTATCATCTGGTGTGCTCAGCAGTCATTTCCACAGCTGATCTGGAGGATGCTTTTTCTGTCCTCTTTTCAACATCAGGAAGATTTTCCGCTACTTGGTCCAGATTTTTCTTTATCCTTTGTCTGAGTATGTGTTTTAACTCAAAATGCGGTAGTACATGACTGCATTTTCAGCATACATACACTTTTTCTTCACCTTGGACAGATAAGAGTTAATTTCTTCATAGCTTATGAAATTTTTGTAAATGTTCGTAGCTAGGGGTTTTTTTAAGTGCTTCCTCAGAGTTTAATAAAATGCTGGTTGTTATATCTGCCAATATAGCATTCCCCTGGGCAGCCAGATCATTACAGTTCCTGTGAACTCCTCACTATCTTGGCATGTAAACAAACTGAGAGAAATTGGAAGAGAAGCCTACAATGTCAGCTATGCCTGGAAAATGGTAAGGAGTGAAAGTGACACTGTTGTGTTATGGCGTAGAGTAAGTTTGTATATTGAAGAGTACATTAAGGTACTGAATATAGTGAAGGATGAAATGTTGCTATGTATTGAAGTATGAAAGGTTTTAATTACTCAGAAGCTGTGTGAATGTGGAGGGTTTTTTGTTACAGTGAAGAACTAATAGAATTACCATTTCAGGTGTGTTACGATGCCATCTTCAGAGATGTGTCCGTATAGATATGTCTGTGCTCTTCCTTCATGAAGGTGCTCGTTTCATAAGGCAGATGCAATGTACAGTTACATAGAGGTTATACTCTTGCTTTCCCAATGGAAGTAAATCTGTAATGGTTTGGATGTCATATGCAAGCCAGGTGACACGTAGATAACTACCAGAGACCACGTTTGAATACAGAACTGAGGCGGTGTTTAGTATTAAGCCATTATTTTGATTAATACTGTTGTTATGCTTGGAGCAAGGTAGTACAATGCATTAGTTAATATATTTGGGAAAATGTCAGCTTCTCATTCCCATACTCCCTTGTTGCAGAACTGTGTCAGTAGTCATTGGTGAGGTTTGCTGTAATTTAACACCTTTCTTCCAAAAATTATTTACGTCGAAGCTTTCATTGAAACAGGGTAGGATGTGTATGTAACAGGCTATATTACCAGTTGTAAGAGCTTCTAGCAGCTTTCTTCCTTCAATTTTGAACATATCTGAACACTGATCTCGACCCAGGGATTAAAATGGAATCTAAGGTTAAATATAGTCTACCAGTGGCAGAAATAATTGCCTACTTCTTTGTGCGAACAAACTCTAGGGTGCTTGTGTATCATTTCACAGTATTGAGTTAAATCCAACCTAAAAGATTAAGCTGAGCAGTTTTAAGAGATTAAATCTGTCATTGTGTAGCGCAAATTCATGTAGGAGGGAGTCTGGAGTTAATTTTCTAATGTTATAATGCTACACTAAATATCAAACACTTTCAGAGCAGCTGGGCAACTCCACGTTTTGCCAGTCTGATGTACTATAGGATATATAAAGGTATACAAACCAGTAAAACATGTGACGCATGCAGCACACAAGAGCGGTAATGATAGAATTTTATTTTCAAGAGTTATTTTGTCTGTATTCTTCATAAAGGCAAATACGGGTGTGGTTTTATCTACCGTGAACCTGAAGTATCTCATCTGTTAATGGAACTTCAAAAAATATTCATGAAAGTGTTAGAAATTATTGCTATTTTTGTTTTATGCGTGGGCTGTAGAACAGTATTTTTTGTACAACATCATGGCTCCGATACATACTAGGTGATTACAGACTGCAATGTGACTGTACAGACTGAGCGGCAGTAATCAGACCACTGAGGACAAGCATCTCTTATCTTGCATAGAGACCGGTATGGCTTGAGCACAGTCCTCTGTTTTCTGTATGAGCAAGTCCATATAAGCTTCTTTGAAAAGGAGTTGTCTGTTTTCGGAGAGAGTGGGAACTGTGGTGCTTGAGCGTACAGTGAACTGTGGTGCTGACTTCCAGAACTGGAGGAGTTAAGCAATTAAATAAGAGAATGATTGCTAAATAGAAAATAAGTTCTGTAACTCCTCCAACTTTTGCTTTCTGTTTGACTTGTCCCTATTTTTCAGGTCCAGGACACGTCCTTTATTCTCTGTGTTGTGGTAATACAGCCAGAAATACCTGTTAAACAGCTGAAGAATCTCAACACTGTCCCTAGCAGCAAGCTCCTGTATCATCGACTGGATCTGCTGGGCCAGCCGAATGCCTGCCTGCACTTCAAGCAGCTGGCTACCTTAGGTAAAGCCACCTTGCAGTAAATCTTGACTGGCTCACACATGCTTCTATAGAGTGTCGCAGCAGAAGGTGAAACTTCTCACCAAACACTGGAAATGCTCTCCTCCTGAGAGGCTTTTATTTCCAAGGCTGGTTTTCTAATCAGCCATTACCTTCTTACAGCTCTTCACTGATCACAGCTACTCTGTGCAGTGCTGAGCACTTGCATGGATGAGCATAGTGGGACTGCTTATCAGGAGTACGAGAGAAATTCACCCTGAGTCTTGCTTGATTGAGTTCCCTGAAAACTGAGTGGGAAGAGTGAGAGGTGTCTCACCAAGCTGGAAACAAAGTTCTCCTCTATTGGCTTTAAAGCATACTGCTGACAAATATCATAAGTAGGATAAAGTCCTGGCCAGAACTGCTATTCTTTTGACTTTGGAGTTATGCAAGTTTTTCATTGCCATAAGCCTTTAATACCATCAAACCATGTGAGGTTAAGTCTGTTGGGGGAAAACTGAGAATTTCAGTGGTGTGATAGTTTCCAAACCTCCTTACCTGCTTAAAAATTCTTGGGTTACTGACACATTCCTGATTTTAATAAGCTAAACTGATTCTGCTCTACCTGATTAATTTCAGTAGTTGCTCAAACATTACTAGAAAGAGGGAGAGTCTCCATGGTAGTGTAAATTCTAGTGTCTGGAAAGAATAGAGACTTAATAAAAAACATGCCCAAAGAATACAGAGGAATTTTTTTATATAAACATCGTAAGTTGCAAGCTTTCATGTTTCAGTATTAACCTTGAGAGGTTTGCTAAACTATGTACTATATTATAAGAAGTTCTGAATTAAGTGCTTTTGTTTGTAGCAAGGTTTGACGGTCTCATGGTGGATTAGCGGCACAGTTGTGATTTTTTTTTTTTAGCTATATTGCAGTGCCACAAATAGCTCGGTGAGATTAGACTGGAGGGGTTATGGAGGAACTTGACAAAACCTATGGAAATTCCTTTGCCAATATTTTAAAATACAGATTTATTTTTTTTCTTTGTTTAGTGTAGTGCCTGGTATTGGTTATCTTCTATCCAGAAACACAAGATAGGAATGCAAGATACTAAAAAGACCTAAAAGTACTAAGCTGACAAGTAGAAAAACTTCATGCAAAGCAAATGCAATCACATCAGAATATTTGGTCTGGAAAGCAAATGAAGGACTAGTAATAGAAATTCGTAAGTGCTGCCTGCAGTACTTATGTTTACAGGATGTGTGGTGATGTGTTTTAGGGGAATGTGAATAAAAGCAGAACACTTCACATACAGCAGTGCAGTTTTTCCTCTGGAGACGATTACACACAGGGAAATCTGGTTCCATGGGTCAAATACTCAGAAAAGCCATTCTTCTCCACCTTCAGCCCCACATCATCATAAACGTGTTTCTTTTTGAAATGAAGCAACTGTCTGGTATTGCAGTTTCTGCACATGAAGGTTTACTTTCTAGTATGAAACCACCCCAGACAGCTACACTTTTATTGATAAAATCCCTCTTCTGAGTTTGTAGTTCTCCAATTTGTTCATTATCTGTAACTCAAAATTCCACATTTTCATCTTCCTGTGCTGTATCTAACCTAAGCATGGACAATTAATTTCTTCTTTAGCACAATGTCTTTTCTTATGGGAAAGCTTCTGTAATCTTTCTAAAAATAGCAATTCGGAAATTATTTAGACTTTGAGAGCAAAGGCTGTAAAGTCTAACCAGTATCATGTGGAGGTCAGAGTGAGTGAACTAACTTTGTAATTTCTGTAGTTTGAAGAAAGCAAGGTAGTTCACCTGTGCCCTAAGTGTTGTCAGTGCCCAGGAAGGCAGGCTGGAACGGAGCACTTCAGGCTTTCTGTCCTCACTCACAGTCCGCCCACGACCTGAAGGAGCTGTGCACTTTGCCTACTGAAGTGTGGGAGAGGGGACGAACAGGTGGAGAAGTGAAGAGTGCATCCATGTAATTCCTTCTACGTGTCCTCAGCTAGGGCACCATGTCAGATACCCTTCCATGATACAAATGGTGTTTACTATGCAATATGTGCAATTTATTGTCCTTCACTTTCCTCATATTTTGCTATTTTTAGAAAGCCCTACAGTGATGCTCTCTGCAGGCAGCTTCTCTTCTCCTTATGAACACCTTAGCCAGCCTGAGACAAAGAGGATGGTGGAGCATTACACAGCATACCTCAGCGACAACACGCGCCTGATAGCCAATCCTGGTCTCAAGGTATGTCCTCAGTGCCGAGCGCTCTAGTCAGCCCTGGAGACCCTCATTTCCTCACATCTGGAGGGGGGAGTACCTGAAATATTGATCTCACAATGCTCATAGGTTTATGGACTGGTATCCCTCTGCCTGGAGAAGTGACCATGGGCTTCAAGGCCTAGAAAAGTGGAGAAAGGGGGAGAGGGCTTCTTCCCCAAGAAAGAGGAAAAAGTCAATAAGCAGCTATTGAAGCGAACACCAGAAAAATTAAAGCTGCAGTAAATTCTTAGCAATTTCTCACTTATATACCTAAGACAAAAATATTTCCCTATTTTCTGTGCAAGCGGAGCAGTATTTGTATTTATGTGAAGTAAAAAAGCTGCAGAGATAATGACTACAATATTTCTTTATAATAAGCTTTTCTTTCACTTGGAATGTACCAGATCCATCTGGTGTGAGAAGACTTTAAACAAGTAATTGAGTTTAGATGATCTCCGATCACTCTTTGGGAAACCCCGCGAGCAGCTTATTATCTTTTCATGCAAGTCTTAGAGGAACCCTGCCAGGTCTGCCTTTGTTTTGCAGTTCTCTGTCAGAAATGAAGTAATGGCTACCAGTCACGTCACAGATGAATGGATGACACAAATGGAAATGAGTAGTCTGAACAGTTATATTGTGCGCCGTTACATAGCAACCCCCAATGGGGTGCTCCGAATTTACCCCGGTTCTCTCATGGACAAAGCATTTGATCCCACCAGGAGACAATGGTGAGTTTTTAGGGTCCTGTTAATCAAAGCTTTGGATAGTCTGGGAGGGCAATAAGGCAAATATTTGGTATCAATTTCATAGCCTGTTTTTTTTATATGACCAGCTCTTAACTATTTAACTAGTAATGTTTTCACAGTGGATAAAAGGCTCTGTGCTTAAATACAGCTAGTCAAAACCTTTATTGGTTCTCACTTCAACCCCTTTTATTTTAAATGATAGTTTCTGTTTCATATCCCTGCTGTGGCAGACGGGAATGTAAATTTGCAGAAAATGAGCATCCCTTTTTAGGAGCAGCTAATTTGGGAGTGTGTTCAACTCCCTGTGCCATTTTTGGTTGTTAATATTTTAGTCCGTTTGTTTGTTTACAGCAAATGTAGAGTACGAATTTGCTGGCTCGACTGCACACTATTAATTATGCACTAACATCTGATTTGGGAAAATATTAGTATACATTACAAATGAGAGTGTGAGACCTGAGAGCACACTGGAGTGTGTTTTGATGTGTGTGCTTAGTGGAAAGGAGCCAGCCAGGTGCTGCTGCACTGTTGACGCTGGGAAAGGCAGGAGCCAGCACTGGGTCCCAACCCTCCAGCGGTATGGGGAAAGCTGTGAAGTTCTCCTGCCATTGGCCATGCCATAGTGCTCCTGACCCATGTTTTCCATGAGAAGAATCATTACCATAGCTACTGATTAGCTTTTCTTCACATTTTCTTCCTTTTTCTTGTTATTTATGTTTTCACTGACTATAAGATGATAGTTCAGCTGTCTTCTTTTGTATTGAGATAAACAGGGTGCATTTATGTTGTAAATTAACTGAACGCACTTTTACAATCCCTTGTCTGTATTTAAAAAGCTCTCAGATTATTTTCATTATTGGTTTTTGGAGGGTTGGGTTTTTTTGGTTCTCTTTTTTGCTTTTACACTTCACTGATTTTCTCAAAGTGTATTTTGAAAACGCCTCCATATGCAGCATGCCATGGTGTCTTGTTTTTGTACATAAAGCCAAATGGCAGTGTTATGGAAAGAAAATGCAAGCAAAGCACTAGTAATAAACTACGATTCAGTCACTTCCATAGTGCAGTCAGACTCCTGGGTTAGGATACTGGAAAGCAAAGTAATAGCATTTTCATACAGAAAAGTCTTTCCAACAGTTGAAATTTTTATAAACTTCTTTATGACGGTAGGAGGATATTTGATGTGATTGTAGCTCATTTTATGTTGACAGTAAGTTTTGGAGATTGTAATTTGTAATGACTTTCTGGCATCATTCCAGATTTCCATGTGTGAATTGTGCCTATAGGATGTACTTTGTTCTACGTTTGCAACATAATAATTTTGCCAGTATTTGCTTTTAGTTTGAGACTCTGCTAGCACTAAGTCATATGTTTTTCTGGGAAGACATGTCTGCAGTGATGTTAAATGTATTCTATGGAGAAGGAAATGGAGCTTTTTTTAATGCAGTTATGTGTACTGAGGAACGATTTATTGAGCAAGTCTGTTTTATACTTAGGTACTTGTTTAATATTAAGAATCATTGATTTCGTAATACGTTGTTCACAGTGTGCAGAATTCAGTGTTTGTGTTTCAACAGAATCAAAGGTACCGTCTTAAAGTTTACAGCAACCATCTTTCCCTAATTGAGTGTTTCTTTTGGCTGCCCTTAGGTACCTGCATGCAGTGGCTAATCCAGGACTCATTACGTTTACTGGTCCCTATTTAGATGTTGGAGGTGCAGGCTACGTCGTTACAATCAGTCACACAGTCCATTCTTCCAGGTAAATTGTGTTTTCGTGTTTGTGTCAAGGAAGAATGCTGTCGGTTCGCAACTCCTACATGTTCAAGAACTGAAAGCCAAACCTGATTTTAAAGTGTTTTTGATGAAATCTAGTATAACCTTTTGTAGATTCAGTAGAAACAGTACATTGAAACACTGGGAAAAATCTGTGCTATATGAATAGGCTTATATCATGTAGCTTTATTGATGTACAAATAACAGCAGCATATAGGTAAAAGGATTAATTGGTGAGAAGGTGCCCCTGGTTGATCATGAGATGTCATGTAAGCAAGACAAGGAGGTAGGTAGCTGGAGAAGAATTGCTTTCATTAGGCTGGTTGGGATGTATTCACTCTTTGCCATTAGTCAAATATTTTCCGTCAAGATGGCTAATCTCTAAAGTTCCTGAAGTTACTCACGCATAAGCTTCGAAAATTTTATGTACCAGGGTGATGTTTAAAAGGGAGTAAGAGGTGAAAGCAGATCTGCCTAATGGCAAATAGTGATCAGTCCACACGTGGTTTTAATTAAAGAGCTGTTCTAATTAAAGAGCTGTCTGTACTCCAGAAATTGAGGAAGCTCCTTGCCTGGGCTGTTTAAATTCAGCACTTCTGGACAGGGTTTTTCAGAAGAACAAGAGGAGAAGCCTGTAAAACTTCCAACTGCCCTTGCAGGATTGCAGAAAACAAATCGCAGTGGGAACAGCAGCCCATGCCTTTAGGATCGACAGCAAGATGAACATCATTGCCATATAGGAAGAAGCATTTTCTTTATTCATTAGTCTTCTATGGTTTTAGATAAGGAAAGGGGAAATTCTGATGTATCATTCAGAAATAATACTTACTTGTTTTTTATATGGAGTCTCTTCCCAGACTGAGCCTGTGCCTTCTGCGCATGCTCCGTCTAAGAGCACAGCAGTACAAAGGTAACTTCTGACATTGCGCTGAGCAATACAGATCACAAAGCCAGCAGAGCCTGGGACAATGTTTTCTGCTCTTCTCAGACATCTCAGCATTGTTTGGGATTTTGCACCACAGGACGTCTGCCGGTCTTTTTTGGCAGGGATATTACTAGGCCTAATGCCTGCGTGGTGCTTCTCACAGAGGAATTTACTTAAGGGAAATAAGCCTTTTGGTAAGAAGTGCAATTTATCAAAATCCTGATTTGTATCTAGCAAGAAATAGTTCAGTTAGCTTTAAGAACTTAAAGCTTGTGTGGGTTATTAGAACATGATTAAAGAACAGTTAAACAAAGTTTGGCAGATGTGAGTGTGATTCCTGGGTAAATATGACCTCTAAAGCTCATAGTCACATGCGGTTATAATACCCAAAGAGATCTTAGTTTAAAAAATGGAGAGGTGGGGGAGGAGTCAGTGGAGTTAATAGGCATGCTCGCATTAGAAACTGCTGTGTGGGTTTCAATAACAACATCAGTTGCTCTGGAGCTGACACTTATCTCTCCTTGCCTTTTTATGTATATCTTACTGCTTTTTTTAGGAGGCTGGGAACAGAAGATTCATTGAAGAAGTTATTTAATACAGCTTGCATTGGCAAACCAAAAGGCTTTAGTGCTTAAAATCAAAGCTAGAATTTTTAAAGCATTCCTAATGGCTTTTTGTCTGTTAGGACAGAGTAGTAACTTCATAGCTTGAAACCCTGTCACATATAGTTAAATGTATCTGTGCTGCTTCACTGTCATCCCTCTTACCCATTCCCTCTCCATGAAATGGGTAATGCTAAAAATAAATTAAATGCCGATTTTTAGAATCTGTATTTATAAACCTACAAAATAGATTTGACTAGATCATCACTGTACCTCATTAAAGCACACAAACTTCAGTCCAGTATACAGAGTTGATTTTATATGGATAAGGGGTTGCCAGCAGCTTCTGCTTTGTATAGTCCAGCTGTGCTATTCAGTGTCTTCTTATTCTAAACATTTTAAATCCAATCTTCAGAGATAAAATTATTTAGAAAATTAAAATTTTAAAAGGTAGCAAGTTAAAGGTCTCTCTCTTGTCATAAGGGCCACACAGCTGCAAAATAGCACGTCCTGCAGTTTGAGGATGAGCTGATCATTCAGTGTCCTTCATGAATGAGAGGTGACTTGGTCTGGCCATGCAGTGCTATCTCACTGCTCCAGGAAGCAAAGTTTGAGAATCTGGGTATTAGATATGGAGTGACAGAGATTCCCTTGTCAGTTGATCCAGCCTCAGGCTACTGCACACAACTGTATCATATAATCATTTCCATAACCCTCCCTAATAAATATTATTTTCCTCTGTTATTATACTGGGAGGCTTTTCTTCCAGAAGCTCACTGCTCAGATGCCCTGTGTGTCTTAGTTCAAATGCACTAATTCAAGAGGTCTTGTATCTGGATGCTTCTCCTGAGGGGAAGGTGGGAATTTGCCAAGACAGGAAGTTTTGGGAAAATAACAACAGAAATAGAATATAATTTCTGTTTGGAGCTTTCAGCTTCCAGATGGTCTTAGCCAAATGTCAAGGCTGTGCTTCTGCCAGGAGGGTTCTTGCAGTTGCTTCACTGGTGGTGAGGAAAGTTAAAACGACAGGATTGAGCAGAAGTAGCCCTTTTTTTAGCTTTACAGAGCTGTAATGAAATACACATCCATACAGCAGCCTGAGTCTGATTTGTCACTCTTTGATGTATCGGTTGCTAAGGCAACTGTATATTTTTGAGCTGGTATGTAAAAATAGGAGCGCAAGCACATTTTCAGTATGGGTGAAACACTGCAATTCACAGGAGCTCTGGTGCTGGTGAGCATCCACAGAGACACCAGCATCTGCCCTGTCCCTGCACGTGTGTTTTGTGGTCGCCTTGCATTGGGGAAAGATAACTGAATCGGAACATTTGTGAAATGATATGGTTTGAAATGTCACTTGGCACTCCACAGGGAGTGCAAGGCAGTGTCAGGTTAACATGAATTACTCCTGTTTAATTCCAGCTAGCATGGATAACTGGCCTGTTAGTAGGTTGTGATTTGAAGCGTTTGACACGGTGCTCATTAACCAGCACCTAAATAGCACCTTGTTGCCTGCTGCGAGGTAACCTCATATGTGTCTGTACCTTGGCCAACTTCTTTTTCTGGCTGAAATTCACAATCACTCCTACACTTTGGAATTTTAGGGACTTAGCAGAATGTCTGTTGCAGCTTCATATGGAAGTCCTAACCCTGGGGGTTGAGCAAGAAAGAGCTGTGCTAATTAGTTGTCCTAATTTATGTTACTAGAAATTAAGTGTCTGTAGGTGGCAGGGGTGTATGCAGGTACCAAAGTAGAACAGCCCATGGGGAGAAGGATCAGTTCCTGGGTGTGATCCTGTCCTTATTTGAGCCATCTCCTGTCTCCTCCATGTGCTGGTTGTGCGAGGAGCAATTGAAACAAAGAGACTTCAGGATTTGCAGCAAATAACGAACACTGTTTAGGATGCTTTTCTCTTCATTTACAGCTGCTATAACTGTTCATTTAAACACAAGCAAGGTGAGCTGAGCTTCGGTGTGGAGGTATGGATTTGAGCTCATTTGTATGTCAGGGAAGCCAGTCCCATTTTCAAGTAAGGTACTCAGTAATTAAAATATTAATACAGCCATCAAAGCTCTTTTCCTTTTTTGCTGCCTTTTGCAGTGCACAGATGTCTTCGGGACATTCAGTGGCAGTAATGGGCATTGACTTCACCCTGCGATACTTCTACAAAGTTCTCATGGACTTGCTGCCAGTTTGTAACCAAGATGGAGGAAACAAAATAAGGTGAGCCCTTCCTTCTAAGCAATACCTACCTAGAGCCTGGGGTTTTTTATTCTCTTTAACCAG
The DNA here is from genome assembly GCA_033558235.1 of Neomorphus geoffroyi. NCBI lineage: Eukaryota > Metazoa > Chordata > Aves > Cuculiformes > Neomorphidae > Neomorphus > Neomorphus geoffroyi. The sequence goes on along the minus strand of JAUMJM010000008.1, from coordinate 22,030,963 downwards.
ATGACCCAGAGGTACTTTCCAACTTAACTTGTTCTGTTACTTTCAGTGTGTGTTCTCTGATTTCCACGGAAATTTGTGTGTGTTCTTCTCATAAAGCTCATGTGGACTTACTTTGTTATTCAACATCAAACTGTCATCATCTAAGTAAACAGTCTGCAGGAATACGGGAACGGAAGATAACTGCTTGTTTTTTCAGTTATATTTGGACTTCACTGAAATCCTGGGAAAAAAAACATTTTGTTAATTGAACACACTTCCCATTCTCTTCTATTTATAATTATTTTACCTATTTAGTTGCTGTAAGCATGTAATAATGTTGTATTATTGCTAGTTATTTTAACTATGATTATTAAAATATAGTTTTGTTATCTTTTTCTTAGAAATACATAGCATAGCACTAGTCAGAAGTCTGATTTCATCTGGAGTCTCCAGTTTTATTTAGACCTGTGTATATCTTAACTGTTCCTCTTTCCTTTACCCTGTTTTGAAAAATCACATGGCGAGAGGGTAGGGGTAGACTTTGGGTTGGATCTGGAGTAACTTGATAACATGGTTTGGGCATTGTTGTTGTTTCTTTGTTTTTAAACCTTAAATCGGAAAGGGAAGTGGGTTTTCTCTCATCCTCCCAATTCTGCTCTGGTTTGGTTTGGGCATTTTGTTCTATATTTTATGGTGAATTTTAAAAAAATAAAAAATACCAGGATTTCTGGTTTGGCATTCTTTCCCTCCAGTTACAAACTATTACGGCTCAGTGGGGTCAGATGCCTTGTTCTGTTTCTGTGTTCACTGGTTGAGGAATTTTAAGTATATTATTAAATGATTTGTTAGGCTGTTGTAATGTAGCAGATGGATCTAGTGCTTACAGCCTTTGCCTTAGTGCTTGCAGGCACTAAGCGACAACTTTTCTAACTCTCTGCAGGCATTGGGGCTTTTTTTAATCCATCTCTGCTAAGCTTTTTATCTCTGCAGACATTCAGGGGTAATCAGCAGTCTGCTCGTTTTCCTGTTTCCTATAGCATCTTTCAGAAAAAAAAATAAATATAAAAATGCAACATCACAACAGGAATTTCTAATGCAAAACCCAAACACTTTTGGACAGTAAAAAAAAGCCCAACAAAAAGTTTTCATGACCTCTTTGTATACCTAAAGCGTACGGTCCCATCTGTTCTGCGCTGGCTGCTTTAAATAATACACACTCTCTCCCTCTGTGAACCAATGTAGGTAGAGCTTTACACAGCAGCCTGCCATGGGAATCGCAGACTTGAAAGTCACCCGAAGTGTCCGCTGGCCCCAGGACAGCGGCGCAGCTGCAGGGCCCAGCCAAAGGCCCACTGTGCCGAGGACGTGGCCGCTACCCCGCTGAGCTCTTCGGGAGCATAGAGTGGCCGCATTAACCTCCTCCCGTCTCCCTTCTGCGGCCACCGGTTCTCTTGATCTCAGCGCAGCCTGTGCCATCCCCGGTGTCGATTGCTTCCCTGTCTTCCCCAGCGTGGCTGTCTGTAGCTATGGAAACAGAAGATGCCAAAAACATTATGGATTAAAACCTCACAGCACACTGGTGTCTAGATAGAGGCACAGATCCGACAATGTTTCCCTGAGATCACATGGGAAACTAATGGGAAGAGCTGAAAAGGGGGAGGAAAGATTAGGAAAGCTCAGAATGAAATAGGAGTGATTTATCTCCCCATTAAAATTGAATTTTAAAGTGACAGGTCATTAAAGGAGAGTGTGAAATCTCTGTTTAATTACTAACATAGTAGGTTAATAAACTGTTAAAGCTTTCCAAGTTCATTATGCTTAATTTATTTCTGGATCTTCCCCAATCAGACAAGACAACGTACTGATCGATTTTCCTTTCTGTTTCTAATCAGTTCAGTTTTCAAAATCTCTGTAGTTCAGACTTGCCATAGCAGTAACAGGTTTAAAAGCTCCAGGGAAATACCCAATATATTCTTTAGAGACGTTTTCCAGTGAATTTGCTTAATGGCCCTGTTATTAAAATAAATGGAAGCCTTTAAAAATTCTACCTCTAGCTGTAAATTTAAGATGATATTTTATTTCTTTGTGTTTCTCTAAAGCCCAAGGAGATCTAACAGGAGGCTTTCCGCTTTGTTTGTTGTGGGGCAGGTGCTTTATCATGGAGGACAGAGGGTACCTTGTGGCACACCCAACCCTCATCGATCCCAAAGGACACGCACCAGTAGAGCAGCAGCACATTACGCACAAGGTCTGGCTCCTTTTTTGTTGGCTTATTCTTACATTTTCTAACTTCCAAGATGGTACAGACTGTAGAGATGCTGCTGTTTGTGTCTCAATTAAAAGGCATAAAATCCTGCATTTTTCACTTAGGAGCCTTTGGTAGCAAATGACATTCTGAACCACCCAAACTTCGTCAAGAAAAACCTCTGCAACAGCTTCAGTGACAGAACAGTTCAGCGGTTTTATAAATTTAATACAAGCTTAGTGGTAAGTGTGTTTTTTCTGTTTTATTTTGCTTTTGACTGTACTTTGGGTTGGATTTCTTTTGGTGGAAATGCAAATCCTTGCCAAGATCAGCAGACGAGGCTTGAAGCCAGCCTTCCGTGTGGATTGGCCTCCATTCACCCTCTCCAAACACAAAATCAGTCATCTGGACTGCGAGGAGTCAGTTGACATACAAGGAATTATGGATGTGATCGCTGGCCAGCTGTTGCTGATGTCTGCAAAGTCTCATCCAGCATCATGAAAATAAGTTCTGGGTTCTTGGGTAAAGACTTTCCAGCAGGCGCTTGGAAGATGGGCAAAACTCAGCAGGTTGATGAGCGATTTTACAAGCCTCTTTATTTGTGAAAGCAGCACTCCCATGCATTTGTATTCCCAGCTCTTTAGGTTTCCTTGGAAGAGGGAGTCTTCAACTCCCTAAAACCCAGGTATCTTGCTATGCCAGTAACACTATTTATTTTTTCCTAGGGTGATCTGACAAACCTTGTGCATGGCAGTCACTGCTCCAAGTACAGGCTGACAAGAATCCCAGGCACCAATGCCTTCGTGGGAATTGTCAATGAGACCTGCGATTCACTTGCTTTCTGTGCCTGCAGTATGGTAGACAGGCTCTGCCTCAACTGCCACAGGTGAGCAGGAGATGGGCAATGAGCAGGCTGGTGCAGGCAGGTGGTACTTCCCTCTTTCTTGATTCAAATTCTGTAAACCCACCTTTATTTTATAAGCCAAATGAAAATATGTAATGCAAAAGTGAAGTGGAAACAAAATAGTTACTTTACGCTGTCTGTAAAAGCGGTAGGGTGACTTAGCACACCTCTTATCCTTAGCCATATTTTCAGTGTGTTAAAACACCGTAGTTTGTTGTGGATGTGTGAGGGTGGATAATGTTAAAAGACCATGACAGATTTGGTTTCTCAGGGCAGTTATCTGTAGGTCAGGCCCTTTCTGCCGTATCAATACCCACAATTTTATGTGGATTGGCAGAGTTTTTAATCAAGGGGACCCTGGTGCTTGCAGATTTTGCCTACACCAGTACCAATTATGTGTTTGTTGCATGGGCAAGAAGGATCCTTGCTTCTAGATCTGAGACTTGTCCAGGGGTTGTCTGCCTTTTAAGTTTCAAGGGATGGCTAATAGATCAGGGAGGCTCCGTTATTACATTTTCCTGGGTCCCAGTGCAGGATAGAGCAATCCCTGCATTCCTAGGAGAAGGAGAAAAGGTTACTGAACCACCTTCTCCCTGGGGAACTGCTGTTACACAGTTGCGCTGTGAGGTTAAAATTACAGTGCAATGTCTGATGCCTTTTTGTGTGTGTGTTCTGCCCCTGCAGAATGGAACAGAACGAATGTGAGTGCCCCTGCGAGTGCCCTCTTGAGGTAAACGAATGTACTGGCAACCTCACCAACGCTGAAAGCAGGTAAGTGGGACCTGCTCTAGTGGAACAGCATGTAACAGGAATTAATTAACAAAATGAAGGGTTTGTTCATGCTGACTTACAGGTGATACAGGACAGTATTTTTTCGTGTAATTAAGCAGATGATATGTAATCATTTAAAATGACAGTTTTCTTTTTTGACTATTTCTTGTAATACTAGGCTTTACTTTTTGCCCCAATATAGGAACCCAAGTTGTGAAGTTCATCAGGAGCCAATGACTTTCACAGCAATTGATCCGAGCCTACAGGATGCTCTCCCACAGTGCATTAACACTCAGTGCAATCAAAGAACAGAGAGCGGGTAAGGTAGTGTTCTCTGTCCCTCAAAATACACTGCATTCTTGAAGGAATTAAGTGAAAATAGCTCCTCCTTACTCAGTTTTGAAAAAAGAAAGTACAAGGCCAGAATGTGATTTTATAGTGCACACAAATTAAGGCATTTTGCTGCAGCACAGAGAAAGAAGTTTCAGTATTGCTGGCCGAGTCACATAATACCATTAATAGCAAACAAATGGCTTCCCCATCACACTTCGTGACTCTCAGAACCGGGGGCTGTGTATGTGGAAGATCTGCCCTTGAAAGGACAATGAATTCGTCCTTTTAGCAAAACAGGTAGTGCTGCTATGTTTGTCTGCTTTCTGGAAGTACGTGTGGGCTAAAGAGTTTGCAAAAAGCAGGGGGTACTTTCACAGGAGTGACTCTGGGCCACACAGGAGATTGTAGCTGCCTGTCAGCTTCTGGTTTCCTGCTCCTCTGTTCTACTCCTGGCATTACATAGAGAAGCTTGAGGGCTTATTTATTTTTTGCTAGTTATGAGCTGTCTCCAGGGAACTGAGATTGCTAGAACATATCGTGCTCTGACCAGACTTTCCAGATCCTTTCTTCTGTCTTCCAAAGGATTGCAGAGAAAGGGTGGAACTGTAGTCAGATTTCATTATGCTGAGAAATGCCGTATTGGAGGAGTTACAAGTAGGATGCTCAGGCTGGATGATGGAAGTAAAAAACAAAGCAAACAGACTTGGAAGGTGCATGCTGAAGATGCAGCTTCCCTGTATGACTTCCCTTGTGGTACTTGAACATTTTAATGAGGAACCTTTTGTGGCCAGACATTATGTATGTGAGGGTTTACAAATGATTTTGGCTTCCCTCTGCCTCTCGATTCTAAAACACACTGAGCAAAGCCAAATGAGAAGTGTTGAACTTGAAAGCAAATGTGGTCTCCTTTTGGTTTTAATTTTCAGGGATTGCTTTGGAGTGTTGGACTGCGAGTGGTGTATGGTAGACAGTGATGGGAAGACCCATCTGGATAAGTCCTATTGTGCCCCTCAGAAGGAATGCTTTGGTGGCATTGTGGGAGCCAAGAGCCCATATGTGGATGACGTGGGAGCAATAGGTAACTCTGCCTTTCTGAACAGATGCTGCATTTATATGTGTTCAAGAATGTGCTGCACTTTCAGTGCCAGAGCGTGCTTCACATAACATGTTTATCTCTCATGCTGATGGTAAATTAGCATAAAATAGTACATCAAGCAGTAAAGATGTAGCATCAGACCTGTTGTGGATATTATACTCATTTAAAATATTGATGCATAGCTAAATGTAGCCATACATTCCCGTCTTTAAGATGTACCCTCTCTGAATTTCTTCTCCTGTTTATAGTATGCTCTCCTGTGTGTGTGCAGTTAGATACCTAGAAAGCCTTCAGGATCTTCTCTGATCTCCATAGATGTTGATTTAAGCCTTTCTGCAGAGCACTTAAGGTTTTTTCCCCTCTTTTTTGTCCCTTTTGATTTAGGAGATGAGGTAATCACTCTGAACATGATCAAAAGCGCACCAGTGGGCCCAGTGGCTGGAGGCATTATGGGCTGCATTATGGTGCTTGTCCTAGCAGTATACGCATATCGCCACCAGATACATCGGAGGAGTCACCAGCACATGTCACCTTTGGCTGCACAGGGTGAGTTGATAACTCTAGAGAGATATAGTAGGGTGGAGATTAAAAACAAAACAAAAAAAAAGGGAAATGAAACGGAACCCCCACAAAACCAACCAAAACCAAATCCCAAACCTCTCTCCTTGGTTTTGTGTCAGTTCTTTATCGTGTTTTATTTCCCTTCTGCCAGTCAGGTCTGGTCCAGGGTGCTTGTGCGTTGCTGCCCTCTCCTGGGTGCAGACTGAGCAGACTGCCCAAAAGCCTTAATGTGCAACTCTTATCAAGAGGCTGCAATTAAGCCTTTTCTAGAGCTAAAACGATAAGCCCAGCTTCACAGCTTTCTGGACCTTGTCACAGCACTGACCACACATGTTTATCTCTACACAAGAGGGGTGCTTTGGGGAGTATTACCATTTTCTCACCCTTTCTGCTTAGGCTGTTTGGTAGATGTCTTCTTTCACTTGTGTTCCCTGCTTTTGGTCCATGTGATGTTCCTGGGATATCCACACATAGATAAAGCCATTGAAGTCTGAGAGGCAAAACTGCATTTAGGAGAAAGGATACTGGTAGAAAGATAGAGAGGTGAGAAGTGTGCTCAGGGCTAATTACCTCTACATTTGATTACACCCAGACTCTATTTTGAATCAGTTCACATTCTTCAGAATTTTAAAGCCCGATCCTTCCAGAGGGAGGCGGGATATATAGTTTTCCTAGTATCTCTATCCCCGCCTAGCTTGGAAAAAGCACATCAAGCTCAGCCTGCAACTTTTCACACAGTAACGCAAAGTGCTTCCACTGTATTACCAGGGTGACAGCCATTAGTAAGATGATCCAAAATTTTTCTCTTAACAGTTGCATTTTTCTGTTTGTAATGGTGTGTAGAAATGTCAGTGCGTATGTCGAACCTGGAAAATGATAGGGACGAGAGAGATGATGACAGCCATGAAGACAGAGGAATCAGTAAGTACCAGATCACTTTGCTGTAAAACATCTAAGAGTAAATGAGCTATTTGGGGTTTTTTAATGTGCTAGAATTAAAAATATGTGAGGAAAACCTGTGCTCATTAGCAGTAGAGAAATGACAGAACAATGGTTTAACTTAAACTGTAACTTCCAGTGCAACTTTGGTCTCATGCTGAGAAATTACATTTTCTACTTTTAAAAGAGGAATCTTGCTGCTGTGTGTGTGGAGAAGGTTTGCCCCTTCCATTCCCCATCATGACCACTTCAGAAATAGCTCTGATCAGCTTAAGAACTGCAATTGTGACAGTACAGGGTATGGAAAACTCCTGCCTTCCCTCAGCCTTGGAGAGGAACGGCTAAGTATGGCATGTATGTTCAACAAATGTAGCGGTAAATTGCATTTGCATTGGTTTGGGATGTTTGTACTTCTTTACCATTCAGTAAAAATGGCGTTTTGCATATGATACTGCAACTCTGTAAGATGAGCCAATGCATCTAACTCTGGAGAGCTCCAGAGTCAGACCAGGTCCCTGTTGCTGGGACCTCACTAAAATAGAACTAAAACAATACTCAAGATTCGAAACTGTGTCAGTACTCTTGAGATAGAAAGTGTATCTGAGGTTCATGGCTTGCATCTACTGCTTCTGCAAGTCCTTTTTGGTTTCATTTTGAGTTGGCTTTCAGTGTTATCACAGGTTCTTTAGCATTGACACAGTAGTTCTGTAACTTCTTTTAATCCAAGTAGATAAAGTGAATGAGTTTGAATGTCCAACATTTAAACACGATCTCTTTACTTCTACTATGCTGTCACTTGACAGTTGCGTTAAAAGAAGAGTTAGTTTGCAGAAAGCCTGTTTGCCTGTGCCCGATCTGCAGCACTGATTTAATTCAGGAAAGCACTTTCTTTAAAACCAATTCTATTTCTTATTCTCTCCCAGTTAGTAACACTCGGTTCATAGCAGCGGTAATAGAGCGGCATGCCCACAGCCCTGAGCGCAGACGCCGGTACTGGGGACGATCAGGAACGGAGAGCGACCATGGTAAGACCCTGAATCACTGCCCTGGCCCCAGGTTAATGACTGTGGTTCCCCAGTTTCCTTCAGATATATGGCACGTTGCAGATTAAGGCTGCCAAAACCGAACCAAACACCTTTGCTGCTCATTGCTTCACATGGCACAGTTCTAACACCCCTCAGCAGATGATGCTGCCCTGTGAGGGAGCTGGTTTTGTCAGAGTGGTAGTGTAGCAGCAGCTAAATGCCCTGCTTTCCTGTCTGGTTTGGGGTTCTGCCAGCCGGAGTTCAGACTGACAGAAACGGCACTAGATTTATCACATTTGTTTTCCATCACCCATCCCAAAAGTCTGGATGTTCAGTTGAGATAATGAACTTCTACTCTAGTGAGAGAAGGCAAAGCCCTTGCAATCAAGTCAGCATCTCTACTGCTTTTCCCTTTAACACGACGTGCATGTCTTCAATAAAATTCTCGCAACATGTGGTGGACACCTGCATTTGGTGGGGTGAAATAAGTGTGGATTTAGAGACCAATGTGTCGGGTGCCTCCTTAGCCTATCTGTTGCACATTCAGCCCATGCCATCTCCACAGAGGGCATCTTAAACCACCTTCAAGCAAATAGTGATCAACATGAACTGTGTACATGTGTAGCCATGAAGGGTGTTCAGCCATGTGTGTTTGCCACACACACACTGCAACCCTGTTTAGGTTCAGGGAATTCTGATGTGTCCCTCATGCCCTGAGACTAAGTCTTCTTAAATCTGGAAAGCTGTTAGAAGTGTGTAATGCTGTTGATTCATGAAGAGGCTTAATATAAATTAAGAGGTGGGTTAGACAAGGCAGTCTGCCACAGATGTCAGCTCTAGCTGCCGGTTGTAGTGGCTGGGCATGTGACAGCAGACCTGTTCAATTATCAAGACAATAGTTCCACTAATGGAATCGCTGAGAGACAAGAAATCTGAAGGACAGAGCCTTGGAATGTGGATAAACAGATGTCTGAGACAGTCTTCCTCTAGGAAGAATTAGCTTGGATTTGGGACAAGATTACCTATGCTGAAGCAGATTTGCTAGACTAATGCTCCTTTTGCTCCATTTCTTTTGGTCCTAGCAAATCCTTCCCATCTTTCTAGTCAATACGTCAGGGTTAGCAGGATGGCTGTCTACCTATTTGTGAAATGGGCACTTCTAATTTTAGTTTCTGTAATTCCATCTTCTTCAAAGGACTGCGCAGTCTTCTTCCCTAGTTCCTCTCTGCCAGCTAGAAACCATGACTCAGACCATGGAAAATGAGAACTGTCTTCGGGTACTTAGCTGGATATTTTTAACACACTTCTTTTAGGTGTCTCAAGCTGAAAACCTGACGGAGATGCTCTGAAGCACTAGTGGTTTTTCAGCTCTTAGCCAAAGTTTTCTCAGAAGGGTTATTGTTCTGATTAAAGCAAGATCTTTTTCCTTTTAATTTTTTGTTTGTGTTTTTTGCATTTAGAAATACTGAGGTTTGGGGTTTTTTTGTACTGCAAACTGGTTTTGAGTGGTAACAGCTGGTTTCAGTGGTAAATTCAAATCTCACAGTAACTGCTAGCACCTGCTTCAAAAGAAAGGGACAGAAAATCTTCGAGGGACCTGTTACTCCAGATTCCTGACTGAGAAAACACGATTCTGCCTTGCAGTGGTTAGCTGTTATCTAGCTTTCCAGCGACATCATTTCCTTAGGATAGCCCAAGGAATGTGATGTCTCATTAATCCTATAGACAGCTGATCTGTTTTTCTTAACTTCTCAGACTCTGGTAGCAGATACTTCAGCCAAAGGCAAGCCCTTGTGTGTGCCTGCTTAGCTGGAAGTGTCAGTACTCTTTGGCTTAACGGGCCTCCTGTGTGAAACACTTCCCTGTGGATTCAATAGATGTCTTTAACAGGATGGAAGGCTCACCAACATTAAAAACATATGCTTGGTTTTTGCAAAGAGACCCTCGCAGATGAAAAGTGCTCTCTTCCTCTTAAAAATAAAATACTGTGATTATACAACAAGATGATGTGAACGAATTTTGCTGTTTCCAGGTCCAGTAGCTGGTGACCCTTCCTAGGAAAAGATGTAGTTTGATAGGCGGGATCCACTAGTGTTACTCCTATTTCTATTTCTTGTCTGTGTAAAAAAACCAAGTAATATCTTAAAAAATACGACCCCTCAAAAAATTCTATTATATTTCATTTTTCAGTCAGTGCTGGTGGTGCTACCATAACAAACTTGTTAGATACATGGTTGGTTTTTACTCTTTGAGCTGGTACAGACCATAGGTCCCCAAAATTTCTAAACAAAGGTGGGGAAAGGGATCCATTCTAAACTTACAGGAGAGGATGGGTTTGTTTGGTTTTTTTCTTTTTTCTATTAATTAAAGGCAATTAATTATTTTATTCTCTCTAACTCATTGACTGTGTCTGATTCTGTGAAGGTTGCAGCGGTCAGCACCATGGAACATTGAGCCTTTAGTCTTGCTTTTCATTCTTAGTCTTTCTGATTTTTTTTTTCTAGGCTACAGCACTATGAGTCCTCAGGAAGACAGTGAAAACCCTCCATGCAACAATGACCCATTGTCAGCTGGTGTTGATGTTGGAAACCATGATGAAGACTTAGACCTGGACACACCGCCTCAAACAGCTGCCCTGTTGAGTCACAAGTTTCACCACTACCGGCTGCACCACCCAACTCTTCACCACAGCCACCACTTACAGGCTGCAGTCACCGTACACACTGTGGATGCGGAGTGCTAATGAACAGCAGCGAGAAGAAACATAACTGTGTGAACAATGATCCATGCAGGAGCAGGCAGCTTTGTTTCTGTGCTTTTCACCAGGAACCATTTCACTAACTTCCTGAGTAAACTGCTGGGCATAAAAAGCTTTACATTTCTATAAATGTAAGGTTGGCTCTGAAATGGAAGGGAAATGTGCTTTGATGAATGGACCTGCCATAACATTTAGTAAAATGGAGCAGGAGGCATGTTAGACCTCCAAAAACAGGGACACAAGTTTACACAGCAGCTGAAGCTTTGGAGGCCCTGTTATGCTGAGCCAAGAGGAGAGCAAGCGCTCCAACGAGCCAGAGATGATTTGGTTTCCTTAACTGGAAGAGCAGAAATCTGTGCAGCTGAGGACTAAAGGTGCCAGATACAGGCAGGGGGGAGGCTGTTGGCTTCTCTGCAGTTTGTTTCATGCACAGGAAGTTCACTGCTCCAACAATTGCTGTATGGAACCTGGGGCGATGCCTCTCAAGATTTTTAAGTAAAGGATTATTTTTCTACTATTTATTGAAATTGAAACTTTGGGGGAGGGAGGGATAAAACATGTTAGCAATTCTCAACAAGTACCACATCTAATCTAGGATGGTGAAGTGGCTCTTCTGAGGAAGACGTCTGTTTCTTATTAGCTGATCTTTGTCCACTGCCCCACTCTGCAAAAGGAAAAATGAAGAAGTCATTTCTGACATGTTTACATGACAAATGCTTTCTTTTCCACAATTGTTTTCTGTAAATATTACAACCTGTTTTACGTTACAGTATTTTCTTCCTTTTTGCAGAGGAGAAATCCTGTACTCTCTTACAAAAATTCTGAGAATTCTGCCCGTAAACCTCTCTATCTTTACCTCTTTGATCAACCCTAAAGGTTTCCTGTGTGGAAGTAATAAAAAATTAATTTAGCATTAGTTTTCAGATAATTCCAAATGAAATCTGTGCCATTCTTCCGTTTCCTTAGGACACTGTCAGGACCAGAAGTAGGGATGAACCAGTGTTTTGTAAAACTTGGGTTACTGTGGAAGGTATCTTTATGAAATCAAAGTTTTTGGCTGCTGCTGTTTGTCTGGAATTTAACATTGCTTGGTAATTCAAACAAGGATTAATCAGTCTGTCTAGCAACATGGAGCATCATCATTATAAATTAGTTTTAAAGTCACAGTGTTGTATTTTAGATTCACGTTTTGTGATTACAAGGATATAAAAACATTCTGCACTGTGCATATGATAAACATCCATTTATATGTAGTTTTTTTAAAAAATCAATTAATATGGTACTTAATACTGTATTATGTAAAAAAAAAATTGGTTCTTAAACAGTACGGTAAAATAACTGTGTGTGATATCAGGATACCCCTTTATACTATGTATAAAATTAAATCTCTAGTGAAATAAACTGTATATAAAGTATAGTTCTGTGGATAAATGGCTACATTGAAATTTTCTGTCTCAATTTCCTTTAATTGTCTGAATGATTGCTGTAACAGGAGTGAAACATTTGGTCAGGTTCCTCTTATTTATATAAACAAACTTGAAAGATCTAAACTTCCAAGTTAAATGACAGTATTCACATACCTTTTAAAGCTTTTTTTAGTCTGTTGGTCATTATTTGGGAAATGAATATTTCTTGAAGTGGTCAGCCACTACCTGAACTTCCCAAAGCCAACCATTTGGGTTTTTCTCTTATGTCGCACTGGATTTGCTGTTCTGCTGTTTGTGTAGGATTGGATTTTTGCTGACCAGACAGCTGTAGAAAGCTATCAAGCAGTGCTTTATGCTCTCAAAGGGATGAATCTTACGCCCTGTAACAGTTTGTGTGTCAACCTGAAGACCCAGCTTGCTGGAATTTCTAATTTTGAATCCAAAGTAATGCTGGTGGTTGGGTAATGGACCAACTGACTGTTCTGTCAGGTCTGCCTTTAGAAATAAACACATTGTCTTAATATTACTGTGAGACCAAATAAAAACACACCTAGCCCAGAAGCAGATTTTTAAAACACGAAGGGAGAACAGCTTTCAGTGTGGAAACTGTTCAACTATATGTAAGTTTTAGTAATGGTTTGTGCAAGACATCAGATAAAATGCTTTGTTGATTTTCCTAGTCCTATAGAACTCAAAAAGATGTTCTCACTAAAATTCAGAGGTAAATGAGATCTGAAGTTCCAGCTAGGACCTTATTTGTTCAGATCTGTGAATGTTAACACATAAGCTCGAATTCAGCCAAAAACTGTTACCACATGGCAAAAGCGTCCCTGGAAGTCACTGACTTGGAAAGTGGAATTTAAATTGTATTTTGCCCGTCTATGTACACACAAAGGAATCTTGCTATGCAGCATAAGTTCTGGAACTTGACTGTTTGCTCCCAAGTTGTAGCTTTTTATGCCAAGCAACATCAGAATAGTTTCCTTGCATATAAAATAAAGCACACCTTTGGCTTCATCAGCACTTGCCTGTCTGCTCTCAGGCTGATGTTGATTTAAACCAGGTAAGGCTAGGGAGCACTTTAGTGAGAAGCATATCATGAAGTCCAGCTCTCTTTAAACTGCACTGTTTGACATAGGCTGTATGTATGCAGTTATGAACCCACAATGGCATATTCTGTTCTGCTTTTTCATAGTAGGTGAAATCACTTTTGTTCAAAAGATATCAGAATGTGATATGAATAAGCAGATACAGTGTGAAATGGAATAATATTAATTACTTTATTGACTGTAATACTGTTTCAGATGAGAGAGTTTGTTGTTAAAATTACATGCCAGGCAGATAAGTGGTTGTAACGTTCTGTTGCAGCCCTGCTAGAAATGTATCAACAATGGCTTCTCTTTGAACAGCTGTTGAGAAGTGAGAGCCATCAAACTCCCTTGCTTTTGTCTTTAAAAGCTTTTGCAGAGCTGCATCTCACTGCTGCGTCAGCGCTTCGGTTCTAGGACATACAAACTGGTTTTGATTCCTGGGGTCTGGACAATCTTGCTTATACTTAAGTAATGAGGAGAGCCAAAACTCTTGCTATCATGGAATAATTGAGGGAAAAACAGATCTAGAGGTGTGCCAACACACAACTTGAAGTGCTGAAAGCTAACCTTGTCCCAGCAGGAATAAATGTCATGCTGGTAAAGATTATTGTTCATTTAAAACAAAACCAGAGAAATACAGGAGGGAACACAGATGTAATTGAGGTTTCTAAGAAGCTGCATGATAGATCTTCCATTTGTTTCATGTCTAGCTGCCATGGCCTCCCCTCCTTACTGTTATTTTACTGTGCTTACCAAGGAGTAAGATGATAAAATGAGCAACTGGCTTTTTGATGTGGACGCATAGCCTGTATCCTACCTACCTGTAACTGTTAAGACTCCATGGCCATTAGTTTTCCACTTCTTTCACTTTTGAAACTTATATTCATTTCTTGTAGGTATTCTTTCATTTTTCCAGAACAAGTTCTTTTGAAATGGAGATGAGTGTTGCTTATGGTTTGTGTACACTAACATTAAATTGCATTAATGCTTTTTGATCTGAGAACTGTGATGTATATTGATCTTTTCGTATGTGTAACAAGCAGGTCCTCCATCCAAGTAACCCAGCTGGCCTGCGCTGAGATAGAAGCTGTTTACATGTTCAGAATATATTGCTTGAAAATTAGTTGAGATGATTTGTTAATTTGTTAGTGACCTTAAGTTGCACCAGGGGAGGTTCAGATTAGATATTAGAAAAAATTTCTTTGCTCAAAGGGTTATCAGGCATGGGAGCAGCTGCCAAGGAAGCTATGGTTGAGTAGCCATCCCTGGAGGTGTTTAAAAGATGGGTAGGTAAAGTGCTCAGGGATATCATTTAGTAGTAGACAGGTACGTTTGGACTTGATTATCTCAAAGGTCTTTTCCAACCAAACGATTCTGTGTCTCTAGGTTTGCATTATTGACTTGATAAAAAATGTTTTGGAAAGAAGAGTATGTTACAGTTTGCCCATGAACATTTTATAAGGCCACTTAAGCCATGAAATATTATCTTTACCCTTCCCCTTGGCAATGAGAAAGAAGAAAGACGAGAATTCATGAGAGGCTCCCATATGCAGTAGTAGTTGTGACTATAACTGGTCAAAATTAGGTCTCCAGCTTTCAAGGACTGTATTCTATAAAGTGACCCAGAAATGGTGATGAAGATTGAAAGTAGATTTGTCAGAGTACCAATTACGGTGGTTAGCTGGCAGCAAATATGGAAATGGGGGAAGAAACAGGACACAGAAGTCTTGGATCAAGTTAAGAGAGAGCAGGTAATCCAAAGGGCTGTGTGCAAGGGCAAAGATTAATTTACAGTGTTCATAGCTCTTAGCTACCCATTTCTTTTGTTTTTAAAAGAGAATCCCAGCTATAGCTGTGACTTTCAAAGGAGTCTGCACTGGGCTTTCAGTGATGCTTGGAATGCTAATTCCTGCGGCAGTTAATTCAGTAACTTGGATTGTTTTGCTGTACAATTCCCCGCTTTGCCCATGGACCCTAACTAGGAAAAAGTGCCTTAGAGTGTTCCATATGACTTACTTGCAGCACTTGTGCGTGATGAGAGGTAATTATTTTCTCTGCTTTATGTGCTCTGAACTGAGTCACGGAAGGACCTTGGCCCAGAAGGGCTTGTGTTTCTGAAGCCAAGGCTACAGTGGAATTCAGACACTGAAGTCCAAGAGTGAAGTCCTCCAACTCTTGCCTTGTTAGTGCCAGACATGACTGGTGTTTGCCAGCGCATGCACAGAGACACAGCCAGTTTTATCTTCTGCAGAAAAGTCTGCTGCTTCCTTGCCTTGGTACCATTTATGTCGCCTGCTTTGGACTGCTTTTTGAAGCTGCGGTATGCAGATCCTCTGCCTGGCAACCTAAAGGAGCTGGAACTGGCAGAAATTCACAGGGGTTCCTGAAGTGACTTACTGACTGCACGTCAGCCTGCATTAGAACATCCTCTTATTGGTTGCTTGCACTCTTCTGCAGACTTCCAGTGGGATTTTCAGTAAATAGTTTGCCTAATGATATATTAAAGGCAAAGAAATGTTAGGTACAAATAATGAAATCTCTTCTGTTTTGTTGTTATGCAGCGCAATTCTGTGCCTGTCAGGAAGTGGCAGTCAATACCAGTTAGCAACAGCAATGGCCTGAGCAGGAAAGAAGCAGGAATTTTATGGCAAAGTTGGAACATTTATTAGATCTGGAAGTTTAGCCTTCAGCTCACAGATCGTAGAGACCTTGTTGAAATTCTATGGAAAAAATTTACTGTTGTTATCCCCGGGCTGGTCTTACTCGTGATAGCAGCTGATGGTACTGCTCTGAGAAGCTGGGGGCCTGCAGTGACAGCTCTGATCTGTTCTGTGTTATTCTACATTTTTATAGCTGACACTGGCAAAACCACCAGCTCCTTGGAGCACTGCCTGAGCAAGTGCTCTCCACAGTTATTGCCACTAATGGAACAGAAGAAGTGATAGCCAGGAAGGGAAACTATTGGCCAAAAAGCATAGTGCGGGAACCTTCCTACCCCACCCTCCACCTGGCAAGGACACGCGAGGGCGTGGGTACAACAACTGCTTCATCGATAAAGGGAACAACCTCAGCCCCCAAGACTGTAGAGTCAGCTCTTTTTGCAAGCAGTATGTCTGCACGGAAAAATGCACAGAAAGAGGTGCTGCCATGCTGTGCCAAAGTTCTCATAAAGCTTGCAGCTCTTGAAGCACAGGCACTATCACAGCAGTTGAACAATGGGCCAGCCTTGGATTAGATTGCCAAATAGTTCCAGTTTGGTCAACACCAAAGGATTTTCCTAACTTTAGAACTCGCCCTAGAGGTAATGAAACCAGATGCTCAGAGATAGGTTGGCACTGAGGACTGCAGGAAACTGGGAACTTGGACAAATAGTTTTAGTGTACTTATTTTCAGTTTTCCAGCTTTCTCACACTTCAACAATTAATTTGGTCCCAGTATCAATTCTCTTGACATAATATATGCAAATCATGCAATTGGGAGAGATGAAAGGCTCAGTAATTAAACTACATGATCTAATTTGTGCAATAATTACCACCTTTAGTGAGTTTATTGCCATTGCAGCTGAACCAAGGAAGTCTCTACAAACAAGGCAAAATGTGTTCCTGCTGTAGCTTCAGCCAGAGAACCTGGATCACAGGGAGGGGATGGGGTTTTTTTGCTCCCCATGAAAACCAAATGAACACGCAGAAGTCAGACGCTCCAGTAAGTGTGTTTATAGCAAAAAGTCAGGTTGCATGACAGTTGCTATGGAAACCTTTTTATACTTGAACAGCAGAACATTTTAAAGTCTCATAAATTTCTTAGGAACGCGCTGAGGAAGTTTAGTTTGTGTTACATCCTTGATGCCAGTTTTCCATACTTAACAAGTTACAGCATTTTTAAGAACAAAATCTTGTGGGAGTATCTCAAATTCCAACCTATGCTGGCAGGGATAAATCATGGAGTGGTTTATTACACCAAACCTCATTGCTGGTAAGATGCCCACTCACTCCCAGGATGCACCAGGTATTTGGCTAATTATATCAGAGATTTCCTTCAAGTTTATAATTAGCCAGATCTGGAGGGGCTGTAAATGAGATAGTAATGAAGTTGTACCAATTTACCTGAGTGAATGCTTTAATTCTGTACTATGATTTCACTGCTTTTTGATGTGAAATTATTTCATAGTTTCCTATGAACTCTCAATATCAGCTTCCAGGTCCTAGAAAACAGGCCCTTGTGGGGAATCTGAGATAGAATGATTGGAAATTACAATTTGCAGCATCTGAACAGGCTAGCCAATGAAAGTTCTCTGTGAAGAAATTCAGGGTTATGCCTGGTTTTTGCTGGAAATCCAAGGAAAATTTTAACTTTTTTTAATACTAAAATTGTCAAAATTTACTTTCTGCCAATACGTTATTACTAAATTTTAGGTTGACTCTGGATGAGGAAAACTAAAGCCTACAGAGAGAAGACTGTTGATTTAAAGCAGAGAAGGCATTGTTTTAGGAGAAAGTACTGCTGAGGTTCCCATGTGAATATGTTGGCCCTTTAGGACCATTTATTGAAAAGGACTGTACTTACAGTATTTGTTTGGTCTTATTTGCTTTTGTTCTCAATTACTAGTCCAGAAGCTGGATTTGTTTTGTGGTGGTTTGTTTGAGATTTATTCTTTTTTTGCTATTTTTAAATACAACCTTCAGAAGGATTTACTAATGATATGCATTAAGCAACAAGGGTTATAAATCCTACTGCAAAGAACACAATGCCCAAAATAGACCATTACATTACTTTTCAGTGTAATTATTTCCTCAGAATAGTTACTTGCTTTGTACGTTATGGCTCTTCCATCTTTTATCCTTTTACTGTTTATTTGCAGACTACTGTGTTACAAAATGGAAACTGAGGAGAAATTGCTAACCAGTTTGATTGTTACTGAAATAATCCATCATTCCTAACACACTTAGGAGCAGTGTTGCACCAACTTTAATAGCTATCAGGTTCCACTTCAAAAGAGACTGTTCAGCTGTGGACAAAGCCCCTTGAAGTGGTTTTGCGTCTGTATTGGAAGAACATTTCAGGAGTAAAGATACATCACATTTTTGGTCATTCAGAGCCGTACCTGCCATATTCGAGTGAATGTGAGCTATGTACAGTACACATAAGGCTCTAGCAAAGGAGTGTGCACAAAGCAACAGTAACTGTTTATTGGCAACAAAACTCTGAACAGAGCGTGTGGCTGCTTCAGTCTCTGAGGCAATATGTTGCCCATCTGGCATCTCTTCAACAAGACAGGCACTGCTGAGATGTGATTTGATGGACCTGAGGTCTGATCCTATAACACCGCAATTCCTAAGTGCTTGGTGAATGAAACATTAATCAAAATATCTCTAGTATTAAAACAAGCTTAGCAGTGAGGTGGGAAGACTTACCCTGTCATAATATCTGTCTCAAAAAAAAAAGTGCAGTCTAGACATGCTGCGTTATTCTAATGGTTAATTACTGAGTTGTAACCCTGCAGAGCAAGCAGAGCCCGAGACTACACTGTAGCTGCAGAGAGGGGTTAGGGAGCTTTTCCTTCCTCAGAATACCGAAGGTGGCAGTTGCTCACTGTGCTGTCCTAGGATGGTAATTTGATATAAAATTCCATTTGTTTCTTAATGATTTCTACTGTTACCACACTACGGAATGTTACACCGAGAATGCCGAACATATTTAAATTTGTTAGAAAAATGGTGAAAGGAACTTCTTTTGGCACTTCTGGTATGTTTTGGAGACAATTGGCATTTCTGAGATAAATGATTGAGATGGTCTAGATGATCAACACTGAAGACATTACTGGTGTTGACAACTGAATTATATCATCTGGTTGCAAAATTTCAGTTTCCTACTGAAACAAAAGGAGCAGTGACAGCATGAAACAGTGGACATAACACAAGCTGAAGAGAGTGATACTCTCAGGGTAGCAATCAGGGATTTTTACAGAAGCTTTGAATTTGCAGCAGCTGACGGAATGCACACCCTCATTACAGGAAACCCCAGTCACATGGTTTCAGGTTTTAGAGAATTGTTTGGAATTATCTTTCAAATAAGAAATCCCTTATGTGAAGATCTCAGAGATACATTCCTAGTATCTTCTGTATGTGGGAATATCCGATGAATCTTTGAGATGCATCAGATGTTCTAAATATTGGCTTTTATTTTATTTGCACAGATCTGAACTTGTTTGTGGTTTTGTAAATGGACAATTATGCCTGGGTACATCTTTAATTCAGAAAGAATGTTTGTGACACAATTATCTTGTAACACTCTCATCCCATAAAAATGAAAAAATAGATATGGCTTGTGTTACTTCAAAGCCACAGAATCACGGGTAAATTAATCTGCAGCTTAGAAGAGCTACAAAAGCAACTGCTGTTGTTGGGTGCATTACTCTTAATTAACAAGGAATTTAGTGAACTAAATTAAATTACCGCAAAGTGGCTTATCTGTATAATAGCATGCAGTCAGCAGCACAACCAAAGTTACACTTGCAGATCACTGTACTGTTCTGCTATATTTTAAACATTTTGCTTTTGCAGCAATTCTGAAACATAATGAAAGTGCATTAGAAAACTGAAGATTGTTCAGAGTGCAAAGCACAAATGTGCAGGGGTTTGTTTTGGAAGCAGCAAAGGGAGTAATAGTTTACTCATGCAAACATACGCATACTGTGTCTGCATATAGAAGGATGTTCTGTAATCAACGCGATGAAATTCTTTAAGGAAAACATATACATGCAGCGGATCTTCCTTTCCTGAGTGCAGCTGGGTGGAGACTGTTACCATCTGCATTTCATCCTGAGATGCGGCATCTCAGCACCTTCCTGGAGACATTTCCTGCTGCTGTAGATGCACAGAGGTTTGGGAGAGGGCTCCCTAGCCTGTTCCAGTTCTCATAGCATGGGCTAGCAGGGACCCTTCAAGCTTACATGCTTTATTTTCACCACTACAAAGTACTTAGCGGTTACAAAGAAGAAAGCTGACAGCAGTAATGGCTGACTTGAAGGAGCACTGGCCAAAATCAGCAACCAGCACAGGAACTTGTGCTACCAACCCGGCGTTCCATAATTCTGGCTGAAATTGTAGGGTAAAATGGGAGAGTTCCTGACATCAGAAGATGAACTCATCGCATGAGAGCACTACATATCCAGTGCATTGAGATGTCTGTGGAGGCTCAGAGGAGGCTGGCTTGCACAACTCCTACACTGAATTAATGCACACACTGATGCACAGTGGGGGCTCCAAAGGACTCAAGCGTTTCACTTTACTGGTACCTAATCTTCATACCAATTGGTACCTACTGGTAACTGATGATTCTTTTATTTAAAAGTGTATTTTAAATCTCCCATTACCTGCTTGAGGGTGTACTGTAATTCAAACAAGGATGACACTTGGGTTCGAGAGGGAACAATTCCTCTGATCAGACTGGGTATTCACGCTAATGCCTGTTTGGCTGGTTTTGGTGGTCATATGAGGTGACGTGTGGCCGACCTCCTCCTTCATTTTCATGGACCACCTCCACAGACAGCGGCAACATCTTTGATCTTCCCTGCTCTCTTCCCATACCACTTCGTAGCTGCCTTTCAGCACAGAGAATTCCTTAGTCTACCTGTGCAACACCAACTACCTGTACGCAGAACAAAATGTGAACATTAGGGGGGAGGGAAAGGTGAATACTTTAACCTACAAAATACAATCTTTTCAACAGGGATCTCTAAGCAAGAAAAATGCTTACATTTCTCTGAAACTATTCACACCCAATACTGCCGTAGTTTTATTAATGCTATTAATATCACACTATTCATTTCTGAACTATTTCTTTTAGCAATGCACTTTAACTTTTAATGACTTTCATTCAGGTATGCCTGCAGCCTATCAAAACCAAAAGGCAGACAGCTTTTGAGGAGGTACTTGCTATAGGTAGGATTAATTATCAGTGGCATATAGGTGAACCAGTGTCTACTTTCAAACTGGAAAAGTTAACGGTATAATTCATCTGCTGTCATTACTTCATTAGCTTCACTAATCTGTATGGGTTTTTTAGCAGATCCATAATTTCTGCTGTAACAGCTTAATCTGGTAGTGATTTCTGAGAAGACAGTGACATGTTTCAATATTGCTAGCAGAGCAATCTTTTTCATGGTCATTTTCATCACATAATTCACCATATGCTTTGAATAGGTTTTCAGGATACAGTATTTAGTATTCCAATCTCAATTTCATAGCTTGACCTGAAAAGCAATTTGTAAATAGTCACTAGCAGATCCTTCACTCATAATTTTTTTGTATTTTCCAAGGATAATTTTATAGGTAGCATGATTAAGACTTTGTAAATCCTTAGGACTCAGGAAGCCTGTACCTCATAGTGTGTGCTGGAAAAGGTATTCCATAGTCTTAAAGCACAAATCTTCATCTGAAATTTGAAAAAGTTGCAGGTATACATGTATTTTTCAGTTACATTTCTCAAAGAACGGGGACCCGTGAATATCTTGTTTTTCTAAGGACATGATATTTTCTTTGGACCAGATCTCAGACTAAGAATTTGTTGTAATAGTTTTTCCTGTTTCTTGGTTTAAGTATGAAGGCTAACCTAACATTGTTCAGGATAAGCTGAAATTGGCAGTTCTCAGATTCTCTCTTATGACAAATACATGAACTGTTTACAAATGTCCTTCAAACCTCTGATTTCAAAAAAGTCATTAAACATAATACAAATATTGAAGGAGGTGGAACATTACCTGGTTAAAAAAAAAAAGAAAAAGAGGCCCCTGAATAGAAACTTGTCAGCCTTCACAATTTTTTTTAACAATACACTAGAAAGAACAAAAAGTACTTTGATTAGCATTTGCTCAGTAGTTTTAAAATCAGTTCTAGCAGTAATGAAGGTCCAAGAGTCTTTGTAGTCTTAACTTTCTAGCTTTGGTTTGGACTAAAGCAATTTCTAAGAACACTATTGTTATTTAGTGGGCTTTTTGTTCTGTAACAGGTAATCCTAACTCTAAAATGGCATTTTAAACCTAGTCAAGAATTATCATGCAGAATTAGATTTTCTTGATAAGAATTTATTCACATATATCCAATTTGACTCAAACTCTGTTTCAAATTTCCCTTTTAAGACTACTGTTTTTCAGGTTTGGATTCTCTTGCTTGTTCTCTTTTCTGGGCCTGATAGCTAAAAATAGATACAAAATATTTAAATGATTTGAGGTGCTGACTAACAGAGTGAAACATTTTACAGATGGAGTCTTCACAGAAGGGAAAATTTCTATTACAGTGATTCCCACAAATGTTTTCCTTCTACTGGAACGTGCTGTGCTCCTTTTCCTCATGTAATGGTTGTACACCCTGTGCCTGCCCATCCACTATTACAAGTTGCTTTCCCATAAAGGGTGACTTTTGCCACAGGAGCAGCACCCAGGCGTTGTTTTACCCACTTGGATACTTTGGAATTTGTTTGGTATGTTTCTGATGAAGAACAAAATTAGAATGCTATCACCTTGGGCATTGTGCCAGCTAACCTCTGATGGAGCATTTGGTTTTCCCCAAGATGTGCTTTGTTTTGTTTTCATCTGGCATTGCTGTTTCTCTGGGTGAACTTGCACCTATGGAAGGCATCAGCAGTAGGGCTGTGGGGAAACAATCCTGGGTGGGATGAGGCACATTGGGCTTGGTGAGGACCTTGGGTTCCTTGAGGTGCCTCCCTCACATAGAATCATAGAATCGCTTAGCCGGAAAAGACCTTTGAGATCATCAAATCCAACCATACCTGTCCACTACTAAACCATCCCTGAGCAACTCATCTACCCATCTTCTAAACACCTCCAGGGATGGCGACACAACCACTTCCCTGGGCAGCTGTTCCAGTGCCCAATAACCCTTTCAGCGAAGAAATTTTTCCTCATGCCTAGTCTGAAACTCCCCTGGTGCAACTTGAGGCCATTTCCTCTCGTCCCATCATCTGTCACTTAGGAGACGAGACAAGCACCTACCCCCATCACAACCTCCTTTCAAGCAGTTGTAGACAGCAGTAAGGTCACACCCTCAACCTCCTTTTCTCTAGGCTAAAAGGGATATTAAAAAGATACCAAGCTACTCGAGAGTGTCCAGAGGAGACCATAAAGCTGGTGAAGGGTCTAGAGGGGAAATCACATGCGGATTTCACCTGGTCTGTTCAGCCTGGAGAAGACCGAGGGGGATCTCACAGCAGTTTACAGCTCACTCACAAGGGGAGGAGGAGGAGCAGGCGCTGATCTCTCTCCTTGTGGAGAAGGGTCTTCGTGGGTCCCTTCCAACTCAGGTCACTCTGTGATGCTTCAGCTTAAACCAAACTATTCCACTTTCTGTCACAGCAACCACCCCTTTTGTCACCTCCCGCCCCCCGGGCTCCCCGAGCAGGGGGCCGGGCGGGCGGCGCTGCCGACGGGGCGGGCCGGGGGCGGGCGGCGCTGCCGGCGGGGCTGGCGCCGCTCCCCAAGCCCCAAGCCGAGCCCCGCGGCTCCCCCGCCGCTCCCACCGCCCGCTCTGCAAGATGGCGGCCGCGGCCGGGCGGGGCGCGGAGCTGCTGGCGGAGCCGCCGCGGGGAGCTCGGCGGCCGCCGCTGCCGCTGCGCCCTGAGGAGGTGGCGAGGCGCCTGGCGAGCACCCGCCGGGAGCTGAGCAACCGGCGCAAGATCCTGCTGCGGAACCTGCCGGCCGAGAGCAGCAGCCAGGTACGCGGGCGGGCGCGCGCCACGCTGCCGGGGGGCGAGAGCCGCTGCCCGGGGCTGCGGCGGGGAGGGAGTCGCGGGGCGGCCCTCTGGGCCCGGGGACTGCTGCTCCCTTCGCCTGCTCTGGCAGCCGGCTTTGTTGCCGCCGGTGGCCGCGGCGGGAACCGTCGGCTCCGGTGCACGAGGGGCTGCGAGGGGCAGCCCCGGCTCTGCGCGCCGGCAGCGGGGGATGCGGCTCCGCAGGGCTAATGAGCGCTAATGAGCGGTAATAGCGCACGTGGGGCTGTTGCCGCTGCCGGCGGTGCAGGCGAGGTGGCTCCCGGGCACGGAGCCGCAGGTGAGGTGGCTCCTATGGACAAAGGGGCAGGTGAGGCGGCTCCCGGGGACGGAGCCGCAGGTGAGGCGGCTCCCGGGGACGGAGCCGCAGGTGAGGCGGCTCCTGTGTCCGCTGCCTCCGGACAGGCAGGGCTGCTTGCCCGCCCTGCAGTACAGCCGGTTTGTGTGGAAAAGCAAAGCTAAAAACCTTCAACCCTGAGGTTTTTTCCCCTCAGGTGAGCGGTGTGTAGTCAATAGATGTGTTTTTCTGCAATCTGTTGGCGATTTAGGAAAATTCCGCTCAAATTACTGCTGTTCTTAAGGGGAGATCAGTGAACTCTTAAACCTTGGAGTCAGCCTGCGAGGTGATTTACTTCAAAGAATCATAGAATGCTTTCGGTTAGAAGGGACCTTAAATATCACCCAGTTTCAACCCCCCTGCCATGGGCAGGGACAGCTCCCACTGGACCAGCCCAGTCACTTTCCATGTCTTTACCAGCTCCAAATATTCAACTTGATGCACAAGTATAAAAAATGTAAATACACCTTTTGTTCTGAACCACCCCTTGTGTCTCTTCCCCTCTCTTTCTAACGCACAGACAAGTTTGTTACCTGCAGATAAGTGCAGCGCGCGTTCGTTATTATTTTCTCCATAACTTTGTTAGAAAGGAACTATTCTTTTCGGAGAGAATCTTTCAGCACTCGGTGTAATTTGATCCTGAGTAATGAGCTCACTTGCTGCTGCACTTACCCATATTTTGTTCCTGTGTATGTGGTGCCTGTCAGTCTATTTGGCCATGCTACCCTGTGATCATAACTAGTTACATTTCTAGAAATGACAGTTTTGCTATGATCTTACATGATGCTTTACACGCTGAGCCTCACCTCTATTTTTAACAACCTAATGACCTAATCAATAGCAAACTCGCAGCTTGAAAAAGGTTGCTAATCTTCATCATCTCTTCAAGAAGCCATCATGTGTGACTGTTAACAGAGAGGGCTTACTGGCATATCACAAGGTGCTTGCTGCGTGCAGCCAGGACAGGATCACTTTGTCCGCCACCTGAACAGTTGTGTTGCTGGCTCCTCTTGCATGCAGCAGGTACTTCATGGATTCACACGTGGGCTGGTTAAAAGCACATCTCACCCATATGGAAGCCATCACGTTTGGCATTACTTGGTCAGACGAAGAATGCTACAGGCAAATACTAGTGTGAAGCCACACAGTTTGTCCGCTACACAGTATTTTGGAAGTTTGCCATTTTGTTTTGATGGCTTAAAAGTAGTACTTTGATGCCTTTTTCTCCATGTATGAGATTATGATGTTTTCCTATTACTATGCTAGAACAGTATCACCATGTACAGCTCCTGAAATGCCATTTCGAAAGATGTTATTTTAATTTTTAACACCATTGAGCTATTGGTGTTGGCATGTAAAAGAAGAATAGTTGTGCTGTGGAGAGGAAACTTCTGTCCTGGAGCAGTTTTGGAAAGAGGAAGTATGTTTGTGGTCAAGCATGTTAAATACACCTATGTATTTGGCTGTCATGCATTTCCAGAACTTAGCACAAAACTTAACATTCCTTATTTCAAATTAACACCCTGGGTGAACACTGTGTAGAGGTGTTCTGTGTGCTGTTTTCTTCTTGAAATGATTGGTTAGTCCAGTAAAATCAGATGAACTGTTGCTAACCCGGCCCATTTATTCTCCCTCAAGAAAGAGATGAATGTCATTAGAATGCAATCAAAGTCTTCAGAATAGCTTTTAATGAATGTAGTTATGGAAATGTTGAGTTTCTGTCACTTGTTGTTATTATGTGAAGAGTGAGACCAAGATTTACTGAAATAGTTTTCAACTGAGAAACAGCCCTTTTGTAGAAATAGATCGATGGAGGTGTTCAGTTTTGTCTGAAGGTTCAAGAGTTTCAAAGCGAGAACCAAACTGCCAATTCTTACAGGTGAAATTAGGTAAGGAATGTTTTCTTCTGCCAGTTGTAGCTACATATTAACTTTTTTATTTATTATTGTACTTGCAATCTTCTGTTACCTTTGGAATTCCACCTGTGTTAAACTCAACTTAAAAAAAATCCTCTTAAGGCCACAGAAGACGTATACCTTAGCCATGAAGTTTCTGAATCAGAAACAGAGTACCATAGGTCTGTAGTCTTAGAAACTAAACAAATAGAGGTCTTCAAGTGTCAGAAGCATTCAGCACTTTAGGTGCTGGGTGATTATTGTTAAGGGGCAAAGTTGCTCATATTTTAATCTTGGCAAGTGGGATTTCTCTCAAAATGTATTTGGCAGCACCTCTGCTCCTAAGGAAATCCAGAGCCTGTTTTCAGGAGGAAGGACGGCCTGAAGAAAGCACTTTGCAGTTGGTCACAACCAAGTAAGTCAGCATTCCCTTGTGGGCTTTTTTCATTGAGTGTAAGTACAGAACAAATCCAAAAGGGGAACAAATTAAGTCAAAATTATGTCAAGAAGACTCTTTCTGCATTGGGCTTTATAGCTCAGCCTGCAAATTTTACTTGCAGGATGAGTCCTTCTTCAAGCAGTTCTTTCACTATAGCCATGGAAAAAGTAGTTTTGTGACAGATATGTGGTAAACATTTTTGTTGGCACCTTCAAGTGTTCTTGAAGGCAAAGTCTCGATTTACAACAGTAAATTGTTGGCATGTCAGTTGTTTTTGTCCTGACCTGTCATGGTGAATTGTTCCAGAGTTGCCGGTTAGTGTTTTGTATTTGTCCTTGTCCAATCGCTCCAGCACAGTACCTGAGCTGCGCACATTGTCGAACATGTGATGTGATAATGACCTGTGCTGTTGCTGTGACCTCTCTAAATTTTGAGATGAAGCACCATTGGTGTCTGTACAGCTATGTTTTTGTTAGTTTTTAGGTTGCTGAACCTAGATAAAAATGCACTTGTTAATGCTTTGACTGATTCCTGTTAGTTGAGTCAGTGTTGTGAGTAAAATGGCTTACCGGGTCAACTTCTGTCTTAACTGATGTTGTGTTGTCCCTCCCTCAGTCTGATGTTTTTCTATCCTTCTGGCTATCTGCAAACTATATTAAAAATGTGCTTGGTATTTTGTTTTGCTTAGGGGATGTTCCTTCTCCTCTCAATCAGAATTCTCGCTCTGAAGCTGTGGGAGCTCTTGGTTGTAGTCGTTCCATTTTATTCTGGTCAGTGCTTGTCAGTGAATTAGCAGTCTCTTGATTGGACGTCTCCTGTGACTGCCTTCTTGTGCATGCATCTCCCTCAGCCGTCTGATATCAGAGTCAACTAATCTGTTCCAGTAGCAAGGAACACAACCGCATACAATGTTGAAAGTGTGGTATTCAAAGGCATGCATTGTGAATTGAAGGACTGGAGGACTTCTCTGGGCAGAGGGAGGGAAAGAAACAGTAACTTCTCTCTCCTACTGATAGAGAGATGCCAAGAACTTCAAGATAACTGGAGTGTAAGTGAGGTTGTGCCTCACTAAATGGGAAGTTTTATTTTGCTGGAGTATTGTGTCACAAGTCAGTGTCTGTTTATTTTGGTTTTTGTAATTACCCCAATGGATTAGAAGAATTGTTTTTGATTTCCCCCAAGTCATTGTTTTTCACTGTTAGTGGTTCCTTATTTATGTCTGATTAACTTCCACAGGAGCAGTAGTTCATAACTGTGACCCAGTCTGCAGTCTGTTACCCTGGCGTACAGATTTGGATCCCATAGAGATGCTGTTAGGAAGAACAGACCTCAAATTATCTTTCTTCCTAATTGTTACTGCGATTTGTAGCAAAGTCTCCAGACTGCACTTTTAAGACTAGCTGCCTAACGAGGGCTGTCTGCTTTTTGATTCCCTTCTTCGCAGCTAAGGAGCTGGTGATGTGGAATATGCACTTGCTTTGAGCCAGCTTTTTTCTGTGCTTGATTATCTTAAAATGCCACCACATTACATTCACATTTCTGCTTTTCTGTTTTAACATCTGGGGCTAGAAAATAAATCTTATAGAGGGGATGTTCTACTTTAATGTAGGACATGAAGCAAAGTAGGGCTGATTAATTGTTTTAATACCCTTTGGTTCTTTTTTGGCATGACAGAATCTAAAGAAAGATGGAACATTTAGATGTTGATAAGAAACTGGTGCAGTCCACCTGGGACAGAAATATATTTTGTGTTTTGGGACCTGATGGGAACCTGTCCAGGTTTTTTTCACTGGTGTCTGTTCCTGATCAGAAGACAAATCACTACTCAATGTGATGCTGTTTCTGGTGGGGTTGGTTTTCTTCTTCTTCTTTCTCCCTGGATTAACCACATTTTTTCCTTGTTCCTTTTTGATGGAAAGCCTTTAATGAACTGTGATGATTTGAGGAAGTACTCTCTCCCAATCTGTTGTGTGCCAGACGTTTAAGTAGAAGAGGCCTTTGTGTTTTAGTTAGTCCTCTGTCACACTGACTGAACATGAAAGGCATGCTTGGTGGATAGTGAGTAGCTCTGATGCCTTAGGATGTATGTGCTTTTTGATTGTCTTTATTGCTTTTCTTTTGCTTTGTGCTCTTGCTCGGTCATGTTACCTCTTCTGTGTTTTTTTCATCTTTCATTTAGCTTGCATAGCACCCAGTATACCCAGGATGATGAAATTAATTTCCAGTCCCATAGTGTTCCTCTTACTAGCATGTGAATATGTGTCTGGAAGATCAGAGAAATACCTTTTTCGTTCGATGTCCATCATAAGTTTATTGAGAAACTGTTATTCTGTCTTAATGCTTTCTTACATTACTAAAGATCTTTGGAGGGTATGGTTCTACAAAATTGACTCTCACAAAAGTAAGAGTCAATTCTCAAACAAAAAGGTTCACCCTAAAGGCAGTTTATGGCGTGGAATTACAGGCTTGATTGTATTTCAGATTTAGTAGTTTGTGGCTGTTTGTGGAAGTGAAGAGGGAATGTGCTGAGCAAAAGCTTTAGGGTTCATATCAGTCCTAACTGTTCCTGGATGCCTGGGCAGGTGGACATCTGCTACACGTCTTAGCTTGATCCTGCAGCCAGTGCTTGCCTAAGAATAATCTTCAGTGCAGCATAGATGAAACACATGAAATTTGTTAAAGAATGGTACTGAACTGTACGGTGAGCCCAGTCTTAATCTGAAATATTGTTTGTTGGGAGCAAGGCAGGATTTATCTGGCGGTCAGATGCCCAGTTGGTAAAAATTTGAGGACCTCCTGCATCCGTGGTCTTTAGTAGACAGGAGATCTTTAAGACTGGAACTTGCATCAGTCCTTGTGCTTTGTTATTTAACCTCTTGGTGCTATGGATCCTGCTTCTTACTGTCCAGCAGAGTCTCTTGAGGTTTGCCCTCAGGAACAGAGTGTTATTTAAAACCATATTGATATTCTCTTGCTTACTACCTTATGTATGTATTTTTTTATATATATATATATCTGTAGTGAAATGCATGTGTCATGTCGTGGATTCACAGATATAGTAGTCTAAAATTTGAAGTAATAAACACGCTATTATGTCATTTGCAAATGTAGACCTTTTTCCTGAGAAGTCCTGTTTCCTGCTCTGTCTGCACAAATGGAAACAAAGTCTTTTTTATATTATGAGGTGATTTGAAACTTCCTGGTTAGCCAGACATGTTATTTAGTTCAACCTACTTAAAACAGAATTTATTCCCATTTCAAGAATATGCGTGTGAAGTTTAGGCCTTCAGCTGCTGGCTGAGAACCAAGTTATAGACCAGGCTTGTATCGTGTTTATATTGGAAATGCCTCTAAAGCTTACTGTAGAAATCTGGGGAGGCACCATTAGAATTGTTAAATATTTTTGTTGCCAGAATAACATAATTCAGTATTACATCTAGAGAGAGAAAAGTACTTGGATTTAGGGTGCTGAAGGCTTTATATACCTGGTATATTGTTCTGAGTGATGACTGAATATTTCTTCTGTATTTCTTCTCTTGCAGTGTGAGATCCTGTGTATTAAAAGATGATTTTATTAGAAATAATATATTTTGCTTTACTGATTTGATAAATAGGACAAATGTAATGACTCTATTGTTTATGTTTAAAAAATGCAGGCAATAAAGCATAAAGACAGATCCTGTCTATGGCAGGCATTCTTTCCTTTTGAGAGATGCCAGTTTCAAATTGATAGTGTGTGGTGAAAACTCATGTTGACAGTTTTTCTATCCAAGACAAGTCCGGACAGGCCAAGAATTGAAGTATTTCAAGACCATGTTTCCCATAGTAAATAATACATTTTTAAGTATATTTAACCTGTGTTTACTAGTGATTTCTTTACCCTCTAATATATATTTGGGTTTGCTTTTTCTGCTCATTTTAACATGTGAATTCATTATTTTCTATTTAGGATTTTAATTTTTATTGATGATAAGATCAACTGGCTTAAAAAGTCTGCATTTAAGAACTTTGAAGATTTAAGGGGCTGTGTCGTAGCGAAGCATTATTGGTTACATTTCTGTTCCAAGATGTTTCGTTAGAGCCACTGCCATGGCCCACTGTTTATGCAACTGTTGTTACTCTGAGCAAGCTGTCTCCACCGTTTTCTCTCCTCCTCCGTTCCGCAGTACCTGTCACTGTTGCTTTGACCAGGGACACTTCCCCCGAAGCTGCCTGGTGGGGGGACTCTGCTCAGGTACACACACACACCTTGGTGCCCAACAGTGGGCACTGAGTTTTACATCTCATTTAGAAGCCAACTCTGAGTCCATCCTAAGGAGTGTAGTAATTAAGGGCCAAGATACACACAAGATGAGTAGTGTTTATCTTGGAAACTTCACGGGATCTGTGACTGCTGTAGGTCTGCCAGATAGCTTTATAACTGCCTACCATTTTTGTTGTCAAAAGTGTTATAATCTAGCCTGAGGTTGAGTGCATGACACAGCAGCTAGACCTTGTGCGTGTTGGTAGGTGTTGCTGTTTTATTTAGACTTAATACAATACAGCTAAACCATGATTATTGTGGTAATTTTGAGCCACGTTTTTGTAGATGAGTAGATTCATTCATTTATAAAAGAGGGAAAAATCCTTTAGGAGAAATTGTTTTGCAGTTGTTATGTGCAACAAATACTAATAATGGCCAGGCTTGGTCTGCGGACGGTTTGGATATGGATCGTATGAGTGTGGGCAAAGTAGTGGCAGCTGGGGATGGCAGCCACTGCTCAAGTGCGATGCCAGTGCTGGGTTTGTTACTGCTGGCTTTGCTAAACCTTCTGTAGTACGAAGTGGTGAGTGCCTGCGTCGCCTTTCACAGAACCACAGAACGGTGTCAGTTAGAAAAGACCTTCAAGATCATCAAGTCTGGCCATCAATCATCAGTCGTCAATCGTCAGTCCAGCCCTGCAAACTCCACCACTAAACCATGCCCCCAAGTACGACATCTAGTCTTTTAAATGCGTGCATGGATGGTGACTCAACCATCTCCCTGGGCAGCCCATTCCAATACTTGACAACCCTTTCAGTAAAGAAATTCCTCCTAATATCCACAACCTAAATCTCACCTGGTGCATCTTGAGGGTGTTTCTCCTTATCCTGTCACAAGCTACCAGGAAGAAGTGACCATCCTCCACCTTGCTACAGCCTCCTTGCAAGTAGTTGTAGAGAGCCATAGGTCTCCCCTTAGTCTCCTTTTTTCCAGATTAAGCAACGCCAGCTCCCTCAGCCACTGCCAGCAGAAAGCAATGCCATGGCAAGGCTGACCCAGGGAGAGCAACAGGTTTTCCTGCATAGAACCTGCATAGAGGATGATGGCTTCTGTGTTGGTGCGCAGGTCCTAATGTGGGGAGGGGGCTGGCGTGGCTGGGCTCCCTTAAGGCATGAGCCAGCAGGCTCTCAGGAGGTAGGGAACAGGGAACAGACTGTGGCTGTTTGTTTTTGCTGTGCTCAAGGAAACAGCCCTTTGCTTACATTCCTTGCAAGTTAATAGGGTCGCACCAGAGAATATACCTGGCTTGCATGACCCGTTTCTCCTCCTGGAGTAAACAATTGTTCCTGGCCCAAATGCCGGCTATCGCTTACACCAAAGGGATGAGGTCTGTTGTTGCACGGTGTTTGGTGGTGCACAGCCAAACCTGGTTGGGAACTGCAGGTGAGGTGTTCTTGTTGCTCTCCCTCAGAGTTCTGCTCAGAGCTGTTTGGAATGGAAACTGTTAGCCACGTTAAAATGGTAGTAGAGTTTGTTCTTTTCTAACAGACCCAAGCGTTGAAAGATGTTGAAGGCAGAGTTGGAGAAGTGCCTGAGTTAAAAAACTGGCTTAGTAATTCTGAAAATATTATGAAAAATCTTAGTCTAATGTACACAGGTATTTACATATCTGTTTAATCTGGAGAAGTACGCTTTTGCTAAGAGTCGACATGGTGTGGTTTATTTTTGTAAATTCTTGCAAATGGTCTTCATGTGAAAAGCACTTTCACTGCAGCACTACACAAACCCAGTTCCACAGGTAAAGGTCTCAGCCCTGCCAGGGGGCCCATGAGAGCACAAGAACAAGCTCCTTTCTGGAAGAACACATTGCACAAACCTGACACTGTTTGGAACAATCTGTGGCAATTGGTGTTAAAATCTTTCAGAAATTACTTTGCTTAAATTAGATTTTCTTTTTAAATCTTCCTTATGTTCTCATAATTTTTTATGAGACCTCAGGATTATCCCATGAAGGTAGATTCACTACAGGTTATTTTCCCTCTCAAAGTTTCAAACAGTTGCTGATTCACAGACGACTTTCAAAAGAGTGTTTGGAGCTGTTTCCTGCTACTTAATCATTCTACAAAGCTTTTGATGTTACTTTTGTAATATCATGTATGAAATAAAAAAGGTAATATGTCCCCATTTTTCTAAGTGGGACAGAAATAATGTCTTTAGATCTAGTCTTCAGTGCCACAATACAGCGGAGCTGTACAAAACTGTCTTCTCAGTCTGTCATAACTGATAATGACCTATTGTCTAATTCTCGTTGAGAGATGTCCACAGACATATCGCCTGACTTGAATCTTTGAATTGTGCCTGGCTTATTTTGCTTTCCAGAAACCACATCCTTATCACATCTGATTAGAGGATGGCTGGCAGCTTGAGAAACACTGCCATATTTTATTAATGTAGTGCTTGACAGCTGTTAACTGGTGAAACTAGAGATGGATGTTCGCTTGACTAAAAGGTGTGCACCTGATACCAGTCACAGAGAACCCAGTTAACCTCTAGCCTATATGTATTGAATTAGCAAACTGGTGAGTGGACTGGGCCACTGGAAATTGTCTGCAATTAAACTTTCAGGCAAAGTTGGTTGATTATTTTGCTTACTCAGATGGTCTTTTGCTATCATGTGTGGCACTTAGCCAAGTAAAAGAATACATGTACCCACTCTACTACTCAGTTTCTTCCTGGGGATTACTAATGTTCCTCTCTGCATTCTTGCCACTGAACTGATAATAGTCTCTGGGTTTTGTGGGGCACATGCATTTGCTTTTGCTGGGGAATAGCTATAGCAAACGGTACACACCTCTGCTTGCTCCTACCCCACCCCTGTTATTTCCCAGTTAATTAGTGGGAGCATATAATGTTCTTGGGGTTGATTCTTCGTCGAGCATCTGTGCAGTAGTTGATAGAGGATACTTTCCAGGGGGTATTCCTGGCACAGTTATCTGTGGGTTGAAAGAATATTCATTATTAAAAGAGTGAAAATCTGTTAAAGTGAACTTGAGCTGTTGGGTGAAAGTAAAGCAACTGTTGCATTTTATGGTAGTGTTGCCTGCTGTCAGTAAACTGTATGATGTGATGTTGCCAGTATTTCTTGTTTATATGATATTTTTACTAGCTAGCTGTACTTCAGAGAAAAAGGGGGTGCTAGTTAATGAATTGTGGTGTTATTTGTCTTTTATCAAAAGGCAATGAACAGGACACAGTGTTGTGCTTATGTGGCTTTATATAGTGAAAAGTAAATTAATCAAATTCAGTAAGAGAGTTTTTTATATGAGATAAAAACATAGCTGTGGTAGTATAACCAGCTCTTTTAAAAACAAATATTTGATAGTGTTTCTATGGTGATATTTTCTGTTTATTGGGAAAGTTTTTTGGTGCTTTTTCTTTAATGAAGATGGATTTATGCACTTATTTGGTCTGCTGAATTATTTATCTGATGTTACTTACACTTTTCTCTTTCAGGAAATCCATGACTTATTTAAAGATTATGAAATCAAGTATTGTTATGTGGACAGAAATAAAAGAACAGGTAAGAATTTAAAATCTCGCAGTGTCATACGATTCAGTTCTGTGATGAAACTAGTGAGGAACATTGTCTGCCGTGTATGAAGTCATCAGCTTCTCTGCCATCACATAGCTCGGTTGACCCTTGGTGCCTTTTTTTGGCTGCATAGTTTGTCACCTACTTTTGAAGCCAGTTGGAAATTTTACTGGTGTCAGACAGAAGTAGGTTATTTCACAAAGGTGTATTCCCTTAGTGAGTGTTTCTGTGGGACAAAGCTGATCTCAACCGTCTGATTTCCTTTGACAAACTCATCCTGAGGCCTCTCCTGGCACAAACGGTGTGTGCCTGTGGCATGGTCAGAGGAAAACATACCCCAGGTCCTTTTCTGTCAGGTAATATAAGCCAGAAGCAATTTATTAGAGGAATACTTAAGTCTTTGAAGGAAATGTTGTCCTGAATTAAATCCTGAATTATTTAAGCCTGATCGTCCATTTGCAAATTAATTTTCTAAATAGGGGATTCATGGATTTTTAGCACTTGTGAGGTACAGAAATGGACAAATATTTCTGAATGCATTCCTGTCCTTAAAAATTGCCATAGGTTCCACAGCCAGGGCTCTCTCCCAAAGCAACCTCAGTTTCCAGGACAAAATCTTTTCTGTCAGGATTTAGTGCGAATAATGGTGGGTTTTGGCACCTGTCTCTGAGGAGCTAACGTTTGTGCTGTAATGTCCCGTTATCTTGCAAATTTTATTTCTGAATATGGAATAAGGCCAGTTTGTGTGCGAGGTACTGTAGTCTGGTATATAATGACAGACTGAACTTCTCTGTTCACCGTGAAGGGAAATATTTGAAAATACTTGGAAAGAGTAAGAGAAGGATGAGTTTTTCATTGAACCTAGGTGCTCTCAGATATAACTGCCTTTTTACTGTGTATATATTTGTGTGTATACATACATATGTGTGTCTTTGTGTATATATAGATACATAGTACTTTGCCTGTTCATTTGAATTTTTGTATGTTTTACTGCATGCCTCTGCATATTTTCATGACTGGAGTACACTGTAGGTTTATTTTGTCTTGGCTTCTCATTTGGGTAGGTTAAATTACTTTATCTCTGCATTCATGAAGGCTTTAAAGCTGTGTTCAGAGGCCCTAATATCACAGTATTTAACGTGTTACTTTACAATCAACAAATTTCCCAAGCCTTTCAGCTCTTGCTACTCGGATTCTTTATATTGCAGGTATTTTGATGTTGGTAGTTTTGCTGTGCAGAGAACAAAAGTTCTGCTGGTGGGTTTGACTGTGTCTGTAGTATTTATGTGTGTTTATTCTGACAACCAGATACATGCTGACACAACAGAACAACCATCCACCCAAAAGATGGACATAGATATTGTAGTGTAAACTATTTCTGTAAGGAGCTGCACTCATATTGAGGGTGTTTTGGTGGTGGTATTTTTTGTTTGTTTGTTACTGGTTTTTTGTTGGATAGATTTAATCACTTTTTAGTTTAATGGGCGTAATCAGAACTTTGTGGAGGTCTATAGATGTTTAACAATTAGATCTTCTAAAATTCTGGATAAGAACAATATTTTCACTCGATTACACAAACTAATACAAGATTAATGACAAACTCAGGGAAGTAGCCCTAAATGACCTCAAAACAGTGTGGGGGGGGGGAAATTGTCTTAAAGAAGCTAACAGTATTTTTAAACTTCGTCTTCTGCCTGTATCTTCTATGTAGCTATTCTTAGAAGGCCAAATAGTGTCCCACTAGAAATACATGACGCTGTGTCAGAATAGTCAGAATACTGGACAGCAAAATAATGTAGATTACCCAGGCACATTTTAATCTATTTGAGAAGCCATTTGCTGATTTCCACACCTTCTCATCTTTATCTGATCAGTGATGTGTCTCTTTGGTTATGACAGATTGTAAAACCCACTGCCAAGTTGTTATTTGTATGTTAGTACAAACTAATTGCTTGAAGGATGAATAACCAGAATTTTTGCCCAGGACTGCCCTGTGCTGTGCACTTCAGTTTGTCAGTGGGAGAAAGCACATAAATTACCTTCCCTTTGCTTGGTTCACTGCAGGCTAATAATCCTCTTTAATTCTTAGGGTATGAGGCAACAAGTGCCAAATGAACCACAGGAGGTTCCCTCTGGACATCAGGAAACACTTTTTCACTGTGAGGGTCACCAGCCACTGTTAGAGGTTGCCCAGAGAGGTTGTGGAATCTCCATTATTTGAGATACTGAGAACTGATCTGGACATGGTCCTGTGCAGCCAGCTCTGGGTGGCCCTGCTTTAGCAGACGACTGGATAAGCTGCCCTCCAGAGGTCTCTGCCAACCTCATCCAGACTGTTATTCTGTGAAACGCTTTACAGACGGAAAACCCAAAAAAGGTCCAGTTACCTCAAAGTGGGAATGCTGTCTTCAAAGAGATTTGGTAGAATCAGAAATGTATTGACTTTGGTATAAAATTTAATTGCTTTTTGTTTCCCAAATGTAAAAATTTTGTGTATCTGTGTTTCTGTAGTCACTGTTTAAGTTAATTACGATATCCAGTTGATGATGTCAATTTTTAAAATTACAGCATATCTCTCTTTACTGCAACTTCAGGGTAAATCCCAAAGTCTTCTTTTTCCTGGAACTTATCCTGTTGGATTTTGGAAGGGAGGGAGAGAAATAGTAATTACTTCTGTAGCTGGAGAGAAGCTGTGGTGGGTGATGTGACTTGTTTTGGTCTCTTGCAGCGTTTGTTACTCTGTTAAATGGAGAGCAAGCTCAAAACGTCATTCGGAAGTTTCACCATTATTCTCTTCGAGGAAAAGAAATATCTGTGCAATTCCAACCAACAGATGCTTTACTGTGCATTACCAATTTGCCCGTTTCATTTACGTTAGAAGAGTTTGAAGAACTTGTGCGTGCCTATGGCAATGTCGAGAGGTGTTTTTTGGTCTATAACGAAGTTACTGGCCATTCAAAGGGCTATGGCTTTGTGGAATATATGAAGAAGGACTCCGCTGCAAAGGCAAGATTGGAACTTCTGGGGAAACAGTTAGACGAGAGCACTCTCTTTGCACAGTGGATGGATGTGAACCAACTGACGACAAATCTTATTCACTCCAAGTGCCTTTGTGTTGATAAATTGCAAAAAGATTGTGCTGATTCAAAAGAACTGATCCAAGCTTTCTCGCTGATGTATAAACCTGTTTTCTGCCAGGTATGTTGGATTTGTGTCTTTTGGAAGATTGTGGTCATGGTTTAAATAGCTCTGTATTTGCATCTTCACCACTTGGTGTCTTATCCTTTTACTTTTCATCTAAGTAGTGAATGGTTATGCATCTGCATTTTGGTATAGGATGCAGTACAGATGCTTTATTGGAATGGATTTGCAGTGATTGGTTGATATCATCTGGGAATTCTGCAGGCCACCACTTCCGTGAAGCGCCAATAAAATGTTTAAGACATCCCCTCCTTGTCTATTTTATTGAAAATAATTTTAAGAAATATTTTAGAGGGCTTTTAAAGTAAATGTTGATGATGATTTTATTGCTCAGTAAAGACAGCTGTATGAATACCACAAGCTCAGCAGTTTAGATGATGAAGAACATGTATGTATGTATATAATTAATATATTTAAGAAACCTTTGTAAATACTTACTATGTGTTTTCCTGAACTGAAGATGTAGGCTTGGGATCTCATTGTTGCTTGGCTTGCCAGTGACAGAAGCGGTGTGTCTCTTGGGAAGCTTGCGGGTACAGAAGAGGTAGATCCTTACTGGCCTTTGCAAGTGTAGAAGTTTCCTTATCTTCATGGCTTGTCACATACCAGACCACAAATAAAACATTGCTTATGGAAGTGGTACAGAGCAGCATAAACAGGCAGTCAAAAGAAAGCTTTCTCTATAGTCATGCAATTGGGTATGATTTCACTTTGCCTTTTTCCTTAAATATCTCTGAAGCCTACCCAAGGATTAGCTTCAGGAGTAAATAACCCAAGATTTTCAGCATCTGAGACCAGAAGGTCCATCAGGCTGTCCAGTCTGACCACCTGCAAACCATCACATTTTCCCTAACACTCTTTCTGAGCTCCAGTAATTTGCAGTTGGCTAAAGCACGTGCTTTTACCTGCTTGATCCAAATATACCAAGAGATGCGTAAATCGGGAGTAACTGAAACTGCCTGTCCCTTGTTATTTTGCACTTGTGTCTGTTTTCTTAGTTGAATGTATCTGGCTTCAGCCTCCCTTCACTGATGACTAGATTGAGGAGCCTTTGCTCCTTACTGTTTTCTTTCTCTAAGAAAGTATTAAATGCTGTAATCAAGTCCCTTGCTTAGTCTTTGTTTAATTGGCTAAAAAGATGGATCTTTTAAAGTCTTTTACTTCAGGGCTTTTTTTTTTCCAGCTGTCAGGTAATCTGGAGGCTGTTATCAGCTCCCCCAACAATTTTCCAACATTCTTTTAAAATTCTTAAGTTCAAAGAACGACAGGTTTCTTGGATAAAGATGGTTTTCACTACCAGTGTTCTCCTGTGCAGTTAGAAGCACTTAAAAATTGACTTTTATCTTCCTTCTTAAATCAAAATGATACATAGCTCACATCTGGTGTGGGTGAAGAGTATCACAGTATCATAAGGTTGGAAAAGACCTTTGAGATCATCGAGTCCAGCCTGTGACCCAACACCTACACCTACTCCTACTTGTCAATTACACCATGTCACTAAGTGCCTCATCCAATCTTTCCTTAAACACCTCCAGGGACAGTGACTCCACCACCTCCCTGGGCAGCACATTCCAATGGCCAGTTACCCTCTCAGTAAAGAACTTCTTCCTAATGTCAAGCCTAAAGAGGTTCTGTTTGTGTGTGTGTCATATCAGTAAATGGCACTAAATACAGGTTTCTGTAAACTACAGGAATTAAACAGTGTGCTTTTGAATTAGGAAGTGAGGACCCAGTCAAAAATATATCCCAAAAGACACTCTTGGCATATTCACATATTACCTATCACTTGTATAAACACACCGTGTAATAGACTAATAGGTAGGCTGTAGAACTATGAAAATAGAAGAAAAATAGATTTACTGATGACACTTATGATTCATTCTCAGCAATTCTCAGTCCTGCCAAACGTTTCCACTGGGCATCCAACAGGCACTGACTCAAGGGCTGGAGAGAGAAGCAGCAGGGGTGCTTTGTTCCCGAATGTGATGGGAGAGTGTGGGCTAACGGGGGAAGTACCTCTCCAGAGAGGGAAGGTAAGAGGGTGTAGGTAGGTAGACAAGTAGTTCAGATTTGATAGATGAAAAAGGGAACATGGTAGATGAATTCTCATCACAGTTGTGCTAATTAATTACGGTTTTATGAGAGAGATGACCTAAAAATTAACTACAAAGAAAGGAGAAGGAGGAAGACCCAAGAAAGTGTGGAAAAAGCAAGAAGGGGTGTGTGATATGGTGTGTAGAAGCATAAGAAGGAAACTAGGAGAGGACAAGGTAGCAGAAACCTGGAAAGGGAGGGAATTTCAATAGAGAACAACTAGGAGAAGCACCTTTGTCTGGAAAGCTTCTGGAAGAACAATTGTGGTTTAGAAAAACTATTACAATGTTCATTCACACTCCTGTTATTTTATTTGTTCATGACTAGCATCTCTGTTCCTCCATTGCGTAGACTTGGCGAGTCCAGCCCTCCCACCACACCTGCATCGAGATTGTCCCTGCAGTAAGGTCACTTTGACCACTCTTTCCATCTCTTGATATGGCTTCTTTAATGTAGTAACTGTCATCTGCTTCCTTCATGGCTTGATTCTGCTGCTGTCTCTGATGCCATATTTCATCATGTAGATATGATCATTCATCTAAAACTCCTAGCTAAACTCATGAAATAAACTCTAGTTTATTTAATTTTATTCCAAAGTTCCCATTTTTTTTTAAATCAATTTGTCTTCTCTATTGACCATAGAGATATTCTGTCAGGAATATCTGAAGCCAGATAGTCATATGGGTAGGTCTTAGAAAAATGGCATTTCGTAGGACTTACAGGAACAGGTTTTGTCCTTTGCTTCAGTAAAACGGACCGGAAAACGTCGTTCCTTTCTTATGTCAACTTCAGATTGTCACTAGGAGGTCTCTGCTGTTTTCTAGATGGGACAGAGGGCTTTTCTTCAGTACCTGTTTCTTTGGGAAGTTTAAAACTTCCTTGTATGTTTGCAAGGATATCAATAGCTGCACTTTCACGTGTTAAGGCAGTTTTTGACTGTGCATGAATCTACAAATATATTCCGTAGTTGCAAACCGTTCTTCTCACAAATACTTCAGGTCTTTACCACTGCAGATAAACTGACATCAAAATAAAATTAATGCTTCTCCACAGAGACACACACATGTACATAACATATATATATCTAGGTGTGTATTTTTATATATAAAAATGCATGTGTTCTCCACAGCTTTTCCCAGAGGCCAGTCTTTAACAGTGGCACTAAAGATCTGACCACCCTCTTCTTCAAAATCTTTGAGATTTATATTTATACATATTTATATTTTGTTAGTGTAAGTTTGTGGGACCTAACAGTTGGAATAGGTTGGTTTTATCCAGTGAAATCTAGAGGAGATTTCCTCTCTTCCACATCAGAGCTGGTATCAGTATATAATTTCTGTTCATTTTGGGACTGGAGATTTTTGCCTAAGCTTTATTCCATGTTGCCTCACCCCTTTTTTTTGTTTGATTTAAATGTGCTCATTCTGCTATAAAACTCGATGAACAAAGGACAGATCATTGTTTGACATGTAAGCCTGTTTCCAGTCTGCTTGATTGATCAGTCTGGCATCTTTTCTTGGCGTTAAACACAGCTACAGACTTCATATTCTCGTAAAAGGCAGTATATATCAGTTGAATATGCATTGTTACATGTTTCAACGACAGTGAAATTTTTATTATTGTAGGCTTCAAAACTGAACAGTAATGAGTTTATAATTCTTATCCTGCAAAATAATAATTATTGTAGCATACAGCTGTATTTACAATTACCTTCTTTATTCTGAAAATATGTGTTAAATACATTTCATAGCTCAGGTTCTCTGTGACACTAGATGGAAGTGAAGGGGATAATTCAAGTAGATAAAGCATGCATGCTAAAGATAATATGAAGCTGTGATGTTCAACTTACATCTTGCATGACTGAGAAAGAATCATATGGATGTGGATAGATGTTAACATAGGATGTCAAAGTGTTTTGCAGGGGATAGGTGAAAATACCGTACACTGGTCCCTGAAACTCGGTGTTTGGATCAGTGTATTGTGAAATGTTGTTTCAGTTTGCTCAGGATGAAGACAATTATATTGGTGACTTTGCGGTGGTTGAGTATGAAACTGCAGAACAGGCTGAGAAAGTACAAGAAGCCACCGATGGCATGACTATCAAAGGAAAGAGAGTGCAAGTGTCGTACTGTGCACCGGGAGCACCAGGCAGAAGCACATTAGCAGCACTTATAGCAGCGCAAAGAATGGTAAGATATTTGCAAATCTGTTTTCCAACTGAGTTTGATCCACCCTGAGCAGCCTGAGTTGGATCAGAAGAATTCATCTGCTTTGTGCTAGGGAAAAGAGCCAATTTTGGAATTGTCAGCCTTTTTTTCTTTCATCTAATCAGCACAGTGCAGCCTCTTTCCAAGGCAAAGCATGACCTTGTACTGCAAGGAGGAAGGGTAAAATATGGCTGTAAGATATCACAAAGTTATACTTACGTAGCTTTGGGGTTTTAGTAGATTTAATTTGCTGTAAGATAAATTATTCCAGTTCGAAACAAAAGAAATTGGAAGTGGAGTTGTTTGACAAGCTAAAACTTGGTTTAAAACAGGGAGGCAAGAATTTGTCAATTTTAGGATAAATTTCAAGGTAAGAGAAATAGTTTAATTTCATGGTTGATATAGAAGAAAGCTTTTTACACCCACATGTCTTATCAAATTATTTCCTAGAAAATTGGATGTGATAAGTGTTACATGAAGCTGTTTTAATAGGAGACGCAGAGCAATGCTAGCTTTGCTCTTTATAAAAAGAGTGATGCTATTATAAGATATGATGGTATATGGCATTTGTGTTAACAGGGTGTTTCGTATTCTCCTTTATTGATAACTCTGTCTTGGTTTATGGGAAAAAACCAAATATGTCTCATTCTCCCCCTTGAAGTTTTGGGGGAATAGTTTGTTGGGTTTTTCATTTGAGGGAGAAGGAGCATAGAAAGGAGCAGGAAACAGGGAAGGACATGTTGGCATTATTTTTGGTGTAAAATGAAGTATGTACCTTACCATCACACAAATTTGAGGGATTTAAATGTATTCTTTGTTTTCTCCTGCTTCTAACAATTTTTTCTCTCTCAATTGGAGATGAGGAACAATAGGAAAGGCTTGCTTCCAGAGCCAAATCCAGTGCAGATTATGAAAAGTCTTAATAACCCAGCAATGTTGCAAATGCTGCTACAGCCCCATTTGCGTGGACATGCTGTTAAACCTGGTAAGTTGTTTTAAAAACTGAATTAAAAAAACCAACCCCTGTTTTGGGTGACATGAGTCTTTCAGCAAAGCCGAGAAGCTGGAATACCATCTTAAAATCTGTGCAGATGTTCTGTCAGTGTGTCTGTGTAGACTCACATTTCATGAAAGCGAAAGCAAGAAATGGTTTGGTTCAATATTGTGTCTGGTAAAATTTAGTGTTACCTATAAACGTCTTCACATTCACTCCGAATGTTTATCTTAGAAATGGGTTTAAAATGTCTTTTGCAGACAGCATTAAAACTGCAAATTTAAATCTGATTCTAGGTCTGAATTTTGCAGCCTATTGTTTCCAATGAAAATTTTCGTTCGCTTGGTTGCTGCCATAGCCGTACACAGCGTTTTTTAACAGTGTTAACCAAAAACATTTCTCTACCTTCTGGATGTGAAGGAAGTGAATAAACCTACTAAAAACAATCTTATCACATTTCAGTTGGTGACAGTATTAGGAACAGGAATGAGAACAAGTAATTTGAAAAGTCAGGTAGAGGACAGCTGAGAGTTTGTGACATAATCTACTGACAGAAGATAAACAGGAGTTGTGTGTAAAGTGAGCACTTGAGTCAATGAACAGTTCAGCTAATCATGAAGTTTCAAAGCACTTCAGAAAATGCTGTGGTTTTGCAGTCAACTGCCGGCGTTTCTGCATCTTTGAGCAAATCTCTCAGCTCTAAAGGATCACCTTGAAAGTGCATTTGATCTATAATCGCTGTTAATTGCAGATCAGAGCTTGGTGTATTGAAAGTTTTCATTATAGTGAACTTAAGCATACTGCAAAGTTTTGTGGAAAGGAAACCTGAAAAATATAGACTATCTCTTATAAAGACCTTTGCTTACCT
Organism: Neomorphus geoffroyi; assembly: GCA_033558235.1. Taxonomy (NCBI): domain Eukaryota; kingdom Metazoa; phylum Chordata; class Aves; order Cuculiformes; family Neomorphidae; genus Neomorphus; species Neomorphus geoffroyi. The sequence continues at coordinate 21,987,182 of JAUMJM010000008.1, read as the reverse complement.
AACTTATAAAACACTGCAATTTTTTGTGTTTCTAAAACAGTTCTTGGAGCATCTGCAGGTTTACCTCACCTTATAAATTCAGCACTTGGCTCACCATTTTTGCAATTGAATAAAGTTCATCAGGTATGTGACAAAAAAGGTTTTGTCGAAAAATACTTATTTGTGGAGATCTTAGCATGAAAATCATTCTCAAAGTTTTAAGGAATTAGAGCTAAAATGAAGTGTTCTCATTTAAGGTGTCTTTAAGAGAAGCGCTCTGTTAGGAGATACCTGTGGAGAGGTAAGAGCAGACTGTGCTTACTGTCCTCAAGCGAGTTATTTTATCGTAACTGAGCTTTTGAAATGCTAACACCTGCCAATGTAGAGACAACTTGCCTATACTGGCAAAAAAAAATCCTCTTAAAATTAGAGCTCGAGGAGCATGGCACACCTATTTCTCTTGGAACTGCTCTTACAGACTTCCTGTAGAGACTTGACTGACAAGCTTAGCATCATTATCTTCATTTTAAAGCTTGCAAGGACTAAAATGTGCTACGTGTGCCATAAAAAATAGTGATTTGCAGATGTTACTTCTTGGTCAAAAACCCCCAACATTTTAAGCCGTTTAAAGTGTTCTTGGAGTATCTGTAATTCACTGTAAAGTTGATACAAATTCCATATGGACACTAGAATTTCTGATGCATATTGTATGGGATACTTGGGGTGAGTTTCCCCTAGAAATTGGCAATGAGGACATGCTAGAGTAGCACCACCAGAGCCTCCTCCCTGCAGCAGTTCACTTGGCCAGCAGCCTGTCTGGCCTCCACCTTGCAGTGAAGTTCAGTCAGAGATTTCTCCAGCTCTGCCAATAGCCAAAATTTGCCTTCAGTATTCATGGTGGGGATTTTCGTAAGTACCTGTGAAGGCCTGGGGTCAATTGCTTTGCCCTAAACTCTTTCTGATGTTTCAGAAATTCCAATTTAAAAAATAAAATCCCTCTAAGTAGTTCTTATTTCTACTGTTCTTTTGGCAAACACAACTTATTGATCTTGAATAAGATCAAATTAAAATGCAGAGATACTAGCTATTTTTTTTCTGCTACAAACTGGTAGATGAGTATTTTAATTTTGAATAAATACTACTTAATTTTGGCCTATCAAATGAGTTGCTTTTGTCCTGTGCAATGAAAAAATACATCGTTCTTTGCTTCTACTTGTTTTATTTAAATGACATTTTCTGTTGGTGCATTTAGTTACTATTGCTCTCTGTCAGCCTCAGAGAGTCTGTGCTTCCTTGGAAGGCAATGTGAATGTTTTCTAGTCACAGCTGGAGACAGGCATGTTTTACACAGTTGACAGTGTGATTGATGGTGATCCAACGTTTTTAGGCATAAGGGAACCGCATCCAAACAACTTAGTGCTTTCTCTTTAGGGAGACTTAGCAGTCTAATTCTCTTCCTGGGAGCTTCCTGCCATTTAATTAGCTCCAAACCTGGTCTAATAGTCTGAATTTTATTGACAGGAATTTGGTTATCCCGAATCCTTATATTAGGTACATTTTTCTGTTATTCAGTGACTTATTTCAGAGTATTCTTTAAAGCCAGAGAACCGTCACTATTTCTATTGTCTTTAAATTCAGTATTGTCACAGAACAGAGGAACAGATTGTGTCTTAGCTTGAGTCTCTCCCCACCTGCCCAGTCGCATGCTGATCAAGCTTCCTGTGTATCTTGGGTTTGCTATTTTATATTCAAGGTTTTGTAAAGTAATACAATGAGAAGAAACAATATTTTTAGGATGATTATGCCACAACATTACAATATAATTGATAAAAAAAATGATTCAGCAGAGGGGAATTTGAACATGTGGGTTATTCATCCAGTTATCTTTCAGCTCTGGAGATAGCATGACTTTCAACTTCTTTCTTTTAATTTCTCTTAGTTATAGCTATCATGTGCCAAAATAACACATTTAAAATTTTCTCAATGATGTATTTTCGTGAGTCATCCAGCAGTTTATTAAATCTTTGTTAACCCAAAAACTTTCTCCAAGGATTGTAACCAACCTGATTTTCCATTTTATTTTTTTTCTGAAAATTTTGCAATTGAACTAATATATTTTCTTTGTTGACTGAACCAAGTTTAGAAGGAACAGCTGCTGGTATTGGTGACAATAAACAGCCCTGGATAATTTCTACTGGCAATTATTAAACGATTAAAATAGCACATGCATAATTAATCTAGATATCGCCCTTTGTTGGTTTATATTGCACATTTCTGAGCCCAGAAGACCATATTATAGGCATAGTGGGCTTTCCCTAGGGAATTTGACCCTACCCCACACAGATATTGAAAATATTTGTGAAATATTTTGCAGAAGGCAGGAAAATCTGCAGTTCAGGAGAGCTGCCTTCTTTAGTGTTCCATCTTCATTAGCTGGTTTTGGTGGTCTTTGCTATGTATGAGATTCTAAAAAAATAAATGAGGAGGGCTATACTTGTGCCTTGACACAGTCAATGTCCCATATATCTATTCTTGCACTGCTTTATGAAGAGGTTTGTAGAGCAACCTATCTTTTGCCTGGCAAATCATGCTCAGCAGCTGCTGCCAGAAAGACAGTTTCAAGGCTGCATTCAGCAAACATGAATTGTAATGTTTTTGTGATCCTGAGTGGCTGTAAGGTTTTCTTTGAAGCCACTGTGCTAGCCAGAGCTTGTATTGCTTAGTATACCAGTAGCTGGAACATCGTGCCCCAAAGTTGCTGATTAAGTGGCTGTATTCCAGTGGCAAACTGTTCCAGAATTTTTTTTAATTAAATCCTGTAAGATTATGTATTAGAATTGCAATGCAAGGCACAATGCAAATGTTAACAAACAATGAAGTCCTTATTCACAGAGCTCAACATCCCCTGAAGTCCTTGTGTCTCATCTTTCCTGTTGGCACTGTAGGTAACTCCCCTATCTGGTCTATATGCAGAGGTTTCAAACAAGTTTAGCTTTCCCTGCATTAGAGTCTGGATTGTATTTGGAGTATACTCTTGATCCTTCAAAAGCCATCAGAAAGCATACTTGTGGCTGTGAGGTGAAAAAAAGGGCTAGGACAAAGAGAGGTTGAAAGAGCTTCAAATAACTTCCTATGAATGAAGCAAGAGTTTGGTTCTGTGGAGGAAATAGTTATTTTCCCTTTGCTGTATTAACTCAGAAATTAATTTCAATTTCTTTCAGTGGTATCATCTGACAGTGTTTCAAGAATGTACTGTTTTCCATGACTGTCAACTAACACTTCTTTTATTAATTTCACAGAGCTCCCTTCTGGGAAGTGCATCTAACTTACTGCTGCAGAGCCCTGCCCACCTGCAGCTGCCACAGCAGCAGCTGATGAAGATGGAAAACATTCAGACTAATAGTGTAAGGTCATCCCTTTAACTTGGACTGTCTCTGGACGTTGTTGTAACTGATAAAACAAATGGTTTGGTTCATATAGTGTAATTTCACAGTTTAGTGTATCTGGAAAGTCTAACTGAATGTGAAAGCTGTAAGAAATACCTACAGACAGATTATTTTAATCATTTACACAATTTTCTTTTCTTCCTTCTAGAAACCGGGTTTGCTGGGAGACCCTCCAGCTGTGCTCCTTCAGACAGTACTGGGAATAGGAGTAATGCCATCAGTGAGCTCAGGCATGGGAACCCGTGGAGAAGCTCTGAAGTGTAAGTGATGTTTTATTTCATATCAAATCAGTAGAAAAGCTCATCTTGAAATTGTGCACCTTACTGTCTCCCACGTTAGCAAAAGCAATATGTTTGAACCTTATCACGCCACAGTAGGGTAAACAGAGAGCTGGGCAATAACGCATGTTCTATAGCTGTATAGTTAAGGAAATTAGCAGGTTATATAGCTCTATAACCAACTGTAACGTGCTGGTTTAAGCAGGAAACAAATGTGAAATATCTTGCTATGTTGCCTGGCTTCTTTCCTTTTATTTGCCAGGGAAGAAGGAGTACACTGTTGCATTGATAGAATGTTTGCAGGTTGTTAAATATTCTGCTTGCTCAGTTACTACCATTTTTAGTGCACTTGGAATATATTTTTATTGAGAGTCAAAATTTGGGGATTTTTTGTTTCAAAGCAGGTAGATCTGAGTAGCTGAAAAGGAACCACAAACATGTTTGGGGCATTAATTTCATTAAGCAGTAAAGCTTTAATATCCAGTCTGTGACAGATGTCAGTTTTGAATGCAAATGTCTGTGCCAGTGATGCTCTCACAATTTTATGAGGAAAGATCAGTTGTGATACTACTCAGTGCACCTTTTTTGTTTCCTCCACTGAACGCCGCATATTCTGCAGATCTAGACGTTGTCTGAGTAATGATAGAAACCAGGAGCAAGAAAAAGCTTGATGGGGGCAGGGAAGAAACTTGTTCTGAATGTCTGGGTTTTAATTTTGGAGAATACTTTCTAGCTCTTTTTTTACTAATACCAGTTGAGGTGGGGTTTTCCACTTCTATTCCAATAAAAGATCCTCTAGGATGTTGTTCACAGGTGTTTTGAAAGCGACATGAGGCACAAGATAATTTATTATAGAACCATAGAATCATAAGATTGGAAGAGACCTCTAAGATCACCAAGTCCAGCCATGCCTGTCTCCCCACTAAACCATATCCCTAAGGAACTCATCTACCTGTTTTTTAAACACCTCCAGGGATGGTGACTCCACCACCTCCCTGGGCAGCTGTTCCAATGCCTGACCACTCTTTCAGTACAGAAATTCTTCCTAATGTCCAGTCTAAACCTCCCCTGGCACAACTTGTGGCCATTTTGTCTCGTCCTATTGCTTGTCACTTGTGAGAAGAGCCCAGCACCCGCCCCATCACAGCCTCCTTTGAGGTAGTTGTAAACAATGATGAGGTCTCCCCTCAACCTCCTCTTCTCCAAGCTAAACAACCCTAAATTATCATAGAAACAACTAAATTATCCTATAAACAACCCTCTATTACCATAGAGAATGTTTAGAAAAGTTGGGTTTCTTCTATTGTATTTCCTTTAAATAGAGTTCTTTGCTCCTAGGATGGTAAAAGAATAAAAAGTATGTTCAGAATCCAGTGTTCTGGGACAGCTGTAAAACAGATCTCTAAATGTTTTTCTCATCACTTAGTAAAAACCACAAACAAAACATACTGATAAATCTTGTCTAACAGAAAAGTTTCTCCAATTATGGTTGATTGCAGCATCTAATCTGTCTCCAATTCAAACAGCAGCAGCAGCAGCAGGGGTGGGCATGCTGCCATTCTTTCCGAATCAGCACATTGTTGGACAAGCTATATCAGGGCAAAATACCACTCCAGAGAAGCAATCGACTCCCGAAGTGGTTGTCTCGGGATCACAGACTTATCATCAGACCTTAACAAATCTTTCTGCGGGAGCTTTGCGGACTGGACATGCCAAACAACAAAACCAACTTAAAAATACAGATACAAGTTTGGGGGTAAGGAAAGTTGAATACAAATATTTTCTTGTTTCTCGTGTGTGGATTTTCTCTTTTATTTCAACACGCTTAAGAGTTAACTCCAACTGCTTGTTGTAGTTCCTCACTGTAAAATTTGCCATGTCACAGGATCATTCATGAGACATTTTAAGGTTGTTTTAGTTATGAATAATAGGCAGAGAACAGTAATGCTCTTTGGTGGTCCAAATGAATTAACAAAGGAATCTTTTTACAATGCTGGAGGGTGTTTTTCCATGTGCATGCCTCATAGTATTTCATGATGAAATTATCTCAAGGGCAATGTCCTTTTTAAAGACTGGAAATTGAACTTGTGTTGAATTTCATGACTAATCAGGAGCAATTCTAGTGGTATGTAGGGCCTCTGGGTATCCAGGTGGTGTGTGTATATATCTGTGCCCGTAAGCTTTCCACTTTTAATCTGTGCCCACTTACCCATAGCTGACATATTCTTACTCTGCATCAGTTTTAATATTCATTCCCTTGAAGGCAGGGAGTGGAAGGACGATGAGATTGGGTTTAATTTGAACCAGAATGGCCTAGCTTTTTCAGAAACTTTTTTTCCTGTTATTAACATTCCTGTCCCAGCCCATGGCAGCGGAGTTGGAACTGGGTGATCTTTAAAGTTTCTTACAAGCCAACCCATTCTATGAACAGATATGACTTTTATTTTAAAATATAAGTAAATACTTTGACATTTATGGGGAAACATGTTCTTAATTCAGATCAAAGCTGTGCACCTGAAGTCATTAGATTGTATAGAGTATTGGTGCCTGCCCTTGTTAGACAGCTTTGACAGATTTGGTTCTACCTCAGAAAGTATATTTCTCATTTTTTAAATAATTTTTACTGTAATGAAGTGGAATTTTATCTATATATAGGTACACATGGATAAAATACATAGGGCATATATGTGAACGTATATAAAACCAGTGTTTTATTTCACTTCGTTAAAAGGAAATGTAGTTAAACCATTAGAAGTCTAGATAATTCATTTATTTCTGTGAATATTGTTTATCAGGAAAAAATATTTTTTGAAATCCTGATAGGTGTTTTAATTGTTTCCTTTTCTGCATCAGTAGATAGAAGGCCCCGTTTGCAAAAGTCACTTCCTTGAGAAGACAGCCACAGTCTGCATGCTGATACCAAATGCTCATGCTGCTTTAAATGTCTCTTTTACATCCAGATGAAGAATTCCAGGAGTCTGTTGAAGATTTTTGTGTTTAAAAGCCGGTCTCACTGTTTTTGAAAAGTTGATTAATACTATTTTACTGAATTTTTTTTTTTTCTTTAATGGGCTTTGAAAAAATGAACAGAGTAGCTTCAGAGTAGAATACTGTTTAAACATCTCTGAGCTGTGTGTTTCAGGCAAGCTACGCAACTTGCTGTTGCTACTTCATCCTTATTGCTGGTATTGGCTCTCACACAGGCTAAAGGGAAATAAGACGGTAGGAAACACTGCTGGGGGCTTAGAGAGCAAGTCAGTCCTAGCACTTTCTTTCCACTCCTAAACATTTTCCTCTTCAAAGTGCAAGCTTATAAACAACATAATCAGTAAGATGTATTATAATGGCAGACTGCAAGCAGTGTTGTCTCTCCAGTCCCCAGCTCATTTGTCCTTTATTTGCTTGTGGCTATGGGTAAAAAGAGTTGATTTTGTCTCAGCCATTTTCTTTATGCTAACTTCCAGCATCTAAGGTCATTACTGTGATTCTTATTCATTTGCTTGAATGCAAGAGGTTTTCTTTTGGTTTTAATTAATTTTTAATGTCCTTTAGTAATTTACAGTCTGAAGAGAAACATTCCTACAAAATTATTTGGCCAGAAAAAAATACAGGCGATTTGTCACAGGGCGAGCTTTCTTTGATATCCTGCTGGGGCACTTCCCTTATTCCTGACAAATGTTGTATGAATACAGTGCAAACTGACCTGTCTGATTGTTTTGCAGACTCCCTTGAAAAAACAGACTTCACTGCTAGGAGAACCACCAAAAGAAATACGTCTTAGCACCAACCCCTACTTGAATTTGGCAAGCGTGTTGCCTGGCTTATGTCTTCCAGGTAAGCAAACATTTAGCAGTTTTAGTTGCAAGTTTCCTTGACCAGAATGTGGCAAATTTTTATTCTGTTTGATGGGTAATTCCAGTGGCCACAATATTTATCTTTAAGGAAATCTTGTAGTCTGTCTTAAAATTGCAATGTAATCTATCTGTATAGGTAATATTTTATTTGGGAAGGGTTAATGGGCTTACTAATGTACACAAGCTTCTAGAAAACATCTCAGTTATTAGTAGCACTGATTAATTTTGAGCACAGTCCAATCTGAAGGAGCAAATTTCTGTTTTAATCTCGGAATATTGCTAAACAAGAGTGCAACCCAATTTGTGCCGTTTATATACAAACAGTGTGTTTATACAAAGTGTGTTCTGTTACAAACAGCAATTGCCAGCAAAGCCACCTCTACTCCGCCACAGCAGATTGGGCTTTCGAACAATATCGTGGATGCTGCTGTGTCTCAGGGAACTACATCCCAACATGCGATTGAACATTATTTCAGTTACTCTCCACAGCATGGGGAATACACACAGGTACGTTGTTTTGCAGCGCTTTCTTCTGAAGCTTGGTTTGTCACTCGATGCTCTGGCAGCAGGATTTTTGTCAGAGGCGTACTCAGAGATCCCTCTCCAGTTTTTCTCATTGTTTTTCTCCATGTACTCTTAATGCGCTTCTTGGTACGTGTGTGGTCTGAGAGCCCTGCGTGCAGTTGAACAGAATTGCCCAACACCATGAAACACTTCTCTGCAGTTCGTAGGCTTTCCTACAACCAAATCCCACTGTCTTTGTCAGGTTGAACCTTGTAGGTCCTCTTCACTGGTAATTTATCTTTTTCAGTGTACAGAATAGATTAGCACAAAGTGCACCTAACGCCAGTCAAAAGAAGCCTCAATACGTTCCACACTGTCTTATCAGAACCATTGAAAGATTGCTTCCAGAAAACCTGAGTTCAGTGCAGTCCACTAAAAACTTACTTCTGGCTCAGCTTTTGTCTGTCTTCAAAAGCATGAAGTTTTTCTCTTTTCCTTCCCAAGAAGTTTGAAAGTTTTCTGGAACTTTGGCTAGATCCCAGAGAAGTTCTGTCTACCAGAAGTTCCTGCACAGCATGAGGAGTTTTTGCAGTCTTCTGGCTGGTTTCACTGCATGGAATTTCTTCCCCAGTTCCCCCCATTTGCTGATAGGGTTGAGGGCTGCCCTTCTTCTCAAGAGTGTTTTGTTGTGGTACTGAGAGCAAGCACTGAGTCTCGCAGGTGTTGGGACTTTCTGTGAGATAATATTTCCGTATTTTCATTAGCCTTCACGAGTCAGTGTAGAAATGTAATTGTATACAAACCAAATAGGAGAACGAGATTGTAGTGCTGTCAGGTAATCTGTACAAAAATCTTGGGTCTGGCTTTGCTGATGTTCTCTGGTCTCTCTCCTGCCCTGTCCCCATTGCCATCTCCTTCCTAGAGTCGCCTGATCTCTCATCCTGCGGCAGGAGGACAGAAACAAGCTGTCCTCTCTTCTCCTGGGCTGCTGGCAAGGAAATCTGTGTTGCTCCAAAACTCCTGGGCTTGAGTAGAGCCGCTATGGGAGGCAACCTAGTCTGGAGGACAGAGGGCGGGCACACTGGTGGGCAGGGGGGATTGTTTTGTGTTAGGAGGGTCTCAGCCTGGCCAGGAGAGATGGAGAAGATGGGATTGCTGCATGGTGTTCACTGCAGCAGGGAGCTTTGCCAGGTGCCAGACCCATCCCCTTGTCAGATTGGATCTGGTCGTGGTTGTGGGTTAGAAAAGCAAGAGAGATGTCCTGTGGGCCATTGTGCTGTGTCTTTCATGTAAGCACTAACATTTGAATGTTGTTATTGGCTTTAAATTCATCTTGATGTCTCCTGGAGGTAGTTCTTAACCCTGAATCTTTAAAACATTGTCCAAAAATCAGTAGTATCGTAGTACCAGTGTTCTTAGAATTCTCTTTAGTAACATAGATGACTGAAATGATATCACTTAGGTGCAGAGATGCCACATGTCATCATTCAGCTATATTTGTACTGTCTGCTCCTTCCATGTAACAGAAATGCATCTGCTGCCATGGGAGTGGTGCCCTGTGTATCTTCTGAGCACTTAATGTAGTTTTAAATGTTTGATTTGAGCTTTGCCACTGGTGTTAAACATGTTTTGGTGCTTCTTGGAGAGCTTTGCCTTTTATTCGTTCTCCTGTCTGGTGAGGCCTTAAGAATTGTTTTCATTTGAAGTGATTGATCTTAGTAGACAGCTAATGGGAAGAGGTTTTTTCCTCCTTTATAGGAGGCTGTTCAGCAGTGGTATCAGCATTATGCTCAGGCATATAACTCTACCCAGGCAAGAGCTGATGAATTTGAAAATGAAGCCTCTGAGGTGAGAAATAATTTTATTTTCTTCCTGTCTCCATTTGGCTGTTTCTCCCATCAGCTGTAAGGGTGCTTTTGGACTCTGGACACCTGCTTTGTTTTTTGACAGTGGCTGCTGCTGTCGGTACCGCAGAAATAAGGGGCTGGAGAGTGTGGGACAAATGGCACTGCATGGTCACCTTCTGCAGGGCGTCCCTGCACAGTTTACTCTCCAGGATTAATACTCACGCTTTTGATTATATGTGGCATAAATACTCCTCTCTCTAAAATCCCACTGTCTGAAGTTACCTGTAAAGTTCAGGAGTGTATTAAAATACTCCTGCCAAGAAACAGTGCTATAATGTTGTTCTCTAGCAAGTCTATTGCGGGATTGTTTCTTGCCCAGGCTATTCTATAGTCGAGGTTTCTGTGACCAATGAGAAGCACACTTTTTTTGTATTTAAGGAACTATGTAAACTAAACCTTCTGCCAAATCCTACATTTTGCTCAAGGAATTGCTGCATGCCTGAGCTGCTGTGAGTTGTGCAGTCCTTTTAGTAACTGAGTGTGACTCAGATTTTCATACCTGCTGAGTGCTCATTACTCTGTTGATTGAAAATGAATTATTAAACCTCTTTTCTTTCAACTTCTGGTTGATCATGGATCCCATTCTGCATTTAGGAATCTACAGGTGGATCTTACCCAGACTACAGTACCTGCTTGCAGGTCATGCCTACACTTTACAGTGGAGCCCAGGGATCCTACCAGCCAGGCAGCTCACAGCTTCCTCCACAAAACCCATTCAATAAGGTGAGAGGAGAGACCTAGCAGAGTGGTTGCAGATGCAGCCTGAGCCAGTGGAGGATCTTCTTATTTGTCTTATGCTGCCACCGAGTGGACTTTGGACCCACAACAAGCCAAGGCAGAACTTTTCCACTGTGTCTGTGCTTCTCAGAATCCTGAGTTGCTTAGGATCACACACAGTTTCCAGTGGGTGTGATATAAATAAAAGCAGTGGCTGGAAAGCACGTGTAAGCACCAGACCCCTCAGAGCCCTCCAGCACCCTGGAGGTCAGTGTTCCTCACTGCCCACAAACCACCCAAACCTGCAGAGAATGGCTGGATGTTTGGGGACAGACTTCTTGGAAAGATGGTATCTGTGAGGGTGAATCTGCAAAAAGGCCTTGAAGGAGGCAAATAAAGTGCGAAGTGAACAAAGGAGGAGGAGGAAGTTCACACTGGTTTTAGATGGACTTTTCTGCTGGAGTTTGGCTACCATTGCCACTGGGAAAAAAATGCTGAAGCGGAGTTAGCAGGTCACAGCAGCAGCCAGGTTACCAACAGCTGCCACAGCGTTAACTGGATCCTGGCAGGAAAACCATTTCACAATGGCTTTCATTTGAACTATGTAACAGACATGAGATACAGCCTACATCAGCCAGACTCTCTGAGTAAAGCTTCCCTTGTCTGTGGGACGCAGCAGACACTTAGTTTCATCAATAAAAGGTGCAGGAAGGATAGGGAAATGCTATGGAAGATGTGAGGAACAGCTTAACTGAGGCTGGAGTCTGCTAATAGGAGGCTGGTTTAACACAGGCTGAGACAGCAGGGTTGAAAGCTCTGTTCAGTCTGAGTGTAGGTTATCTCATTTCCCGAGTGTCTGACAAGTCCTGAGGAATTCATACTCTCTTGCTGTAGGTAAATCACATTTCTTCTGTTCTTGCTGATAGGAGAGACCTTAAACCCCAGATTGTTGTCTGTTTTGGAGGTCTGCAGGCAAGTATGCCCATCAGCATAACTGAGCCGCTGCCTTTGCAAGTCCAGCCGCAGCCATGAAAGCGGTGATGATCTCTCTTGACTGCCGAGCTCTCCAGCCTCTAGCGCAGCTCGTGGCCCTTTGCACGGTGTTTGGGCATGCCGAGAGGAGCCACAGCAGAAGTCAGCAATCTCTGTGAGAGCTTAGGGGCCCATCGTCCTGTGCAGCTCTCCCCCCTCACAGCATTAAATCCCTTTGCTGCGCTGAGGTCAGGAGCCGCATTCAGCACATGATGTTCTGGCATTCAGAAACTCACATCTCAGACTCGGCATGAGATTCCTGTTTCTTGGAGGAGACTTGGAAGGAACATTTCCTCAAGCAAATTCCTATTTGTGATAATGACAAGTGCACACTGAAATCAAATGGGACTTAGCCGAGGGCACAGGGGAAGTTCGAGTTGTGAATGTGAATTAGCAAAGGGTGCTTTTGAGAACTGCTGGGAAGTGTGGGGCTGAGAGAGGTCTGGTCAGCACAGCTGCTCTTCTGATTGATTAAGTTAAGGAATTAGTGTCCTGGTTTATGAAACGAGACAGGTTAAGGTTTCTAAAATATTCACTCGAACAGGAACCATACCCTGAAATCTTCTGATCTAGAAGCCAGACTTAACCCAAGATTCACAGTGTGATTGAGCAAGACGTGCTGAGATCAGGCCCAGGTGGTTGTTACAGAGCAGATTCTTAAGTCTTTTAGAGCACAGTGACTGATGCAATTTGGTCATGAAATTAATGAGGTGTGGGGAAGAGTGATTAAGACTCATTGATGAGAGCAGTGGGCTCTAATGTGTATGTACAGCTTCTAAGGCTGTAGAACTGTGGATGTTGCAGTGTCTTGCTCCGATGGGTCCTAGAGAGGAGCTGAACCTGAGCCTTACGTATCGAGGGGCACTTGGCAGTGGGGCACCCTTAAGTCACCTATGCCATCTCCAGAAACCCTGCTCTGGGACCTCAGAACTTGCAGGGTGAGGTGTGGTAGTTGAAATTGAAGTTTTGGTTGAAGAACCATTACTGCGCTCTCCTTTGCTTCGGTACCACATATAAACTCACATCTGCGAGTGGTGGGCTGTTACCCGTAATCCACAGCACAGACCCACTTTGGCATGGCTGGAAACCAAGTCATTCCACATGTTGCTTACAGTGACAGAGAGCTGTGCCAGCACACCTTAACCCATTCAGCTCTCCAGGAGAAAAGAGAGTCACAAAACGTGGCCCACTGATGCCTTACTTTAACAGATGAAGAATTCTTGAGCTGCTGCAGGGCAATAGCATGGCCATTACACGCCCGATTTCTGAATGCATGCTGTTGCTCTCACAAAACGCATGTTTAACAGGGCACCAGTGCTTCTGCGTTTGTCAGGGAAAGGGCAGAAACAGTGACTCATGAACTGTGTATAGCGACCTCAGAGCCAGAGGAGTCGGGGCCTTTGGAGACGGTTACTGGCTCCTGGTCCTTGCTGATTCCCAGACTGGAGCTTTATTTATTGACAGTGCTTTGGATCAGGTGTCACTTGTTTTCTTCTTGTCCTTAGGTGGCTCCAACAAGAAGCGAGAAGCGGGGCTCTTCATACCTGGTTTCCTCGCCGGAACCTGGCCCCATGGAGTACCTTGGCCAGCAGACTCAGGGCTCCACAGTCCGTTACGCAGAATCCTCTCTCAAAAAAAAGCGTGTGTACTGAGACCCAGGTAACCACGCCTGCCCTAGGTGGGAGGCAGGCCAGTTGTACCTTCGCTATTTATTGCTGCCTTAACTCCAGACATAAGTCTTCTTTCTGTGTTGGGTTGTGCGTATCCCAATAGGAACAACCTCTGTAACAGCAGGTTTGCCAGGGAAGCGGTACGTATTGCTCTGAGGGTGACCAGTCCTCGGCAGTCTGACTTGCCTTCTGAAAGGGTGGGATAGCATTTCCTTTGTTGTCTGAAAGTCCTGGTGTGCTGAGGCTGCCAAAGCAGAGCAGCTCGGTGAGTCTGGGTAGCTTACCAGCTGAAAGCAATAACTGGCGAGGAGGGAACGCTGGTCCTTTCTCTAGGCCTCAGACTGAGGAAGTTAAAAGATGAAGTCTTGATAGTAATTTTTTTTCGTATTTTTTTAATGCAGAATGTGGTTTTTTTCAGTCGTACTTTTTCCAGGATTGAGAGTTCTGCATTTACAGCCTTTATATTTTTAATATTTCCTCTCGATCCTGGAATGGAGATAAAACCAAATGTATCGACAGAGCCTTTGTGATGTTTTTCAATAAATGTTTGTTAAATTAAGATGCTATCCTGTGCTGCCTTGCAGTGTGGAATCTGGTTTGGATAGGTGATACTTGTACAATGACATAACCTTTATCTGCTTTTAGGCCAAGAATCAGAGCTTTTCCTTGGAAAAGTGTTGTAAAAGTGGTTGTGGGGATATCCTAGCCTTCTTCCAGGAGGCACATGAGCCAGTACGGCAGGGCTGCAGGCAGCGTTTGCTGGTTAAAGATAAGTGAAAGGGGCAGTAACCAATGGTGTGTTGTGCTTTCCTGATACTGGATGATTCCGAGTTGGAGCAGAAGCAATACAGACAGGCTGCTCTTTAATCCTGCCTTCCTGCTCTTTGCTGTCTCTTTTTTCCAAGCATCTTCGCTTCTGGAATTTGCTGTGCTCCAAAGCTTGCCTAGAGCAAAGCATCCCAGCTCTGATTTTTCACTCCCTGTTAGACATTAATTACCTTTGCACATGTAGTTTTTGGCAGATGGAAAGGCCCTTTGTTTGTGGCCTGGCCTGGGTACGGCGGGGCTCACCCCATTCACTGGAGCAGCACAGCCTTGCAGGGGTCTGCAAGGCACAGCCTGTAACAATCACTGCTTCCCTGCTCTGCAGCCCCCTTTGCCTTTGTGAGTTTTTTTGAATGACACTGTATTTTTAGCTTCTTCACAGAGCCACCCTAGCTGCCAATCCTTGCAGCTGCAGATGTGGAAAACATTACCTTTTGAAGCCAGGGGCTGCGACAGCTCCACTGTGAGCCAGCCGTCCCTGCTGGGCCGTGTGGGTTTGCTGCCTTGGAATCCTGTTGCAAATTCATTTGGATTGAATTCACCAAGGCCAGAACCCTGGTCCTTCTTACCTAACCTTACTGGAGGATCCTGAAGCCATTTTTCAATACTGAATTGTTCCTTAAAAAAAAAAAAAAAAAGTTAAATAAAGAAACCAAATAAGCCATCTCCAAGGCTGCCTTTCAAGCTCTGTGAAGTGACTTGGAGAGGAATTTTCCAAGCTTACCCAAAGCCCCCAGGCTCACTCGCTCTGCACTGGGCATACGGCAGTGACTGCTCAGGATGGCCCAACAGCAGCGCAGCCTCAAGGGCTTCTCCTATGTGTGTCAGTAAATTCCCTGGTAGGATTTTGTTCCAGCCATTTGTATATGCAAATTTCTCATCTTGTTACACTTTGAAATGAAAATAAATTGTTTGTACACATTTAGAGTGTATTTCTGTATGAGAAAAACCGCTCTGGGCCGCCATTTATGTCAGCATGTAACGTAGGGGGAGTTTTTGCAGTGTGCTCCGATCACCATTCTTACAGGAGCGACATTTCAAAATCTTGCTCTGTTTAATTTATGAATGAAAAAGATACACAGGTGGAAAAAAAAGTCTTTATTAGATTTCTTTGTGTAAAGAGTAACAAAGTGCTTACAGCTTTAAATCAGGCTCGTAAGTGGGTGACATACACAAAACCAGGTAATACTGTTAAAATAAACCTCACCTTGTTGCAGCTCATAATTACACTTTTTATATATAGCAAGATACGTATTTAAAGACATCTTTCTGTTACTGCCAGAAGTGAGGAGCTCCTCAAAGCATTTTCGAAAACCCAGATGTGGTGGGAACACAAAGTTGCCCAGGCTGGGGTCAGCCCAGGTTTCCAGCAAAATTGCAGATTCTTGGAGCCTGCCAGGGTTTCCCAGACCGGAGGAGGGGGCCTCACCTGCCCTGCTGACAGTTTGCTCATTCGGGTCCTGACTACACAGCAGACCTCGTCCTGGTCCCAGCACGGCCCCAGTGGCTTCCCCCTCAGTTAACTGAACACTGTGCACCTGCCCTGGTTGGGTCCGTAACTCACTAAATAAAGGGCAGTGCTATTATGTAAGGAATCATCACCTCGGGCCAAATAAACAGCTTTACTGAGCTGCTGAAAGGCATTAACTTGCCACAGAAACCACTGCCCAAGTGAGCAAGTGTGACAGCACTGGCACCAAAAAGCCCATTTGATGTGGCCGAGGTGGTGGTCTCCTCTCGCAGGGACTCTGCCCTGGCTGCTCAGTCCTTGCCTTTAGGCCTTTACTCCTCTGTACATGGATTCATTTTTCTATCCTCAGAGTGTGCAGCTCAGCTCCCCTGCCTGTTCCACCGCGCTGCAGCTCATGTGTGGTGCAAGCTGAAGTGCCCTACGCTTACATGTTGAACAGTGACTTCAACAATGGCAGCGGCAGCAGCAGAAAGGTGAAACGGAGGGGAAGGCTGAGCCAGGAAACGCAAACCCAGTTATGAGAAACTGGGTCTCCCAATAAAACATGCTATGTACACTGATCCAGCCTAACTCTTACTACATGTAAGAGCCTGGTGAAGAGGAGCTGATTATTCTATCTTCTCTGGATTTTTATGGCAGAGTTGCTGTTTCGTCACTAAAATTTAAGTGCCCATGAAGGATACTTGTCAGCCAAACTGTTTTAAGGCTGAATTTTTTCTTAAAACCTCCTCAGAATACCATAAAAATTCTTAGCTGGCCGTATCCAGTCCTCTTATGTCCCCTTGTTCAGTTATTTGAGGAATAAGCATGCACAGCACTGAGCTCTCAGTTCACACTCAGGGCTGCTCACACTGGTGCGAGACCATAATCGGGTAAAGATAAAAGTGCCTTGCAATACCAGCACCGAGAGGAGTTGAAGCTATTGTTTCTGCCATAGTTTTTAATTAATTTGATCCAACTGTTGACTAAAATTAAAAAGGAAAATTGTTGGAAAAAAGACTCCTTTAAACACATTAGCACAGTCAGAGTACAAATTACAGTAGTTAAAAAGTGAAAGGTCTTGGGTGTTTATATTTTGACAGACATTTAAAGTACTGACAGTATAAAAAAATGAATTACATTTTACTCATAATTGTTTCAAAGCCTTGAATCAGGTTGTGAAAGGTTGTCCGTTCATCATGCTTGAATATCCAACACTTCCTCATCAGCTGGTCCACCTAACAACAACAAAAGAGACATTTTTAAAGGTTCTGGTTTTCCAGTAAATACAATGGAGCTGCTTCTCACTGCTCTGCAATGAACACCACGGATGGAAATGTCTCAGCCTTTGATCAGAATCAGCAAGTGCCTGTTCCCAGTAGCGTTTTTGTTCAGGTTAAGGTGCAAGTTTGCTTGACTGCAAACAGCTGATGCAGGAGCAGCACAGACAGCTTAGAACAGCGCAACAGCTTCCTTGCTGTCGCAAGAGCGCATATTTCATCGAACCTGTTGCTGTGCACTGCACTGGTTTAACAGCAGTGAGTTCCTGTTGGCTCAGGCCAGGCCCCCACAGCCTGCGTCCCTCCACTCAAAACACTGTTCTGGTTCAGGCACTGGGAGCCTGGGAGAGACTAGGACAGGCAGCTCCTTCTCAGCTCTACTCCTGCCTTCCGATGTGGAATTGCCCAGCTCCGCAGAGCAAGACCTCGGGTCCCACATGTGCTGCTGGCCTTCCCCGTCCTCGCCACATCTGAATATGGACAGCAATATCTGGCCCCTCGCCTCCCTACACTCCAGTGGAGGCTGTGGGTCTGCAGCCCATCCCCAGGGCGGTCTGGCTGTCTCCCAACCCCACGAAGGGCAGGATTGTGCATCAGGGTCTGCTAATTGAGACCTTGCTGAGGTGCTTCTCAGTCTGGGTTGCTGCACATCCAGAAACTCCGTATTTAACAGATCAGAATGATACTGAATGAGTTTTACCTGAATCCAGATACTAAAGCAAAGTTCTTAAGCCCTCTGAAGGGATGTCACAAAACCAGGGAACGTCAATTTCAAAAAGCATTTAAAAACAGTACTTATAAAACATGGAAATGCCTTTCTAATTGCAAACCTGAACACTTTCCTACCGCAAGCAGCCATGAGTGCATGGTGCTTTTGCCGCTAATTTAGTGTTAAAGGGTGGGCACCACTATAAAAGCACAGAAGCATCCATTACCTCCTCTGGGCAGTTGGGCGGACGTGGCAAACGCTTTTTTTCTTGCAAGACGTGCACCAGCCGTGCTACCGTCATCTGTCCCTGTGTGGGGCCGATCATTTTCAGGAACTCCTGTGAAAAGAGCAGGCATCAGCTGTGCACCCTCGTACCCTATGCTAAACTGGCCCATTTCAGTTCGACATTAGGATGACGTTTCCGTCTCCAAATAAAAACAAACAGCAGGTGCTTATCACACAGACACCGAGCACCATACGCTCCCATCAGAGACCAGATGGTAACATTTATAAATACAGCTTCCCCAAACAGTCACGGAATGGTCTGGGTTGGAAAGAACCTTAAAGACTGTTCAGTTCCAATCCCCCTGCGACGGGCAGGGACACTTCCCACTGGATCAGGTTGCTCAGAGCCTCATCCAGCCTGGCCTTGAACACCTCCAGGGAGGGGACACCCGCAGATTCTCTGGGCAACCTGTGCCAGAGCCTCACCACCCTAACAGTTAAAAATCTCTTCCTATCATCTAAATCTCCCCTCTTTCAGCTTAAAACCATTTCCCCTCGTCCTGTCACTGCAATCACTGATCAAGAGACCCTCTCCAGCTTTCCTGTAGAGCTGCAAGGCTGCTCTAAGGTCTCACCAGGGCTTTCTCCTCTCCAGGCTGAACAAGCCCAAGTCACCACAACTTATCTCTGTGCAGGGTCTTTAGTCAAAAACAACCACAAGGGTTCTTTTCCTAGAATAAAGAGATTAATTCCACTTCTTATTTCCAAAACAATAAAAACATTTTAAGAAAAAGGTATCTGATTTGCACAGCTTTAACAGCACATCATTTCACAACCGCAACCACAACCACTTACTGCCATGGGACTGGACTCGGAATCACAGTAGGTAAGCAGCTCGTACAGCGTCACCCCAAATGACCAAACATCTGAGGCGATATAGAATTTACTCTGCAACAGGCACTCTGGAGCATACCTGCAGACACAACACAACAGCATTCAATTATCCAGAGCTGCACAGATAGACTCCTACATGCACAACCCATTTAAAGTAAGCAAACTATAGAGGCACATTCTGCTTTTGTGAAATCATTGCACATAAATTCAAGTCCCCAGAGGGACTGGGATGCCACAGAAGTAGTAAATAAGGTGCAACTGTTACAGTGCACTAAAGGAGACAAAATCCAAAACCAATATTGCGGGAAAATGGATGATTAAGTGCAGGAAGAAATCAGCAGCGCAAGAGTACATAAGGACAGTCTACCAAATGCCTTTTCCTTGCTCTGATGTTGTATCTTTATTCAGGTCTCTTACCAAAACAGGAAAAATCTTCACGATGTCTAAAAGCCTAACTACACAGCACCAAGTTATTCTGCTGCATGGTCCGGTTAAAGAAAAGGAGTTGCAAGTTCGTACCAAAACACTGGGCTGTCGAGGTCATCTTTGACAGTGTAGTACTCCTTATTGGTTTCGATCGCTTTGGTGAGACCAAAGTCTCCAATTTTCACTCTGTTCTCACTTTCAACGAGGACATTTCTTGCTGCTAAGTCACGGTGCACGTACTGACGGGAGCCCAGATAGTCCATTCCCTAAGACAGAAGAGAGCCTTTTATGCTTGTTTCTCTAATAGTGAAGTTACTGTTTTTTTCCAGCTTCTCCTTCAAACACTCCCTTGTTTGTGTGGTTAATACCCCATCCAGGTTTCCCATAACAGGTTCCCCATCTGTTGGCACTTTCCAGGGTCATTTTTCTGACACACCTCCCCCTCTTTAAAGTCGGCCTTTTGGATTCCTCATCTGTTGAGACTGCTGTTTCTGCTTTGTGCTCTTCAGTTCTCAGTGGAGCAGCCACCCTCCTCAGCCCCTTCTCTCCACAGCTCTGCCCCTCTGTGCACTGCTGAAGCAGAGAGCCCGGATCCACCCTTTGCAGAACTGCCTGGGTCACCGGAATCACAAACCCATGCTCTCTTGCAGAAAGCACATGGCCTCACGTGGCCTGACTGCACTTTGCACTCCTTTCTTCCTCACTTCAGCCTTGCACGACGCTCCTTCCCTCGTGCTGGCACACCCTTTCTAAATGAGGTCCTCCCTCCTAACACTTGGGAGTTCTACAGTGGGAACAACTTCTCATAGCACAGTTTTATGCGAGGGAACCTGGTAATTATTCCCTTGCTCTTTGTGCCAGTAACACCCAAAGCATGGGAGAGACTGCTTTAGGATTCAGGTCCCTGGGGAAAAAGGGAAAAGAATGTTTTTTTTCCTAAAGCCAGCCTTTACTCCCTTCCACTCTATTAACTAAAATATTAAATTAATGAAACAGAAGAGTTGCAGGAAGGCACTGGTGCCAGGCTCACCTTGCAGATCTGAACTGCATATCTGAGAAGCTGTTTGAGATTGATTTTGTTCTTGTTCCGTGGGAGATACTCCTTTAGGCTCCCAGAAGGAAGAAATTCCATGATGAGTTTAATCCCACTTCCTCCTAAAAAGACAGCATGTGTTTAATTTGCAGATGCCTGACCCTTCTCATTAGCATAACATCTGCACAAGGTCACAGCCCCGATGCCACTTGCAACGAGATGGCATGACCATGGTCAGACTACGGGCTGACTCCCACCAATCCAGAAAATCTATTCCAGGCAGCACAGTTATACTGAACTGAAAGGTCTTAAAAGTTTTTAAATACTGGCTTAGAACAATCACTATTGCAAATAGAAACATATAAGGCAATAGAGCTTTTTTCTATGAAAAACAACATACACTTCCAGTAATGACCTCTGGGGTTTATGGTGGTGTGAGCTGGCTGTTCCTGGGACACGGACACCACCAGCCTGCCCAGGGCTCATTTTTTAACAGATTGGGGGAGAACAGCAACCACATTGCTCACACCCAAGTTAGCTAAGCACAAAAATGGGCAGCAGGATGACTTGAGAGATAAAATTGCAGTTTCTTCCATGAAGAAAGAGTTCTGAACCCTTAAGATTTAATTAAGACTGTCTTGCTTTCTAAAATGTTTCATTTTTTAAGGAAAATCCTTACACTTCCAGTGTATACTTGTAATATTCTACATGAAGATTTACCATCTTCTGTGCAAATTCCTTTATATTTGACAATGTTCTCATGATAAAGACTCCTCAAGATTTCTATTTCCTTCTTGAGATCAGCGATGTGATTCCCTCCACTCTCTGGCTTTAGAGATTTAACTGCCACTTGCTCCCCTGTATTGTCGCCTTCTGGATCGTATCTGCAGAGTTCGACCTTGCCAAAGTGGCCCTAATTGTAAGAGAAAAGACAGCGTTATCTAACGCAACACTCACTGCCCACAGCGTCCTGATGCACTGTTTTAGGCATTTCGAATTCACATCTTCCTGTTGGGACACAGAAAGCACACACAGACAGCTATGGATGCGCACACCCCAACATCTACCCATGTTCTCTACCTGACACTGCTCTTACCTCTCCCAAATCACGGATTCTTTTCAAAAATCGTTTTTCAAAGAGCGTGGGATCAACCTCTGTAATGGGTTTCTTCTCTGAGATGATATCGGGATCTGGGAGTGGGAAAAAAGCCCCTGGTCAGACAGATTTCTGTAAGGACACCTTGGTCTTGACACTTTAGGGCATCCTTGCTCACTTCCAACCTGCTGCTGTGAGTGTGTTTCTATCCCTGCTGTCACCACTTTTCTCATTTAAATCCTGCCTACTTTGACAGGGAATTCCTTCCATTTGTATGTGCCAGTCTGTCACTTGCTGATCTTCCTCCCTGACTTTGCGGATTGCTCGCTGGGTCTTCTTCCAGACTCTGATTCAGTTTTCTCCTGCTATACTTCCCACCGTGTGGCAGTTATTCACTTTCTATGATTATTTATTACTAGGTACAGCATGACACCTTCTGCCCTTGACTGACTGTGAGTTGCTCTGTAGTAAATATCAACATAAGGTGAGCCAGGAAGCAGTTACCAGTGTTAATGCTCTGATTTGGAGTCCTGTGAAAATTGCACAGAATTGTCTTGAAACTAACTGAAGCTGTTGTATAAAATATGGACCATGAAATGAAATGGCAGAACACCAACTTAAGCCAGGCATTCAATATGAATAAAACATTCACATGCCATTTGCACTCATCTATGGAAAGGGCTACTGCCATTGATGTAGGGACACACCATGCTCCTGTCAGCACAGCAGCACGCACGTAAGAATGCAGCTGTAGAGCATCCACCTTAGCCTTCCTTATCCCTCCTCCAAATAACAGGCAAATGCAGGCCTTACTTTGTTCCTCCAGTTTGTTGATGTCTCTCATGATGGCTCTGAAGAAGGGTCTCTGGTTGGGGTCGTAGTTCATGCACTCTTTCATCAGGTCAGCCAGTTCCTTGCACGATGGTGTTGCCAACACGAAATGCCCCTCGTAGAACCTCTCCTTCTGTAAGGTGCAAATGGAAACTCCTGCGTGAATTTTAGCTTTTCACTGAATAAAGCCACGCTCTACACCAGATGTGACCATTAGATCCTTAGCTCATTGTGAGTTTTTCTTTAACTTTTCCAAGGATAATCCTCCTTTTCAGCAGTAAATCAACTGCCAGTAGTCAATTATTATTATTCTGCGGAATCTCATATAGTTTGGAGTAACCACTTATAAAACTTCTTAAAATGTGCCAAAGATTTCATCTCTCAGAAATTACTTTCCTGCCAGGTGCCAGGCTCACCACGTTACTTATGCACCGGGACAATTAGCGGAGTGGAAACGCTTGCCAGGGAAACAACACAATACTGGCTGCTCTTCACAGCCTTTGAGAAGCAGAGGGCAGGCAGGATGAGGGTGGGCTTGTGCATTTTCTAGGCTCTGCAGAACTCCCTCGGCTGTCTGCCACACACAGGAAGTGGAGTAGCCAGGGCAGCAAGTTCCTTTCAGCTACCTCCTGTTAAAACAACTCAGGCAGTGACTCAAGTACTCAGTCATTTCCTTCAGACAAGCAGCAGCTGCCTTGCTCTATTGCCTTCCCAACACAGCAAAACTTCAAGAGAGAAAAAGCACATTTGGAACATGTGCTGAGGGACTCCAGCAGTGATGAAAAAAAACTGCCAGAGGTAAAGGCAGAACAAGACCTATTAAAATCTTGTTTAGATTGCAGAGTGGACCATAATGGCGTCCCACAGGAGTCAAAGTCTGAGCCAATATCCAAAAGAAACAAGCAAGAACAGAAGAAGCTAACTGCTTTTAAGCAGAACCTCAGACAGTTTATGAATGGACATCGGGGTGAGAAAAGGACAGGTGTGACAGCAGCAGGAGTTCTGTTAAGTGGTCACTATGTTGAGTTTTGAACATCCTCAGCTATGTCAGCTTGAAACAATAATTAGCAATTTTATAGTAAGGACAAGAATTGCCACTGCAACCTGTGGTAACTTAGATGGATCAGCCCCTTTACAAGTCTAGCTGACCTGGTTTTCCTGTAAGTTGAAAAGCAACTCAAACTGGGTATGGAAACTGAATGCCAAAGAGGATGTATCCCAGATGTCAAGGTAAAATTCATGTAACATAGTTGTACCTCTGCTAATGTCTTGTCTTTCAGTGGTATTTCTCCATTGTAGCAGATTTCCCACAGTGTTGTACCAAAACTCCACTTATCTGCTGCAACACTTAAATTTTTGGAGTCTTCAACACATTCAGGTGCAATCCAGGGGATTCGCTCAACACATTCTTAGATAAAACACAGAATCAATGCATTTTGGAGTTAATGTCAAAGCACTAAAAAAGCAGCCTTCTACCTTCATTATTCCTGTCTAGCAGCTGCTTAACTAAAGTAAACTAAAGCTGCCGTATTAGTCCAGTTTCAGAAACCTGATTCTCAAATCCCTGTTCTCAGAAGGATGTTTCTGCAGGTTTTACAAATTGTGCTTTGAGTCATCCAGAAACTGAGACTCCTTCTATGTTATCTCACTAAACATCACTTTTAAAAGAGAAATGAGTACAACCAGCACCCACAGACAGAAACAATCCTTCACTTTTGTGTAGTTTTCAGATTCATGGAAGCTGATTACTTCTACTTTAGAGCCAGCTCTAACTGGTGTAAGTTATATTTCTTCCTTTCCCCTTCCCCACTGCACTGAAGAGAGAAATAGGATTCCTGTACCATACCTTGTCTGGACAGCACAGTTACTGGTATTCCAGGGTCGCTCAGCTTAATGAAAGGACCATATTCAGTGTCAATTCCCTCTCTTGCCAGTAGGATGTTTTTAGTACACACATTTCCATGTACCAAATCCTTATCCTCCTACAGTAAGGGAAGAAAAGAATAGTGAGTGCAGTGAGCTAGCAATGCTCTGCAAGCGCTCTAACCTACCCATAGCACAGAGGATCACTGTAAAATACTCCAACCTGAAATCCAAAAACACAGCTAGGAAGAAATCATCCTAGAAAAAAACAGGGAAAGGAGGAGTAAGGAAACGTATTGTTCACACTGAAGTATTTGTATTTGTAGAGCTCATGCATTTTGGAAAAGAGATCGACATTACACTCCTTTTTCACCAAGAGCACACTGGCAGAAAGGGGAAGCTACGACAGCTTTTCCAGGCACACAATGGAACCAGTGGCAAATGGAAACACGCCACTGGTCTGCTGATAAAACAGGAGCTCATCACCTTCTCTGAGAGTAATACCTCCTTGTTTAAAGCAACATCATGAATACAAAAAGAACACCACTGCACCACCCCACTGCAAGAGAAAGGAAATTCATTAGTTACTAGTGCATATGAACCTCTGTTGCATTAGAATGTGGCAGCTATAGGCAATGCCTTTTTCAAGATGCCTTCTTACCAGGTAGCTTAGAGCACTTGCAAGCTGCTTGGCAACTTTGAATTTCCAAGGAGTTGTCAGAACGTCACTCTTCCGATGCATAAACAGGTCCAGAGGCCCAAATTCAACAAACTCTTCAACCATGATATCTACAAAGTCAGGTGCATCAAGTCAGTATTGCAATAACTGTTGCCTGTGTTAATCTAATAGGCCTGTCACCATCTCGCCTGACCAGACAAGATTTTCACGTCTTTATTTCACCTTCCTCAAAGCTTATTTCAGTGCTCAGAGCCCAAATTAAAATGCTGAGAAGAGTAGCTTTATGTAGTAAATTAACAGTAAACCTGGAACAAAGCATTTCAAAGACTACAGGGCCAACCCTTCCCAGGGAAATAATTTCTGCCAGAAGGCTGGTATGTATTGACAATACCACTATCACTCTGGCACTCCAACCTCAGGAATCATCCTGTAAGGCACTTACTCAAAGACACCATTAGAAAGGAAGACTTAGTAGAAAGAACTGCTGCCTTGCTGTTCCACTTCTGTCTGCACTGAGAAATCAAGAGGTGGCAGCTGCTAATCCCATTTCCCCTTGTGCCAGCACTGAACTGAATGGCTGCCCTGTCCCTGCCAAGCCTGCTGCTTCAGCGTGCTGCCTAGAGAGACGTTTGCTGAACTCACTTTCTACATCACGGACGCAGACTCCATGGAGGAAGACAATGTGCTTGTGAGACACCTGCCTCATCATGCTTGCTGTTTCAAAGAACGCCTGTTAGAAAGGGAAAGATGTCAGCTATTAAACTGCTCATCACTGTGGCAGTCAGCCAGGTGTTTAACAAATACAGTACATCAAGTAACAAAATAATTTGCAAAAAATAACTGTTTTCCAGTAACATAAGGAATCAACAATGATAGGGATGTGCCATCCCACGCTAGTAATGTGCCAGTGGAGTGCTGTCAAAGACGGGTCAAATAAGCAACCAAAGTGCTTCTCACAGATGTGCATACACGCGCTTCTCAGCATCCCATGTGACGCATTAGCCTCTCTTACGAGATGATGAAGCAAAACGCAGATCAAGCAACTTGCCTGTGGCTATGTCAACAACAGAACTGATGAGACACCCACAGCTCAATGCACAAGGCAGAGTTAATTTCTTGTAGGCAGCAGTACCCTCACTGAACACCATGGCTCTCAGCTGGCACAGCTACAAGACCATGGGCATGGATATAACAGGTCATTCCATACCACACAAAGGTCTGGGTCTGTTTTCCTTGCCCTTATGGTCTGTGTGTGCACAGGGCGGAAGCAAGCACTGGTGTGCTCCAGCCAGACCTCATGCTGCTGCCTGTCTAATGTGATCACCTTACTGAGTATCTCAAAAATTATTTGACTGCTTAAAATAGTGAGATATACCTTCAGCATTTTCCCATTACCTTATTATATACACAACTCTTTTTTAAAAGGCTTTTCATGTTAACCATGTACAAGACAGTGAGGCCCAGTATTTGTAGTACAACAGATAAAAAGGAAAAAACTTGCCAAAGAAATGTCTCTGTGGCTGGGGTCCAAGACCTTGAGGAGGACTTTAATCTCTTTTTCATTTTGATATCCTTCATTGTCATCGCCCTTGTAGCTGAGAATCCCCGAGTAAATCTGTGTTCTCGTCCCTCTTCCAAGATGTTCGCCCTAAGACATAACACACCATATATTTTTCAAACCAGGACATGACGTAAACAACTGAAGATTTACACAAATACTCAAATATGCGCTCTGTTCTGCTCCTCCAAGTGGATAGTGGATTCAGCCCTCCACTTGACCAACCTACATACAGACTTAAAATTAGTACAGTGAGAAATCATATGATAGCATGATATTCTTCACTTTAATGGTTTCTGTGCCAACACTCATTTGATATTAAAGGGCTATTACATCTCCATTAACATCAAACAGGTTCAGTGTGATTTAATGTTATTAGACTAAACACCAAATTAATAAATAACTGTCCTCTTATTTATAATAAGCTCATTTACAATAAGGCAATCTTTAATGTGTTTCCAAAAGTTAGAGGAAGTAATAGTTCAATGGAACACTTTTTTTGTTCAGGAAAGCAATTTCCTCCTAAATAACAGAGAATTCTGCCTTGAGATATTTTTGCAGGAAGCCCCACATGCTGTCTGTAAATACAAAAAAATCCCAAAGCTTCATATTTAACTGAAGAAGGGAACTGCATGATTTAAGAGCTCAGATCTTTCCGAAACATTAAATGTGATTTGTGCATTCAAACCACTATGTGAAGTTTATGCACCTTACCTGCATCACTAACCGCAAGCACCTGTGAGAAAACTTTGGGAATCAGTTTTGAACACAGAATTTCAAACGCCTCAGAGCTTTTGAAAATGTCATCCTTTTTTTTACCGTAGCATATTGTCTTGAACCTCAACTTGACTGTTTCTCTGGTACATCAGGCTTTAAAAGACAGAGCCACATTTTGGAATAAACTGGATGGGAAAAGCAGCTCTGAAGACTTTTCATGATTTTTCAAGAATGACCTTAGAAGCACCTCTTTCTATACACAGTAGAAAACAGCTCAAATACCAATTTGACTTCTAATGAAAGGCATTACTTCCAAGTTTCTCTTCTTTTTTCACACAAAGACATAAAAACATTTAGATTCTGCAATAAGATGCTTTAATATAAATAAAGATTCAAATGAAACTTTGTTGAGGAGAAATGAGAGTGGAAGAACTAGCCAGAATGGGATGATTTTATAGTACTTGACTGAGTACAGTAGGCTGCCACACCACTTGGGTTGTAAGAGAGAAATACAGTTCAACAGCTGCTTACCTGCATGATTTCTTCCTTGAGGATTCGGTGGAAACTCAGCTGCCCTAGGTGATTAACAGGCTGCCATTCCTGGGCCTTCTTTGTTGCAACTAGCAAGTTGGAGATTTCTGGAAGGCAAGGAGAGAAAATACTCTTTAAGACTTTTCAAAAATAACTGTATAGATTCACCCTTCTCAGTCAATAGCTTTATTGTTTATGCTCACTGCAAGGTAAACCCAAATGAATGAGGAAGAAAGGAGAAAAGAACTAACTTTGACTTAACTTCTGTTCTATCATTCAAAATAATTCACTAAAATAGAGCTTTATATTATATATAAAATCTTAGTTATCAGACACATTGAGGCTGATATTAAGAAACTGCTGGTATTTACTGCAGAGAAATACCCAAGACTGAAACAGGCAATACCTCTGCCGTACTTTAAATAACACACAGTGCCTCCTACCAAGAAGTACATCTCCTCTCCAGAGTACGGGTGGGTAAGGGGTAGCTGGATTCTCATTTCCTCTCTTGACCTCCTTGAAATTTATTGAGCTCTGGAAACATTAACAGTCTGTTTCCAGAGAACTGGAATTATACTAGGGAATGGGAAATGAACAGAAGGAAAAGGCTTAAAAGAACCAATGCTTCCTTCTCCCTGCTCCTGGTCAGGAAGAAGCATGGTTAGATCCAGAAGTCCTGCAGATCAATTTCTTCCTGTGTTTGACAGTAGACTTTATGTATTATGATACAATCATTTTAGAGGTCTGTGTGCAACTTGCCTTCCTATTACTGGGAGCGGAACAAGTGTATTGCAGCTAAACCATGATCTAGCACTCCGAAAACAATCAGTAACAAGCTATCTGCTGCAAAACTGCTTTATTTCTATATTCCCTAAACTTCTCTGTGAATAACCAATTAAACAGACACTGTAGATTCAAAAAGAACAAAAAACAAAAACAACAAGGAAGAACAGGTATGAGCACAGATAATGCACTGGATCCTGCTGTAACTAATGCCAATGAAAAGCTGATATGGGAAGTCAACTACTTGACTCATTTTATTTTATTTCAAGTACAGCTCTCAAAATGCAATCAAAATGTCAAAAAGTTTAATCTCTCCGTGCTCCAGACAACTACCAATACTATTCAAAAGCACTGATAAGCTCAGTGTCTATCTGCAGAGAACACTCCCGTGAAAGCATCAGAACAAGCAGGTAATTAATTTAGCTCAATTATAGCCCTTTTTCTAACAGTAAACCATTATCTGATCAACACAACCATTCCACTGTGTTTCCTCTCCCATACAAAACTCAGCTGCAAGACACTTGTAGTTCATAGCAAACAATTTTACTAAGTGTTGGCATTAACAGCTTAACAAATGCACAATTGTCTCAGTCCTCTAAAATCTGACCTCATACATGGTTCTAATGACTCCATGGCTGTTCTGGTTGCCAACAGTCGCAGACCCAGCCTTCCCTGCTGCTTGATGAAAATTAACAAACAACCGCTTGTGATGAGAGCAAACAGGCTTCAAACTAGATGTTGCCTCACAACCACTGCAGGTGGCAATCCTTGCTAGAGCAATGCAGTGTGATGCAACACTGCCCGGCCAACGTGACTCGGTAGAGCAAAGGAAGAACCTTATATGGGTCCCCACTCTGCAACAACGTTTCGGCCCATGACTCCTGAGTCAGCTGTGTCGTTTGCTTTTTAAACAACTCTGGAGTTCCCCCTCTGCTGCAAATACTGCAGGGCCAGCCGTTTAGGTGCAAAAGGGGAAACCAGAATTTGTCTCACTGTCATTAGAAAAATTCACATAAACAAAGCTCATGAGAAGAACCAGGCCCTGAGCATGCTGTGCTGAGCTTGCAACACTGAAGGGAAACCCTCTAAAACTTTGTTCACAGTGCTTGCTTTTTGGCAAGATTCCTCATCCACAGGGAAGGAAGAAATCTTATATATAACTTTTTAAGTGACAAAACAGCTTCATACAAGAATACAGAACAAACCAAAGACACTAAGAATGCCTCCCATTTCTGGTTTGTTTTCTTTCAGCAACAAGGTTCGGTGCCTCTCTTAAAGGACAGACTACCTCTTGGTTTTGGCTGGCAGCATCTCTTCAGTGTAAAGCTTATGTTGTCTGTCCGAAGAATTTGTCCTTTCAGGTGATCCATCAGCTCTTTTAAGGATGAGAAAGAATTGCCTGAACCATGTAGGAAGTAGCCGCCTTTCTTCACCTCAATCTGGAAGTTCTTGTACTTGACTGAATTATTTATATTCTGTCATTAGTGGGGAGAGGGGAAAAAAAGAAAGCAAAATTTAATCATTAAAGTGAATGAATGTTTTAAAGCCATAAAAGCCCCTCAAAAGCATTTGAAATTACATACAGGACCAGTTAATCACTTACTCCTAGGCTAGGGTCCTCTAATCAAACTCAGATGAAGTAGAAAAAGGCCCTAAAATTCCTGTAACATTTAGCCACAGGAAGGCTCCTAACAACAGAGTGGAAGACGAGCAACATAAACATAAATAAGTCCAGTTACAGCTTCTATGTTTTGCAGAGACTGAGGGTATGCAGATGCCCTGAATCTTCAGAAGGAACTTTCTCTTTGCTTGGTCAAAGTTGCAGAATCTGGACCACGGTTTCAAAATCTCAATTTAAAAATAGCAAAACTCTCTTTCACAACCCAGATTGTTCAACAAATGAAACAAGATATCAGGCTGTTGTTCAGACCTTCCAGTTACATTCAAATGTATTCAGGAAGAATGACTTAATTTTTGTATGTATCTATCTCAAGCCCATGCCCTCCACTCCCACTCCCTTGCCTCTACCATACTGCAGCTTTGCTTCACCTCTCTCTTCCCTCTCTAAGCCTCGCAGCGAGGTTGAATGACTTCCAAGACAAAATTCATTTCTTGTTTCAATGTCTCAGTTGTCCTGTCTGTTAGAAGACAGTGTTGATCATACAATTTTGCAAATGTCTACAGAAGATGAATCAAATATCAATGCTATGAGATGGCTATTGTTTCTAAGAGGCTTTTTCCATTATTTTGTTGTTTCTTGACTTCATCATTGATTCTATTAACATTTTTTTCTAAGACAAAGGAAACAGTTCATATGCCTTTACACTATTATTCTTCTGTATATATTTTAAATATCTTCCCATATAATTATATAATTACATATTATATAATTAAATCTATGTTCAAGAAACATTAGGTAAGTCGCAGTGACAAATTCTGTATGCCATTCTCACACCATATTTATTTAAAAAGCTTAATTTCAATCATGTTCATGCAAAGTTTCATAGCTATAAATGGAAATGTTCTGGATGCAACGAATCATATTTGCAGATATAGCAGATTTGTAGAGATAGCAAAGGAGTCCAGGGAAGATGAAGCTTTGAGCACAAGTATCTACCCATTGCTGCAGCAGCAATCAAACTAAGATAAAAGCATCTGCCCTAAAGAACATAAATTTATGCACAGGGATTACAGGGAGCTGCTAGTCTTTAGCTCATGATGAGATTATTGCTGGGAATGCCACACCTGACATACCTCTGAGCCTTCCAAACAAGTCACTGTCATCAGAATGTGGTTAAAGTTTGTGCAGCTCCACCTCAACACATACATTCCTGCTTCATTCCCTTCCTGTTGCAGTTTATTGATGGCATATTCCGTGCTGAAAGAGTCAATGTACAAATGAAGAAAACCAACAAATGAGCTATTGCATCCAAAATCTATTAGTAAATACATTGGAAAGTAATCCTATATTTGGAACATAAATGTATAACAGCAACTTATAGATATTCACATTATTATTAAAACATTATTTAATTGTGTGCATTACACACATCACATTTAGCTGCAAAATAGCGAGGGAAGAAAGTTTTATTAAGCTCTCAGAATGCTTAATGGGAACATTGGATATCCAGCACCGTGCACATGTAAGCTCTCAGTTTTCTACACAATGCATCTTCAAACATAAAACGATGAGCCAAAAAGGTGAGTATAACTACTTTAGCTATTTAAAAAAAAATAAAGACTTTATTCCTCCATCCAAGGACTCCCAGAGACAGTGTAGATACAACTTTGCTCAACTTTGTTTACCTAAAATACTCCCACCTGTTCAACTGACAACAATCTTAATAATTATTAGCGGAAGAAGCCTCAGAACGCTCTGACAGTGAGGAAAGACTAGTTGTATATAGATGAGTAAGTTGATGTGGAGAGAATCAGTGGTATTTTTTTTCCATACAATCATTAGAAAAAATAAGTTGTTCTACAACCTTTTGTTAATTAACAGCCTTCCGAATGTCAGATTTTCTCAAGGGATTCAATAAGCAGTAGTACTAGAGGACTAATCATTCAAGTGGAAAAATCAAAATCAAACATTTTACTAACCAAATGGGTCCATGGCATCCATTTTTTATGTTGTGCTCAATCAGTGGAGGAGCCACATCTGTGCAGAGGTAATGGTGGGCATCTGCTGTAAGTCTGAAATACCCATCTATCAACGATGCAAACGACAGGGCCTCATCATGTGAAGATAGTTTTAATTCCTGCAACAAAAAGATATTTTAGTCAAGAATTCTTACATTTCAGGAGTGGCTTAATATCCATCAATTTTTGCATAGAGTGGCTACACAATTTTCCAGAAACCTATGACAGAAAACCACATGTATTTAGGGAACCAACACTGACCACTCTCTATCCTCCCTACTCATTACTGGCTAGAAACTTCCATTCTCCATTGAGAATATGTGCTGTAATCCTACACGAGATCTGTAAGGCAAACTCTTGTGCCAACCTTTGTGAAACAGCAAAAATTCAGGGCTGGGGCAGTCCAGCTGGATTTGAAGCCAAGGGACTTCAGCAGCTCCTTTCCAAATTCTAACAGCTAACAGCCTGCCAAAGAAGAACTAGGTACCTATACACCGCCTCTCCCTCCCAGGTCCTCTCTGCATTT
Organism: Neomorphus geoffroyi; assembly: GCA_033558235.1. Taxonomy (NCBI): domain Eukaryota; kingdom Metazoa; phylum Chordata; class Aves; order Cuculiformes; family Neomorphidae; genus Neomorphus; species Neomorphus geoffroyi. Next base: position 21,954,730 of record JAUMJM010000008.1, on the reverse strand, counting down.
CTCTCCCTCTGCCACCCTTGCTAAACTCCTCTTGACGCTGCTTTTGGCTATCCAAGCTGTACAGAAGTGTACAGGGCTGAGAAGTGCTTTGAGGAGGCCACCAGGCACTGGTGGTATGCAGTAACAAGTGTAGAGAAACAGCTGTGCTTACCAGCTTGCTGCTCTTCCAACCAGCACTTCTGCATTTGTACAGTGTTGAGGACAGCATTTAACTGCTATTTAAGAGTCCCATTAGAAAATGTTCCTCAAGGAGGTTGCCACCTGTTGCTCAACCACACTGTATTCCCATATAATGGAAACCTGTACATCTATACAACCACACAGATTGCCATGGGAGGGAAACCTATCCAAGGTTTGGTTCTTACCATTCTTTTGTTGTCTTGCTTGTTAATGCTAACTGTAGACTCCTTGATAACAATGTGGGTGATTTCAGGAAAATAAGAAAAATTGTTCCACAACTCTCGTATTTTGTGTTTTTCTTCATCCTTTTTGATTTTTCCATTAGACTTTTTTTTCTCCTCTTTTTCTGTCTGTACAGGCTGCAAATATATTTTGGATAAAAGCAAACTAATAAAAACATATTTCTTTCAGCACAGTGTTTATCCTCTAAAACAAAAATTCACAACAAATTAATCTTCCACAACCATTTAATTCTAGAACACTTTTTGCACTGTATTATCAATTCATTTACATGTTCAATGGCTCTGTATCGCAAGGGTATATTTCTATTAACAGCTGTCCATGAGACAGTCTTCTTGAGGATGAAAGCATGCACTCATTAGTTAAGCGACTTATCTCTCTCTTGGTACACTGAGAATAGTTTTAGTAGCAGTACAGGGCTGAAAGCAAGGAAGTTGCTAAATTATGTACTTGAAATACCCTCAGAGCTCAGCACAAAAGCAAGAGCAACATTTTTCTCGTGCTGCATGCATGAACTGCCAACAGCAGATGGAATTCTGCATGCAGATCACACTTAGAATGAGCATCTTACAGGTCAAAAATTACTGAAAATTATTATTAGTTACTTATTTTAAAAAGATTCGTGTTCAGGCTGAGCAAAGCTTCCTGCCAGCCCCAGAAAGGCTCTCGGTGAAATGAAAGTCTTTGGTTTAGACATTTAAGTAATTATAATCTATAAATCAGCAGAAATGGGAGCCTTACAAGAAACGGGCCACACTTCTTGCAAGTTTTTCTGCTCAAATGTCATTTTTTTTCTTCCCTCCCCTCCTTAACAACATCATTTAAAGCAGAAATCCTCCACCAGAGACAGAGATAGTTAGGTTAGATCTAAATGGAGTGAAGCACAATACTTTCTGCGCTACAGAAGATAGCTATCAGTAGGGTTCTCACCACTGTGGGGAGGCAAGCAAAAAGAAGTCTACTTGTTCAAGTATTATGTGAGGAGAAAATCTGTAGAATATGCCATAACCCCTTCAAACCTAGAGCATAATTATTTATGTACACAAAGTAAAGAAGAGGTTAAGCAAACTGATCTCAATTAGCAGCACTAAAACAAGGAACAACATATAAGATATCTCTGACGTAAGAAAACTTAGCTTTAATGTCACTATATTTTAATTTGTTCATGAAAAGTCTACCGGTATGAAGAAACATGGCACATGGATTGCCACATAGGGAAAAAGCTTTAAAAGCCTTTGATATCAAGACACAGCACCAAACCATAAGGGCCTCCACAGACATTAATCTTTCAAGACTTGTGACTGGTCTGTCAGTTATTGTACAGTTTTTAATTTTCCTGATGAACAGGTTGCCCACACAGGTTGTGCAATGTTCATCCTTGGAAGTGTTCAAGATCAGAATGGATAAAGCCCTGAGAAACTTTGTCCGATCTCAAAGCTAACTGTCAACAGGAGGCTGGACAAGAGACCTCCTGAGGTCCCTTCTAACCTGCATAATCCTATGAAAGAAGTCTTTTCCATAAAAAGCTGAACTGCAGTATCTGAAGACCATGACCATTTTTTAATAGTTGTTCCATCCCAAAACTAATCCCCTAATTCCCATTACCAAGGAATACTTACATTTGGCTTCAGCCTCCACTGAATTCCATTGGTGCCTGTTACAATGACTTCATATAATGGGAGGATATTGTTGTCTCCACAATTAAATCTATTTATTTCATTCTCAGATGAGATCAGCAAAAATGAAGTCTCAAAAATTTCTGCTCCATAATGTTTAGTCAAGGTCTCCATCGTTGATAAATATTTAACTTTTAGATCACGTGGAGACACACTACTGTCACAAATAGTTTTGTTGTTAAACTCTTTGAGGAAATGCTTGAAAACATTATTTATCCGAATCCTGGTTAAGAAATTCCTCTGTCTGATGGTCTTGTTCAAAGTTTCAGGAATATAGTGCTTGTAACTAGAAGAGAAAACAATGCTATGAGTTAATACTGTTGTCTCCTAAACTTGTCTCTAAAACGTGCAACTGCCTTACTCTGAAAATTAGAGAAGAAGATGCAGTAAACCACCATGCAGTTGATGCTTTAGCAGTGGTTTACAGCATTAACAGCCAAAACAAATTTGAATAATAAGGTTATATGAAAGCTTTTTAGTCAGATGGATACAGCCCACTCAAACCAATAACAGAATTTATTCTAACAGTTTTCTCATTAGGTTGCCACTTAATAGCACTGCCTTTTCTGAGCCTACTAACCCAGAACCCTGAATTTACAGTAAGTCCCATCAGTACCGAGCACACTGGTATGCTGGGTGCACTAGCTGCACAGATTTCAAATATTCTCCAGGTAAGAAAAAAATCAGTTTTTCTAATACATATCCCATTGAGAACACTAGAAAGATCCACTGAGCAATAGTAGTGTGGGAGCTTGTAACTCCTGTACAGTCAAACTGTGGAAGGTAAAATGCTTAAAATCCCTTCTGGAAGAGAAGCACAGCAAACCCATCAGTAACAAAGAAGTAATTCCAAGTTACCTGATATCTTTGGAAAGCTCAGGAAGCTTCGCGTTTGTCTTGATGGCATAGTGAGAGATTGCAAGGACAGCCATGCCCAGACATTCATTTTCAATTTCATGAACCTCTTGATCATTTTTAGGATCACGGATTGGTGCCAGGCCTTTCACTAAGTCATACTGACCCTGAATAGGAAGCAAAGAAAGGAAGTTTACAGTTTATCTATGAGCAAGCAAGATGTCCCAAGGTTCTCCTCCAGCAAGTCACCCATAACCAAAAGCCGGGATAGAAAGGAGTAGGGGAAGAAAGGAAGAGCTGTGTAATAGATGCAGCCTTCTTAGCCCAGTGAAACAGATACACAGGCAAGCAGCAGTCATCCCACAAATCCTGCCTACTTTAGAACAAACACCAACATTTGTGCCTGATGGAAGTCTTTTAAAATGCCATTTTGTGGAACAAGTGTAATCACCACGTGGATCACCTCAGCACGTCCATCCCACAGCTTTTCACCAAGCACATGTATAGACAGCCAAGTATAACACCTGCACTGCTCAGACACTTCCAAAACCCCTGCCTCCTTCTTTATGTTTGTTCACCAAAATTACACTTTTTTTGTCATTAACTAAAGAAAGCATCACCCCTGCTCCCTTCTAGCAGTATCATCATTTTTTTCCTTCTGGTACACAATAAATACTTTGTGTCTCTGCTTTATCTCTGTTATCTCATCACCTTGTGTCTCTATGAACCTGATGCACTCTGTCTCTAAGCCAACACTGCAAACTCTGTGGCAGCCACCTTGCTCTGGGACAGTTTGAAAAATACTTGGTTACCAAAGATCAAAGACATTCCCGTTGCCTTATACTAGCATTCGTGTTTTCTGTTTGGCCTTTTATTTAAATGTTATTACCCAGAAGTAGAATTCTGCTTAATGCAATAATTACCTGACAATATCCACTAGGTTCCCTACTTGTTCTGCAACTTAAATTTTGCTGGCACACAGAAAAAGAAAAAACAGGACAAACCCCAATTTTGCAGTATGTTTTGAAAGAGTAATTTTGCAAAGTTGCACACATGTACACAGGAATGTTCTTAAAAAACAAGGTGTAAGTTAGTTCGATTAAACAGAAAAAAATTTGCTTCTTTTATAACTTTAGAATGCAAGTAGTACCATCAAAATGCACACACAGCTAACTTGGTATTTTCTTCTATTGTGATTTCACAACAAGACAATGATGATTCACTGCAGCAGCTTCATGCTATCTCTTTTTCTGAAGCACACAACTGTATCTCGATGTGGGGAAATTCTGCAGTAATTATACTCAGAATTAACAGTAAATATGTTTTTCTCCAATGTATTTAAATTTCCTCATTTCACAAGCCTTCATCAACTTCAAATTTCTCATTTCTTTGGCGAAACCAGTTTCTTGTTTGCAAATAATTTGTGTGTATAAAACTGTTTTTGTAGAAGACGCAAGCTTTGTGAAACAGGGACCCTGCTTATTCTCCATGTCCAGTGCACTGCATGTACCACCAAGTGGGAGGCACAACAGAACGGAAGAAAAACCACATGTAAGCAGGCTGTGTGACAGTGATATTATCAGTCAATCTTTTAACACCAGACAGCAAAGTCAACTCATTAAAAGGATACCATATTGTCATTTTTTATTGTTATATTGTCAATTTTAATTGTATAAAAATACGGGTGTCAATATCATTATGTGCAAATGTTTTGCAAAAGAAATGGTGACCGCATTTAGATCAAAAAAATATTTAATATTTAAAGAAAGTATGCTATAAAAATACAGCCCTTTTTGGACTGTTTCTTTATGTATTCTGCATATGGGTAGACTGTTCTTCATGCAGGAAATTCTCTCCACCACGAAGAAATATGAAGAAATCACCAATACTAACAGGTAAGGTTAAGTGTACTTTAAAAGTTTGAAAATAGGTTTTTGAAACTGCTTCTACTGGACCAAAATAGTTTGTGTTACTACAATGGCAGACCCAATTGCAAGTAACCTCTTACCTGTGCAAAAATGTATTCTAATGAGCTTGCATCAAGTATAGGGGTTCCTTCTGGAGCCAACTTCTTCTCGTAAGGGCTCTTTGCCTTTCTTGGTGAATGTCTCCACACTGTGGGTTCATTTTCATTGGTCCCATGCCAGTTTGTAAAGTAGAATCTTGCAAGAAAAGAGGTATACAATTTAAAAACTTTTTGGGAACTCTTCCATTTACATTACATTCAGGATTTAAACTTTTAAAAGGAAACAGTTACGAGTCACAATCCATCAGTCTTCTGTTCTGAGGCTGCAACTTAAAGTGATCCACTGCTGAAACTACATGTCTGGCCTAAGGAACCAGAGAAAAATGGTGTATTAGTCACAGAATTACAGAATGGGTTGGAAAGGACCAACTAGTCCAACCTCCCCACAGTGAGCAGGGACAGCAAGCAGAGCCCCATCCAATCTGACCTGGAATGCTTCCAGGGATGCGGCATCCACCACCTCTCTGGGCAACCTTTCCCAGTATTTCACCACCCTCTCTGTAAAAAATTTTAACCCTATCTGTCTAAATCTCCCCTCTTTTAGCTTAAAACCATTAGCCCTTGTCCTGTTGCTACAGGCCTTGCTAAACAGTTTTTCCTCATCTTTCTCCAAAGCCCCCTCTAAATACTGAAAAACATCAATAAGTTCTCCTCGGAGTCCTCTCTTTTCCAGGCTGAACAATCCCAACTCTCTCAGCCTTTCTTCACACCAGAGGTGTGCTGGTCCCCTCTGGACCCGCTCCAACTGGCCCATGTCTTTCCTGTGCTTAGCTCTCCAGAGCTGGACACAAGACTCCAGGTGAGGTCTCACCACAGCAGATTAGGGGGAAAGAATCACCTCTCTCGATCTGCTGACAACACTGCTTTGGATGCAGCCCAGGATACGGTTGGCTTTCTGGGCTGCAAATGCACACTGCCAGCTCATGTCCAGCTTTTCATCCACCACTAGCCCCAAATCCTTCTCCACAGTGCTGCTCTCAATCCCTTCATCTCCCAGCCTGAATTGATAACAGGAGTTGCCCCAAACCAGGTGCAAGACCTTGCACTTGGCCTTGTTGAACCTCATGAGGTTCACATGGGCCCACTTCTCAAGTTTGTTCAGGTGCCTCTGGATGGCATCCCATCCCCCAGACACGCCAGCCGCACCACTCAGTTTGGTGTTGTCTGCAGGCTTGCTGAGGGTACAATTAATTCCACTTTCTATGACACTGGTGAAGATACTAAACAGTATTTGTCCCAGTGTGGACCACTGAGGGACATCACTTGTCACCAATCACCACTGGGCCACTGAGCCATTAACCACTGTCCTCTAGATGCAGCCATCCAATCAATTCCTGAACCATCAAACAGTCCAACTGTCAAATCCAATCTCTTCAATTTTCTCTTCAATGTGATGGACCGTGTCAAAGGCCTTATAGAAGTCTAGACTGACAACATCCATAGCTCTTCCTGGTCCACCAATGTCACTCCATCATAAAAGGCCACTAAGTTGGTCAGGCAGGACTTGCTCTTGGTGAAGCCATGCTTCGCTCTCTCGAATCACCTCCCTGTCCTCCCTTTGCCTTAGTATAGCTTTTAGGAAGATGTGTTCCATGATCTTTCCTGGAACAAAGCTGAAGTTGACAGTTCCCAGTGTCCCTTTTAAAAATGGGTGCAGCGTTTCCTTTTTTCCAGCCACCAGGGACTTCAGCCAACTGCCATGACTTTTCACATATCATGGAGAGCTGCTTGGCAACTACCTCAGCCGATTCCTTCAAGACTCTGGGATGCATTTCCTCAGGTCCCATATATTCAGGTTCCCCGGGTGGTCAGAAACACGATCATCTGTTACAACGGAAAAGACTTTGGTCCTCCAGTCCCTGCCTCATGGTTCACCTGCTCCAGAGGTGTGGAAAGAGAGGCTGTCAGAGAAGACTGAGGCAAAAATGTTGCTGAGTACTTCAGCCTTCTTCTTGCCCATTGTTACCAGTTTGCCAGTCTTGGTCATCAGGTGAATACACTTTCTTTGAGCTTCCTCTTCTGGCGTAACTGTAGAAGCCCTTCTTATTACTCTTTGCCAAGTTCAGCTCCAGCTGCACCTTGGCCTTCCTGACTCCACCCCTACACAACCAGGCAGTGTCCCTATACTCTTCCCAGGATATCTGTCACTGCCAGGGTATTTCCTTCTTGCCCTTTAGTTTGACCAGAAGTTATCAATTCATCCATGCCAGTCTCCTGTCTCCCTTTCCTAATTTCTTACACCAGGAGATGGTGAGCTCTTAGGCTCTATGGGAAGCATCCTTGAAGATCTACCAGCCCTGTTCTACCAGCCCTTGTCTCTGAAGGCAGTTTCCCAGGGGGTCCTACTGACTCCTTGAAGACCTGGAAGTTTGCTTTCCTAAAGTTCAGGGTCTAGATTTTACTCTTCACCTGACTCATATCCCTCAAGAGTGCAAACTCCACCAGTGCATGCAAGATCACTGTCAAAGGTCTTCAGTGTTTCCAGTCAACACTATCTCACTCTTAACTTCTGATACCATGAACGACTGCCTGTTCTGTGCAGTCCACTGAACAAGAAGCCGCCACTCAGGTGACAATTACATTTCCATCACCATTTACATTGCTTGAGCAGTGTAAAGGAGTGCAATGCTTCTACTGTGCAATGGCTAGCATCTGCATTCAGATAAGTCTTATCTAAAGGGCTAACAAGACGTCAGCCCTCTTCCTCCACAGCCACCAAAGCAACACACAGAGCCAAACTGCTATGAGAACCTCCCTCATGGCTGCAGCAGGAAGCAGCACTGGAATTTCTGCTTCCCTCTGTTTTTGCAAGGAGCTAGTGAAAAAGGCACTAATTCAAACCATCTGGTTTTAAAGGGGCACAGTCAATCTTGTGTGTATATTGCAAACAAGGTTTTTACTCGTATCTGTAAGTGTAACCTGTACACAAGGCTATTTAATTGAAAACTTGCTAAAAGAGCTGGCATCTGCTGAAAACAATTAAAATTTTGGACTTCAAGCCTCAGTATCTTTTGAGAAATCTCTGCCTAAATTATTCCAAAAATTTGTGTTTGTCTAGGTTTTAGTAACTTTTAAAATGCAATAAAGTTTAGTTAAATCTGGTTTAAATCAATGTGTCTTTTCCAAAGGTTCATGCCTGACACACGAACACGAACTCCTTATAACTAAAAGGTTACAGCAGAACAGATTTACCCAACTGCTAAGCAGGAATGATTTCCATAAGAATATGTCAATCTAATTCTAGAGGAGCACTGAGCACTAGCAAGAGCAAACCAGAACTACTGCACTGTATATGTGGTGTGTCTGTGTGTGTGCGCGCGCATATATATATTACTGCACCAATACAATGGGAGGTGCAAAATCAATGCTTCCAAATATTATAGTGCAGAACAACCCACATGCAAAAGTGCTTGTTTCAAAATACGTTACTGTATCATAATAATTTGTTTCTGAACAGAATAGTTCATGGATTAAGCCCCAGCTCTGCAGTGGATGAGGTTGGTGTGTATCAGCCTTAGTGCAGAGTCAATATTTTAAAGAGCAGATCAAATGAGTGCTTTTGGTTCAGTACCACAGGTTTTAATCACATTCATTATCTGCACAGTATGTTGACCATTCAAATGAAGAATTATTTAACTGAGACTTCCTATACTATGTTTCTGTCCATCCTTTCTTTTTGTAAGTCTTCTGAAGTCCTCCATAAGCATGTGTCTATGGCATGAGGAAGAACACTAACACACAACCATGCCAAAAACTCTGGACAAGTACTCTTAAGACACTACAAAACTCCCTTTGGTTGAAGCCTAAAAAGCAGAACAACACACATCTTTCTTCTTCCAGGAAATTACTTTGTTTCCATAGGCTCCTTTACAAGATGAATGATAATTAATTAATAATTTCAATTCTTCCAGTATTTCCTGAAAATAAAAATTAAGGGCACAGTATTTGTAATTGGTAGGAGAATTTGCTTCTTTCCCTACTAAACTGCACTGATTCAGACAACACTTACAAGTTACAACAAAAATTAAAGCCACATTGTTTGAGGAACCATACAAATAAAGGAGGAGAGTCTTGGAAGAGACCAATGGACTTGTGGTAACAGGGAGACAGATCATTACTATTCCACTTTCACAAACAGAAACAGAAGCACAAGCTTTCCAATTCAGTCCTGTAGATGAGCTGGAAAGCAGACTGCACGCTCCCGAGTTCCAGGAGCATGATCCTCCCCCTCCTTCTGAGAGTGCTTTAGTCCAGGGCAGGCACTGTCAGCACAGGTGAGAGTCAGAGGGAGGGATTTTGGGGGTCAGCCCAAGTGGGTCAGCCTCAATAAGAAGCAGCTTTGCACTTCACCCCTTCAATCTGGTCAAGGAGCAGTACAAATGCTGGAGAGGGACCTGCTGAATCCTTCTATCCCACGTTTCCAGAAATGTGTATTGTGTCCCTTGTCTACATCAAGAAACACTGCTACCCCTGGCTTAAACACAACCCAGCAATGGAAGAGTTAAACTCCTCCTCCATCAGCTGGTGTGCTAATTACTCCAGGATATTACAAAATACTGTGGTTTCTTATGTTGTAGACTGTTGTTTGGGGTTTTCTAAAAAAACCTGAGGGGTGTAGAAGAAATAAAGGGCTAGTTACAAAGTTTCTAGGGAACAGGGAGTCCTTTAAAAATATTACCAGAAGCACACCAGCACGCACAGGAGACAGCGAGAGGACGAGAACGGGAAGTAAACACAGTCAGAAACCAAATCTAAAGCTTTCAGCAGCAGCAGAAAAATCAAATGAAAGCATCTGAAACTATTCAGTCACATACCTTCATTTTATACATATAATTGTAATAAGACACATCTAAATCAAACCTATCAATGTAATGAAATTTTGGAAATAAGGTTGTCCACGTAAAATGATTTTAGTCTCTAAATGATATATACAGTCTCAGACACTGCACTATTAAATAAGCCCAGATAATTTTTCTTTTTCAGGAGGAATTCTGCCTCTTGCAGAGCTCAGAATAAACAATACTTATTTAGAGAAGAGTTTCATAATCCTGTATTGCTTTTAATTCTTTAGTGCTCAGCCCTGCTCTTGGTACCAAAGCCCAAGCCAAGACACACAACAGATCAGAAATGAAAGGAAGGAAAATACCACTTCAAGACACTACAACATTCCCAGGGACACAGGAATCTTTCAGTTAGCACCTAAACTCATATAACTCTCTTCCTAAATGCATATGAGATTTTTTAAAATATATTATTACTGGCCCAGAGTTTGCCACATTTCATGCATGAAGTATATCCAACAAAAGAGACCCTCCTGCAAAACTTGCAATCCTAACTCCAAAGCTTAAAAAAGTAAACCACCAGATCCTTTAAATACAGAAAGCAGGGCATTTTCCATAGTTTTATTCTATAAATGGTAGAACAGAAAAATTTCGAGAAAACACAGTTCAACGGAGTAATTCTGTCCATATACCTAAAATGGCAGAGATGTGAACAAACTGGTAACAGGGAGCAGCAGCCACAGCCATTTTAAAGAAGGTGGTATTACCCACCATGCAAGTAACATTTAGTAGGAATGGAAGAGTACCTCGAGAGAGCGCTCATCACTCACCCAAGGCAGAAAGATGTAAACATTAAAACCAGTGGAAACTATTTTTTAAGAATTGAGTTAAAACCAGCATCATACTTCTACTCAAAGGACTAAATTCCCACAACTACATTTTTAAAATACCACCTTTTTTACTGAGAAAAGCACACCACATCCAAGAATTTCAGTACTGGGGGAGAACACCCCAGTGCTGCATTGTACCAATGAATTTTATTATCCAGCATATGGTTAATCTGACTGATATCTTAAAGGGAGAAGGAGCACTTAATGCTCTATAAGAGGCCATTAAAGTCCTCAGAGCTTCTCTTAGAGAATCACTCCGTTCCTTCATTGTACACCGTTTATCTGCCAAATGTAATCACTGCTGTTTAAAGCTGATATTAGCTAAGGTTAAGTCATTAATGTCACTAATAAACTGTGTTAAAGAAAAAAGGAAGGACTATAACATCCTCTTTCTCTTCCAAAACCAGGTATCAGTATTGCAATTAACTGAAAAGCAAAGATCTTTTTGTTGACTATCAGTATCTTTTTTTTTTTTCAAAAACAATCATTCAACAACAATAAAAATTCCAGTTTGGTACAAATCTAACCAGAACCACAACATCTTACAGTTCAAAGATCACATTTTCAAAGCTCTCTCTTTGTATCTGCATAAGCAAAGTGGCTGCTACTCTTTAACAAGCCTAGAAAATGGTTTGGATGCACAATCTGAGGATTATACACGTCATTTGTCTCATTAATATGACAGTCACTTTGGCTAACTAGAGGTTATTGGAAAAAGGAGGCTAAAATGCACACAGCTCCACTACCACTTGAAGTTTTTTTCTACAGCCCAGACTGGCCATGTATGCAAATATTACATTTTAAGGCAAAGAGGGAATATTACGTAGAAGCTATTATGTAGAAGCTTCAAGGTACAGTTGTACCTTGAAGAATCAACAAAAATGATCTGTGGACTTGCTTTAGGAAGATGGAAAAAATTTCTAGACTAATTATTCCTGGAAGCAAAGCTTATTCTGTATATTATTCTCATAGATCATACACAGATCATACACTTAGAGATCATGTTGACGCAAGAATAAAAGTCAGAAGAGAAATCAAAAAAACACAGTACAATGTGCATAATTAAATTTTTATTAAATCCTAAAAAAAGAATCCTTCCTTTAGCTAGAGTAAGTGAGAGTGTTCGACAGTTGTCAGCATTACTGCTTTCACTGTCTGAAGGATGAGGGCTGGTGTAGCCACCCAGACCCAAAAATCTCAACAGGCTATGTGCTGTATTTTAAGAATGCCACCTGAAGTTCAACCTGATGGTACGTGTAAGATAAAGGTCCAGGGAACAGTGGTTCCTAATTTCTGATGCCTTCTGCACTCTAGTGTACGCCACCCACAGCAAGGTAACACAGATTCCCCTAAAGTCCAAGAGGAGAATTTCAAAAGCAATAGCATGTTGATTTTTCCTTTCAAGAGTAAAATTCCCATTGACTTAAACCCCTCAAGTGGAAATTGAAACATGCAAACTACTCAATAATAAAACATTAAAAATCAACATTTTTGAGCCATATTCAATTTAGCTTTTCACTACTTCAGTCATCTACAGTTTTGGGCATACAGGTTCTTGTGGGTTTGCAACTTCTAGGGCTTTTTTCAAGGCTATGTAGCAAGATGAAAAATATCAGTAGAAATTTTAAGGTTTTCCTGTTAATTTTGTATCTCTGCTGTGAAAAGCAAGCTGCTTCTTTTGGCTTTGCTTTTCTGCTTCTTCAGTAAGTTCAGTAGTAAGGGTTGGAGCATCTGCATATAGCTAAGGAGCCACTTTTCAGAAGTTTCATGCTTACCTCATTCGATAATGGAGCCGGTGTGATGTTTTTTCATCTACCCTGAAGATCTGGTTTGGTGCACACCAGAGTCTTTTCTTTTCATCATACAGTGCAAAGAGATTATGACACAGAGGAGATATTGCTGTCAGAAAAAAAGAAAACACATGAATGAATCACAAGCTATAACACATCTGCACACCTCAAAAATACAAATGCATAAAGCAAATACCTGATCTTGCAAAACAGACCACAAAAAGAAAGTAATATTAGGATTAGCTAATAAAAAACCCAAAAAAGTTAGGGTGAAAGCGCAACTGTGAACTCCATTGTGGTTCACTCTGCTGGTTTTACGGTATATTAAACAGTGTATCATTTCAGCTACTTCTAACATTAAACTTCTTTGGAAATCAAATTTTGCCAAAGGTCTGAGCTTCAGAGGAAATAACTTAAAAATCTCTACTTTTTTCACATCACAGAAGTGGGTATTTTAGCCAAACCACCCAGCAATATCACAACTCTGTGCTCAGTTTTATTTTATTAATAAATTTTACATCCATAGCTGAAAAAGAAGTTTTAATGAAACAAGGAAAACCTCCTTCTCTGTAGCAAACAGACAGAAAAAATAATGTGTCATTTTTCCATTTTTTGCTAATTCAATAGAGGGTTTTCCAACAAAGACAGACTTTGACTTGTATGTCTAGGCTGACCTGCTTTAACCTTTGCATTTACATCACCCCAGAGAAAAACAGGCTATGGTATGTTTACAGGGCTATCACTGAACTCCTTGCTCCATTTTCCTGCTCGATAGCAGGCAGTACCTCTTTGCAAAACCCCTGGTCAAGTGAGCAGCTCTGTTGCACGGAGCACTGTATCATGTGCTCAAGCATCCTTCTGAACTTGGGCCAATTGCAGAGTGCTTTGTCAGGGTCCTGCAGAATTCAGTGAAACCATTTCTACTGGGACTTGGAGAGAGAGAGCAGAAGAGAAGAGGGAAGCCAAGGAAACAAAAACTGAACGACAAAGTTCACAGAGGTGGGGCAGGGCAGCCACTGCCTTCCGCAGGTCAACAAGTAGTACAGAGATGCCATCACAGAATCACAGAATCACTAGGTTGGAAGAGACCTCTGAGATCACCGAGTCCAACTGTGCCCGTCTCCCTACTAAATCATGTGCACTCAATGCCTTCATCCAGATCATTGATAAAGATGTTAAACAAGACCGGACCCAGCACTGAACCCTGGGAAACAGCGCTCGTGACCGGCTTCCAACTGGATTTAATTCCATTTACAACAACCCTTTGGGCCCGGCCATTCAGCCATCAATGTGATTTACAGCAGTGACCAGCAACACAGGCTTGCTGAAATGAGTACGGCTTTTGCACTTTACCACATGCTGTGGACTTAGGGAAAAGCAAGAAATGGCAGAAAGAAGCTCCCTTAAGGAAAGCTTGCTTTAAGTAATTTCTTCAAATGTTTTTAAACTTCCAACAGAAATTACTGAGAGCAGTCACACAGCATGTAGGTTCACACCCATACAAACAGCAGCTCTTATACGCTGACATAAAGAGGCAGAGTTTAAGCACTCCTCATTTTCCTTAAAACTATTCAAAACCAACATGAGTACGTACTTGCTGAGTTTCCCATCACTGCTGTCTTTCAAATGGAAGAGAAGCAATTGGGCAAATGAACTGAAGGGTACTCAATGTTACAAGAACCAAGATGACAAGGGAAAAGAAACCATTTTAAAGCTGCAGGAAAATGTATGCCCAGTTTGCCTCTTTATACAGCCAAATTCAGCGCTCCTGTATCAGTTCAATAATCTTTACTGGTCCAAGAAGCCAGGGGAACACAAAAGTGGGATCAGGATGGGAAAGAACTTTAGAATTGAATATATGGAAGTATACTGGTTCATGAGCCTCAAACAGAGATTAAATCCACCAATTCCAACAGAATTACATGGGTGTTCAAATATTTTGCCGAACCGAGGATCACAGTGACAAAACAAGAAATCTTCATTATACATTTATATGGGAGTGCAACTGTACACAGTTCGGGTTACCTTAGCTGGTGAGTTATCAGTACTGCAGAGATCATAACTCTCTGCAAAGAACTGTCAATAACAGAAAAATAAACCCAGAAAAGTAGCAAATAGGCTTTGTCTGCTTTTTTCAATGAGCCCTCTCTAAGATGTTTTACAGCACAGTATAGTTCCCGACAGACTTACCAACTAGCACAGGAGGTCAAGTCAGCTTTGTGTTAACTTATTTGTACATGGTGTCTCCTCTGCTCTTACAAGAAACCAAATCATCCCACCCAAATTAGATAATCAGTACCTGTAGCTGCCAGAAATCAGGATGGGAGACCATCACTTTATATGAATCTCGAGACATTCTCTCCCACCATTTCTTCCACTTTAAGCAGTTTAAGAACTGCCCAAATGGATTCTTGGCTAAAGGTTCCATCCTAGACTACAAAACACGTATATTTCTTCCACAAGCACTGACTTACATGGAAGAACACATAACTTTTGTTATGTGTCAGGCCTTGCCACAGAGAACTTGGATAAACTGCGTATACTCACAACACCTCTGGGCAGCTTCAATGCACAGCTCCTCCGAGGTAAACTCGCCACTGGTGTAACAAATGGGACTTTTATCTTGCACGTATAAAAGTATTTCTAAACCCTGGTGCTGAGCTTCCAGGCTTACTTCACTCTTCTTTGTGCTCCTCATTTTTGCACAGAAAGCCATGGCTTTGCAATCTTCTTTTACGTTTAGATACTGAAAATGGAGGAAAAACCGTTAAGGAAAATGTGGAGAAGAGTATGAATATCTGTCAGGACACAAATCTGTTGTGTAAAGAGGCTACTGCATACCATGATGGGCTAGACACAGCACTTCCCAACATCTTCACACTGGTGATCTTATTATTCAAAATCAGCACTTTTCACAAATTAAGGGGAAAAGCAAAAAAAGAAACATCCACGATTAATCTGCTGCTGGTAACTTTGTTCCAAGTAATTCTCTTCCGTTCTGGTGGTTCCACAAATACTCTAGAATGCTTATCCTCCTGCTGTAAAGGAGTAACTTCCACAACCTGAAGCATCTAAGTGGCTGAAAAGCTAATGCCTGAGGCTCATATTAACAGTATAATTTATATTTCCTTTAAAAAAAACCCCTTAGCTTCTATTTTTACAATCTCCTTAACAGCTAAATATTTCTGACAGTTTTCTCCCCTCTCACTCTTGTTTTTTACGCTCCTGATACTTAATATGTCATGGTGAAATAAGCTTTATTGGAGAGGTATTTTTTATTACTGCTTTGCTCTCTCTCCAGAAGGAAAGAGTAGCACTAAGTAGGTTGAATGCAATAGCTTTTAGACTACCAAGAATGCCTACAAGGCAGCTCTGACTCAAAAGAAAACGCATATTGCATTTTATACCCAGTGCCTAAATAGAAAGAGTGAAAAAACACTGGATCAACACACACTCTGGGTATTAGAGAGTCTGTGTTCCATGTTTTACTAAGCTTTTGCTCAATTAATAACAGAAGTCCAAACTACCAAATCTGTAGGTCATGAAATCGATCCTCCCACCAAAAACCAAACAAAACTAAACCTCAAAAGCCAACATACCTGCATTTATGTGACTGTCTGATCCTCTACGCAACTGAAACGGATTCACGCTCTCCAAGAGCAACTTGCCTCTGGCTAGGAGAAAAAAACCATTAAAATTGTCAGGAATGGCTTGGTACAGTTTGAGGAACAAAATATATGGTCAGGCTGATAAAATGCCATTCGCAATCCGAGGGAACCTTTCCATTAATATAACTGAGATCCAGATATAGTCTCAACCAAAGACAGTCTTAATCATCCAGGAGTCTACAAAAAGTCTGATTTCTTTTGACTCTCTGGGTACATTGGCTGAGATGCAAACAAAAAACAGGGGAAAAGCCTTGGTTAGTCATTGTTTTTTCATATTTTTAGAGCATCAACCATCAGTGAGTGTGCTGCTGTACTCATTGCAAGCCTTAGCTGCAACACCAAAGAAGCATTCTCCTCTTTGCTTTACCTCATTCATGGCTTTTGAAGTCACTTCATTCTTCATATTTTTATCTACATATTGCTAATTCCAATTCTTCTCTAGTCTCTACTGTTTCTTCCCCTTCCAGATTATTAACTTTTTTTCTGTTTGCTCTATGAAAGCCTTGGGTGGGTGGCAGAGAATTTGGACAGTACTCAAGGTAGTATTGCAAGGGTCGTATTTCTCTCAGAGGAACCTTGTCACAAGGAGCGCAGCCTGTGACTTCACTGCCTTCGAGCAGCAAAGGCAACTTCCAAGAGACTACTTTATTTTTTCTCAAGCCTTATCTAACGCCACAAACCACCTCAGTATTCAGGGCTGGTTTGCAAACTATTTCCACCCAAAGTGGAAATATCCACTTTGGATATCCTTATCACCTGAAGCAAACCAGGAAAGTATCAATACCATCATTTTTAATGGTAGGCATGACAGTACCTCTATTTAAAGTACTGCCTTATACCAATGCTCCAAATTCAAGGGAGACGAGGGAGATGCTACAGGTACACTTAAGAAGCAGGTGGGGAAAGAGTGTGTATTGGTAAGACATCTCCCTAGTCCCAGTCCTGATGGCAGAGTGCGGAGCATCAGTGAAAGAGCTGGCATGCTTGGAAGGCATGCCTGTACCTTCCTTTCCAAAGGTGGACAAGCTGCTCTTCTCCCACTGGCATGAGAATAAGCCAGATAAGGAAGGAGTCTAGACCTCTTGAAGAGAACAAGGATGTGGGCCCCTATTCTGCATCTCCAGATAGACTTCTGTGCTCCAGGACTGCTTCCACATCACTGTCCATCAGCCACGGCTCTATGCTCTCGGGGGGAAATCATCCCACTTGCTTCTCCTGGAGTAATCAGCAATTAAGTGTGACAATAAACTAAATGCGACAAAACATCTCTAAACTAATCATGACAGTAGTGCTGGTTTGGTAAATGTCACCCATCACTCAACTGAGGCCGAAAGACTCCTCCACTTGTATTCTCCACCCCTCCTTTTCCTCCTCTTCCCTATCTCTCCCAAAACATACTTGAACTAAATGTGCATTGGTTTTGCAGCAGCAGCATTAGGCTTTAATCTGATATAGTAGACTTATATTAATATTGCTTTATAAGCCTTAGGTTTGGTCTGGAGAAAGTCTGACACTGCCACACAAGCTTCCCTTAAGCTTGGAAACTGTCCAGCCAACATGAGACTATCACAGAAAAAAAAATATTTATCAACACAGCGCACACTTACAATTAAATTGCATATTCCTGCCCTCCGTGCCACTTTAATGTTAAATTTGAGTTCCCAAACACATTCCCTCAGTAATAACCTGCGGAAAATGTAACTGAAAGCATGATTACTGGAATATTTAGACGAGCCAGTAATTATTCCTGCAAAGCACCAGAAAATTTAAATGCAAAAGGTTAAAGATATTAGCTTTAACCTAATTGAAAACATTCCCTTTTAAACAACGTATGTTATAACTGAAACACAATATATTTTAATGTCTGTGTGGGCATAATATTAAAAAGATTGTCCAGACATTTTAAAATATGAAGGGAAATATAAAACCATTGCCTTCTTGCAGAGTCATAAATCAAAATTTCTTCTTTTCAACACAGCATTCTTTGGTTTTGCTTAATAGCTTGTACTCCTGTTTCTAATCATTGCAGCCATTCTCAGAATATGAAAGAACCTTAAGAAGTGCTACTTCATTTACAATACACTCCTGGCGATGAACCAAATAAACCAACATCCAATCTCTAACTTCCTATTTACTAACAAGTTCTCCAGATATTCCCATGCTCAATGTCATGTCACCTTTTAAAAACTGCATTTTAATCATCAAAAAAATCTCCTTTGAAGACAAATCCTGGCTCTATCTTAGCAGTAGCACCTCTCACAAGCCGCACACAGGAATATTATGGTACACACAGGTCACAGCACCTGAGGTCAGGCAGGATGTCGATATGGCAGTTCTTCACTCCTCCAGACCCTGCTGCCTGCAGGCACATATGGACTGTCCCCCATGCAAGGCTTAGCCAGCCCTGTGTGGGTGACTCAGAGCTCCCCACAGCTCTTACGTTTTCTCTCTTGCAGTCTCAGGCATCACATTACACAGCCCTCATGCTTCATCTCAGAAATCTGAAGAGGATTTTCATCCTTCGCCACTTAAAAGCTTTCAGAGCCCAGTGAACCATTGTTTCTGTGTATCTTCTGCAGATTATCTCCGTCTCCTGTAAGCATTTCCCTAATGAACTTACAGATACAAGATATATCCTTCCTCAGAACGCATTCTGATTGGCTTGCGCCATGTTCCACCGGTCTCTTCCTGCACAACAAGCTCTGCTTTCCCCTGCTCATCCTTGCAGGCCCTCTCAATGTTTAACCCACTCTCCTTGAACAGCACTGCCCCAAGGGACACATCCCAGGAAGACAGGGATGCGCTTGGTCTCTACCAGAAGTCTGACCAACAGGACAGCATTTGGTTTTTTTCAAAGTGCATTTTCTATTCAATTGATTTCTCTTTCTCATGGTGGAAACACATCTTTTGCAACACATGCTGCAAACTACAATAGGGGAAGGCAGAATTGCTTTTTCAAGATACCTCTTGGTAGCTCGGCGCCACAGAAGCCGATGCTGTACAGCTTTTTGAGCATTCCTCAACACAAAGGGGTTTTCTGGTCATTTAAATGACACACACACATGCCTGCTGCCTTCTTGTAAGTCTGTATTTCAGTGGCAGAGTAACTCAGCTGGTTGGCAGGGTGAGCAGATCCCCAGCCCGCTGCACCACCAGCAGAGGGGGATGACAACCCATACATCTTCCAGTTTTGGGTGCATACATGCACAAAAACAAAACTATGCACTATCACCAAAACTTGCACCTAATATCTTTGGATAAGGTCAATGAATCAACTTGGGGCCACAGAAAGCATTTTTTTTTCTCATACACAAATGAGACACAGAATTTTGCATCAGAAAGATGAAAATTTAAAAAACAGCGAGAACCAATTTTAGACAGCAAGTTGTTCAAAATCAGTTTGTTTCAGGTTTGACTATTAAACTATTAAGACTCAACAAAATAATTGGAAAGAACAATATTTGGTAAACCCCAAGTTCCTGTCTATGACTTGCGGCAGCCAAGATGTTATTAGCAAAAGCAGAGTAGTTCCAAGGCCAATAGTCCCAGCATTTCTAAGGAAAAACATCAAATGTACAACACAATTTGTTAAATAATGCCTTTAGACTTTTGAATGTCCCAAAAATCAAGGAAAGAAAAGGCAGGGCATAAATTAAATACTTTAGAAACTACTTGCAAATCTTCCTCGAGCCAGAAGGAAGAAGTCAATCTGCTATTGTGGAAGGAGGAGCCCAGGAAAGCCAGCTTGGCTCCAAAGTCTCCAGTGAAGTTGGGACACCTGCACCTGGCCCTGCTGAAAGCCTCCCCTCAAGGAAAATATCCCTAAACACAAAAAGAGCTTCCCTTGAATAAGGGAAGAGAGGATAAAACTTCCAGACAGGAGGTACATCAAGATGTCAGATACCAACTGACACTGGCTACAGGCTCCTATGGGTGTTTTTAAGAAAACTTCCCCCTCGAGTTCAAACAAGGCTACAGAAGACACTAGCTTAGGCTTCCTATCAGAGCAGATAAAAGGATCTGTTGGGGTCTTACCCCCAGTTTTCTCACTCCTGGTGAGATCCACTTAAATTTCTCCCAGCAGAACTGCCACAACGGAGGAGATGCAAGCAGAGCTGTCGCACCTGCGAGGAGAAATGCCCTCAGCTGCCTGCATGTGCTGCCCATCCCAAATGGATCCCATGGACTCACTACCCTTTGTTTTCCATTCATAAAGCATTTTAATGGGCAAAGGGAAAACACGAAACCCACACAGGTTTTGAGAAGAAACCCCTCTGCACCCATCCACTCTTAAACTGAGGCAAATCTGCACACTGAGACTTGTTCAGATTTAAAACCTAAGTTTTGCTTCCTGCTGGTTTGGGGGAGTTCTGACAGGAAAAGGAGACGCTGGCCAGCACTGCTGACCCCTGGCACCAGCCCTGCTGCACCACCGCCCCTGAGCTGTCCATGCTGGAATATCTGTTTCAGAGGCAAAAGTCCCTAAAATGTGAGGAGAGGAAAATCCCAGACAAAATCCGACCAAACCAGATCTCAGTTCGCAAACCAGCACTGTTTGCAAGCTCTTCCTCTTTTTTTTCCCCTCTAAGCCCATTTAGTTTCTGGTTTCATGACAGAGACAGAGCCAGGGGATGTTTATGATTGCTTATGCTAAGAAAGTAACAGGTTTTTGTAGTATTTGTAGTTTACAGTAGCCTGAAAGTCCTCAGTTATTATTTTTTCAGCACACTAGTAAAGAAACGCATCACAGCCTGCAGAACCCATTTGAAATAAAACCAGGCGCTCCACTTAACTTCATAGATTTTAACGAGAGGGAACAACACTACCAATACAACAGCAAACAGCAATGAAGCAACACATTAAAATCCCAAACCACTGAGGGTTTGTCGCACCACCAACCGCTCACCCTCTCAGAGCAGCCTGGGAAGACACAACCACCACTGCAGCAAGCAGAGCTTGGACCAGCCTTGGCGAACTAAAGCTGTCTGGGAAGAAAAAGGTATAAACTTTTCATCAATGTAGAGCACCACCAGACAGAGCTCCTACAGGTCTCAAACTCTTGTCCAAGTAAGGCTGAGAACAACAAAAGGTTCAGGACCACCCTCCTTGCTGCCTACGGTGCCCACCGTCTTCTTCTCGTGCACGTACGCGCTTGCTATGCTAACCCCACTGCCAACATTCCTATTAACTCATAACTGAAGATTACCTACAATAACTACTCTGTGCTCCTTTCTGGAAATGTTTCTTTCCAGACACACTGAAGAGAAAAAGGCTTTTAAAATGTTATTTTTGGAAATCAAGAACCAAAATGCTGAGGCTGACTTGTTTACTATGTTTGTGTCCTTTCTGTGTATGCAATATTTCATCACCTTTATGTATATAACCACGTTATTTTTTTCATGAGACTCTTTCACTGAATTCATAATGCAGTTATTTACATTACTTTATTGTTATTCAGAGTGATGTCACCACATGCTGTTCATCTCTGCCACCAAAAGGGAATTACTAATTCTCCTTGGGTTTTTCTATAGTGTTCATTCTGCGATGACTGATCTGTGTTATAAAACTTAATTTTAAAAATCAGGCTGAGAGTACATCTAACGGAAATTTTCAGCAAAACCAGTTCAGAACAGCAAAGTTCTTCAGAACTGAAAACCTGGGTGCACACAATTGGGTATGCTAGCCAGCCTTCAAGTTCTCACACACTTATATTAACAGATATTATATATTTCCATTTTTAGCACTTTTAACTCTGAAAAGCAGCGGAGGCAGACTCCTGCTGCGTTCACATACTAACTGCTTCAGGCCAGAGACGTCGCTTTTTGAACCCACTCAGATCACTGCTGTGCAATGAGAACTCACCAGGCCCATTTCCTCTGCTTTTCCAACGCAGTTTCAGCTATTTCTTTGAAATTTGTGACATGTCTCCTATGTGGGAAGAAGTTTTTCAGCTCACTTAGAAAGCTGTGTGTTAATTTATCACCTTTACTGTCCCGTCTGCAATGGCTTTTGCGGGTGCAAGAGCGTGCATACAAACACAGTCACATTTTCCTCTGCATTACTTGACCTTTCCAGCCCGATGTTCCTCTGGATATAGATTGGGCTACTACCAGAGTAACAGCAACCAACAATTTTTATAGCTTGCTTCTAAACTGTAAATGTGCACTTAACCCTTTGTCCTTCATAATTTCAGGTATAATAGCAACTTTAAATAATACAATTCCTGAGAAGCTTACAGTTTGTTACTATATCCTCGTATAGTCAATACTAACCACTTTTCAACTAAAGCAGTATTAGTAACCTCGGAGGCAAATACATTCACATATCAAGCTTCAAGCCATAATGGAAAGCTACCAAACAATGACATGATTTCCACGTAATTACCATGTAGGCATTACTCCAAAAACTGTTACATGCAAACTAGAGGAAAGTTCATTTATTTTTTTCCCCCATCAGCCAACCATTTGCAAAAGGTCTTTATTACTAATACTGATGCTTATGGGTTGAAGGGGGATTCCAGCCTTGAAGAGATTTACACAGACAATCTGTTTTTTATTCCTGCCTGGGACATGGCATTAATAATCCTTTTCCTTCCTTTATGTTCTCATTCACACCGCTCACCCACGCCCTCTCTCTGTGCCTGTGCTAGCATGCAGCTAGCAGTTGGCACCTTTCTGATGTGATGGAAGTTCTCTGGCAAATAGCCATGTCATCTTCCCAGCAATGAAGCAGATCTTCAGGAAACACAGCCTCTTCCTGGTGGCACTGCACTGATTTAAGGAGCTTCCTGAAGTTCAGCTAAGATGCATGGAAAAACTTTCAGGAAAACCAGTCAGTGCGAAGACCTTTGAATCCATGTTTTCTTCCGAGATAAAAGCGTAAAGGCTTTGCAAAGCTTATTCCTTCTGGGCTCACCTGGCAAGCAAACCCCATCAGGTCACTAGAACTCAATGTGGCAAGACTACTCACATGCTCTTCATCCTTCAGTTAAAAGCTAAGTCTCTAGTGAAAGCCCATATGTTCCTCACAACTAGGGCAGACAACGGTGAACACGGGGACACATACATCACCTCCACGGTAACCTTGTCGACTCAAGAGTCTTTGATTGTACACCCAAGCCTGAAGGCAGCACAGCACTCAGGTCTATGAGGAGGTGCTGAAGCCCAGGGAATGGCTCTACCTTTTCTGAGAGAGGAAAACACGCTGTAGTCATTGTACAAATCCATGAGAAAGACAGAGAAAGAAATAAACACAGAAAGAATGGAAGAAAAACTGCTACAACACGTGTGACATTCTCTCTCTGCCGACTGGAAGACCAGAGAGGGCCAACATCATCACATAGTTGGTTGTGCCACGGATGTACACAGCCAGAGCAGCCATCTGCCCAGAATGGTGCTGTGATTCAGGAGCACAAGGTGGGCTCAGTGTCTAGCAATGTGCCAGGACTTCTACAAAGCTTCAACGCCTCCTTTCCTTGTCCAAACAACAACCTAGTAATTTGCTTCATGAACATTTAAGGAGTTGCCAGCAGTTTTCCTAAGCAAAAAAAGGCACTAGGAGGAAGATGAACCATTTTCATCATTCATGCCTTCCAGATGAAGGTCTGTAACTGCAGAACACCTTCTCTCTTTAACCGGACTGGAGCAAGAAAGCTCAATTCATCTTGCCCTCCCAAGCCCTAATATCTCAGAGATGCAACCATGCTGAAATGTTTGATGAAGAAACCTGATGTCTGAGCACCTACCATACATTTACAGGTTCTCCTCCAAGTTCTCTTTGCAAGCCAAGAGTTTTATAAGCCACAATACATCCCATATCCACCTTACTCAGTTAACTGAGTTCATTTGCTAAGCAGTCTATGAATGTGGAGAAGAAATGAAACTCATGTCCTAGACGTGGTCCGTACTATTCTGCTGGGTAATTACTTTGAGAGTGTACCTGAGAGGGGGATGTTTGTACTCCCTGTTGTAAACCAACCATATCACCTTTGGCATAATACCAAGATGACACATCCCACCAGGGACAGTGACCATCTCCATGATCCACTGATGGTTTTTACTTGCTTTTAAGGAAAAAGAAAGCTTAGATTTATCATGGCAGCACCCAGACTTCTGATCACCTCTCCATTTCTTAAGGAAGAAACAAACCAAAACAAGCAAACAGCTGATGTCTATTAAAGTCAAGACACGTGAGATGGCACAAGAAACATTATCAGTATGTCTCTTCTGCAAATGAGTACAGGAGACGGAAAAATTAAATTGCTTGCCTACTTACCCAGGAAATCAGCGCCAGCATCGGTAACTACCCTAGGTCGCCCACATCCCACTCTGCAACTTCTAACATGAGAGGTAGAATTAGAAGCGACAGTTCCTCCAAATACCAACGGCCCAAGTAGGCGGACTTCACACACGCTACAGCTTTCTAATTCAAGAGTATGTAAAAACGTGCTGAAACACTGGGACTTCTTGGTGACCACAGCACTACTGCAGAGCTCCCCTCCTCTGAGACTCACCAGCTGGTCACAGACCAATCTAGCAAAGGTCCCAGCCCAGTAAGCACACATGGTCATTTCCCTCCTGTTCAGCCCTTTAGCCACTTCCTTGAGAACAGCTACACGTGTTCTTAACCTTTTCCATTTTCAAGTTGTATCACAAAATGGAGACTCTTGCCCCAGTTCTCTCTGCTGCTTCCTCCTCCCCAGAGCTGCACATGATGATGGTCGCAGCAT
The DNA here is from genome assembly GCA_033558235.1 of Neomorphus geoffroyi. NCBI lineage: Eukaryota > Metazoa > Chordata > Aves > Cuculiformes > Neomorphidae > Neomorphus > Neomorphus geoffroyi. The sequence goes on along the minus strand of JAUMJM010000008.1, from coordinate 21,929,896 downwards.
AGAAGGGCTGCAAGCAAGCCCTACACTCCCTCTGCACTGCTATGCTCTAGCACATCTTTGTGTTCCCCCACCATCACCCACCACAGGCACAGAGCTCATCTGACCTCAGAGAAGAAACAGATGAGAGAGGAGGTTTTGCTACACAATATGTCTTTACCCCAGAGAACGAACTTGCCCAGCATCATCCTGCAACTGGGCTGAGCTGCCCAGAAGCAGTTCTGGCACCTCCAGACCTCCTGAGGAGCAGTAATTACTGACGGCAAAGAGCAATCTCAAGTGGACCATGGCAGCCCTCAGAAGAATGAACTGAAACATTGGCACCTCTCTGCATTCCATCTGGTTTGAAAATAAGTGTCACTAACTTGCTGCTATAAACACTTCAATAACTTACAAAGGTCTCACAGAATTTTACCGATATGGTCAACATAGTCTACCCTGCATATGATAGGACACTTGAATCCCCCAGACTGCTTTATTCACCAAGATTTCTAGTAGTCATGTGCTTCCTGTGGTGGCTTTGCACTTCAGTAAGTGTTTTTTGATGGTTTGCCTTTTCTTCGGGTTTTTTTTTAATGTGGTGAGAAGATAATGTTGAAGCTTACTCGTACGGGCTCACCATTTAAAACAAGTCCTAAACAAAAGCAAACAAAACTTCACCAGTTATTTTTGCCTTTCTGTTCAGAGCAAACCACCAACAAAGACATTCCCTAACCAACAAAAATTCTTTCTATAATATAGTTGCAAAACCATAAAATTTCACAGCAAACTTGAGATTTCCTATCAACAGCAATTTGATCTTCAGAATCTCTTACTCCTCTCTGTGGTCTTTGCTCATTTTTTATTACTTTCAAATCCACCTGCTGTTAATGCTGACAGCCCCAATACTGGAATACTGCATACAATTCTGGTTGGAGAAGTTACCACCAGATGGTACAAAAACACTCTCTGGGTTAGTGTCCCGACTAAAGCCCTTTCTGTTAGGCACTATATAAATAGTTCCAATGCAATTAAGTAAAGTGTTGAGGTTTTAAGTGCAGAAATCTCTGCAAAGCCACAGGTGCTCTGATAGCAGAGGAGGTGCCAGTTGTAGCTGTGTGTCCCATAAGTCACCTTAGTTCAACCTACCTACAAACACCAACTGCAACCAGCATGACAACTGGAACCAGGAAAGAAAAACATGCACCACCACCAAAAAAGAACTCCAAGATGGCACCTCCGTCCTTCAGGTTGAACCTAACTGCTGGAAAACCTGCCATCCAGCACAGAAACAGAGTTTAGATTCAGTTTTTCTCTCACCTTCCTTTCTCCCAACATTTGCATAAGAACAGGGCAATACCACCTAACAGCCAGCACTCTTAGGGGGTTCCTCCACTGAGAAGAACTCAAAAGGACTCCAGCTCACCTTTATTAACAGTGTGAAGCCCTGCTACCCTCAGAAAAAAACCTCCACTCAAGACTGTGTTTCCAGGTCTACAAAGCTAGAGAAGCGCTGGCCCACAAAGCAGCATTACCTTTTCCTCTGCCAAATACAAGCTGACTTAAAAACAGACCAGACCAGACCTCTCCTCTCCACGACTATAAGCATAGTGAATCCAGGTTTTCTTGTCCACCCCACTGGCCACCCTTTGCCATCTCACTCTGTCACACACTGTGCCGGCCACCAGATCATCCCGGAGCTACGAACACCTCAGTCTGTGCAGAAGCTGCCCCTTCTTCATATCAACAGATAAATTTTTTTGCTTGTGAGATTATTTATACACAGACGTTCTGTTGCAAAAGAGTTGGCAAGTGCTGCAATGGAAAGCCACAGCCATCTGAGATCAATTTACAGAAAGAAATGAGCTCTCCAGTAGCTACACCAATGCCACCCAGAGCTCCATAAATCAAATACATTGACCTCCAACTAAAATCTATTTGCTGGGAAACTAATGAAGGAGAGTTAGTCAAGGAACCATTCCATCCTTGTCTTACTATACCTATTAACTGCTATATTTTGAGGACGCTTTTGCTTTTTCAGATACTGGGCTACACTCTTGTCACTACAGGGAATGGCAGTCACTATGTCCATAAATAAGAGGGGTATTACTGTGCTCACCAGTGCTAACACAGTCAACAAACTGAGGGCCAGCGTTCCAATGGTGCTAGATGCAGCAAGGAGGAGCTATCACTCACAAACTGAAAGCATTCGGGTTCATTAATGTTCCAATAAGCAGTATGACCCAAAAAACCCAAACCTCTCTGGATTCAGCCATGTAGCTGCACATAACCTGCTCAATGGGAAGGGAACAATGTGGAGTTTTCCAAGCCAAAAGATTCCCATGGAAAGCTAGGGGGCCTCCAGGAAAGTTGCAGAGAGGCTCTTTACCAGGGAGTGCAGTGACAGGACAAGGGGGAATGGTTTTAAGCTGAAAAGGGGGAGATTTAGATGAGATATTAGGAAGAAATTTGTTACTATGAGGGTGGTGAGGCACTGGCACAGGTTGCCCAAGACAAGCTGTGGATGCCTCATCCCTGGAGGTGTTCAAGGCCAGGCTGGATGGCAGGGGGGTTGGAACTAGATGATCTTTAAAATCCTTTCCACCCCAAACCATTTGAAGATTCTGTGATTCGCTGCTTCACTGTATGTTGAAAAAATGTTCTATCTTTAGTAAAGCTGGAGTACATGACTAGCTTAGGACTTCACCTTAAAAAACACATAACCCAAGGGCCACTGATTGTCCCCTGTGCCTCATGATATACCTGGGTATGGGACTAGTATGCTGGGATAGCAGCTGCATGCTGACAAAGGACCCATTCAGCAAACTGTGAGGATCACAAAGTGGCTCAAATATTGCACTTGCTTTTAGACCTCTCCTGAAAAGCAAAGGCTGGATAGTCAGCATACAATTGAAAAGGTGGGCGTCAGCATAGGAATGGTCTCTGCAGATAGTTAATCACTTCAGCTAACAAGTCCCAACATAGTTTTCCAGACACTGTATTTTGTTATCTACGCATGCTGAAACAAACGAATGGGGCCTATTTGGCTCAGCTGTCCACTTTTCAGTGTTCATTTCTTTGGCTCAAGAGAAATTTCATTGAACTGAATTCAAAGGGTGGCACCAGGGAACGGTGTTTTGGACACACCAGCAGAGCCCAAGACAGGCAGCAGCTTGCAGCACAACTACTGTTTTCTCACACTGCACTGCTCAATTAAATGCATTTAAATGGCATTTCCTACTGGTTCCACCAGCATGACGAAGACCAGAAGGAAGATCAGTTCCCAGAAACGAAAACCGAAGTCAAGGTCTGACACTGCCATTTGACGCCACTTGTACTTTGTAGCTTTCTATTTAAGCAACTACTTCTCAACAGTGCCCCATGTATCCATGGCATGCTCACACCTGTCGGCATTTTTCCAAGTATGTGTATGACTGGAGATGAGAAAGGTTTACTGCCATTGAGACATAATTTTTAATACGAGTGTAAAATACAGTTCGTTATTGCCTTTCTGTTCAGATAAACACACATCGCAATTAATTTTATTATTGCCTAATCACCAGAGTACACCTGTATTAATGGTTAGCTGTCAACACACTTAACCCTATTAGTCAGAGGAAGGAATTGCAACTAGTTAATTGGCTTGTCTGAAGCAAAATGAGACACTACACCGAAGCCCCTCTTCTAAGTCCATTTTATGGATTTATTTTCAGCTTATTTTCCGCTTTCCTCACCATTTCAGCAAAGCTAGAGGTGCTCAGGGCAGGCAGCGACTCAGCTCATTTGCAAAGTCCCTGCCAGGACTTCTGTGCTACATACATGTTGTGACCTTACCACCAAGGACTTCTCGCATTTCATTTCAGTCATCCCAAAGGCCAGCCACGGGTGGCTGCAAGTGTGTGGAGAATAGAGTATGGGGAACAGTGTATAAAACAGCCTTTTGAGTAAAAGGAACAGTGATAAAATTTGAAGCTGGTTTATTTTTAGTCTCTGCCTGAAAAGCAATGGGGTAGGAATGACAGACACTTTCTCTTCAAAAAGCTGAGTACAGTTCCACTTCTTCTCCCACAAATAAGCAGCATGGCTAGGAGCTGAAAAATGAGTCTGCACTGACATTTACCCATCTCAGCGTCAGTTAAATGATTTGTTAAGAAAGAAGCTGTGTTCAAAACAGGTTTCCCGGACAAAGATAAGGAGGACCCTGGAAATAGTTGCACATCGCCCTGTTTTGAACACATCTGGCTAAAGGCAGACACCTGCCTTTGAGTCAGACAGGGTACGCTCCTCTCACGGACCATCCAGACAACTGAGCCCAAGATGTGGTTTATCTTACCCTGAAACACAAATTTGAAGTAGGTCAGATGAGCTTTCCAAGTCTTTTCTTGGACTGAGAAGGGATTTCAGACATCTGCATCTAAACTTGTCTCTTTACACTAGAGATTCAGAAGCTGGATCAGAAGACTCTCCCCCAGGACAGACTTCAGTTTGCCTACAATTATTTTTATATTCTCAGCCTATATGAATCTTTTATTGCCTACCTTACTTTAAAAAGAGGAGGCAGGCCCTAAATATCACCTATAAGGGTGATTGAGCTCTCACACTAAATCCTTTTTCTCTGATCTCAATTGCAACAAGGACTGGAAAACACATCATCAGTTTTCACAGCTGCAGGCTCTTTTCTTCCTAAGATGACCAAATAGAAGTAAACCAGCAGAAGCCACTTGAAACAAAGGAAGTGAAAAGCCAAATGAAGCTATTTGGACAGCTGTCTCAATAGAGAACTTGAGCTCCGCCAAATAACAAGGATCCTTCAGACCTCCCTTTGGTGACCAAAAAGCAGAGTCTGAACTGTGGTGGCTGTCCAATTACAGGGTCAGATGCTCCTCCTCAGCCAACAGCTTTAGCCTGCTGTGTCCAATCCTACAGCTGTTGCTTGTTCCTTTTCACTTACGTGTGTACACACACACGCAGACCCCTCAGCTGCTCCTCTCAGTGCAAACATGGTATCAGTCACATTTCAGATGCCCTCTGGATACCAGGACAGCACACATCCTGCATGGTTTCATCCTGATTCTCCTACAGGACTTCAGCATGTGGGACAGCTGTGATGTTATGAAGGCCAGGCTGCCAGCTGCTGCAGTTAGAACTCTTATCTAACAGTTGTTTTCTGTTTGAAATAGAGAAACACTGATATTCTTCTAGTATCAGTTTTCTCTTCTGACACAACTAAAGCAACTGACAATTTAGTGTTTAAGCACGAGCAGATTTTGCCAGAAGCAGGAACACAGGGCTGAGAAGAAACCCATAAACCCAGTCCACCCCTCCACTACCACTTATTAACACAGACGTAAGCACTTCCCCAGCTTGCATATCCCTGAACTGATCATCTGAGCGACACAGCAGTGTTTCATGATACTGTGTCACTAATTATGGATTCTTTCAACCAACCAAAGTTCTAGCAATTATTTTCAGCAAGTTCTCTACTGAATTTCCACTATCCAATGCAATTGTGAATGCTAAGGCTTGACGTAGTGTACTCGTTACAATTAAGAGAATCGCTGATGTGAGCCTTTTGTCAACTATAAGCTGTAATCCCAGTATCGCCCTGTCAAGCAAACTAAATATTTACACTCAATCCATTCAATCTCTTGGACAAACACACACTAGTTTTAACTAACCAGCTAAACAGGAGTAAATTTTGCATGTTTACCTCCAAGATTGTACCAGCAGTGGTTCAAAGGTGGTAAGACACGTCAGTGGCTTTAATGGACAATGCTGAGCAGCAGGACTCTGTTTTTCCATTCTTAGGAAGTCCTGTTTGAGTTATGGATTTGGGAGTTTGCACTGCAGATTGCACAATTAGTCTGTCGCTGATGGTTTGGTCCTAGAGTGACTGAAGCTGCCCTTTACACTTACGCATACCAGACAGCCTCTACCCCACTTAGCATGACACAGAGGTGTGGCAATGCACAGGATCTCATCCCTTAAAACAATTTCAATCTGGCAGACTAAGCACTTTTCTGCCTAGAAAGCCTCACACCTCTTATGGTTTACCAATCCAACTTCACTCTCCTACAAAGTTCTGGTAGGGCTGAATCATCTCATGTTTATTTACAATTCACCGATTTCTCTTTTTAGAAAACATTTGCTTATCCCGTTTCTGCAGTTGCTGCCTGGTAACTTGGTGGTCTTCCCTTTAGCAACAAAACCGTCCTCCTGCCAGTCTCACATAATGTATGAAAGCTGAAAACAAGAAGTCTGAGTAACATATACTCTGTATTTCAGAACATCGAGAGGCATTCTTCAAAGCACAACTACAAGGGCTTGTCCAAAGTCAAAAAGGGAATATAAACTTTTACATTTTCAGGAGTTTGTTTGCATTCCCAGTAGTGTCCTTAATGTCTTTATATTACAAAAACTTAGAGTAGCTCACTGTTTCTTTTTTCCCAGTTTTGGCCAAGAGCAGGTACCATTTTATTTCAGTTCTCTAGAAGCACACGGCAGCAGACGTTGCTCACCTGCTGCTCTCCCTCCCTCTCTTGCAACAGCAGCTTTGGATGCTGGACATTACGCTGCTGCTGTGACTCAACACTGACAAACCATCATGCGTCGCTTTGCTCACACCCAGTGAAGAGTCCAGGGTATTGGCTGTACAAGCCACAGGTCAGCCTTTCTTCCCAACAAGTTGATGATAACAGAAGTTCTCGGCTGCAATAACCCATGGAGGCACACTTTATGCACAGTCAACCAAACCTCTGCTCTGAAGAACTGTGACTCCAACCTCTCTCCCCAGCTCCAGTGCCAAGACGAAGCTCAAGGAATTCGGCTACACACTGGGAAGTTTTTTCAGCAGCAAGAAAAAGAAGCCACTTCCAGCCACTGTACTGGTTCCACCACTGCTTCACAGTGAACACCCCAATCCATGGCTACAGTCATTGCCACAACAACTTGCGGAGTGACGGGGAGGGTGCGGGAGAGGCAGGGCAGCTCTACCTAACAGCAAATCCACAAGCCACACTCTTGCACCTTCTTTGGCCCAAGCCCAAATCCTCACTCAGCAGCAGTAAACAGGAAGCCACCACTGAACTCCATGACACAAATGCGCACCCCAACCGACCTCCTAAACTACTTCTTCCTTCTGCAAATAGAGCTGTCAGCATCTATAAAGAGGAGAATATCTCTATCTGTAAGGAAGGGATTCAGGCTGCACCTTACTAGTCATCAGATCTCTGTGAGCTGAACACACTGCTGTCCTGGGAAGGGCAGCACCCTAAGGATTATGTAAATCCCAATTAGTTTTTGAAAGCAAGTTTTTCAAAAGCTGTGATTTGTAGATTCATTGTGGCTAATACCTAGGAATATTTTTTTATATATATTAAACTACATCCTGTATGAAACAGACTTCCAGTTGGTGAGGTGGCAAAGCACCTCTAAGTACTACCAAGCTACCCATCACCACCCCTCCTCGCTGCATCAGCTGTGCCATGGCTGATCTGGCTGAAAGGTCTGATCATGCTGCCTGCTTAGCTGTGTAGGTCTGGACGCAATGCCATGAATGCTGGACTGCAGTGCTTCTGGAAGCATCAAGCAAAACAAGAATTATACTAAGATCTAAAAACCTCAGAAAAGGCAGGACTAAAGACATCACTCCAAATCAGTAAAACAAGCTGTTGCCATGAAAAACTGCTTTAAGACCTCACTACAGCTTTTAACTACCTTTCCCATAAAGAGTTTGCTACAGTAAATGTGAGTAAGCAAATATTAAAAATAGCCTAGCAGAGACACTCTTGTTCGATTGCTTTTAGCACTGACTCAGATGTTTATGACTCACCCCAAGTACCTCCTGCTGTATCTGCTTTCTCAGTGATGGCTGTAACAACTTTTAACTTCACACTGGACCACACCACTGCCAAGGCTTGACACCTCCAAGATGCATGAGTCTTGTGTGTCAATACCCACCGCTAAACTCTCATCAGAATTCCTACATAACCGTTCATCCTTGACTGATCATCTCTAAGTAAACAATTCACAGGATTATGCTAGAAAAGGCCTGAAAGCTAACATTAAAAAGGACTAGAAATTAAGGAGCTGTCAAGCTTAAATTACTCAAAAAGTTCAACAAGCAATTACCAGCATCTCACTTCAGCAAAAGCCTTCTTAACCTCTCTCCCTCCTAGCTGCAGCCACTCCGAATCACCAAGTCACCCTCCAACAAGATCATGCTCCTAGGAATCCATGTGTCATGTAGACTGGCTTCCTGAATGCAGCACCTTTGCCATTCTTTGTTCAAACTACCCCAAAAATCAGAGAAAAACCCTTCTATTGCAAGTCTTAGTCTTATTTACTGGCGTTTACAGGAACTAGTGGTCACAGATAGGGAATTTCCACATAGTTAAGTTGGTAACTTTTATATTTTGACTGTACATTTACGATCAAAATAGCAGAGAACAGAAAAGCTACGACAAAACCTTCGTAACAGATGTACAACTTAATCAAGACTGTAACTGGTGTCTGATTAGCTTGATCAATCTGTTCATACTATATACACACTACAGGTGGCAATATGTGATCCTGGATGCTTTATGTATGTAAGCCCTCTTCCAAAACTATTTGTGTGCTTAAAAATCACACACACCAAGTCTTTGTCAGATTTGCAATGTCATCCCCTGACCCAAACAACTTCATTTTGACACTCATGCCTTAAAACAGATCATAAAGAAAATGACAGAGGGAAGAAGAGAGAGCGAGCAGTGGTAGCAAAGCAACATCATATAGTAAATCAGCATATAAATCCATGAAAAGCTATGTCAAGTTTTTGTTACATTTTCATTTCTCACTGGGAAAATAATAACTGTTAAGTTTGTTTTGGGGTTGAGTGGCTTTTTTTGGACATTGAGGGAAAAGAAAATGCAGAAGGAGAATCACTAACCTGAGACCTTTCAGAAAAATACTTAATATTTTAGTTAAGTCCCAAGTTGTTGAGTACTATGTTTACACTGCTTTATTACCTATTTTATATATGAACTATTCATAGTAACTTTCTCACTATATTGTGTTGCACCAGCCTTAAAAATTACTCCTTTCTTCTCTTCTTTGCCTGGAAAAGCATAACATGACATGTTTGAAGAATGTTTTCAGCATAACTCAGAAGAAAGAGCAGACAGACCAACGTTATGCCCAGAGTGACCCATGTGTTTAACTATCAAACAGCACTTGTCTGCTTCCAAACCCAAAAAAATTAGCAGTAATAAACTCTGAGCTTGAACTGTCAAGTCATAAAAACAGGAACCATGTTCTAGAACTGGGGTTTCATATTTCCTCTTTTGAACTTGATACCAGAACTAACAATATATTTTGCATCTGAGACCATGAGACACAAAATCTTCTGATTTTTGGGAAGGTAAACTTAAAATCAATTAATTGCTACAAAGACTCTTAGTTCTAACTTCACCTAAACAGAGAATTGCTTCACACATCATGTCCTCCTTTTCCTTCTTGTATGAATGAGAAAACACAGAAGTGTGAACACAGCTGAAAAGCAAGGGCTACCAGAGAGGTCCTCCCGTCATACCCCACTGCTAAAAAATTAGGGAAGACAGAGGTAAAGAAAGAACGAGAGAGGCGAGCCAGAGAAACTTCAGATCACATCTCTCCCCTGTTAATTGTGATGCAATTAAATGCTTCACAATTACAATTCCAAAGCCTGGATTTCAAAACTAAGGACTACGGAGAAAAGGAACTTCTACAAACCAGCTGGGCATTTCACTCCTAGCTCCAGGTCTGCAGCCAGACAACATGCAAACACCACAGTGCAGCTGCTCTGGGGAATAAATATTTAACTGCAGTGGGCAATGCTTCCTTCAGATAACATTAAAGAGAAAAAAATCCTCGGGGAACAAATCTGTAGAAAATAATGAAAAGCAAAACCAGAAGTTCTCTGGATTCACTATCTCCACGTACACAGTCTGTTGCTTGGCAGCCTAAGATGGCTACTTAAGCCTTAGCTCTGAAATCACTTAACCATAAAAGTACTTCCTTTTCTCTGTCCTTAAAGCAAATTAGAAATTTAATTGCAAGTTAACAGTCAGGAACCTTAACAACAAAACTTCTTTCAGATTTCATTATACTGTCAGTTTATCTTAACACACAGATATCCCCAGTTTTAAACCTAGAAAAATTACAGTTACCGCATCAGGAATTCCTCATCTTTTACAGAAGCCCTACAGATTTCAGGGAGATTAGAAGCTTCACTCCAAACCCCTGTGCTACGTCACTGTAATTACCACAAGGCTGTTACTCCATGAAAAAAAGACTCAAAATGCATCAACACATTAAAAGAATCATAATGCTTGACTTGTTTCAGAAAAAACTATTGACTTGTACCCTAACACACTGTTCTAAAGTCTGGAAAGTTTCCTTTTAAAGAGGATTATTTTAGTAACCATTAAACAAATATTAGTAACATGAAGCAGATTTCTGTATTGGAAGGTTAACTGGAGATATCAGACACAGAACAAACTCACAGAAATTGGTTACAAGTGATTTCTACATTTTTTTAAGAAAATTCTTGCAGTAACTCGGATGTGTCACCCATCCAGCAGTTTTCTTAAGCAATCCAAGAATTATCATATGAACTTCACAGAGAGGAAACATCCTGTTTTCCAAAGAACCGATCAAAATCTTTCCTTGTCTTACAACCTAGAAATCTGGCTGTAACCAAGCCTTATTTCTGCCTCAGTGTTTACTTCTACATCAAGAAGTAACATTGCTTCATTTTCTCAAATGGTTGAGTGCACATAAATTGTAATTGTGCTTAACCAGAAATCACAAAGCCAATATTTCTTTTTATGTATGTGATTTCTGTGCATATGCAGTGGTTATCTTTAATCTTCAAGGTTATTTGCAGTTAAAGCCAGTCTACTGCACTTCTCTACACCATTCTAGACACAGTCTTCATATGCAAATGGAAAAAAAAAAATTCCTCACTCTTAAGGGGAAATTAATACAAAAAACCCCAGTGTGCAGTTAGTCTGTGGACGTTCCACAAGGCAGCAGTGCAGAACTTGTCACTTCCATGTCTGTGCGTCAGGATGACTAACCAACACAACACACAACCCACCCACCCAGTGAGGATCACCTTCGTATCACCCTGACTGCTGTGCTGGAGGCTTCTGGTACTATTTCTCAAGCATCCTGAGGACCACATAGATCACACTCAAACCCAGCCACTAACCCACAGCAGTATTCCATCCTCACAGGATTTTGAGGCATAAAGTGGGTGAAAGTAGGGATTTCAATGCCCCACACAACTTCTCCACATATCCACTCCACATTGCATGCCAGCAGTCACAACAGGAGATCATCTTTAGAGATATATTTAATAGTTTCTGCTCTGATAGGATCTTCACACATGTGGAAGGAGAATGTTCACACCATGCCTGTTCCACTCTGAGTCTCTCCACTCCTCTCAAACCTCAAGTTCTTGAGCAGAAAATGAGGTTCTGGATAACACTTGTCAAAGGGACTCAGGCACAACATTTTGGGTTTTTTTAAATGCACAACACTGAGAATCTCAAATTTCTCATTTTCTCTTTTCTTACGAAGCCACCGGAAAGCTGCATCTCAGCATCCACTGGCTTCCAACAAGAAACCATAGCCTTTTTTTCCCCTCCAGTGCTCAGTGTACAATCACTCAGTCTTTTGAAAATCTGAAATTCTAGTGGAACAAGACAAGCAGAAAACAGGCAGGAACAAGTTCACCTGAATTTAAGCAAAGGCCAAAAACCTTTTCCACAAAACCACTGTGAGCAGCACATAATTTCTAAAATCCGTAAAGAGACAGAAACAGAAAGAGGAAACCAAAGTAGATTCAAGAAATTCAGAAAAACAGCTCTGCATTTTTTTCTTTGATAATAATAGAAGACTTGACTTGTTTTAAACATCAGAAATACTAAACCACCTTTTTTTTCTCCCCAAGAAATTCTGAGAGTTAAGGGATTGTGACCAGAAGTCACTGAAATCAGGGCAAAGGACTTAATTTCGGCAGCTTTAGACTTTGTTTTTGCTAGTTATCATCACATACTTAACCTAGACTCCTGAAAAATACTTTTGGCAAAAACTCTCAGAGCCACCCTGTCATTTTAGCTGGGAATGCTGAAAGCTTGAGAATTACCAATGCCAAACCCACCATTTTTAAATATTGTAGATTCTTTTCTGTTTACTGTAACAAGAGAGCAAACAGATGTGGCAAGGGAAACAGCATAAATATACCAGATATTCCAGTAACAAGCCACTCCTTACTAGTTATTATCATTTACTTATTGTTTTTAGGAGGACTGAAACACACGAATTTAACCTGGCAATAAATCCAACTACAGAATTAAATCGAAAATGGACATACTCAGATGTTAATTTTCTTAAACCACAACTTCTATATCACAGAATGGCTGAGGTGGAAAGGGACCTCTTCAGCTGCCTGGGATGTCCCCAGTTGGACTGGTGATCTCTCCTCAGACAGTGACTCCACACCACCATCATCAGGAATAGTGTGGCCAGCAGGACTAAGGAAGTCATCATCCCCTTATACTCAGCACTGGTCAGGCCGCACCTTGAGTACTGTGTCCAGTTCTGGGCCCCTCAGTTTAAGAAAGATGTTGAGATGCTGGAGTGCGTCCAGAGGAGAGCAACAAAGATGGTGAAGGGGCTGGAGCACAAGCCCTGTGAGAAGCAACTGAGGGAGCTGGGGTTGTTTAGCCTGGAGAAGAGGAGGCTCAGGGGAGACCTTATTGCTCTCTACAACTACCTAAAAGGAGGTTGTAGTCAGGCAGGGGTTGGTCTCTTCTCTCAGGCTACCAGCGACAGAACAAGAGGACACAGTGTCAAGCTTCGCCGGGGGAGGTTTAAGCTTGACATTAGGAAGAAGTTCTTTACTGAGAGGGTGATTGACCATTGGAATGCACTGCCTGGGGAGGTGGTGGAGTCACCGTCCCTGGAGGTGTTTAAAGGGAGAATGGATGAGGCACTCAGTGCCACAGTTTAGACAACAAGTAGGTGTTGGTGTTGGTTGGGTCATAAGCTGGACTCGATCTCAAAGGTCTTTTCCAACCTTGTGATACTGTGTGATACCTCTGGGTAGTCTGCTGTAGGGTTTGACCATTCTTACAGCTTTAAAGTGTTACGTGAAAGATGCTCCAGCCCCTCAATCACGAAAGAATTGTTTAGTGTGCAAATTAGAAGTGTCATTTGCTTTTTTAGGTATAAGATGACATTTTGCCCTATTAAAAACATACCAGGACCAAATTATGACTTTTCTTTCCCTAAATCCAGTCCCTTTGACTTAGAACAAGAACACAACTATAAAATCACGGTATAAAAGGAAGAGAACACAGAATTAATGCAAAATTAATTGGACTGAGTCCCCTCCTTCAACTTTACTGGTGCTCACACATGAAAAAGTACATCAGTTAGGTTTTTAAGGTCACAGCTTCTGGAAATGAACAAGATCAAATGCAAATCTATTCAAACAAGGAAGATACCTCAGTCGTAAACAAGGAAAATTTAATGCAGGGGTCTGAATGCACAATCAAGACAAGACTCTACAACAGCACTTCTAAGCCACCAGTTTGTTGCAGAACACTTAACTTTACCTCTGAAGACCTTGCCTCCTCAGGTCAAATTCTAAATAAGGCACCTTTACGTCCTACCCCTTTAAAAGACCCCTAGTTATGGGGATAGGACCAAGATAGATGAGCGAAAGGGAATTACCCCATTTTAGCACATCTGATGAGCTGTTCATAGAGCAGACTGCTTGCTGCTCTACAGAACTATGTCATATTACCTACCATTAGGAAAAATTTGGTTCAAAAGTAAGTCCTGAAAAATGAATCTCTATTAACACAGACATATAACATGTTAAGCTAGTTCTTAAGCTTTTGGTTGGGGCTCAGCAAATTACGTGTTAGCGTTTGTAGGCTGTGCCTTCTCTATGGGCACACACCATGAGACGCCCCACTAAAACCAGCAGAATAGCTTTGTAGGACCATAAGTGTGTATTTGTTTACAAGATTAGGATCATCATGTCAGTCTTGCCTGCTAATTAAACTGCTCTCTATTTTCCCTGCATCTGAAACTGCGTAACAATAGGTTTTGAAAAACAAATAGCTTGAAATGGTGTGAGAAAGCTGCTGATCTCCATAGTTTTTAAAAATTTCTAAACGATATCCAAGAAAGACGATTTTCTTTTAAAGTATAATTCAGTTATTAGGACATACCCTAACACATTTCTAAAACTACTTGCTGTACACGCTTTGTGCAGGCAGCACAGCCCAGTAAAAACGTTAATACATTACTGGTGGTTACCAGACTTCACTGGCGAAAAAAAGGAAGTATTCACAGTTCAGCTGTGGGGAGGAGTAGCAGTAGCACCTCCAGTGGTTGCGTGCACACATACAAATTGTCTTGGACTAGAATGCAGAACTAGCACTGATTAATTGTTTTTCAGGTGTGAGCTGAAACACATGGTAAATCTTATTTCCAGCCAAAGCCATGCAAAAAAGTTGCAGTTAAAAGCCTTTGCCAGCTTAAGCAAAATTATCAGGAAGAGACAGCAGTTTGCATTGCAGTTGTATTTTAAAGGCTGAACTCACCACAAAGCCTCGGACAAATCAAGTTCTTCATGTAATTACTCAGCTTCACTGATATGCACTGATTTGTCTGTGTGAAACTGAACTTGCATGGAACTCTGAAGATAAATGGAAGTTAGCAACGCATATACACATAAACAAGCATATCAGTTTACATTAGCTGCTAAGTAAACTTTATCAAGCAGTTAAACAAGGATATAAGGGATTGAAAAAGTTCTAAGGAATTTGTTCATCAGAGAGAGCATGAAACAATGTCAAGGCACACAGTGAGGTTGTGCCAGCACAGCAGGGGTGAAGGTAAGGCAGTATGATCCAGATTTCCCTCCCTAAAGAGGCAGCGTCCTACCACTGATTTATAGGTGGGCAGGTTCTGCCTTTCTCATGCCAAATTAATTCTCCAAGTATACAGAGTGAGAGAGCAGTTCTATATAAACGCCTCCCTGCATGCTAAATGACGCTGCGGTGCAAGTTAGGTCTGTTCTGTGTATGCTGGGCTATATGAAGAAATTAAACTGTTTCCACTTAAGAGCAGACTGGTGTTTCTTCGGCAGGATCTTCACAAGATAGTGTCTAAGTTCACATATTCCTGCAAAAAGCAGAGAGGGGGAGCTGATGTCAAGTCTTCTGAGCTGGAACAGACATCCACCAGAGCACACCTGCTGCTCAGTGGAAGGGGTGACATGCCACAACAGAAGCCATAAGTTAGCGCTGCTGTGATCTGCAGCATAAAACCACAGCCTCGCCAACACCCTGACAGCATTGCCTACCTCCTCCCTCTGCACACACACCATAAGCCAAGAAAAATGTGGGCTCATTTTTTACTTAATTTGATAGCAAACTTTGATAGCAAAAAAGAACACGGTGTGATTAAACCTGGAGACACCACTCACTTTTATTGCAGGGTGAACTTTCAGCCAATACAGGCAGCCAAGCTAACACAACCGGTATCTTAGGCTGTAGTTGTTTAAGACTGTGCTGGATATACTGAGGATTCAGGATTTAAAAGGTGCCTTTTTTTAAGCCAAGCAAGCCCTCTGTTTGCTGATGTAGCTCGCTTATATAGATGTAACTTTGCTGTGCTGTCAGTCACGTGTACAGGAAACTGTAAAACCCGCAGGGTTCTTTTTCTTTTTTTTTTTTTTTTTACTCGGCAGAAGACAGGCAAGTTCTTCTTCTGTAGCTCTAAGTCAGCTATCCCTGAATGTCCTTTCACTTACCACCTGTGGCTTTGACAGTGAAATCAAACCCATGCTCTGCTGTATCAATCTATTCCACACTTGCACGAAAGGTGCTCATGGTCATGAATTACTCCTAAAGAGAGTGCTGGAGTAAAACACCACGAATTGATCTTTTCCACGTAACAAGGAAGAAGGGTAGAAGATCAAATAAGGAAAAAACCACACTTTAACACAAATGCAACACAAATCAATAGCAGGAAAAAGCAAAAAAACGTAAACAGCGAATTTGTAATCTTTTGTTTTCAGAGGAGAGGGTAACTCCTGTAGACAGAGTGCCCCAGCACAGGTTATAGAGCTGTAAAGAGTGACACAGGCTACGATACACACAAGTCAGGCTCACTGATTTAACTGTCTGGTTCCTTTTGAACTTTTAAACTCTCTAAACAGATGGGCTCTGGCAATTTCAAAATTATTGGCGACTGTTTTGCTATACTTTGCAGAAAAGTAAAATACAGAAGCTTTCAGGAAGTGAAAGGTTATTTCTTGTGCATCTTCAGTAAACTCGAAAGACACTGATTGTACAAGAAAAACGTATAACGTGACCTGCAAATACCAGCTTATAGTTATTTCTGATCAAAAACTTCAGAATTGAGGGTGGCCACATTTTCTTCCCATGCAGAAGGCCACCAGCTTGAGTTAAGATGCAAAGCTTGACATCCCAGGGACAAAAAAACCAACCCATGCAACCAACTAAACCAGCACATTTAAATACAAAAGACTGAGCCTAGTGCAACACTTAAGTTAGATACTACCTTTTACAATTCTTTATTTTCTTCCTTTAAATGTCCAATGCCCTACAAACCAATACAGCTTTATCGAAAAAAAAACCTCACCTGACCCCAAAACAAAATACAACCTGCTTTGAATTTGTTATTATACTCTGGTCAAACCCAGGAGAGTGCAGAGACAGGCATTTGCCAATTGCAAACAACAGGAAGTTGTTTAGACTGCACAAGTGCCAAGGCTTTTAAGATTTATTTTGTTTAATGTATCTCTTTGTGCTGCTAGTGTCTCAAAATGAGCATAGAAGTTAGTTCTGCCAAATGAATTTCCTGAAAATATGAGTCCACACACAAACAAATCTATTGCAAGTGTTCTCTCTTCTCCCTTGCTCCCCTGTCCAAGTCACAGATCTAGCACCATCTGCTTCATTTTCCTTATCTAGAAAAGTAGAAGGCTTAGCTCTGTCCTTCCTCCTGACACGAAAAGTGTAAGGATTTTTTCCCAAAGCACTGTCTCCAGCATAGCCCTCGGAACGGCAGCTCTCTCAGCACATCTGTGTACAATCTCCCAGGGTGAACAAGAATTTTTTTCCTGTTCAAAACAGGAATATTACCTCAATCTGAACTTCCAGTCAGTAAAGTTAAGTTCTTTAAAAGATGTGAAGAGGAAAACCAACAAGTTATTTTGACAGAATATGCCACGGACTGAAGGGTAACTATGAAGAGTACAGCTAACAAAATCAAGTATTTCAACACCCTGCTTAATTCCAACTGGGCACCTTGATGGGCAATCCAGACTCCACTCAGTCTTCGAATGGCTGGAAATGACAGGAAACAAAACACTCAAGGAACAGTTTAAAGACTGCTTGGTGTCTAAAATTGCTAAAAACTTGACCTATATTCATGTATTGATGCCTCAACAAGCCAAGGCCCCTCTCAGGTCGACCCTGCAAAAAACGGAGCTGGTGTACCACAGCCTGAGGCATGTGCAAATGTTCCTTTAGGAGTTCTCTCCTGCAAGCAGGAATAGCAGTTGTCATTTAGATTTTGTGTTTGAAGGGAATTAAGCCTTTGGAGACTGGGAAGGAGAAAGAAGAGAAGAAACACCTTGAAGGAATAAAAAGGTTGTTTAGCCAGTCAGGCAAACTGACAGAGCCGAGATTAAAACAGCTCAAGCCTTCTAAACCCATCCAATGTTGCATTATACGCTTATCCACCTGCAGACTGACTTCTTATCTTTGTGAAACTGCCTGTCTCCTCCTCCAGTATACACACAGGCAACCAAGGTCTTGATTCATGGTAAATCCTACATGCTTCAAAAGTCAGAGAAAACAGCACTAAATACTGAATGTATTCAGTTCGTTAGCAGACCAGCTTCAAAGGAGTCAAAAATACTCATAAAGCAAAGCTAACAGCTCATGCATTTATGACAGATGAGTGACTTGAAGCCAGTCACCTTGTAAAAGCTTGTTCTTTACTTGCAAGCCCTTGCTGTTACTTGGGCAGCTCCATAGTTACAGCAGGAGTGTGACCTGGTATTTCTGGAAGACTGTTTACTACCAGAATTGCTGACAAAGCACAATCAATAGCAACACCCAGCCACTTACTCTCCTACAATTGCCTACTCTTTGGCAGCAATAACTGCACTTGTTCAGAATCTTTACTCTTCAGGTAGGCTCCTCCTCAAACAAAAAAAAATTATTTTTCACAGGCCTTCACCACTACCTCATGCTTAGTTGGGGACGATGTACACATTCTTCGCTTTTCCATCGACTTCTACTTCTTTGCCTTATTTCCTATTTTACCTTTCACGTTCCGCAGGGAAAAAAATCCTCCAACAACAGATCTTTGTTATAGGCCCGCTGCTTTAAAGTGTAATCACATAATCTGCAATGAACTGCATTCCCATCACTGCTACCAAACACCTCATCCACTGTCAGAGGATGGTAAAGGCAATGATACGCAACATGAGAGGTACAAATCATACTTATCCAAGTAGAAGCTGTTCCTCCAGGCTCCTGTAGCTCAGGCTTTTTGTCAGTTATGCAACTTATATTACATTTACATAACCAGTTGAGGGGAAAAAAGAGAGTTATTCTAGTCAGCAAAACCGTCTGAAGTTTTATAAGCCCTCCAGCATGAAGAAAATATCAGGACCTGTTCCTTAAAAATCCATCTGTTCTCAACAGGCCAGAAAATTACAACTACCGATTACACTTCCTTATTTCCCTCCTCCAATGTGAATCAAGACAAATCGCAACCAGTTTACCCCAGAGAATCATCATCAACTTCTTTTTCCAGTAACCAAGGACTCTGTAACATTATTTGTTTTCTGGAAAGATCAGATGAGTGGGGAAAACAAGCACTGGGCAGGTACCTAAAGCACCGCTAAAGGCATGGAGTGAGTGCACAGAATAAACATCCTTAGCTTATCACTGTATAGAAACTACATCAAGAAATGAAAGTAACAATTTAGCTGCCAAACACTCCAAAATGCCATTATTCTGAGAATCCATTCTCCTTGTTGGTAAGGTTCAAGCATATTTGTCTCATCCAACGAGCAAAACTGCACAGTACCAGCCGATGAAAAAGCTTCCTTAGCAAAAGGCAGGCTGTGAGAATTAAATGACTGAATCACACACTGAGCTATAAAAGTAATTTTTGATCAATTCAGCAAGTGTTAGCCATTACCAATACCTGAAATCTAATTGCATTTTAAACGTATTAGAGATCTACAGTAACTCTGAGTGCATTTACAGGAATAATGCCCAATCTTTAAGAATCTGCAAACTGTTGGACAGGCTACAAAAGTACAACCCGAATATTGCCAGTTTATCATCCAGAAGAAAACATTTCATCATTTTTAATTGCTGTTGGACATGATACAAGACAGGAACCAAGACCCAATGCTGTCATCTCTCCAGAACTGGCTTCTCAGAAGGCTTTCTGGTTCAGAGGTTCTCATTTTCACTCCTCAATGTAAACCAGTCTTTAGGGTTTGTTTTTATGTGTAAAAGATTTAACCTCTGAAAACAATCCAAACATCTTCCTCTACGTAAACACAGGGCAGCCCTTTCTCCTGCAATTCAAGCTCAACACAGCGTACAGATTCAAGGGTTCTCTGTTAGGGTTCGTGCTGTATTTTGAACCACACTTCCTCATACCAAGTCTGGCAGCAGCAAGGTGCCAAAGAAAACCTGAGGCCAGTTCTGCAGGTGAAAAATTGAGGGAGGATGGGGAGGTACATAGTAAGAAATGGGTGAACCTTCCTGTCATACCAAGCATCGCTGTCAGGATGCTGCCTACGAAAATGGAAAGATTTTTTCCCCTCTACACAAAAAAGGGAAGCTGGTTTCTGCGAATTCAGTCTTTTACTTGCAAGACTGTGAACTACTACAGAAACGTCCGTCTAAACTTACTGAATTGCTATCGCTTATTCTTCCAACCAAGATTAATTCCAAGAGGTAAGGTAAAATAATTGAATTAAGTTCAAATTGCAGACTGTTTAACTAAGAAAAAAAAGAGCTTCAAGTGTATATCGGTTTTACCCCCTGAGTCTCTCCAGTGACTGTTCAGGTATACTTTAGCTTTTTGCTCTCCAGTTGGTGCAGGTTTGCTTTGCAAAGCTTTTGTATTACATATTCTCTCTAGATTTTGCGTCCCACTTGTTTCTTAAATGAGTGAACTGAACAGACAAGTCAATTTGGTCATAAAGAAACAGCATATTCTTGAACAGCTCAAGATTTACAGAATCTACCTCTCAGAAAAGGCCAATTTGACACGAATTCTGAAAGACTTTTGTAGTGCAGAGGAGTAACTTAAAGTTACTTTAGTTCTGTGTTTGAATTCTTGTGCAAATTCAAACCCACTTGCCCTGTTTTTTCACAAGTTTTTCACCTAACTTTTCCCAAAGGTCAAATGTTTGCAGTTTTGCTCTGTGTGAGCTCAGTATGGTCTCATTTGCCCCAAGTATGGGCTTTGGGGCGAATGGTTTGCAAATATTTAGACAAATAAGATATTTAAGGAGAACTGAATCACTAAAAATGCATTTATAAAAATGCTTGTAGAACCTGCCTGTGATCTTTAACACCATGAATGACAGCAAGAGCCCGATGCAACCTGCTGTTTGCTCACAGGCAAGCGGCGTGTCCATCATGGGCTCCATATTCCACAGCACCTGTCTCCATGACACCTAGCACAAACCCAGGCCAAGGTGCAACTTCCTGCACATTTTAAAAACAAGCGCTCAGAGGAAATGCCTACTGCTCCCCATATATGGCCAAAACTGAACTTAATACCAAACTTCAGCACCCGCAAATTAAAAGGTACCAAGATACACACATTCGGTTCAAGAATAAAAGTGCAGAGAAGCTTCTATGAGCAAAAGTTAAACGGGGCTACTTGGAGTTAAGTTTAAACACTGGCATGATTTGAATTATTTCCACCCTCCCTGAAACTCCTTTCTTGCTCTGCATTTCTCTGCCTTCCAAGTCCCTATGTCTCAAACTACATCCCCCCCCCCCCCCCCATTCCAATCCATCGGCAAAGCCATCTCATTAGCACAGGCTTCCCCAGCACCACCCCATCCTCCTCCTCAGCACAGAGCCGATGTCTGTTTGCACAGATCCGGTTCCAGCCTTGTCTGCCACACCGAGCATCTGCTGTGTTGTCCTTCTGCCACCAGCCTACATGGTCAGCGAAAGGCTGGCAGACTTTCCTGTCCTGGTGTTCCATATCCATGAGCTTTCCACACATATTTCAAAAATTCTAACTCAATGGGATTATCTAAACAACAGAGCGATTGTTCTCACACACACAAGTAAAGCATAATTACGTTTTTAGGTGCCTGGAGAAGTTGGAAAGAAGATGCAATTTGCCAAGTTCCGCATTCTGCATCCCTGCTCGTCCCTTTGGATGACTGGTAGCCCACAAGCTGGTGACCTGCCTGCAGGATGGCTGTCAGGGAAGAAGTACCTACAGAGCAGCGTTGACACTGGCACAGGTTGCCCAGAGAAGTCCTGGATGGTCCCTCCCAGGAGGTGTTCAAGGCCAGGCTGGATGGAGCTTTGAGCAACCTGATCCAGTGGGAGGTGTCCCTGCCCATGGTCCCTTAAGGGGACCCTTTAAGGTCCCTTCCAACCCGAACCATTCTGTGACTCCATGACAGAGGAGTAGGCACCAGGCTGACAGCCGGACCTGCCCGCATTCCCAAGCCCTTCATTCCCAGAGGCGGAGGCGGCAGCGACTCCGCAGCCGCTCCACTTGTTGAGGAGCCCGAGGACCCTCGCCAGCCTACGGGATCCGAGCCGGCTCCTGGGAATTCGAGTCACAGACTCATGGGACGGTTTGGGTTGGAAGGGACCCAACTGTCCCGTTCCACCCGCTCCCACCGGCGGGCAGAAACGAAGCCACTCCTCTCCGCTGCCCCCAACGGCCAAGCCCCCCCGACCCCTCTCCGCCGCACCCGCGTCAGTCCGGCCGGACCCGGGAAAGCCCCGCACCGCCCGCCATTGTGAGCCTCTGCCGCGCCCGCGCCACCCTCCCGGGTCCCGCCGGCCGCACTCACCGCTTCCGTGGTGCCTCTCCGGGTGCGGGGCTGCCGCGCGGGGCTGAGGGGGGCTCGGCCGCAGCCCCACGGCGCTGGGGTTGGGGGGGGGGGGAAGTGCAGCGCGGGCCGGTGCGCGCAGAGCGGAGCCCCCGGGCGCGCGGCAGCTGCGGGGCGGGGCGGGGCGGAGCGGAGGGCGGCTGAGCATGCGCCGCACCGGGGGTGGTGCCGAGCCGAGCCGAGCCGAGCCGGGCGGGGGCGGTGTCTCTTCGGCCGCGGCGGGGGGGACGTTGCGGGGCTTCCTGCTGCGGGTGCTGTGGTGGGGTTTGCTTGAGGCGGGTCAGGCCCTCAGGAGCCGCCGAGCGGGCGTGAGCGGCGCGGCCGGAGGAGGCTGCGGGGAAACGTCATCGCTCCCTGCGGCTCCCCGAAAACAGGGTCATAAGTTTTTTGTCGCTGTTTTTTTTTAAAGACACCGAATCAGAATCACAACAGCTAACTAAGGTCATCAGGAAGCTTGGTGGTATCACCCTTTTAACTTTACTTCTTGTCCTAAGAAAGCCAGAACCAAAATACCTCCTGCTGTCCTCTCTTCAAAACTGCAGTTGTCAAATCAGTCTCAGCCTTTACAAGAGTTCAGTTTTGGGCCCCTCAGTACAAGAAGGACATGGAGGTGCTGGAGCGTGTCCAGGGGAGGGCAATGAAGCTGGTGAAGGATTTGGAGAACAAGTCTTACGAGGAGCGGCTGAGGGAACTGGGGTTGTTCAGGCTGCAGAAGAGGAGGCTGAGGGGAGACCTTATCACTGTCTACAACTGTCTGAAAGGAGATGGTAGTGAGGCAGGTGATGGTCTCTTCTCCCAAGTGACAAGGGATGGGGTCAGAGGAAATGGCCTCAAGTTGCCCCACAGGAGGTTTAGATTGCACATTAGGAAAAATTTGTTTGTTGAAAGAGCTGTGAAGCACTGGAACAGGCTCCTCAGGATGTGATGCCCCTGAAGGTCTTCACAATGTCTGTATATGTGGCACTTTGGGACATGGTTTAGTGGGCACGGTAGTGTTGAGCTGGCAGTTGGACTTGATGTTAGAAGTCTTTTCCAACCTCAAGTTTCTATGATTCTATGAAGGGGGGAGGGGGTGTGTTTACAATGAATCTGGGTTCTGTGAATGTCCTTAAATCCTGAAGCTCAGAGCTGCAAATCAAAGCAAAGCCGAGGAGGTGGCTGTGGTGGAAGGATTGCATAAGGGGCTTAGCCTGCAGCTGCTTGTGGCTGCCGAAGCTCAGAGGAGAGCAGCTTTACCTCTGCCTCCATGTAAATCAGTGTCCAGAGCCCAAGACTGTGTCCAGGAACAATCCAGGCTCCCAAAGGCTGTGTCCTTCAGCAAGAATTGAATTTTCACATGCTCACACACCTCACTTAAAAAATTGAGACTGGGCTTCTATAGAAATTGTGCGTTGAGGCTCCTAGTCCTGCCTGCAATGTGAACTTCCCGCTTTTTCTGCTTTGTTTCAGGATACTGGTGTCTACTGATTTCTACTGGTTGCTCTGCAATGTAGAACTAGAATGAAATCAATGTGCTTCTAAAAATTACTCCAAGAACTATGTTAATAACAGGGGAGGTTTTCCAAAGTCTTCCCCAAATGGTCTGGTTTTGCCACAAAATACCATCCTATGGGAAGTACGTAATTTTGTATTAAAATCTTTAAAGTAGTTTTCTCTAAGGAATTAATCACAAATGTTTTTGTAGCTGAATATGTTCCCTTGGTTATAAAGAGTATAGGCAGGCAAAGAGCTGCAGAAAAGGCCTTTGATGCAAAGACAGATTTTCTTACCCCTGTAAGTACAGTGCTGGGGTGCAGTGACGGGTCAGAAGAGTTATTTTGTATGTTATGTACTTTATTTTGCAACTTCCAGGATTCACTGGTATCTTCCACACAAAAATCAGCAAAATACAGATGACTGGACTTGACTGTCTTGGTACTTGTGAATTAAAAATCAAACTAAATTCAAACAAGTTCTCTCTTGTAGTCTTTTTTAAAGAAGGGGTAGGGATGGATGCAGAAATTTTCCCTTATTTGCTTACTCTGCAATGTGGTTTTCAAGCTCTCACAAGCTAATTCACCTTTGCCTGTGAAATGGAGATCTCTACACACTACTTTTAAACAGTGTAAACGTTTAGAAAGTTTTTTTTCATGCCATTTCAAGCTACAGCGAGGGGCCCTGTGTGTGGTAAAGTGCTTTAAATCACTGATGCCATCAGCTTGAGATTGCCTGGATCTTTACAGAAATATGATTTAACACTGTCTAAGTGGGTTTAGTTTGTCATTGATCTGTTCGTGACAGTATTTCTGGAGCCTGGTTCTTCTCATACACACCAGCAAAAACCAGGAGGAGGTGTAATGAAGTCGCAGGCACTGCGTAATGTGTCAAACATGCCGCCTCCTCTCAATGTCGGCTATTCCTTAAACTGTAATAGTATTAGAAACTATTCTGAGAATATTTCTGTGCTCTTGTATGGATCTGCAGAGTGTCAGGCTATGTTATGCACTGCTAAAATTAGATATTTTTTTTTTTTTTTTTCCCAAAAGAAAAACATTCTTCCATTTTTATCTCCAGGGAAAAAAGTGGGAGTTACAAAGGAGAGCAAGTTGGGCGTTTTTCCTCACAATCAACAAAACTGATCTTCCCACTTAGAATTATACTGTTCTCAGCTGAACCCACGCTGGGTTTGGTTTACTCCATGGCAGGAGTGTGGAGAGCAACTGGGCTGCTGGGCTAGGAGAAGCAGGAGGACCAGGCTATCAGGCAGCATGGAGTTGGGCCAGGAAAAAGGGATCACGCAGCAACAAACCATACATTGGATGCCCAGCAGGTTGGTTGTTGTGGGTGAATTCACACTACGCTCTCCTCCCTGTGACATCTGCCTGTTGGCGCATGGAAAGCACTTCACCCCATCACCATGCTATGTCTTAGAGACTGTGAGGCCCCCGGATGTGGCAGTGGTGGGGTGGGACTTGCCACAGGAGTTGTATAAATAGATATGCAAGTGCACAAATTCTTTTATCTCATCTGTTGCTGAAGTTATCTTAAGCTTCCTGTGCTCACATAACATGCGTGAAACCACGTTTGTGACACTGTTTTCAGAGGGCTTGTCTCTGCTTGGAAAAGAAAGTGAGAGAGTTTCTTTTGAGACATCAGGAATGTGGGAATTACGTCTTCATAATTAACAACTTGTAACAATGGTGCTCAATGCTTTTTTTTTTTTTTTTTACGCTAAATGAGATTTCCTGTAATCTCAATTTGGGGAAGGAGAGGTATTTCATATAGGTAGACCAAATTTACTTTGCAAAGAAATGATTAGGTGTTGTCTATCCAAAGCCATCCTTGTTCTGAGGGAGCTGCTGCTGAAAGCCAAGCTGCAGGGGGATTTCCTGCGCAGGGCTGAAGCCAGCCAGCAGAACGTGTAGGAGGTAACACGTAACTCTGTTTCCCAACTTCCCTGGCTAGGGAGATGGAGTTCACTCTCTTTGTGTCTCAGTCCTGCCTCAGGCAGGTTCGGGTTGCTGCTTGCCTTCATTGTCTGTTTTTTTTCTGGTTGCCAGCCTTCTGATTCTTCGTAGTCCTCATAACAAACAAAACCAACTGCATTATTTGGATTTCTTTTTTCCCAGTTCTCTCTGCTGAAAAGCATACCTTGTGTTCACTTGTGAAGTAGGAACTGGGTTTATGTAAAGATCTGCAGAGCAGCTGCAAACAATGGAGTTACAGCAGTGCCCCTGGCTGGGCAGCTAGCGGCTGGCAACTAGGGCAGCCTACATCTAATTTCTTGTCTCAGCCAACACTGCTCTGAGACATAATGGAGCAATGTGGTGGTGGTCATAGTGATGGTAATGGTGGTGGTGATGGTAGTGATGGTGGCCAGCTCCAGAAACTGCTTCTGATTCCCTTTCCACTGAAGTCAGGCTCATTCAGTGAGCACCTTTTTATTGTGCTTCAAGAAGACTAATAAAATACCCAAAGACAAATTCATATTGTCCAGAACCTCAAATGCATTTTCTTCAGCTTACCTGCTTTCCAGCTCCACTGTCTCCAGAAGGATGAGTTTAGTGCTGGCACAGTTCACAGGCACTCACTTACTACTTGGCTGCCTGCCAGCCACACAGCTAGAGCTAGACTCACTTTATATATATATTTATAATCCAGACAAAATCTCTATGTGCAACAGTTGGCTTTTATAATGGCAAATCTAACACTAACTGGAACTGGAGGAGGGTCTGCTGGTGAAGAGGGACAAAGAAGAGCTGTGACCTCAACCAGAGAAATAATTAAATGTTTTAGGATCTCTTCTCATAGTGACAAGTGATAGGACAAGAATTAATGGCCACAAGTTGCACCAGGGCAGGTTTAGACTGGAGATTAGGAAAAATTTCTTTACTGAAATGGTTGTCAGGCACTGAAACAGCTGCCCAGGGAGATGGTTGAATCACCATCCCTGGAGGTGTTTAAAAGATGGGTTGATGAGCTTCTTAGGGACATGGTTTAGTAGTGAGCAGGTATGGTTGAACTCAATGATCTCAAAGGTCTGTTCCAACCAGATGATACTATGATTCTATGATTGGAAATGCCATATTTCTCACTAAAGCATTTACTTTTCCATAGTGATACAGAACTCTGATTCCCATACCTCACGGTCCACAGATCACACAGCTTGTTTACATGGCTGGGGGCATTTCTCAGGTCAGTGTCCAGCATCCGAGACCAGGAGACTCCATCTCTTTCAGAACACACATGATCTGGAGCATGCAGCACTTCTGAAATCTTTAACAAAGGCCTAGCAGCTGGGATATACAGCCTTGCTTGAACGACTTCCAAAGCACATTCTGTTGCTGCTGCTTTTCTCACGTGTGCTTTGGGAAACTATATTTCCTTGGTCTAACACAGCCCATATTTTCCCTCCTTCTATGATAGAGAGACAGAGAATTAAGGTCATGTTTCCAGGAAGGGTGTTATTTGCAATGGCAAAGAGGGTTCAGAAATACAAGTGGGACGGCAAACAAACTCCAAATCTGGAGAATGTGGACTTTTTCCCAAGCCCATTAAAGATGAGCAATGTCACCATCCGGAGCTTAGTGCCTTAGTCATTGCCTTCATCCTGCCATGCTGCTTAACTAAATGCATAATGGATTCAGCAGGACAGGCTGGCTGTTGGGAAGATGTAGGGGACAAGAAAAATGAAAGATGCCAGTGATCTTAAAGATAAAGGTAAGGTTTAGGCTGGTCTCCATCACCCTGGGCTATGTTTAAAAGGCATAGTCTACAGTAAGAGCTCAATTGTTACAGCACATTTGGTTACTGTTAGCTATGAGTTTCAAATGTACCAAAAGCATTGAGGTTTCAATACAAAATCTGGTGAAAATAGCTGGTACTGACATTTCATCCCATGAAACCCGAGGAGGTGAAAAGCACTTTAGGATTTTTCTCCCATTTTATGTGACTCTGTTTTTCCTCATTTCCTCTGAAGTGAAATGAGGAATTGCATGCTATATTTCATGCAATTGTTTTCAAAGCCTACGGTGCGTCTCCTTTAACTTAGCTGAGTTAAAAGGGTGGAAAAGTGAAGAATCCTTACACTGAAGAAGGAACTACATGGATACCGTGTTCCTCTAATAATTTTCAGATAAAACACAATCACTGTGAATTATGATTAAAATGAGTTTTCCTTTAACAGGGATGCAAATGCAACTGCAGCAGCATATCACATTTACACCCAAAAGTAACTAGCCTTCATTAGCAATAAGCCGCCAGAAATTTTAATTTCCAGAGTTCCCTGGAGCACTGCATTTCAAACCAGAATGCAGCAAGGCTTTTGATGCTGGAGGGGAAGTACATGGTGTGCTGTCTGGAGACAATGTTGTTCTGCACTAGGTGGAAATTTTTCTAAAACAAACGTGTTATTTTCAGATCACTCTGGGAATGTGAAGACAACACATTTAAGGAAATTGCTCCTACATAAAATACACCAACCCAGCAGGTAATCCTGGGCACACATCAGAAACATCAACTTGGAGCCTCTCACATTTCTGCTGATCAGTGCCCATCTAAACCAGCGCAGCCTGTATCAGTGCACTTCCACAGGACAGGTACGGATTCCTCCTCATCCAGTTCCCTCTGGAATAATCGCATGTGCTTTAGTACTCCAAAATACTGGCCCTAGAGGGTATCTTGTGCACTCACATTTTTGCTTGTTAGAAGTCATGCTCTTTTTAATAAAAAAAATGCAGTTTAGACTCCCAGTTACAGGAAAGTTACCCCTGTAACTTCAGTTCAAAATGAAAACTGTGATGTTCAGACCTGTTACTGACCTCACCTACTCCTCTACCAGCCCCTTCTTCAGAACTCTTTGCACAAGCTCTTTGCTGCTACCTGACCCAAACCACCTGTGCTGGTGCTGCCCTCCCTTGTGTGTGCAGCCCTCAACCCATTTCTTCAACTCACCATCACCATCAGCCCCAATCTGTTCCTGGCACCAGGGACAAGACCCCCAGATAGCATCTCCCTGTGTGAAGCAACACAATGGTGTTGGGATGGGGTCCAGGACTGTGTTGTCCATCCACCAACACCTCAAACAGGAATCAATTGCTCTCTCACAGACTCATTTTTAGGCAGGAGGAATCTCAAGCTTGTGCAAATGTTTAAACACATGTCTCTCTTGAATTATTCAGTGTACTTTGCCTGCTTCTAAAGTCAATTAAAATGGAGGGCAGTCGGTGGCAAGCTCTCATATTCACTGTAGGCAGGAGACAACGAGCTGTGGCACCGCTGATAACCACCTGCCCTTTCCACCCCTCCTACACTGCAACTGCTGTGCTCCCTTGGCAGTGCTGATGAGCAGCAAAGCACCACATCTTAATGAGTTTGCCTAAATTTAAGGAGACGTGTGTGTGCACAGTACTGGGCACTGACATGTCCTGAGCTCTGTTTGAAGTTGCAGTGCCCAATTTCAGAGGATCCAGGGAACCACCGAAACCAAGAACAGCTTCCCTCCCAAGCAGCTTCACACACTTTCTTCTGTTTTATGCTACAGCTGAAGGAGGCTTTTATCAGTGTCAGATGCATGTCCCTGTGTATCAGAAAAACCCAGCCTAAATGCAGCTCTCGTCCTCTTGAAGTTAACGAGGAACTTGATATTGGGATCGGAATTTCCCCTTTGATCTGAAGTACAGGTCTGAGCCAATGCCCTTGGGAGTCAAGACAGGTCTTTCTTCTGGCCCCAATAGTGTTTGGTCCCAGAAAGCTTGTACTGTTAACCCAACATAAATGCATGATCTCACGTAAGAGTATATTAATCCACACATAGAACCATGACCCACTCTGGCTCCTGTGAAACCTTATGAAGAGCAAATTATGTGCCAAGGTGTGCAGTCTTGACTTTATCATCTGCCTGAATACTGGAAATGATAGCAGTAACTTTGATGATGTACCACACTGAAATTACACAGTTCCTGAGGAATATTCTTGCCCCAAATCAGACATCAATTAGAGTCATAGTTTCCCTTTGTTAATCAAGCTACTGACCAAAATGCAGGGTTTACAGATTCTCCAACAACTCAGCTAGCAGATACTGCCAAAATGTGAGATACTGTCAAAAATATTTTATGCAGAAAGGAGAAATCATAGTGTCATTCTTTGTTCACACAAGTACTCCTGGGGACTACTTTTCTTGGTAACAGCCACGTGCAATTGCTATTACTGTTATCGCACAATGTTTGTCCTGAGTGGAAAGGACCCCTCACCTGGGAACAGAAGTGATAATGCAATCACAGTGCTCCACTGACAGCAGCAAGAGCAGGAATGCAGCTCCAACATGTGGATCCAATTTTACTCTAAGAAAGTGAAAATACTACCGCAGTTAAGCTGAGCATATTTGTAATGAATGAATAATGTTGAATTCTTGTGATGCTCATGAACTTTCACAGGCAGAGTGCTCTAACTGAGCAGTTTTTGGAGCTGGCATGCCAAGAAAATACCTCTGCATCTGAAGAAAAAATAATGTTGCATGGCTGAACTGATGACATTTCTGATCACACAAACAGGCTTCACCACAGTATTCACCAAGTTCATTTCTTCATTGTGCTTTGTCCAGCATCTCCAGGCTCATGTTCATAAATTGCTTAATATAACCTAACAATTTGTCATTATTATATTCTGGTACATCCAGTATTTGCGCATATTGGAGCATCCTCATTAGGCTACTCGATTTGTAAAGATGTTTAATCAAGAAGGCCTGGATTAAAGTTTGAGTTCAAGTGCTCTGCACTAGTCAGAGATAATTTGAATGAACAGTAATTGAAACATAGTCTGATTCATATGAGATACTGCTGGCCTTTGAAATGACAACGGCATGCTTGAAACTCTGTTGGGAAGGATTCGTTTTATTTAAGTACAATTAAATGAGGCGTTTTGCTACCGATGCTTCATGCGGAACAGAAGTCAGTTAAAAAAAATAAAAAGCACCTTGGGAAAAGGCAGCATCTTCCCCTGGTTTCACAGCTGAACGCTAGTAGATAATGGAAGTCTTTTATCCTGCTGTTGTCAGAAGCCTATACTAGCTGGCCAGCTTCCTCGAAGCAGAGACTTTGACTCTTGAAAGGATGGTTTGTGAGTTCGAGCCAGAAACAGAACAGCTGCTCCTGTCTGTAGCCTCACAGCCCCGAGGAGACGTCACAGAAGCAGAACTGCTGTTCTTCTCATGCAAAACATGGGTGGGAAGATGATGGCCTCCAAATGGGAAAAGGGACTTCCCTGATGAAAAAGCCTGAGGACCACCGAGTTAGAACAAATCCATCTGGAATGACAGCTGAGATGTGTCACAAGAAAATTGCCTTGCCTCAGGATCAAATCCGTAAATTACAGAAAAATTTATCAGAAAACGGATGGTCCTCAGAGACCTTATTTTTGAGCAGAAAAGTCATGTGATGTATCACTGTATGCATGTTGTTTACGTCTTGCTTTAACACAGTTCATGGGAGGAAGTGCTCCACTGCCAAAAAGTACACGATAGTTGCATTGTTTGTGTGCAGCAATATTTAGACATAGCAAACCCACCAGTATTTATAAGTCTGTCCCATTACAATATCAGCAGGAAGCTACAGGAAGAAGAGATGGACTCTATGTCTGTTGAGCCAGAGAGGGAGATAAAGGCTCCCACTACATCTGCTCAGAGATGTGTTGTTTTCAGGCACAGACAGTGTTTCAGTTCCTGCTCCAGGCCAGAGCTTGAAGCTGTGCTTGTGCTAACAGGAAATGAGAATCACCATCTGAAGCCAGAGGCACGTGTCATTCGAACAGGTGCTTCGCTCGCAGCAGTACTTGACGTGCACCACAGTACACAGCAAGCAGCTCAGCCGCACGTCCTGCTGAATGACCTGGGTTGGTCACTGACCCCTAGATCCGACCCAAGGCTCGGAGGTGAGGAGCTTCCTTGGACCTGGTCCATAACAAACCTTGTATCTGCCTGAGCAGTTAGCTTACTTCTCTTGGGAAGGACATGATGTTTTCAGTTTCTAGTATGCCTCAGTGCCCTGACTGTATTCATCCATGAATATCCAAAGCCATCCTTGGGGCAGCATTGGGGAGGACCTGGCTGAACCCCATGCTACCTCTAGCTCCAAACTCCACTGCCACCTGCCTTTCTCCCAGGAAATGGGACACAGGTTTCCCAAGCACCTGCTGGCTCCTAAAATGACAAGAGAAATGGCTAAAAGAGATGAAACTCAGCCTTGGCCTGGTGGCAAGGCTACAAATGCTCCTACCCCTGGGATCCCACAGCCCCTCTGCTCTCCTCCACATCCTGTAACCAAAACAGGAGCATGGCATGGCACATGAAAGGACCACAGGTGTGCAGCTGTCATACAGCTGCAGCCACTGCACCACAGGGAGACGAGCACCTCTCTTTTTCGGGATGAATGTATGCCTGCCCAGGTGAAGGGGTCCCTGCAGGCTTCAGAAAGAGGCAGAGAGGAAGCTCAGGGTTGACTCTGCTCAGATTTTGATCTATCTAGAACTTAAACATTTGGTAGCAGGATGTCTTTTCTATCATTCACAGAGTTTCTAGTACAATAGAGTCCTCCTCCAGAAGTAAGACTCCAGCCGCTATCATAATGACAGTAATAATTTCCCATTTAAACAAAGCACACTGGCAAAATGTTCCATCACAGCTGTGCAGCACCGACCCTGTCTGGGCCCACAGACATAGCCAGTGACAGGGTCTAGCAGAAACGCCTTCCAGTAAAGAATATCAGAAAAATAACATAAACCATGTAATTGCCATCTTGGGGCAGAAGGCTGGTTGAGCTAATCCCCATCCTCTCCCCACAGCAGCAAGCAGCAGCCAGGGAAGCACAGGGCAAGGCCCTGGACAGTCATGAATCATCCATTGCAGAAGGAAGGGTTTTCTAAACATCACTGGGTTAACGACCCCACTTAACATCGGTATCAAGGATAAACTGTGACCTCTGGAAATTGCTGCATCAGCCAATGGGCTGATCCTCTGAGGGGTGGATCTGGGGAACTGGCACCACGCCAACACATCTCTAGGTCTCTGCTCATTTCATGCAGGAATCCCCGATTCCACGCTCCCTGGCACCTCCTGGCCCTCGGGGCCCCTCTGCCGTCACGCCCCAGCACTGCAGCCTGGCTCTATGCTACTGCACCCAGCACCAACAAACGCACAGCCTCCCCACAACCTTTAACTCACATGGTGCAAAAATCAGAGCAGCTTCCACCAGGAGCAGAGTCCCTGGAAACCTCCTCCTTTCGATGTATTTTGATGACATTGGTACAGAAATGACCTGGGACATTTGCAATCTCCTGCTCGCCAACCAAAGCCTGCGAGGAATTGCACACACCCCATCACTTCCATCCCACTGCATCAATCTGGTCAGAATGTCAAATAACCCATGTCCCACCATCAACTTCCATGGACTGAGGCACACAGAAAATTACTCAGGAGACTTGGTAGCCAAGACTGCAGTATCTTTAACAAGTATTAAAACGGGTTTAATTTTCTGTATTGCTAGAGAGTAACCTCCATTTCTTCTGTTACCAAGTATTACACGTTGACCCACACCTCCACTCTTTAATACTTCACCATGTTGTACAGGACCCGGCTTTCTGGGTATCTTTTTAGGATTTCCAAAGCGCAACAATTGTGGATGATCTTCCAAGGCAAAACAGTCAATTAAAAGACAAACTCTTCAATAAAGAATCATACTTTATTAAAATAAAATTTAAGTTTTCTTAACCTTTGACTTATAAGCAAAAAAAAGTACCCTTTGCCTCAGCAGGACGCTGTGTTTCACGCACATCAGTCTGTCAGTTCTTGGGGCCCCGTGAAGCTCAGATGGCTGCCATCCTTCAGTTATCACAGTACTGTACCTTTACAAGAGACAGCATCAGCACTGTGATAACTGAGCCAGGGCAGCCTGTCAGTCATCATGGCCCCTCCGAAACACTGCTGAGCCCCACAGGCGTTTCATCTCCTCGTATCTTATGCATCTAACAATCCCCACATTGCTCCCCACAGATGCCCAACTGCACGGCTCAGGGGCATTTAACAGAAGTGGCTTTCCATCTGGGGTTCCAGTCCAGAAAATTATCCAGATAATTAGTGCGATCTTAATGACTGTGGTGGCTTCTTCAATGCTGCTCAATGCTTTTAAGCAGCCAAATCCACCAATGCTGGATGTAATGGAGAAAGGGCAACCAAGCACTCTATAGACAGCAGTGGAGAGAATGCAGGCATCCCCCTCTCCCCCTAAATTCACTGGAGCTAGGAAGAAGCATTCGGTTTATGCTACTTAAGCACTGAATGTCATGAACCAGACAGTCAGTGGGTGTAGTGGCAGAGAGCCAGGTAAGTTAATGGAACTACACAGCCTGTGCCAGCTGAAGAGCGCGATCATTAACAGCGCAAATCTGAGGGTGGCACCACACTGTGATCACGCTGCATACTGCACCAAGCCTGCCGGGCTTCAAGCAGCAGACCAGGAGGTGGAATTTTACAGCACTGAGAATACACTCAGCTGGGTTTCAGCAGGGTTTGCCACACATGCTTCTGGAGCCGACACCCCTACTGATGGCTTCGACAGGAGCAGCCCCCAATGCCAGGTAGGCAGCTGCCTGCACAAGGGACTGCCCGCTACTGGAATATACAGAAGAGGGGCTTAGCAGCTTGAGGTGCTTCAAGTACACAGCTGGCTTTAAGTCATAGGATCCAAATGCAAGAATGTGAAACAAACAATCCCACTGCAAACTAGTTAAATTATAAGCTCACATCAACCTATATTTTACCCCTCCACATCTTTTTTATAGTTCCCTAAAAAAAAAATTGAAAAAAAGAATTGCTGAAAAAAAATCACAGAACTATTTCTACACCCCTCCCTTTGGTTAACGGAATTGAAGTTCCAAAACGAGTTTAAAAATCCACAGTGGCATTACACAGTAATAAAAAAGTTAACACATTAAGTTTTTATAAAAAGTTCATTAATGATGCTGATAGTCTTCTGGTAGAAACATGAAAGCAGCTTGGACTGGAGGAAGCAGAAACTCCAAAAGCAGTATCACACTCTAAATAACTTACCTGGAAAAAAGCATGTACTGTGATGTCATGGAGACTGTTTTTAGAAGAGAAATATGTAACACTCAGCTGGATCCGAATGGTGTCTTTCAAGTTTTTAACTCAAGAGGGCAACGGAGAGACAAACATGAAATATCTCTGGAGAAGCACGCAGTGGAAAAAACATTTGTACATTTTAAAACAAACTACAAACATACATTACATAAAAAGGGGAGAGTCAAAAGATTACACAATACTGACATAAGATGACACTGATGACTCAAACATATATCCCAAGCCTCAGAGATTTATCAGCACTTGTAGAGTAATCCTTCAGGAATCCACCATTGCTAGAAAAAAAAACAACCAAAAAACTTGGTAAAGTGTTATTAATCATTCTGTACATACAACGGTGACTTTTGAAAAGGAAGGTATCCACATAACTAACAAACCATTTGCTCTCACTGAGGCACTTTTACACCACCATTACTATTCCAGTAGAAAACATTCTACTGGTTTCAGCAGAATGGCACAAGTGCAAGATGGGGAATCGTACATTTCACAGGTTGAAGTGATAATTGCTATTTTATAGTTCAGGTATGCCTTGACCTCCCTTTCAAGATTTGATTCCATGCCCCAGCAGTTACTGTTTCCTTGTTTACAGAGAGAAGCTCCATGAGTGCCAAGGCAAACCATCCCTCCCCAGAACCCTCTGGCACAAAGGGGAGTCACATACTGTTGGGAGTCACATACACATTCTAAGGGCTGATGCCATTTTCTGTAGAGAGGATTTAGTTCTTCCTCCAGTACAGACAGCATTTGTTTCCCGTGCATCTAACATGTACCTACTGACTTCTTTCCTTCATCCAAAGACACACAGATCTGATAAAATGTTTAAGTGGGTTCCCCATTATAATCTGAAGAACCCCTTTTCTAAGCAAATCCCATATTAGCCTGGCAGTCTAGTACACATTTCTGCTCCTGCTTTTGCTAAGGCATTGGATATTTCCACAGGCCTTTTAAATAAACTCTAGTCTCTAGCCTCTGCTGCCACCTCTTAGTTTGGAAAGCCCTCTAAGTTAGTCTGGCTGGTTTTTAAACTTCAGTTCCACCTCCTGTGCCTCTGGAGCTGGTGTCTCCCTAATTTTTTACTTGTTTTGTATAAATCAGAATTTCTTTACCATCGCCTTGACAGAGTTACCATTGTGCCCTGATTCTGGGCATGCAACTCCCCACGCCTATGCACAGGTCAGTCTCTCCAAGTGGGACAAGCCACTCTTGCCCCACCTCCGCAGACGCTTGAGGCGCACAGGTAGCAAACCCAATTCCCACCTCGATATCAACACAAATTTGTTGAAGCCTGTGGAGGAAAGAAAATGGACAGGCAGTTATGAGGGCAAGAGCAGCTGGATGAGTGATGACAGGACCTCGGGGATGTGACACACAGGCTGTGTTTGTAGGAAGGCTGCCAGAGGGGACAGTCCCCGCACCAACACCGCTGCTACATCACAGCTTTCTCTGGAGGGCACTCCCTGGGGCCCATTACCCGACACAAGGAGGGAGAGAAGAAAGGAGGGAGGGAAGGGAGAGAGGGAAGAAGGGAGAGACAGAAGGAGAGATGGAGGGAGGGAGAAAAGGAAAGAAAGAGGGAGAAAAAGAAAGAGGGAGACCCCACCGCCACACCGTGCCCGCCGCGCCTCCAGCCTCCCCAGCCGTGCTCTGCCCGGAGCCACTCCAGAAGGGGCAGCGGCCCCGCTCCCCCCGGCGGCAGCGCGGGGCCCCGCCCGCGCGAACACCTCCGCCCGGAAAACAGCGGAGCACCCCGGGGAAGGGCGGCGCCGCGCCCAGGTCCCGCCGCTCGCTGCCCTTCGGCCCGGGGCCGCGCGTGGCGCACCCACCTGCGGGCGCGGCGCCCGGCGGGGCCGGGGGCGGCAATGACGCAGCACGGGCTAACGGCGTGAGGGCCGCCATCTTCCCGTGTTTATGGCAGCGCCGCGCGACTCACGTGACCGCCGCTTCCGGGGGCGGGCGGGCGCGGGCGGGGCGGGCACGGGGCGGGCACGGGGCGGGGGAGGGGTGGAACGCGGGCACGCGCACCTCTCACAGACAGGGAGCAGCGCCCCCTGCCCGCGCAGGGAGCGCCTGCAAGGGGTGCGTGTGCGCAGGGTGTGCGTGTGCGTGTGCAAGGGGGCGTGCAGGGTTGGGGTGTGTGCGGAGTGTGCGTGTGTGTAGGGTGTGTGCAGTGTGTGTGTGCAGGGGGTCTGTGCAGGGTGTGCGTGCAGGGTGTGCATGTGCGCAAGGGTTGTGTGTGTAGCGTGTGTGTATGTGTGCAGGGTGTGCGCATGTGCAAGGTGTGTGCAGGGTGTGCGTGTGTGCAGGGGGTGTGTGGGGGTAGGTGTGTGTGTGGGTGTGTGTGTGGGTGTGTGTGTGTGGGTGTGTGTGGGTGTGTGGGTGTGTGTGGGTGTGTGTGTAGGGAGTGCGCATGCGCAAGGTGTGCAGGGTGTGCGTGTGTGCAGGGGGTGTGTGGGGGTGGGGGTGGGTGTATGTGTGGGGGTGTGTGGGGGTGTGTGGGGGTGTGTGTGGGTGTGTGTGCAGGGAGTGCGCATGCACAAGGTGTGCAGGGTGTGCGTGTGTGCAGGGTGTGCGCACCTGTAAGGTGGGGGTGTGTGCAGGGAGTGTGTGTGCAGGGTGTGCGCATGTGCAAGGTGTGTGCGGGGTGTGCGTGCAGGGTCTGCGTGTGTGCAGAGTGTGCAGTGTGTGTGTGTGTGCAGGGGGTGTGTGCAGGGTGCACGTGTGTGCAATGGTTGTGTGTGCAGCGTGTGTGTGTGCAGGGTGTGCGCATGTGCAAGGTGTGTGCGGGGTGTGTGCAGGGTGTGTGTGTGTGCAGGGTGTGTGCAGCGTGTGTGTGTGTGCAGGGGTGCACATGCGCAAGGTGCGTGCAGGGTGTGCATGTGTGCAGAGTGTGCACACATGCAAGGTGTGGGTGGGGTGTGTGTGCAGGGTCTGCGTGTGTGCAGAGTGTGCAGCGTGTGTGTGTGCAGGGGGTGTGTGCAGGGTGAGCATGTGCGCAAAGGTTGTGTGTGCAGCATGTGTGTGTGCAGGGTGTGTGCAGGTGCAAGGTGTGTGTGGGGGGTGTGTGCAGGGTCTGTGTGTGTGCAGCGTGTGCATGTGTGCAAGGTATATGCATGTGGGCAGGGTGTGCGTATGCAGGACGTGGGTGTGTGCAAGGTGTGTGTGCAGGCTGTGTGTCTGCAGGCTGTGCATGGACAGACTGCCTTTGCACGCTCTGCATTTGCAGGTTGTGCATTTTGTGGGCTATATATTCACACCCTGTGTTCCAGGCTGTATTAGTGCACACTGTGCATTTCAGGCTGTGTGATTGATAGGGCTTTAAACTAGATTTGAATGATGAGCAATGGGAAGGCTCACCAAAAGTCCGAGAAGCTGTATCCTAATGAGATTCTTTAGACTGCTCCATGAGGGGGACCACACTGGAAGTGAGGAAGTGATTCTATATGAACGCATGCCGCGTGAGGTACAAGCAGGAGGAGCTGGAAGCCTTGGCCCAGTCCCAGAGATAGGACATTATTGGCATAAGTGAAACCAGGTGGGATGAGTCCTGTTGCTGGTGTGCCATGATGGATGGTTACAGGCTCTATAGACTCTAAACTGCTTGGAGTGGCAGGCGAATCCACTGTCCATCCACCCTACCTTCCCAGGTCCCTGTGCACAACAGGTATGATGTCCTAGGATTGGATGGGCACACAGCTGATGATGCAGGCGTAGATTCTTCCAAGATAGAGGGGCAGTTAACCTCCTGCATCAACACTACTCACGTAAAGGCAAAAAGAAGGGTAATTGTCATTGGTGACTCCCTTCTGAGGTGAACGGAGGGGCCGATATGCCAACCAGACCAAAGCCACTGGGAAGCCTGCTGCCTCCCTGGGGCAAGGGTAAGAGTTATCACCAGAAAACTCCCTAGCTTGGTAATGCCCTCAGACTATGACCCACTAGTTGTTTTTCATGTAGGCAGTGAGGAGATAGCAAGGAGAAATCCTAGAGCAATCAAAAGGTATTTCCGAGGCCTGGGATAGTCGGTTGAAGTGTCAGGTGTGCAGGTGATATTTTCTCCAATCCTTTCAGTAGCAGGGAAGAATATAGAATTGAGCAGGCAGACCCAGCTGGTCAGCACATGGCTCTGAAAGGGGCAAAAGCAGACTAGACAGGGACAAGCAATGGGAAGGTGTGCCAAAGTCTAGTGAGCTGCGTTCTAGTGAGATTCATGCGGTTCCACGAGGGGATAAGCACAATGAACCATACTTGAAGTGTTTTTATACAAATGTGTGCAGCACAAGAAATAAGCAGGAGGAGCTGGAAGTCTTGGCCTAGGCCCAAAGATATGACTGGGATTGGCAATATAATCATTGACATTAGTGAAATCTGGTGGGATGAATCCTGCGACTCGTGTGCCATGATGGATGGTTACAGGCTCTTCAGGAGGGGTAGACACAGCACACGAGGTGAGGGGGTGGCATTGTGTGTAGTGGAAGGCTTGGAATGCATGGAGCTTGCAGTTGGACATGGCAAGAGTTCAGAGCCACTGGGTAAGGACTAAGGGAGAGACAATTAAAATGGATGTCATGGTGGGAGGCTGCCGTAGGCCACCCAACCAGGACAATGCCACTGGTGAGTTATTCTTTAAGGGATATCTCCAAGTCATCTGCCTTGTGCTCGTGGGGGACTTTAATTTGCCATATATCAACAGGGATTACCATACAGCTGGTATGAACAGGTGCAGAAGATTCCTAAACTCTCTGGACAATAACTTCATGGCACAGGTGCTGGAGGAACTGACCAGGAAAGGTGCCTTCCTTGATTTGTTGCTTGTTAAGAGATAAGGTCTTCTGGGTGAAGGGGTGATTTGATGCTGCCTTGACCACAGCGACCACAAAGCAGTCAAGTTTAACATCTGTGGTGACAGGAAGAAAACTGACAGCAAGACTTCCATTCTGGATATGAGGAAAGCAGACTTCAGGTTGCTCAGGGAATAGCTTAGTAAGGACACCTGGGAAAAAGCTTTTGGAGTCCATTGGTGCTGCTCACTTTTTAAGTACCATCTCCTAAGAGAACAGGACCAGGCAACTCCGAAATGCTGGAAGTCAAACAGGCAAGGCAGGCCAGCCTGGCTGAGCAGGGATCTTCTACTCAAATGGAGGCACAAAAAGGTGGCATATGGCCAGAGGAAACAAAGACAGGTGACATGGGAGGACTACAGGGATGGTGTTTGCCATGGTAGCCCAGAAATTTGTGCAGCCAAAGCTCAATTGAGTTGAAGCTGGCCAGCACTATGAAGGGTAATTAAAAAGACTTTTTACAGTATGTTAACAGCAAAAGTCAGGCCAGAAATAACATTGGCCCATTACTTGATAAGTGTGGACACCTCATAAACAGGGATATAGACAAAGCAGAGACATTTAATGCATTATTCATCTCTGTCTTCAACACTAGAAGCCAATGGGGCTTGATGGGATTCATCCAAGGGTATATAAAGAGCTAGCAGATGTCATAGTGAGACCTCTCACAATGATTTTTCAATGCTCTTGGGAATCTGGACAGGTACCAGTTGACTGGTAAATGGCAAATGTTGTCCCAATCCTCAAGAAGGGCAGCAGGGATGACCCTAGTAACTACAGGCCTGTCAGTCTCACTTCAGTGGTAAGATTATGGAGACGATTAATCTGGGAGCTACTGAAAAACACTCAAAAGACAACACAGTCATTGGTCCCAGCCAGTGTGTTTTTTTAAAGGGAAGGTCCTGCCTGACAAATTAATTTCCTTCTATGACAACGTAACCCACCTAGTTGACCAAGAAAAAACAGTTGACATGACCTTTCTGGATTTCAGCAAGGCCTTTGATACTGTCTCGCACAGTATCCTTCTAATCAAAATGTTCGTCATACAGCTGGATAAACATAATGCAATGGGTGAACAATTGGCTGATGGGTTGGGCTCAGAGGGTCATAGTGAATGGGGTTACATCAGGCTGGTGACAAGTCAGCAGCGGGGTTTGGCAGGGATCTGTCCTAGGACCAGTAATCTTTACTATCTTCATAAATGACCAGGGTGTAGGGCTTGAGGCTTTACTAACTAAGCTCACCGATGACACAAAATTGGGGCAACCTGTTGACACTCTTAAGGGCAAAGAGGCACTACAGAAGGATCTAGATGAATTGGAGAGCTTGTCAATCACCAGTCACATGAAATTTAATAAGGGCAAGTGCCGGGGACGTGACAACCCTGGGTATACACACAGACTGGGGGCTGTGAGAGGCTGGAGAGCAGCCCTACGGAAAGGGATTTAGGAGTTCTGGTTGACAGCAAGTTGAGCATGATCGAGCATGATCCAGCAGTGGCCTGGCAGCCAAGAGGGCCAACCATGTCCTGGGACGCATCAAGTACAGCATTGCTTGCTGGTCAATGGAGGTGATTGTCCTGCTCTACTCCGACTTTGAGTGCTGCGCGCAGTTTTGGGCACTACAGTATAAAAAGTATAAAAAGCTACTGGAGAGTTTCCAGAGAAGGCCACAAAGCTAGTGAAGGACTTAGAGAGGAAGCCGTATGAGGAGCGGCTGAAGTCACTTGATCTGTTCAGCCTGGAGGAGACTGAGATTTCATTGCAGTTTACAGCTTCCTCACAAAGGCAGAAGGAAGAGCAAGGGCTGATCTCTTCTCTCTGGTGACCAATGATAGGACCTGAGGGAATGGCAGGAAGATGTGCTGGGCAAGGTTTGGGTTGTATATTAGGAAAAGGTTCTTCCCTCAGAGGGTGGTGGAGCACTGGAACAGCTCCCCAGCAAGGCAGTCATGGTGCCGAGCCTGACAATATTCCAGAAGCGTGTGGACAATGCCCTCAGACACATGGTGTAAATTATGAGGCTGTCCTGTGCAGGGACAAGAGTTGGACTTTATGATCCTTGTGGGTCCCTTCCAAATCAGGACATTCCATGATTCTGTGTGTCCATGTATCTTTGCACACTGCGCATTCTAGGCTGTACCTTCGCATACTCTGTGTTCCAGGCTGTATTTTTGCACATTACATTTCAGGCTGTATCTTTGTACGGTCTGCATTCCTGGCTGTGTCTTTGCACACACTGTGTTCTAGACATTGTCTTTGCACACTCTGCGTTCCAAGGCTGTATCTTTGCACAGACTCTGCGTCCCAAGCTCTACCTTTGCACACTCTGCGTTCCAGGCTGTACCTTTGTGCATTACATTCCAAGCTGTATTGTCTTTGCAAGCTACATTCCACGCTGTATCTCTGCACTTTGCATTTGCAGCCCTATCTCTGCACGCTCCGTTCCAGGCTGTATCTTCGCCGCCTTAACGTTCTTTGCCCACTTCAGCCCGGTCTCCCGCGCCGATCGGTGCGGCGGGGGCCCCGTCGGGCTGCGGGACTACAAGTCCCATCGTGCCGCGGCCCGAGGGGGCGGGCGGGCGGCGGGGCTGCCGGGGCTCCCCCCGCCCTGCTGATGTGTACGGGCCGCCGCGGCTCGGCTCGGCTCGGCTCGGCTCGGCTCGGCTCGGCTCGGTTTGCAGGGGGCGGGGGGGCGCGCTCGGCTGGGCTCCATTCGGCTTGGCTGGGCTGGGCTGGGCTCGGCGGGAGCGGGCGCTCGGTTGGGCTCCGCTCGGCTCGGTTCGGCGGGGGGGCACGGTTCGGCTGGGCTCCGCTCGGCTTGGCTGGGCTCGGCGGGGGCAGCGGCTGACGCGGTGTCCTGCCCGCGGGGACCCGTGCCATGGCCTCCAAGCTGCTGCGGGCAGCGGTGCTGGGACCCCCCGGCTCGGGAAAGGGGACGGTGTGCGAGAGGATAGCCCGCAGCTTCGGGCTCCAGCACCTCTCCAGTGGGCAATTCCTGCGGGAGAGCCTGCGCGGCGGCGGCGGTGAGTGAGTGCCCCCCCGGTCGGGGGCTGTCACCGGCCACCGGGGGTCTCCAGCCCCGGGGCATCTTCAGCGGGACGGGGATGGGGATCGGATGGGATTGGTGATGAAGATGAGGATGGGGATAAGGAGAGGATGGGGATAAGGATGAGGATGGGGATGAGGAGGGGATGGGGATAACGATTAGGATAGGGAGGAGATGGGGATGGGAAACACACCCCTTGTTCACACCATAGGTTTTTTCTTTCAATGGGATTGGCACAGCTCATTCATTGTCCTCTCCCTCCAGCCTGGGCTCACAGAGGTGCCTGATCAAAGTGGGGTC
This sequence comes from Neomorphus geoffroyi, assembly GCA_033558235.1. NCBI lineage: Eukaryota > Metazoa > Chordata > Aves > Cuculiformes > Neomorphidae > Neomorphus > Neomorphus geoffroyi. Next base: position 21,886,899 of record JAUMJM010000008.1, on the reverse strand, counting down.
TGGTGCTGTGATGGCTGCATGGGTGTTTAATAGTTTCATCCTTCTGCTGACTGGGTATAGCTCTGGAGAAGCCGGTACAGATAACCTACCTGGTCATGCACCAATGGTAGCGTCTGGGGACACAGGTTGCATGTATTAATAACTTCATCCTGCCTCAGGTGGTTGTACAGGAACTGAGTAAAAACTGCAAAGCGGTGGATGGCAGATGGCTGAAGTGCTGGTGCACGCTGTGACTGTGCGACACCCACGGTGGGAGGGATAGATTGGGAATCTGCATTCATCCACAGGGGAAACCCTGCTGGGAAATTGCTGCAGGTCACAGGGTGCTGTAGCTGGGTTCCATGCCAGCCCCTGTGGCAAGGACAGTGGGATGCTACAGGGTATTGGTGCGTGTCCCCTGCTCCTTATAAAACTCCATTCCAAAATGCAGGAAGATGGAGGAGATGGGCGCAGCACTCACCCTGCACAGATCACCCCTCCAAGACCCCATGAGTGCAGCGGGCAGGGCGATCCTGCCTGCAAGGAGCATGGCCTTGCCATGACAGCTCTCTCCTCCTTCCTGTCCAGAGTTTGACAGCCTGGTCCAAATCCCTTGGGAGAACTGGTGGTCTTTTCTGTCTTTGCACCCTGGGCAGTACTGTCAGCTGGTGAAATGCTCCCCAGCCGTGGCCAGGCTTGGGAGTGGGTGTGCTGCACCCCGGCTTGTGCTTGGATTCCTCTGCAGCTGCCATTAGGCAATGCCAGCGTATTTCTTTTTCCAACAGTTCCTTCTCTCCTCTGCTAATGTGTGAAAGACTGACCCAGAGAGGAAGCTGACTCACAGGGCAGAGGAATGGTAAAACAGCATCGATGATACAAAACAAGCCAAGAGAACACAGAAGTGATTTCCCTTTTTAGAAGGGTAGCAAAAAGAGGGAGTCAAAAAAGGAAGAGTGAAGTTCTGGAGAGCTGTATTCTCTGGCAGGGGCATTGTGCACAGCCCTGTGCTGGTCACTCATTTAAAAATATCCAAATTTCCTTTTATAAATAAAGAGGACAATAATATTTCCTTTGGAGGGAGGCTCAAAATTAGGAAAATCTCCATGACTGCTTTGGCTGAAGGCCAAAATGCGTGGGTGAAAAGCCAGCAGAGGTGCAGTGTGCAGGAACGGGGCAGTGCGTTGAGACCATATACCCACCCAGAAACTTGCATAATCAAGGTCTAAACAAGTGGCTTGCCTGGATTTTGTATTTTAGTTTATACTCTTACTCTAGAGCTGCTCTGGGGACACCAGAGAAGGAAGAAGGGGCTGTGAACAGAGTTAGCTGAAGGTATTTCCCAAAGTAAAATGGGATAAATTCAGTTTCTTGAAGGAAGCGACACTGAGAAATGTGGGTAAAATTACTCAGAAAAAACCTAGCCTTAGTTTGGTACGGCTGGCGTGACATTCAGGTCCCACCTTTGACTCAGCTTCTGGTTACAACTCTCAGTAAGCTGCAGCTATTTGCTGTTTTTCTTTGCTGTTTGCTTTGGACAAGCTGTTACACGATGCACTGTGGTGTGCCAGCTCTGGGGGAAATAGGTGCAAGCAGGCTTTCTGCCTGGGTTTATCATGTGCGCCACTGGCTTTGCATTTTAGGCGAGCTGGGACTCTGATACAAACAGCTGCATTACAGAATTGTTGTCCCAATGGGACCTGTTGGTCTGGTGTTCATAGCGTGCATGGGATTTTCCTACTTGCTATTGCAAGACGTGAAGTAGCTGTGGCTGTGGGGTTCAGGCTCAGGTGGCACGGAGGACTCCGGCCGACGGAGGAAGCCTGAGTTGCCTGGCACGGAGAGTATGCCTCACTGCCCCCCCCCCCCCGGGTGTTGGCGGTCTCAGGGAACCAGGACTTCACTGTACAGCTGAGTGAAGCAGCTGAACGCACGGCTGCTGCTGAAGTGTTTGAAGTTTTGCTAAAGCAACCCTACAAGTACATCCCCTACTGCACATTTGTCTGTTAATTAGTGTCTTGCTTAATGAGTGGCTGCTCTGCTGCAGGAAAGAGCCTTTTCAAGATCTTGGAAGACTTAGCAACTGTGTTGGTGGTGTTAGGCAGGGTTGATGGAGGGTGATGAGCCATTTCCTTCACTCATTCTTCCCCAGGTACTTTGGTGTTTGTGTCCGGTGTTGGCCACATCCTGGGATCTTAGCAGAACTGGGCAGTTATCTGCAATACAATTAATTTCTTGTCCCAGTGGCTTTGGCTGAGGGTCTGCATCCTCCTCAGGGACACGCGGGTCTTACGTCTGTCCCACTGCTCCCTTTAATGTGCTTCATTGCAGACAGAAGTGGCTCCAGTCCACTCCTCATGATGGATTACATTTGTTAGCGTCAACTAAAGTAAGCACAAAAAACGGGCCAAGGGGGTGGTGGGCTGTGCACAGCTGAGCCTCACAGTCCTTCTCCCCACCTTTCCCATGGGTGATAGTCTCCACTGGCAGAGCAATGCACTAGCCCAGCTGCCTGTTGAAGCTGAGCCCAGGAGGTGCAGCCTGCCAGCTATTTGGTTTTCCATAGGGTCGGTGCCCTATCTTGACGTGTGGGCGCAGCAGAGATGCTCTGACTGTAGGGAATTCACCCAGCGCTGTCTGCTGCTCTGCAGGTGTATCTTGCTGTCCATCCAGCGAGTGGGTCATGGCCCAAATTTGAGGCCACACTGGGCTCCAGCTCCCCAGAGTAACGTCCTGCTGGTGGGGATGTGGTGCGAGTGAGGGCCCTGGATGCAGTATCTGCATCAGGAAAGAGATTCTGGGGTCTCAAAACAGGGATGACATTTGCCCCCAGCCAGCTGGAGTTGTTGCATTTTAACTGTGCTGGCTGCGGTTGGTGTCCTATTAACCACCCAGCGTTTCTCCTGTCTGTTAACTCCAGATCACGTTGCTGTAGCCTAAATAAAAAAATCATGTAGAAGGTTGCAGAAGGTGGGGCAGAAAGTCCAGGGTTGTTGTGCAGAGAAAGCCTGGAGGCTGCCAAGTGCTGTGTTTGGGAACAGCCTCTCCTCCAGCTGGTCCTGCTTCATCCTGGGTGGTTGTTTTGTTGCTGGTGGCCTTGGGGCAGGAGATATCCCTCTGGGCTGTAACTCCCTGTTGCTTTGATAAGGAGGGATGCTGCAAATCAGGGTCATGTCAGGGAAGCCACAGGGAACCTGAAGTCCCGTGTGTTACAGGGTGGATTAAACTCATGGTCATTAGATTAACGGGATTAAGCCTGTGAGTCTAGAGACTGTTTTGCCTGGAGCTCAGCCCTGCAGGGAGCACTCGCAGACCCTGCTCAGGCAGCACAAGCAGGATCTAAGGAGCCGCTTGCTACCTGTAGTAACCACAGAGCAATGCATGCAACCCCTCTCTCCACCCAGCTGTAGCAACGGGCATTTTGGTGCTTGCATAGGTGTGGTGCAGTGTGATAGGGCTGAACCCCAGATCCTCATGTGAGGGGACCAGGATCTTCCACTCTGCTCAGGAAAGACTGCCCAAACCCCGCTGCCCTTTGGCATGGTTCTGGGGAGTGCTTCACCAGGGGACCTTGCGTGAATGTGAAAAACAGAGATAGAGGCTGCCTTGAAGAAAGCCTGTGGGAGCAGGGATATGCTGCAGGGATGGTCCACTCTGGGCCATCCCTGATACTGGGGGGCCAGGGGACCAGGCAGCTCTGCAGTTCCTTCATGTAAAATACATGTCCAATCCTCCTCAGCAAGAGGAGGTGTGGTGGTGCCACGTGTGCTATGGAGCAGGGAAAGAGGCTGGAGGGGCTCCAGTGGTTGTCTGGAAGCAGTGAGCACCCTCTGCTGATGCGTGGTAGCGCATTCCCATGCCAGTGTGTGACCCCTGTGCCGGTGTCTGCTTCCTATGTGCACCCCATGCCTGTGTATGCACCCCCATGCTGATGCATGCCTCCCTCTGCCAGTGCATGCCCCCCACGCTCCTGCATCCCCCAGCATGCACTGAGGACCAGCATCCCTGGCGGCAGTTGTCAGCTGTGGAGCAGAGGAGAGCTATCTACTCACCTTGGTGTGGGAAAACTGCAGCCTCCATAATCAAAGCTGTGGGCCTCAGCCATATTTCCAGACTTCACAACTGCATCTCAGTGTATTTTTGGTTTGCAGCACTAGGCCTGGATCCAGCAGCCTGTCTGAGCAGCAGCCGCTCTCTTGGATGGCCAACGCTCCAACGCTCCTTGGGGTAGCAGTGGGACATTCTGCAGCTCCAGCCTCTGCAGCTGCTGGGCTCTGCCCTGGGAGCAGCTCTGCCTGCCGGCAAGTGCATCCCCTGCAAGGCTGTGGGAATGTGCAGACCATGTGAATAAATATTAAAAAAAAATGTAGGCGGATGCAATAATATTTATGCCCTAGCAGGTCTCCGTGCTCGTTGCATAAGACATCATGTATTATTTCCATCCCCATGTCCTTTGCTTCCCCAAGCAGGAGAGCTGCCAGCAGCACTGACGACGTATGGGCAGTGACAAAAAACTTGTCATTGAAAAAGGTATTTTCTGTTTGCTGTGCCTGTCAGCCACTGTGGCTCTGAGCAAAGAGCTGCTCAGCAGAGTGAGCTGAAATGCCTTCGTGGAGTGGAGCGGAGGGGGATGCGGTCCCTGTCTCTGCAGTGACTCAGCCCCGCAGGCCAGTGAGTCAGTGCCTGCTGCGGGTCCCACTTTGGAGGCAGGTTTCCATCCATGGAGTGTGGCTGGACTGGTAGCCCCAACCTGCCACGCTTTACTGCCAGGCATCCTCTGCAGATCCTTTCAGAAGGGTGTGAAGTTTCCTGTGCACACTCTTGCCCTGCATTCCTGGGGTGATCCCTGCAGGCTGCATCAGGTTCCCCCATTAGAGTCTCTCCAGGAATTGTATACCTTGCAAAAAAACCCTTCTGCAGCTCAGAAATTCAGCCTGCAGCCAGGTGCACCTGCCTCCTGGCTTTGACATCTTGCTGCAGCCTGGAAAGCCAGATCCTGCCTCCAAATGCAGGATCCTGTGGCTTTTTTTAGAGTGGATTCATGCTTTAGGAGGGCTAAAATGTGCTGTCCTCACCAGAAATCTTGCAAAACTTGATAGCAAAATTATTCATTTCTGATGACAAATGCTATTTCAGCAACTGTGGGAAGGGAGCAGAAGAGGTCCTTGTCCAAGAGGGAAGAGACTCGACCTCTTCTGGTGGCTGGATCAGGACTTGCCATAGTGGTAGCAAACAATATTTGCATTTTCTAAACAGTTTCTTTTTGTCTCCAAGTGACTGAAAGAAAAATGCAGGCAAACTGTAATGTAAGAAGCAATTGAGTTAAATGTATCTCTCCTTGAAGTAGCATCTGCTTTATACCAGCTGCAATAAAAATATGAGCAGAATAAACCCTTATTACATTGGCTGCTGGCAGCAGCTGTCTGGGTGATGCCAGGCTGCTGTGAAGGTGGATCCAGACCTGATGTTACCTGTGCAGAAACCACAGCTGGCTTCTCCTCCAATGCTGTTGGCTCCAGCTGCGTCATGCAGGGGAGAGCCAGGCAGGAGCCTGGTAAGGTATATTTACCTTGCAGTTACACTACAATTACGCTCTCAAGGATTTGATCTTGGAAATAATTTTCTTATCTGAGCGTATCTTAAGTTGAGGTTCTGAAGTCTTCAAGCCCTTTGGTTGGGAAGCTGTCTTCTGCTTTCAGCAGCGATTCAACAGTTCTTTGAGGTTTGGGTTTTGCGTGAGCTCATTGGCGATGACTGTTTACTGCTGTGTTTCATACATGAAATCATGAATTTGTACTTCTAAAAGTTGTTTATAAATGATGATGCCAGCTTTTCCTGATGATGATTGTACATGGAAACTTCATGCCTATAAGCCACGTGCTGCCAGATCTGCAGGCATTGATTAAATGCATCATTTGTCCTCATAGCTTTACTAGAAACCTCTTCTGAGAAGGATTTGCAGCTGTGGCTCAATGCCTATAGGAACAGGCATTATTAGCATCCTGTATCCAGCACTGACATCACTTTAAAGCAAGCAGTGAGCCACAGTGGGATGCTGGCTGCATCTGCGGTCCAGGATGGGGTGATTGTCCCACCGTTGGAGGTGTGCGGAGGTTGGTGGCATCCATTGCAGCTGGTTCAGTAACTTTAGGACATTTAGTATCCGTGCCAGTGTCACCTGTAATCACATTGGTACTGTCTCCCAAACCCAAGGAGCTTGATGTGTAGCATGTGGTGCACATGTCCGGTGTAGTGGGGATGACGCCTTGCTGCTGTCAGCTGTTGGCTGGTGCTCGCTGTAATCCTGCTCTCATGTATTTCAGGCACATCCGTTTCTACAGCACCAAAAGCTGTGGCCCCTGGCTATCAGGAGCAGCAGCTATGAGCAGAGGGATGCTGCTGAAAGCTCCTGGCTGAGCAGTTTGGGAGGACAGGCAGAATTTGAGGGGGAGCAGTGTTTTTAAAGTGGAAATGTCATGCTTTTTTTTGCTTTTGTTTTTTTTTCTTCTCTTGAACAGAAGTTGGCATCTTGGCAAAACAGTACCTTGAGCGAGGCCTTCTGGTGCCGGATCATGTCATCACGCGTGTAATGATGATGGAGCTGGAGAAGCGGCGAGAGCAGCACTGGCTGCTTGACGGTGAGTGCACTCCTGGCGTCCCCTCTGGATGGGTGAATCCCAGCCCCCTTTAAAACGTTATTTTACTATTAATGGTTTGTCAGCACCATCAGAGAGAAAAAATGGAAGATGTCTTTGCTGGTCCTGCTGGCTATGAAAGGAGAGGCAGGAGCTGACCTGCTGGCAGAGACATCTGCCCATGGGTGTTTCTTCCCTCTGCCCTGAGCAGCAGTGTGTGCATGCCCAGCTGAGCCCTTGGAACATGTCGTGGAAAGGGAAAGGCAAGGAAAGGAGATGGGTGTTTCATAAGGTGGAGCCAGGGAGCAGATCGGGGTTGGAGGCAATCCAAGAAAAACCTCTTACTGCCTCTGTATGCGTGCAAAGGAGCTACTCATCCCAAGCCCAAAAGCCTCTTGAGATGTGAGTGGAGAAGAAGCTGAAAGCAAACCGGCAAAGCAGGTGGGGAGAGGAGCAGCAGAGGGGTTGCCAGGAGCTCCTGAGCTCTCTGCAGCGAAGCTGCATGCCAGCAGCTGTGGTGCTTTGCTGCTCATGGCTGGGAACTGGCAAGTGCTGATGGCAGCTCTAGAAATTGCTTTGGGGCTTGTTTATGGCATGGGACAGGGCTTGGCGGGTCATGTTTACCTGTGGTGTTGGATACAGGCCAGCGTGACATGGGGACAAGTGGCCATGGCTGTTGTAGGGGGAGAAACCCTCCCCTGACAATCTGCTGAAGCTCTTTGAAAGAGTCAGTGAATACGGAGATAAGACTGAGACAGTTTATTTATAGCAGACTTGGGCTTTTGGAGAGCTCTCAGGCTTCTGATAAGGAAAACACAACATAGTTTACAACTAAAATAATTCCATGGTCTAGTGCCATGGATGGGGGGTGATAGAGCCGGGCTGCTTTCCCCATGGCCCTGGGTGCCCCCAGAGGAGGGTTGGCTGGTGCTGGTGCTGGGGGTCTAGACGAGCTTTTCTTACCCCAGCAGGCATCAGGGATCTGGCAGTGTTGACACTGGGGAGGGCTGACAGCATTACCCCACTGGGCTCGCAGGGAGGATGTCAGAGACCTCAAGCCCTGTCTGTAGGTTCAGGCTGCCTTGAAGATGCAGCCACTTTCAACAATGCCACTTAATTCTTCAGGGAACATGGTGATTAACAAATACTACAGCAACAAGCACTGCATAAACAAGTACATACTTCATTGTATTAAAACTGTGGCATTTCAACACTCGGGGTTTGCATCGGCACACTCTGATCTAGGTTCCTGCAGTTCAGGATGTTGATTTATCACAGTATGACCCCCAGCAGACTGGCTGGCGGACCAGCTCCCACTTTGTCACAGCTTTGCATCCAAAGATCACACCAAGGGCGCCGAAGGGTGAAGCAGTTCTGGCTCTGAGCTGGGTACGAGGATTTTGGGAACTGGCTGCTTTGTGTGCTGACCTGCACTTACACTGAGATGTTTGAGGGATGGGCTGATGCTGAAGCTAAAATCTGACTGCAGACAGTAGCCCTGTTCTGTCACATTCCTCCCCCTAATTTGGGGGGAATTCATCAGCCTGGGGATGTGAGCAGTGGCTGCAATCAGAGCCCCAGTCCAGCAGTACTATGACAAGGAGTGTATTTATTTCAAGTGGTCTCTTTGATAACAAAAATAACAGATCAACTTTACTTGGTAAGACAGACAAGATGTGTTCTTTCTCATAATGGCTGAATCATTCCCTGTGCCAATGTCCTGACAAGCCCACAGCTAAGAATAATTTGCTTGGGAAAAGCCTGGGAGGTTTCAGAGGGTTTTACAGATGTAAAAAAAAGTTAAAAAAAGGATGTTGTCAGCAGAGAGAACTGGAGAGGGGACCAGGTCAGAGTCACCCCTGGTTGCAGTCTGGCAGCTGGAGTGAATGCTCCCACCACTTGCTGGCTTTTTCAAACAAAAGGTATCACCAGGTACCTTCAGAGGATGGGGGGTTCAGAGACCTGGGTGGTGGCTGTACAAATGATTTTATTGCAGTATCCTTGATACCTTCCATGTAAACCCATAGTGTCTTACTCATCTGTGCACAGCGTTTTGTTTCCTCAGGTTTTGTTTTGTATTTCCAGCATCTGTCCCCATTTTGTTGCGGCCTGTGCCCTCTTACTTGCCTCCTGCCCCTGTGCAGGGATGCCAGCCCTCACCAGACACGACTTTGCAGGAAAACATGAGCCCATGGCGACCAGTGTGTTGTAGTTTGGGAGTCAGTGCTGTAGGAGCTATTTTTTATTGTAGCCATATGGTGGATGCCTGCCTTTCACATCACTTGTGCTTTACCGAGCAGCCACCGTGGTTTTGCAGCTTCGTGGCTGTGGGGTGGGTGGTTTTGGCTCCATCACTGTTGCTGTCCCACCTCTCATGAGAGCTCCTTTCTGTTGTGGTGCCTGCGCAGGTTTCCCTCGGACACTGGGACAAGCCGAAGCGCTGGACAGGATCTGTGAGCTGGATCTGGTGATCAGCTTGCACGTACCCTTCGAGACACTGAAGGATCGCCTGAGCGCCCGCTGGGTCCACCCGGCCAGTGGGAGGGTGTACAACATGGACTTCAACCCGCCCAGCGTCCATGTAAGGGCCCGTGGCATCACAATGGTGCTGGCTGGGAGTAATTCACGGAAGGGAGAGATTAGAGAAACCTTTCTCTGTGTGACTTGAGATTGTAAAAAAGCACTGGGGAAGAAATCTCAGGTAGTAAGCACTGAGCACCAGAGGGTTTTGCCTCTGGGAGCCAGCCTGAGGGAGTTAGCTAGATGTTAATTAGGGAAATGGGATTTATGTTAAATGCTGTCCAAGGATGCTTGATTGATGCACAGCGGGATGGGGGATTTGGCAGTGGTTCCATGGCAGTGATGGGGCTGGTGGCTGTATCCCCTTGATGGTGTTTGCCTCCCTGCAGGGCGTCGATGACCTGACAGGTGAGCCGCTGGTTCAGCGTGAGGACGACAAACCAGAGGCTGTAGCTGCCCGGCTCAGAAAATACAAAGATGCTGCGAAGCCAGTAATAAAGTTGTACAAGTGAGTTGAACCATGCAAATAAATCATAATGTGCAGGCATGAGTGTTGTTTCCACCAGCCAGTCCCATGCCCCCATCCCAACAGCCCGAGAAGCCCCGAAACAGCCCCCAGCAGATTTTGGCGGGCAGATCACTGCCCTCAGCAGTACAAAGCCCAGCCTAGGCCTTTGTTGCAGCCAAGCTCTGGCCCTGTTTGGGGGGAGGAGGCTGATGGAAAGAAATTCAGCTCCTCTTGGTTTTGCTGGGCTCCTCAAAGGGCTTTGCTGGTGCTGGTGGTGGGAGGGATAGTTTGGCTGCAGCAGAAGGCACTTGCAAATCCCTTCTGTGCCCCAGCTCTGCTGCTCAGGGTGGGAAGCCTATTTGCTTTGCAGAGGTGCTGCCCATCAGTGCTACAAACTCCAGCACAAGTGGTAGAGAAGATCTGAGATGCCTCAGGCCCTGTCCTGCCCATGCAAAGCTGTTGCTGAGCGAGCTGAGGGTCTGCAGGTGGGTGAGGATGGTGACCTTGCAGAGAGAACTCCCCTCCTGCCCACACCTGTGAGCTGCTTTTAGTGGTGATTCAGACAAACTCATTTACCCTGTGCTGTGCAGATCCAGGGGGGTACATGCTGCATGGTCACTCAAAAAGCAATTTGAGGCTCCCAGGCATTTAGGAGGGCAGGAGAAGGACGAGTCTTTGGGGCTGGATGGATGGGTCTGCTGTGAGCACAGATGGGTTTCAGGGCTTGTCTGTTCTCTGTTGCTGGTAGTTTGGGGCTGTCGTCCGCTGGCCAAGTCGGTAATAGGTGGATTGTTGTCAGGGAGCAATCCGCTGCTGAAAGAGAGTGAGCGCCTGGGAGCATTTTTAAAAGCAGAAGTGGTCCATGGGGTCCCACCTTCACGAGGAAGGGGGAGAATTAGGACCCTCAGTTTTCCACTCGCTTCAGCAGGTGAATAAATCCTGCTGACTTAGTTCTGTAAAGCACATTAGAGAATGAATGGTCTTCAGGTGTTGAGGGTGAGCTGTTGTCCTGGGTAAAGTGATTATTCATGGTTATCTGGGTTTCGCTCATCCACATGCAAGTGCAGCTGGGCTCCTCCCATCAAACATTGCAGATGGGAGCAGCTACTGCTCATCCCCTTTATCCCCCTTGTCTCGCCCAAAAAGCCATGGATGAGCTTCTACCCTGCTCAGGCTGTCCCCGGCTGATGGCCAACCTGACTGAGATTCCCCTGCCCTCAGGAAGGGCTGGTGTTGACTTCTCCTCCCATCTCTCTTCTAGGAGCAGGGGCATCCTTCATTCCTTCTCGGGCACAGAGACCAACAAGATCTGGCCGTACGTGTATACCCTGCTTTCCAGCAAGATCCCACCTGTTCTCTCGGATGAGGAGAACTGAACAGTTTGTGCCAAGGACCAATAGTTAACACCAGCACAGATTTGGTTTCTCTGCACGGTGATGGGGCTGTGCTCAAATTAGGCAATTGTGCGGTATCTGGAGTCTTCCCTACGTATACTGGGTGACATCAGTGTATATACGGTTATAGCCAGTATCAGGGTGAAATGATCCTTGCTTATAAGGTCAAATCTGCTAGAATAAGGTGTTTTTCTCTTTTGAGGTTATTCCTGCCTATGGTCCAAGTGCACACGCAGATCAATGATGCAAACCTGGGTAATAATCATACCAGCTTGCCATAATGGCCTTGCCACCCCCATACCCCCAATCTCTGAGTCTACAATGTGCTCTCCCCTTGCTCCACAGTACTGTTTACTGCAGATTACTCTCTAGTTTTCTTTTCTATGAATTATTTCTATTAATTTTATTTCTCAGAGCAATAAAGCTCTGAAAAGCAAGACTTAGACCAGTGAGAGCTGGTGAGCAACATGGAAAATGAGTACACTATGAAGCTCAGAAATGCAAAGATCACATTTCCAGCATTAATACACAGAAAAGAGGGGAAATATTGGGGGTAAAACATGCACTTGTGCTTCTTTGTAGAGAGAGTTTAAACCCCCGTTATAAAAAGCTGCTGTACAGTCCAGTTTTCATGAGATGCTGTGACACTGAGCAGGATGAACTGCACTCCTTTGTGCTTATCTTGTTTATAGCTTTTATTAGTACAATATAAAGTCATGTTATAAGAGTTTCTCCCAAAGATTTATTTTAATGTGTGCTTCAGTTTTGGGAGAAATTGAGTCATTCCATCTTCTGTGCTGCCTTTGTTCCTGAGATCCTTTGGAGACAGGAGGTTCCCTAAGTGGTTCCCACTGTGGCTGTGGCATCCCTGGCAGAACGCTTGGAGGGATGAGAGCCTTTCCTTCCCTGGGACCCTTTCAGGGACTGCTGAGGGCTGTACCTTTGCATTTCCCTGAGATTTGCAGCCTCTGAATGTGTCTCTCCCTGTGCACAGGAGCTTTGTGGCTGGTTGGAGCGGCTTTTCACAACTGGAAGTACTGTAACCCTCTTTAGTGGATGCAGTACCTAAACAATGGAGATGATATTTTTGTCTCCTTGAGTTGCCTTATTTTGTAAACTATATATTTAAGAAAAAAGCAAGATGTGTATTTTTAAAGGTTTAAAAAAAAAACCCGCTGAATTTTAGCGTGACTTTTGGGAACTCTGCATGAAGGTGCTTGTGGTTGCAGAGCGCGCTGCAGTCTGCTATGGGTGGCTCAGCGGGAGGGCAGAAAAGCTGTCACTTCCTGACACCCGTTTGATTAATTAGAGCAGCTTGGACAAGTTTCTGTTGTGGAAGTGTCGCTGTTTTTATTTTTCCTTGGAGAGCGGCCCTGCAGCAGGGGAGGGGGAGCTGACTGGCTTTTTTGGGGATACACAGATTCTGTGTGCGAAACTTCAGCACATCCCTGGGAGTCCTTTATCCCTGCTGAGCCACCCACATCCTTGTGCTATCGGAGAAATCCGTGACGTTTGTGCTCTCTGTTGGAGGCAGTTCTGCCCTGGTGCTCTCCTGATAATGGAGGCAGAAGCCGTCTGGCATCTGCTGAGCAGCATCTCTGCCCGAGTGCTGCCAGCTCATTGCATGCCTGCTGGTGAAAGCGATGGTGCAGCAGTGGCTGAGAAGGGCTCCACATCCCACTCTGGATGGCAGTTTCTCAGATGGGAGCTGAGGGACCATTGGGATTCACTGCTGTCCCTGGGGGCCTTTCCATCCCCCCAGAGCTCCCAGGCTGGGAGGACACATGTCTTCCACCCTACAGTGAAATCCTATTTAAGAAAGAGTTTAGATTTTCCCATGACCCTCGGATGGAGATCTGGACCATTTTTAAACACAAATTTAGAAACTGTTAAGTGTGTGTGCTGCTGTCTTTCTAACAGTGTTGGGCAGGAGGGGAGGAGATGATGGATGGGGAGAGGTTTGGGCTATAAAATCAGCCTGGCCACAGCGGTCACTTCTGCCAGGACCAAGTGCCAGGCAGGGGGACTGCTCCCTGATTTCCCTTGCCCATCTCTTGTGTCTGACCCTTCCCTGCTGCAAAATGCATCCTTGCAGAGAGGCTTGACCCATGCAGCACCCAGCAGTGGGACAGGGACTGCAGACATCTTTGCCCTGGGAAAGGCACTTGTTTTAAAAGCTTTGAGCCCTACAGTAGGTGTAGAAATCCTGTGACTGTGCATGCATTGAGCTCTTGGGATAGACTTCTCCACAAGGAGTGTTGTGTGGTGCATTTTCACAGACCAAATACTCACAGGGATGAGGTCCTGGAGCAATGTGTCCCTCTCCTGTCCTTCCTGCTGTGCTCCCCTTTGGTACTTTACTGTGAATCTCACACCTTTTCTAAAGCAACGCAATTTTGTACTGACCCAAGATACTGTGTGGTGGGAGGAGGGTCTCCCCTTGCACGGGGCACCACTGGCATGTTATGCCGCGTCTTCTTCCTGGAGTTTCTTCCTGGTGAATCACTGCAACTGTGTTACTGCTTAAAAGGTGTAAATAAAATTTTTCTCCGGCTTATTCCTTTGCTGCCAGTGTCTGTGTGTGAACTATACCTGATCTCCGCTGAATGCTGGGCTCTGCATGAGCCCTTGCCCTGCGCCAAGGATGCAGGACATGTCTACAGGTCATTTTTGACCTGGGCTTTCCTTGTAGAAGCCAGTGAGGGGGCAAGAAGTGTCAGAGCATCCCTGCTTGAACACAGGAGAAATTCCCTCAGTGAAGGGGTGCCCCAGGTTTTGGGCTTCAACACAACACCGCTGTTTGGGTCCTACCTTACTGCCAGCTCCTTTATTTCATATAAGCCAAAATGTCAGTTATAAAGCCAATTCTGACAGTGCAGATGAAGCAGGTTGTTCCTGCCCTCCCATCCTTGTTGCATGTAAAGTGTCTTTTATTTTCCTGTGTAACTTCCCCCAGTAAAAGTAATGGAGAGCATTAGGCACAGCCAGGCCTTAGCTACTGCCTGTGCCCCATTTAATCCATCCATGTGCGTTTTGTTAGAGGGAATTAAAAGCTGTAAGCTCAAGTGCCTCCACCCATCACTCCTGGCTTGCAGATCCAAATATTTTTTGCTTTGCTCTTTAATTCCCAAAAAGCAGCTTCAGGGCTCTTGGCCCACTATTTGGCATAAGCAAAGACTCAGAAATTATGAGGGAGAAATTAAAAGGGTGATAAGCAGGGAAACCACTGCTGGGAGGTGAGAAAGCGGAGGCCTGGCTGCAGGTTGGTCTCGACACCTGTGGGTGAAGGAGCTGAAGAATCTGGCGGACACAGGTGGAGCCAGGGTTTGGGGTCCTGGCAGTCTGGACGCAGCGAAGGGCTGTAGTGCAACCCTCTGTTCACCTCCAACTGAGGGTGCAAGGGTGGATATAATAAATACAAGGAAAAAAAAGAGGTGCACAAGCTAGAAAATCAATTCTTCCTGAAAACAAAAATCTGGAGGTCAAAAAGCAAAGGAAATATGAGAGAAGTGCCAAAATCAAGCTGAGACAAAAGCTTTGGCTCTCCATGAGTGGTGTTAGGGAAGGTGGGGTGGCACAAATGTTGTTCTCCTTGTCCCTCCGGTGCAGCACATGCTGGGCTGCCTCCAGCTGCCCCAGACCAGGTGGCTTCTCCCTGGCTGCAGGACATATACCCTCAAACCCAGCACGGCTGGGGACAGAAAGCATCCCAGCACCCGCAAAGCAGCATGGACCTGCAGGGCTGCTCAGTATTTCTTTGAATTTTGCAACACTGAAAGCACTAAAATTCCCACCTTTCTCTTACTTTTGTAATACATACATTGTGCAATATTGATCCCTTCATGTAAGGTTTATAATATATTATTCTTTATTGGCTTTCTGCACTCCATGCTGCTTATTTCCAGTCCAGTTACTCTAACTTGTCCTTTCGAGTATCTGTCCCCAGGGACCTGTGCTGTCAACTCCTCTGTCATTTTCTCATCAGTCATTACACTGCTCTGCTTCCCCTGAGTGTTCTGTGGAGAGACTAAAGCTTCTGGGATGCTCTGATATGGCAGGGATAGGGGATAACCAAGGAAGATAATTAGAATTATTGATGACTGCTTGGAAGAAATGGCACTGATAGTTTGTAATCCCATTGCATCTGTGGTTACACTGTGATAAAGATTTGGGGGCAATTAACAGCCTGTTTATAGCATCAGCTAGTGCCAGCCCTCCTGGGTACCCAGGGGAGTGCCTCAGGTGTGCTTCAACCAGCACTGTCCCATTCCCAGCTCTGCAAACCTTTGATGAGCTGCATCCCTGCTGAGTCCATCAGAAGGATTTAACCTTCTCCAAGAAGCAAAACCTTGGTGGGGAAGGAAGATTTGCTTAGCTTTGGACTTGCTGGATCAGACCTGCAGACTCCAGATCCCACTCCATGCCACATTTTAGAAGATGTGATATGTCTGCCTCCATCCTCATCTTTTACTGAGTCTATGTAATCCCAAATATAACCTGGCAGGGCCCAGAGCCTCTCGCAGTTCCCTGGCAGCAGCGCCCCAGCCCATGGCCATCGCCTCGTGACCCGGGACTGCCACCGAATGACGAGTCGAAAGCCGGTGTGCGGGAGCGCAGCTGGGCTCCCCATCGCTCTGCCGCAGGAGCTGGGAGAGGAGGATGCACGGATCTGAAAAGCAAGGTAAGGAAAACATAGCCATGAGCGGGGTGCAATGGAAGAAGAGTGAGAGGGTGCATGATCAAATATAGGCTGTTGTTTATGGCAAATTTGTGCTGAGTAATTATTGGGGAGGCACGCTCGGATCCCTGCAGCTCAGGATAAAGCAAAAAATCCTGCTTTAAAGCCTTGTTATATAATAGGTTTGAGGGAAGCTATTTCACTGAAAACTGCTTCTCTTGGCAGTGTAGCACATATTCCTGCCTGATGGGAAGTTAAGGTGCTGAAATTCAGCTATGTGTACCTGGGCATAGAGCATTTAATAACTCCGAGCTGCCTCCTGTTCTGGATACATCAATAACTCCACGCAGAACATGAGCATCTCTTCTTGCACCCCAAAATAAGTGTGTCTGCATTTCAGCACTGTGAAAGCCATTTGGGCATATTACCTCCAATGAAAAAAAACAAAGTGATTTTCAGGCTTTAAATAATAATTGTAGCTTATATCTGAATATAGCTGTGCTTATTACAGGAAGGGTAATTGGGTGTATATGTGAGCATATAAATGCTGCCTGTGAGATACTGATATCCAGCTTTTTGCAGTGATGCTGACCTTCAACACCCCCTTCCCCCCCACGCCACTCCGTTCTCTTATGCCAGGACAAACACAGAGCAGCATTTGCTATAAAAACCCTACTTTGGGCCAGAAAAGAAGGAAAAATATGTAGCTAAATACATACATCATTGTATTTGCTTCAGTCCTGCTAAGGCAGCCCCAGCCAGGTGGTGCGGGAGGGGAGAGAAGGGGACAGGGCTGTCTGCTCCCCACTGTGCTGCTCCTTCAGGGATGTGTTTGTACCCCTCAGCATCAGTTTGGGAGCACTGCAGCTTTAAATCAGGACATGTTTAATGTCTTGCTGGTGTATTTGTGGCTATCATTATTATAATCTTATTTTGGTTACTGCCAAGGAGAGGAGGAGCAGGAGAAGGAAGAGGAGGGTGAGGAATATTTTGGACAGGCCTCCAGAAATGCAAACTACAGACTTTATACACCTTCTGCATTTGTACTAGGGCCTCCATCTTCTGATATCCCTTCAACTGTGGATTTCTCTTAGTCATAGCCTTCCCTGACAAATAAATAAATAAATAGATAGATAAATAAATAAATCAGCGTACCAAGGAATTCAGATGACACAGGCAGCATGAAGGCAACCCGGGCTGTACTATATTTAGCCAGCCGTGACACAGCCGGCTTGTTTATGGCTCCAGAAACGCTCCCAGCTGATAGATTCAGCATTTCGGAGTGGCTGCAGCCATTAAGGAGGAACCGCATTTTGTCCTTGAGCACCAGGTTTTTCCTGCGCGCCACTGGCAGTGTAAGCGCCAATGTTTAATTGCTGACCCAACTAATCCGCCTCGTGGACAGCTTTGCCCTGCTGCCGATTAATCCCGGGGCCTCCCGCTGCACTCACCGTGGCGCTTTGCATGAGTCCTCAAAGCTGGATTTTTGGGCAGGATTTGCTAAAATCCATCCTGCTTTGCTGCAAAAATATGGTGGCAGCCCAGGGGCCAAACAGAAAAGGGGATCCCTGGACTTCAGTGGCAGAGAGTTCGGTACCCAGATGTGCTGCTTGGGTTTTGGGCTATGTGGGCTCGTGGGCTTGGTGCCGACACTGCAGGGTCATGTTTTACTGCACCCCCAGCTCTGCTTGGGTGGCTGAAAGTTGCCTTGCAAAGGGAATTAGCATCACCAGCACACAAGGGATGTAGCAAAAGTTATAACCTGAGCATGTCTAACAAATGACTGGCCCCAAAGGGGTGGCTACTCCTCTCCTGGGATGTTCTGGTGATGGGGAGATCTCTGAAACCACTGTGGAGCTGTTCACGGGGGTCTGATCTTTGCTGGGTGTGTGGCATCCTGCAGGACTCAGATCTAGAGAAGAAAAATCTCTGGCTGGAGGGAACACAGTCTGGAAATCCCAGGTGTGACTGTACTGGATCAAGATACTGTAATTTCCATCCATTACAAAAATTAGATTACAGATGCTTTCTCAGGGGTCGATAAAGCAGCTGTGGGAAACTCTCAACATTCAAATGCTATAAATATTGCTTGTTACTATTTATACTAAATTATAAAAAATATTTTATGAACTCTCACGGTAGTTCATATTACAATGGTGTATGAGGCCCTGTTTTGATAAGCACTGTAAACAACATATGGATTTCTTTCTCCTGAATAAGTTCTTCAGTAACCAGAAATAATAAGGATGGGAAATGGTATCATTTGCATCCCTGAATCACGGCTGGGAAGCAGAGAGATGGAGAAATTGCACATGCAGAACAAAATCATGCCGTAAGACTGAGGTGCGGGCCAGGATTTTCTCCAAATCCACTGAAACGGCATTTTTGCTGTGCAGGAAACTTGTGAAGTTTACTCCCTTCCCTAGACCATGTTTTGAAGCCAAAAAAACTCCAACCCCAAACCCCTAAACATTTGAATTCCTTTTCCAAGCAGCAGTTTTCATGGAAAACTCTACAGAAAGATCAGCTTGCTTTCTAGCTTGCAAAGGTTTCTCTGCGGTATGACACCTCTGCGTGGGTCTCTGCCCCTGCGCAGGGCAGTAACCCAGGCATTGCAAGGCAGGTTGCAGGCAGCTTTCTGACTCTGCACACATTTACTCAAGGCATTTATTATCTACCCCAACAGAATTATGAAGATATTTAAACTGAAGCACATCCACGCATAACTCCCAGCCTGGGAGCCAAATGGCATAATTATTTTAAAGTCACATGGTATAGACTAACCCCTGCAATATTACTTTCTGAGTAATTTATCACATGTAATGGTAAATTCTTTCCTGTCCTAAATGGTATTGAAAAGCTGATCTGGATCTGGGTGGAGCCATGACTTTCCTCCAGCTCCATCTGGTGCCCCTCACCCAGGGCTGTTTGCAGCCTTGGGGAGAGCATCCAGTGGTGCAGAGCAGCTCTCCCTGAACTCTTACAGCAGCACAGGATGCATAGTTGGGAGAGGAAGGTCGCTTTGAATCCTTTCTGCTGCATCAAGCATGTTTCATTTGGGTGTTACAAAGCTTTTCTGTTGCTTGGTGTCTTGAAGGCATTCCAGACAGGCGACCAAGCTGTGGCATCCACAAGAGGCTGATTCAGTTAGTGTTGTAGGAATTAGCAAAGTGGAGTTTGTTACCTCTCGTGGTGCAAATGGGTCAACCAGGAGAAGGCTGAGGGCATTCATCCAACACTGCTCCCTGCCTGGCTTAAGGAGGCTGTAATGTCACTGAAGACCAGACTTCTGGGTTCTGGACCACCGAATTTACAGCCTACATCCAAAGTCATGATGATATGCTGCAAGCTAATTCCCACGCCAATGCAACTGTGCTTCTCTTCCTTTGAATTACATCCAAGTTATTCTTCCAAAACTGTGGAGTGCCCTGCGGATTGAAAACAGCACTGTGGGAGGGAGCATATGCAGCCTACTAGTGTTTGCTTAAGTATTACTTTGAAATGACGAGCAGCCATAACTCTGAACTCAAACTGCATCAATTAGGTGGGATGCAGGACCTGTAAGCCAGTAGATACTGTGAGCTGAGACAGACACCCTTTTTTAATGTTTAAATAGCAGCCAGAACAACGAAGCTCCAAGAATATAGTTTTTCCTACTAGTATAAGATTAAAAAATACACTATCAAAATCTGTAAGATCCCCCACTTTAATGGGGATGTGTTGGGTCTCTGGCAAACCTTCCCTGTGCTGTTAGGCCCATCTGTATTTTCCTACCCTTTGTCAGCCAGATCACAATTGGAAATCCATCCAAGAGAAATCATCACTTTCAAGCCTGGAGTAAGGATACTCATGCTCTGGCCTATTCTCCTAAGGGAAACCCTCATCTCACACATCCTAAAATGAAGTAGTGATGGGAGTGGGTGAAGAGGGCAACAGCCATTGGCACAGGATGGCAAATGCCAGCTGTAGTTTTCTTTCATGGAAAGATTCACTGCATTGAGGAATCCTTGGTCAGTTACCTGAGAGCAACGACCTGACTGTTTTCATTACATTATTTGCTGCTGGAGTCCGACCCTGACCATAGCAGCGGTAGCTGAAATTACTCCATGATGACTCACTTGCTCATGTAATTTTTCTCCTGTTTTTTACCACCAGCCATTTTCCAAAGCAAACAATAACCTGCTGAAAAGAAATTAAAAATTACACTATGGAATTTTTAATGTGTTTAAAAATGCAAAAAATCTAGGTATGATATTATTTTAAACAAAGTAGAACGAAGTGCTAATGCAATCTGCATTGTAAGTGCATGGCCTGAGTAATTCAGCTTTGCAACTTGTTGCAAGAGCCAGGTTTAATAAAAAGCTGAGATTTTTCTGAGGTGCTGACTACAGGCCCACCCGTGTCTCGGTTAATGAATATAGAATTTTGCTTGTTGCTAATGGAAATCTTTGTGTATTTACGAACTTGTGCCTTTTATTCTAATGGAGATTATACACATATATATTTTGCACCCTCACATATAGGCTCTGGGAGGGCTTTGCCCAAATTTTGATTCGTATTTAGCCACTTACCTCACAGTGAATGGGAAATGATGAACGAATGGTAGTTAGGCAGCAAAATATCTGATTTTTACTTAAATATCTGATTTTGGCCTGAGGAATTGTATGAATGGCTGTACAGCCTTCAATTTGCAAACACTCGGCAGGCTGGGGACTTCCTGAGCTAACAGTGATACTTTCCTATTTAATGGCCCCTTATAGATTTGTTTGCCCCATACATTTCTCCATGCTCTTTGTGAAGCATGTACATTTTTAGCATCTACAATAGCCTTCAGCAAGCAGCTCCACAGCTCAGTGTTGCTAAGGAGCCAGTCAGACCCTGGAATATTCAAAAACAAAGTCTTGGGCTGTTTTAAGTAAGTTGTGTATCATCCCTGGCAGCACTTTAACAAGACTGAAAGACAAGAAATAAAAAATATGGAGACACAGCAATACACTTAATGGTGTGTGCTGTCACAGAGAGGAAAGGATGGGAAAGAAGATAATAACAGAATCAAACACATCCTAGTGTCACTGGAAAACAAAATAATGATAAGCAACTGTGCAGGATCACTGGTGTACCCCAGCTGATCTGGTAGGTAAGTAGGGCAAGCATGACCTTGTCGAGGGTCTTGATAATGCACTGTGGAACTGTCCCTCTCACACTCCCTAGACGCTCTCAGGATAATTGTAGTCAAATTTTGGCACTATAACCAGAAGCAACACTCGGTAGCAGTGCTTTCTCTCCCATCAGTGTTCCTGCCAACAAGGGGTTCCCTTCTACAGATGATTCTATACACCATGAACACCTCTGAAATGAAATTACAGCCACTGGTTGACAAACACTTGTGAATATGTTCTTCAGTGCCCATCCATTGAAGAACACATTCACTGGAGCTTCAGCTGCTGAAGCTGTCACCAAGGCACAGAGTATTGTGGTTAGGCTTTGCTACAGCAAAGGCTCAGGTCTACCTCTGATGAAGGAAAGCAAAGGTTTAATTGATAGGCCCTACTTAAAAACAATGCTGAAACTTTTTCAGGACTACATTTGCTTTTCATTAGAGATGAAGAAGACAGTAAAAGCCAGTTTGGAAGTTTCTGAATATCAGGGTGTTTAACAAAGGATTTGTTCCTGAATTCCACCTGAATCCTCATAAACAGCCCTATTTAGCACAACACACTGCATCCCACACCAATATCAAGTAGCCACAAATACTGAGTACCGAGTAGACACTGCTCATACGTAGGCTGTGATAGGTCCTTGTTTCTCCACCAAACTCAGGAATGGACACAATATTCCACATACATAAAAAGGAACCACATGGGCATCCTTGACTCTAGTCCAAATACCACTTATTTATTCTTGGCACAAGTCTACTTTGAAATCATATTTCTGGCTCTGTACTGAGAGCCAGTACCCATTTTGCAATCATGTTCCCATTCCCAGAGTAAAGCATGGGAATTGATGCTCCTGGCCAGCCCATGGCACTGCCGAAGTAATGAATGGACCCTCCAGATGAGAGGACAAGAAGCATGATCCCTGCAGTACAGATCACATACACCCCAAAATCATTTGTCCTTGACCCACATCTTGTCTGAACATGGAAATGTGAAGAGCTTATTCTACAGAAGTCAGACATGCAACAGGTTGGCTCCTGGGGTTTTGTTTTGGCAGCCCTCAACAGTGCTATGACAAGGCTCCTGCTCGACGGAGGGAGGGTCTGGCTAACACTACAACACAGCAGGACTCAATCTAAGTTCAAGACAGGCCCAGATTGAGGATCTGGCTGTTTTTAGAAAAAATGATTGTTTAGAAGACTCTATTTTTTCTAAGCTGGCCTCAGAGGTGGGTTGTAAGGTAAATCCTTTGGCTGTACCTTTAAAAGTTTATTCATTATCTCTGAGAACCATAGAGTTTTTAAGGTTGGGAAAGACCTCTAAGATCACCCAGTCCAATGGCCAGACACTAAACCATGTCCCAAAGTGCCACATGTACACATTTTCTGAACCCCTCCAGGGATGGTGACTGTACCACGTCTCTGGGCAGCCTATTCTAGTGCTTCACCACTCTTTCAGCAAAGAAATTTTTCCTAATATCCAGCCTTAACCTCCCGTGATGCTGCTTGAGGCCATTTCCTCTCATCCCATCCCTTGTCACTTGGGAGAGGAGACTAACACTCACCTCACTACCATCTCCTTTCAGGAGACCTTATTGCTCTCTACAGCTGTAAAGAGCAATAAGGTCTCCCCTCAGCCTCCTCTTCGGCAGCCTAAACAATCCCAGTTCCCTCAGCCGCTCCTCGTAAGACTTGTTCTCCAAATCCTTCACCAGCTTCATTGCCCTCCCCTGGACACGCTCCAGCACCTCCATGTCCTTCTTGTACTGAGGGGCCCAAAAGTGAACTCTTGTAAAGGCTGAGACTGATTTGACAACTGCAGTTTTGAAGAGGTATTTTGGTTCTGGTTTTCTTAGGACAAGAAGTAAAGTAAAAAGGGTCATGTCACCAAGCTTCCTGATGACCTTAGTTAGCTGTTGTGATTTCTGATTCGGTGTCTTTAAAAAAAAACAGCAACAAAAAACCTATGACCTTTTTCTGAGGTGGAATTATTTTGGCCCTCACCATAGCTTTGCTTTCATTCCTTGCTGCATCATGAAGGAAATGCAATACTCTCCTAAGGTGACAAGAACCAGGTGAGTTGAATGGAGAGCAGCAGATGAAATCAAGAGGTAACACTGTCTTGAAGATACTTGAAATGATGCTATATGGCTTAAGATTTTAAGATCTTTGGTTTATGTTTGAACATTCCAGGCCAAAAATAAAATAGAAAAAGTAAGATATTCTTTATCTGTGGCAGTAATGACCCAAAATGCAGTGGCATTATTTCTTACAGTTCATCTGTGCTGCTCGCTGATAGTAACTGAGGTGGTCCATCCCAGACAAGGAGCTTGCTGGCTGTAATCAATTCAATCAGGTTTGCTTAACCAGAGTTAAACAAGTAGCTCTTATTTAAAATACTGGCAGCTGTGGGGGCCTTGAGCATCTTCCAAGTGGAGCTGCTGGTGTCAGTGTTCCTGGGAAGGTAGACAGTAGGACTGACCTTCCTCTCAAAAGCACAGGGAAACGGTTACTTCCCAGAGTAAAACTGCTACGGGACAGGTCCAGGAGGAAAAGTCCAACTGGAAAAATGTGATGATGCTCTTGCTTTCCTGCTAGAAGAGTACTGTAGGCATGAGGGTCAGAGCTGATCCCTGTGGGGTATGTTCTTCCCTGCCAGTTGGGGCAGTGTGGTGGCTGTGGAAGGGCTAGGGTTTAGATTTGGTCTGTGTTTTTATCTGACATGGGGCTTCTGGGGATAAATGTGATGCTGAGATAGAACTGACAGCACTGAAAGTCATAAGGCAATGTGTGATGAAGTGGGTTATGGAGTTGCTAAAGGGTTCTCCAGAACACAACTGTGGCTGAATGCCAGGGGTGCTCCTTGCAAGGTTTCAAAGAAGGTAAGCAGACTTAAAGAGCTTATGCTGGGGTTTTTGTTTTTGAAAGCGCATTTCATACAGTACTTGTTATAGGAATGTTGAAGGTAGCCTAAGTTCAGAAGCCTGTGAATTAAGGCTGTTTTATTAGGATCTGAGTGCTTTGAAGAGGGGAAAAGGCAAAAATGTTAATTCTCTAGAAAATGTTTTGATAGCTCAGTATCCTACTGCAAGGGATGAGGTGCATGAGGAGACAGGAAAGACAAAAGAAGAAAAGAATTATTGTGGCTTGGGTTACAGAGAGAAGAAGCTGCACCATGCAGCAGTAGAAGCAGTTTGAAAGTGGAAATGCAAAATCTGCTCAAGAAACGTGAAAGCTGATGGAGCAAGTCCTATTTTTCTTAATAACAAATGCATTTTTTTAGGTAATGTTATCAGTCCATACCATATAGCATAGGTGATACTTCCTATACACTTACCTATATGCACATAGCTGGATTTGGACTTCACGCAAAAACACTTTATGCAGGGAAAGTTCATTTTCACAGTCAAGTAACTCTGGAAAAAAAATTTAGTGTGAGTTTTAAAGGTGTTGCTTTAGCTATTAAGTTCACTTTCAGGCTACACTTGTAATTTTTGCAACACTCCACAGTTCGAATGTGTTCATAAAAAATTAAGAGTATAATATTTCACTTTATCATTCATCTATTTGGATGAGCGGTGAAAAAAAAAAAAAAAAAAAGAAATTGAACCTCAGCATAGTTGGTGTTTGATTACTGCTACAAAAGGAGACTTTACCCAGGAGAGGCTGCAACCTAGACAGAGAAAAGCACACAGAGTTAGAGATTGGTGAGTCAATTGATTTTTCCAAGGTCAGTAATGGGGAAAGAGTTTGTATCTCTCGAGTCTTGATCAACATACCACCATCCTTAGCATGTTGTTAACATCTCCCACACCCTTAATGGCAACTCCAGCCTTACCATTCAAACATAACGTATTTATATTCTGTAGTATCAATAAATCCTCAAGGATGTTAATGAATTTTTCTAAGTAACTATTTCCCTAGGCTATTCTTTCTTTATTCTCATTCTTGAAAGTCATGTGCAATTTAATGTGTTATTTGATTTGGGGTTTTTTTGAGGCCTACAGGATAAAGAATGCTAGATACAAAAGAGAACAGTCTTGTGGCCTTTCATCAGCCCAACCTAATGGGAGAATTGTGGAGAGGGGAACATAATTTTATATGTTCTCTTCAGCACTCATGGGGGCTGTAAATTCTGCAGCTTCAACCAGATCCCACCTCTCTGTGTTTGTAGTGACAGAAATTACAAGCAAGGATAGGACTTTGCAGTCTGTTTCCTCCTCCCTCCTTTCCAGATCCTCTGGAAAGACTGCTCTGTCCCTACTCGGTGCATGTGCTGATCCCTTGCAGAACCTTCTTTCTCCAGCCTGGAGCTCTGGGTATGGAGGTGGTCCCTTTGGGACTCCTTGGCTGGAAAGAAAGATTTGATGCCCCAAAATCTGGGACAAATGTGAAAATTAATTTAATAATGGATTCAACAAGGAGAAGCAATTTTTTTTTTCTAAGTATGACCATACTCTGCCTCTACAGACATGACAGCAGTGTCAACATTTAGTAGGAAACATTGAGCCAAAGACATGCTCTGAGGTTCGGGTGGGTATTGACAAGGAAACACTGTCTGGGAAAGTATAAATTCTGGACCTGCTCTGGTACTTGGAGAAGGGCAAGTTATAATTCCTGCTGGAGTGAAACTCTTCTCTTGCTTGCACACTTTTCCCATGAGAACACTTTCAGCAGGACTTTCCTTTTGTTGCCTAACGCAGACAGACCCTTGCTGCTCACCAGTGAGAGAGATGACTTCTGGATTTAGGATAGAAGTTTTTCTAAGCTGAACTTCTCGAGTTGATGGATAAAGGCAGCAGAGCATGCTAGAGATCACAGGCTACAGTTTAAGATGGGGGATAGGTTTTGTAGGTTGCCATTGTACCAGGTTCCCCAGCCTGTTCCCCTTAACAGGCTGCAGTTGCCTCCAGTGCAATTATGCTTGAGCGGTTATGGAAATGTAAATGTTACTTAGCCTTAATGTGCCCCCTCCATCTGAAAGTTGGTTTTTTGAGTTCAGGCTGTTATCTGATCAAGCAAAATATATAGAAATCCTCCTAGACAATCCTAGACACTCCCGCCCCCCACCCCGGGCCCCTTCCCCCAGTTTCCCGTTTTTATTCTAAAGCCCCAAAATTGTTGTATCCTGGGTTGACTAGGAGAGCGCCAACAAACATGATCCCTAGTAAAAATACCTGTGCTTTTATTTTTTCTTTATTAAGTTGCTGCATATGGGTGCCAAGAAGGAGTGGGGACCCATTCCTAATGTCAAGGACTGCAATCTGTGTATTCCTGCTTACAGACCAGCATATTAAGAGCCCAGTAATGAAGGTGTAGAAAACACACAATTCTAACATTGAGTTCAGGCTGTTACTGCTGTTAACTGCAAACTGTTTACATCAGGTTAGTGCCTTTTAGTTTGCTGCTTGTAAATCTGCTTGGATTTTTCTGAGACAATTCTGGGTCACAGATGTACCTTGTCTGCACTGTAATATAAAATTTCAGGGGTTATATAAACAATAACACATGAAGAGGTACAGCTGTACCAGATGCCCACTGCCTTGGAGTGTTAAGCAGGAAAGTTTAAGCCATGTGTCAGTAATATTTCAAGTCATGGTTATTGCTACAGAAATGCTTGTTGATGTTATTGTTCTAGAAGCAAACCCACACTATTTTTCTAAGCTGAGTACTTTGTGTGCTTTCTGTGAGATTGAAGGCATAATTGTGTCTGGATGCCATGACCTCTTTTGATCTTTGTTTTTCCTTAAATTTAAAAAAAAATAAGAAAAGTCAATTTAGAAGAATTTAATAGTGATCATTTCCTCCAAAGCATCCCCTAGTTCCTCTGCTCTGTGTACAATGAAATTATGATCTGCTAGCCATGCCTGCAAAATATGTTGAGCAAGGTATGTCTCATCAGTTGTTCAAGGACATGCTTTGTGTTGGTCTACAGTCTGTTATATGCAAACAGCTAAAAAAAGATTGGCAAGACCCAACAACAAAAATCGTTTACCGCTGTGTGGTAGCGGTTCTCCAGCTGGGTGCCACCAGTGTTAAGCCAGCAGTTGCACAGCCAGCAGCTGGGGATGCTGATGCATCCCATGGTGTTTGCTGTGACACAGCGGTGCTGCTCTGGAGCCCCTCTGCTTGTTTGCCCACAGGTGGATGCTGTGTTAAATGAATGAGAGATGCTCTTTAGGGTTTTAGAGAACTGCTGTGCCATCCCTCCTTTAGACTGCAGAATTGGGAGTGTTAGCTCTACCTCAGTCACCTTGGCCTGTTCCCAAGGAATGCACCTTTTGCTGGTGTGATAGAAAGATCTTAATGCCGGTTGCTATTTCAAGGGCCTCTTCATGCCAGCTGTACAGCTGAACCCTCCGAGCTGAAGGACCTCACTTGGGAGAGGGATGTTTTTGTCAAAACGCACGAATAGCAGCCCCAGAGAACAAAATGGTATAGATCCAGCACTTTTTGCTAACTAATGGCTTGTAGCAGCTGGTGGTTGGGGGACCCTTCCCTGCTGAAACTGCCCCAACTGCTATCGCTTTGTGGTCGTGTTTCACAGAATCACTCGAGTTGGAAAGGACCCACAAGGATCATTGCATCATCTTTCCCTGCGTAGGACAAAACCATCATTCACACTGTGTGTCTGAGGGCATTGTCCAAATGCTTCTTGACTATTGTCAGGCTTGGTGCTGTGACTGCTTCCCTGGGGAGCTGTTTCAGCGCTCCACCATCCTCTGTGTGAAGAACCTTTCCCTAACGTGCAACCTAACCCTCCTCTGGCACATCTTCCTGCCATTCTCTCGGGCCCTGTCACTGGTCACCAGAGAGAAGGGATCAGCGCCTGCACCTCCTCCTGCCCTTGGGAGGAAGCAGTGAACTGCTGTGAGATCCCCCTCAGTCTCCTCTTCTCCAGGCTGAACAGACCCAGTGACTTCAGCTGCTTCTCACAGACCCTTCACCAGCTTTGTGGCCTCCTCTGGACGCTCTCCAGCAGCTTGATGTCCTTTTTATACCGCGGCGCTTCAAGCTGCGCACAATAACCGCCACCCCGAGACATCACGAATTAGAAGATGCTTCTACCGAGGGCCTTAACTGCCACCAGCCCGCGGCCTCCGCGATTGCTTCCGGGCTCCGGAGGGGCGGGAGGGGGCGGCACCGGGTACGGCGAAGGTGGGGGGGGGGGGGGCCGCCCTGAGGGGAGGGGAAGGGCGGGACAGGACAGAGCCCTTCTCTTCCCCTCGTGCCCGCGGCGTCAGAGGAGGTTTTTCCGCCCGGCTCGCCCATGAGCCTGCTCGGGAGCTACCGCAAGAAGCCGGGCAGTGACGGCTATGAATCCTTGCAGCTGGTGGACAGCGGCGCTGAGGGCGGCGGGGCCGAGCCCGGGGCCAGCGCGGCGGCGGCGGCGGCGGGGGCGAGCGGCCGAAGCCCGGGGCGGCAGCAGCCGCCGCAGCACCGAGCCGACGGCGCCAGCACCATGGACAGCTCAGGTAGGGGCGGGCCCGCCGCCTCCTCTGGGGTCCGCGTGGGGGGAGCGGGAAGGGGGAGCTCTCACGGGGAGGGGAGGGGTTGGTGTCGCTGCACGGGGATGAAGAGCCCTCATAGCGGGGGACAATAGCGGCCCTTTGTCACAGCGCGGGCGGTGGGGTGGAGGAAAGCCAACCTCGGCTGGGGCAGCGCCGCAGGAATGGGTTTAAATTGGAGAGGGGGAGATTTGGATTAGACGTTGGGAAGAAATTCTTCATGCTGAGGGTGGTGAGGCACTGGCACAGGTTGCACAGGGAAACTGTGGATGCCCCCTCCCTGGAGGTGTTCAAGGCCAGGTTGGATTTGGGGTCTTGAGCAGCCTGGTCTGGTGGGAGGTGTCCCTGCTCATGGCAGGGCGTTGGAACTGGATGGGCTTTAAGGTCCCTTCCAACACAAACCACTCTGATTCTATGAAATCAGAGACCGGTAAGTCCCCACAGTGGGGTCCTGGTTTCAGCCCCCAAAGAGGAAAAGGTTGTTCCAAAGCTAAAATTGATGGAGTGTTTAGGGATCTTTCCCCACATGACTTATTTCATGCAATCTTCATTACTTTTCCCCCTGCCTTCTCTAGAAGCACTCATCAAACATGGTTGGATTAATTCTGATGGATGATGTGCCGCATGCACCATTTTTTTTAATCAGGGAGTAGGGGACCAGATGATCTTTATGACTGGTAATGGGATAGAGAGGTCTTCACCTCTAAATCACAGGTTCAAATTTGCCTGGATCACCAGTAATTGAGAGTACTCATCAGATGACTTTTAGTTGATCTCTTGAAACGAGCTGGCTCTGAGTCTGGTTCTGGTTGGTTAGATGTGCCCATCACAATGAACCTCTGCAGCCATTGTAGGGAACTTCTAAAGATCAAACTTGTCCAGGGAAATACCCTGTTTAGTTGTAGGGGACCAAATCTAATGTCTGCCCATTGTTATGGGGTGATTTTGCAGTGATACCTGCAAAAGAAAGGGGTGGACCCAAGGTACTCAGCAAGTAGTTAAAATAGATCGCCTTTGTTTTAAGTGGTAACCTTTTCTTAAGGGGAAAAAGCCCCTAATGACCTATTACTGGATGTGGGCGGGCAGAATCTAACCTTAAATTTTTTTCATATTTTCTGTGATGTTATTAACAGAGCCACATTTTCCTCTTTGCTCTTGCCATTTGAATTTGCTTCCAAGAGTTCCTTTGGGGCTTGGCTTTGTGTTTTAGCTTTTTTACTCCTGAACTTGAGAAATACATTTGAATTTGCTGCTGTGATAGCTCTGTTACAGTTACTTGTAATCATAGCATGTGTCAGTAGATGGTTACAGTAGGCTGCTGTGTTACAATTATTCGGATTCCTACATTGGCATCTGCTGTGATGGTTAGATATTGAGGTCAGTTTAATATCGATATTAAAGCAATTATCTGAATGAGTTTCCTAGAACTTTAAGAATCCATAGCATTAGTGTTGCAGAAGGTGGCATTTGCATCCAGCCAGGTGTGGGAGCGTGCTGCAGTTTGTGTTAAGTCATGGCTTTTGTCTAGCGTCAGCTCAGTGTATTATTTGAGTGTTGCTGTTGCAATAGTTCTGTTTGGTTTCTTCAAGGCAGTCTACTCCTGCTGAGCCAAAAAAAAAAAATAAATCACAGATAGCTAGACAATACCTTTATTTACAGGTTTTGTGCAATATTCAGCCATTTCAACAGTTCGACTACTGACCATGAAGGCATCCCAGAGCTTTAATTGTATTAATGCCCTCTATCAGTTTCTAGGATGTTCTCTCCTTAAACATATGGGCTTGATCAAGGGCTGCCTCTGGGTTTTGGAAGAGATCTGTGTTAACCAGAGTTTCCTTCCTTTAGTTCATTCTGGTATTCTCACTGCCTGAATTTTACAGGCACTATAAATCACACACCTGACACTTAAGCAGTGACAAACAGCAGGCCCTTAATAGAGCCTTTAAACTGAGTCTATAGGATTTTTTAAAAAAATACGTTATGTCTTTAAGGGCTCTTTACTGTGTGTTCTAAATTTTCACATGAAATTTAGAAAAGCTGTATTGAATGTGATGCTCTGTTCTAAAC
Organism: Neomorphus geoffroyi; assembly: GCA_033558235.1. Classification (NCBI taxonomy): domain Eukaryota; kingdom Metazoa; phylum Chordata; class Aves; order Cuculiformes; family Neomorphidae; genus Neomorphus; species Neomorphus geoffroyi. The sequence goes on along the minus strand of JAUMJM010000008.1, from coordinate 21,856,458 downwards.
CTGAAGTCCACACTTGTGTCTGCCTCATTAATTTGAATAGTTTATGCTGATAAATGCCTACTTTTAATCAGTTCATTGGAAAGTCTTTGCCAAGTATGAATTTATAAAAGCTTAAAAAAAATCCACCCTTCAGGTGTGCTTGTGATTTCTAGTGATTTGGTAACTGAAGCTGCTCATGAATTGTGGGACATGATTTATCTTTAATGCAGTGTGAAGATGGATAGTTATGGGGAGGAATTAGGGAGCAGTGCAAGAGAAGGACAGTAAATCAAGGTGGCTGGGGTCTTGGCTTAATAGAAGCAAGGAAAAAAACCCCACTACCCACCTTCTGTGTTTTGTTTCTTTGTTGGTTTGGGTTTTTTAATAGAGAATATATTCATATTATAAATACTTGAGACTCCTCCCACTAATTATGCCAAAGTCTAAATTCCCAAGATGGGCAGTGCTAGAGCATATTTCAGGTAAGGGAGAAGACCCGAATTCCTTGGAGAGGACGGGGGTGAGATGAGATAAAATGGTAACACCTTATGGTGCAAGGGAGGCGTGCTTCTTGGTTTTGGTGGGGCAGGGGAGCATCTCATCTGCATAATTAGGTGGCAGAACCTGAAAGTGAAATCCTTGAGGTGTCCTGGTCAAATCAGAGCTTGTTATGTACTTCCTACCCACCCTCAAGTTTCAGATTTTCTTCTTTTTTTCCTTGTTTTAAGTCATGGTTTTATTTGTGGTAGAACAGCTGCTGCCTGATCTATGGAAATGGCTGTTTGCAGTTGAGGAGTGAAACAGTCCTGAGGTACAATTCCATGTCACCAGCAATGTGGGACACGGTGCAGCAGGCTTCGAGTGCAGCGCCTTGGCTTGTCTGTCTGGTAGGGGTATTGCTGTGTTTGAGCTGAAGATTTCTGGGTGCAGTTAAATAGCATCCTTGAGGAAGTTAAATAGTTGGAGAATCAAACCTTCCTCTTCTTCTCTCTCCTCACATGTCACATTTCCTCTGCTCCTGAACAGTGCACTCTGGGCGTGGAAAAACAGGTTTTGCATCTGAAAGGTGTGTGTATAGATTAATATTAAGGAATTATAGCAGTTAGATGAGTGAAGATATGAGCTGAATGCAAAGTGCTGGCAATTCTGGGGCAAACTGCTGTTGGCTTAGGTTGTATGGCTGTATTTGCTATTGCTGCAATGACACTAGCTCACGAGTTGAGAAAGCAGGCCTCTGTTGGCTTTTTCTCTAATTTTAAAACTAATTCAAAGTATTAGATCTTCAGGTATTGTCTCTTAATGTGGGCTTGTGGTCTCATACACAACTTTTTGCAATGAAAGTAATCAATGGTTACAGCTGTGCTGTAACTGCTGAGTACTTATGGTGATTGGCTTAACGTTTTTGTTGCACTGGTATTGCTTAGTGTTACAAGAAAAAAAAAAACAAACCAGGAACCAAGACCGCTGTGTGTGTAGGAGGGGGTTGCTGTTGCAAAGCAAGATCTGATCCTAGCTGGAAAGGGATCTGGTACAGAGGGGCTCCTGAGGGGCTCTTTGACCCTACCATGCCTCTGTGCTGGCATGCTGGGAATGCAGTCACTAGGATGGAGGGTCTGGCCAGGCTGTGTCCAGTGGCTGAGCCTGGAAAATAAGGTTTTCAAAGCCTCTGGGACTGGTATCTGCTTATTGGTTCAGATTGTTAAAAATTCTGCTGCTGTCAACCTGTGCCATGGAGAGGGACGCTGATGTGAGCTGTTTAACTGAAGTAGTGACAATTAAAGTTGCTCAAAGTATAGCTTGGGGTACCTGTGTGTTCACAGGCAGCATAAACAGAAACTCCTGCCCATAGTAATGTCAAGTGCCTCCTTGTTAGGCTTGGGTGTAGCTCAAAGGAGCCAAGAGCAGAAACTTATTTCAGATAGGGTGGCTGTATTGGTTACCGCTGGTATCTAACAAGGCTTGCGTGATTACCTTGTCTTTGGTTGCTTTAAACTTTGTTAGACTTAAATCACTTAGAATGAAATACTGGTTAGCGTTTGTTTTAAATCTCAGATTTAAGTCTGTGTGGTCTGTTTGTACGGGGTTATGCGCAAGTTCTGCAACTCTTCAAGTGGGGTCTGTGCAACTTTAGCACATGCCATTAAATGCTGAATGTTCAGTTCCTGATTTAATATTTTAAACAACTCCTATGGAGTATGCTAGAAGCAATACAGTAACATGATCATAGTGCATAACTCTAACGGGACCTATCCATTACTGCTAACTGCCAGTTCCTCCAGAAAGTGGGCTGGCCTTGGGCTGGAAGTTTGAGGATAAAGGGATGGAGTGATAGGGGAGACTTGAGATGAAGCTGACAGGATAGAAATCATTGAGAGTTCAAAAAAAACAAATTCCAAGAAAAGCACCTATGTAATACTTCTCTTGCCTCTTTATTTTGCTGAAAGTGCTCATAAGATGAGAAGCAGGTAGTGAAGACACTATTTATTTAGTTTTTTGCTGTGGCATTCAATAATGCTTTCTTAGCAGCTGGCTGAGCATTGAAAGAAGAAAAGGTTGTAGGAAATAAGATATAAAAGTAACAGCAAGGATACATATTATGAAATGAAAAAACCTCTTCTGTGGTGTTTATAAACTAGCTAATCTACAAAATAGCATTTAACACTCAGGATAATCTTGCTTGTGCTACATGTTTCCTCAGGCAGAGTAACTGCAAAAGTGAAGTGTTTTAAATAAATCGCAAATGTTGAAGTTGAGATTTCTTGAACTGTTTTACACTTGCAAACATAATCTCTTGTATTCTGGTAGTTCTTTTTCACTGAGTCAGAAGAGAGACATCTCCGTGTCATTGGCAGAGGGACAAAGACTGTCACTGACAATGTTGTCTTGTATTCTCTTGTAGCTGCATTTTCAAACTGGGAGGTTCAGTTTAATAACTCTTTTGTTTGGTTGGTGTTTTTTGGACACTTGAATGGTTTGGTGTTGGCAGTAGTGCTCTTCTTTTTTTGTTGTTTTGACAGGGAGGAAAAGCAGAGAGAATGTCAATCAACTTTAAAGACCAATTTCATGGTTTCTGCTAGTAGTTCAGTGTTCTGGCCTCACATGCGTTTCATTCACTGTAGTATGAGCTTCATAAGGGAAAATATATAACAAATAAAATAAATTGGCACAGTATTGGGGGTGATTCCTGCCTCCCTCCCCCAACATCACTACTCTTCCAAAAAATAAAGCTTACATTTGGGCAGTCTCAAATGAACTTTCAAATAAAAAGCCTTGGGCTCATACAATATTAGTCCTAGCTTTTCATCATGGAAAAGCACAAAAAGAAGTTCTTGAGCTTCTCTGCACTACACTGTACTACTACATGCTGCCAGGACCTCCAAGTGCTTCCTAGGGGAGGTCAGGGACCCTGTCCCAACTCACACACACAGGAAGAGGCCATGACTTCTTGTGGGAGGGGGAATACAACTTTTTCCATAGTCAGAGCAGCACTTGAGGAGGGAAGCAATGCTGCTTGTCTGGATATGAATTGCCCAACAGCAGCAGAAATGCACAGGAATCTCCCCATGTGAGCGATGCCTTAATGTGTCAACTCAAATCTGTTCCTACTTAAAGCATCTCCTTCAGGAGCTGCTTCCTCCCAATGTCTATAGTATATGAGCATCTTGTAAGCTTATAATGGCTTTATTTTCCCAGCCTAACTTCATCTGAAAAGGATGCTCATAGCTTGAGGGAGTAAAAAGGGCAGAACAACATGGGGTGACCCTTCTGTTATAGGCAAGGCTGCCAAGAAGTTCTTGGGCAGGTAGCAATGCAGCCTTGGGTCTTGAGGCAGTTTCCACATATTCCAGGCAAAAGGTCTGAATAGTTGCAGTGCCAGCTAATTGCTGTAAAGTTGCAGTGAAAAACCCCAAAGAAACAAACAAGCACCCCCCAACCAACAAAAAACCCCACCAACTACTTCCTCATTTGAATAAGTTATTGAAGATGTCTTAATGTTTAGGATGTCTGCATCACAAAGTGGGTATGCTGAACCCTCCATGCTCTGAACTGGTCCTCGTAATGGAAGGGACAGATATTGACTAGGGAGCAGTGAGTTTGGCAGCTGCCTGCACTGCCTGGCTTTGCCTCCTGAAAGCTGGAAACTGTCTGTGCTCACCCCCTGTAGCCCACTCTCTCCTAACCTCACCTAGTATTGCTTGTACAGTTGCAGTTTGTATTGCTGCCTCTGTCTGTGTCTTATGCTAATTGCTTGCTTAGGAAAGAAATATTCTGGCTTTCCCCCTGAGTTTCAGAGCTGGCTGTGCTCCAGGGAGCTTTCTATGGCCTTGCCTCCTCTCTGGGTAGTCAGCCCCCAATGTGCCTCTGGTGAATCCAGCTTTCCCATTCTGCCCAAGAACTCCTGGTTTTTGTTTTAAGCAGTCTCCTCGTTAAAATCCTTATTGCAAAACGGCCAAACCTTGCACATTTTGGGGTGAGGGACAACACTGGTTTAGAATCTCATGTGACTTTCGATCTGATGAGCCCTTATAATGCATTTGGCTCCTTGGCTTGCAGCGCATCTCCTGCTTCCCCGTGCCCTTAGAGAGTCTAAGCATCCTTCTAGCCTGATCTCAAACTTCCATTTGGCCATACTAAAGTCATTCCCATGGGCTTTAACCTCTTTTCTTGGGGATTATGCTTGCTAAAGCAGCCCACTTCTTGCATGCCTCCACTATGTGTTTTAAAGCATCAGAACAAGTGAAACCTGTGTTTGGCGTTATCAGTGATGGCATTATCAAATGGTAGGAGCCTGCTCTACTGCTATTGTCCTGCAGTTCTACCCTGCACATGTTTTCCTGTTTATTTTTACAGAATAACACTTTACATTATCTGTGCTCAGCCTTCTAGGGAATCTAACTCTACCAGGAATCTGGGGCAGCAGTGGAGGAGGGGACAGATGAGACTGGTAGCAAAAAAAAAAAAAAAAAAAAAAAGGAAAAAAAAATCAGTCTTCAGGGTCTGTGTGAGTCTGAGGAACTTTGCAAGTAATTCCTGCATGTAGGAGCGTTCTTCTTTCCTGCAAATATCCCTTTATCATTGTTTTAGATGCCTCTGTGTCTGTTGATTTCTCCCCAGCCCCTCTGCAAACCACCACTCAGTGCCTATTAAAAAGTTGCTGTAATTATGACATTTGAGCTACATCTGATCCAAGAGAGGAAGTAAGTGTACTAATAGCATAGATGATCACGAGTCTTTGATTAAATGTGATAAAGCTTGGCTCTTCAGAAGAGAGCTATGTGCTGGAAGGGATGGTTAGGGAGGACTGGATTTCAGGGCACTGAGTTTGGGCTCTTAACACATAACTGACAAATGAAGTACTCCAATCTAAACATTATTGATTATCATTGGATTCAAAGGAGCCACCTATTTAGAGGTTTTCATTTAGAAATACCTGCCACCATCTCCCTTGAAACAGGATTTTAAACTCTTTCAGTAATGCTTACAAACTGATAGGCAATTCCCTGAAAGTTGAAGTGTTGAACATGAAGGATGGACTCAGTGTGGGAAACGGCAGAAGCTGGGGATGCAGAGGGTGCACGGGGATGTGGGGACTCCGCTCTGCCAGAGTTGGTTTGGCTGTCCTGTTTTTTGCACACATATACCTCTTCATACGGGATGCACCTATATGAGAATGCTCTAATGTGGTGGGGGTGCCTGCACCAGGGCTGCTTCTCCTCCCCTTTGCACTTTGTATGGGCTCTCATGCAATGCCAAGGTGAAGCCTGTAAATACGATGAACAGGCACAGCAGGCTGGCTTTATGTCCGTAACGCTGGTGTGAAATCATGTCCCACAGTACACAGGCTTTGCTGGGAGAGTTGTGTGTGGGAGGAACGTGAGCTAGCGTGGCTGCTGGGGAGAGGCAGAAGCACAAATAGTAACATTTTTTGCCGAGTGTTCCTTAAAAACAGTCTGTGCTTTGTTGTTGAAGCCACAACAACAGCGGCTTAACTCCTTTCAGTTCAGCGACTTTTAAAAGGGCCCTTTCTGCTAAGGCACACGGCAGCCTCTGCTGCATCTCTTGCCCCCCTTTCATGCTGTGCCTGGGTAATAGTTGGGGAGGAAAGACAAGTAAACAACTCCCCCTCGCCTATGATACTTTGCAGGGAGGGAGAAGACTGTGGTAAGTGGCTGAAAACGTCCAGAAATGTGGAATCTGGGACAGATAACAAGTTTTTTCTCATCATAGTGTCAGGCTCTTGTACTGTAGAAAGAGAAAACAGTGGAACACTTAATATTCTCAAACTAACCCCTTGTTTTAGGAGGGTGGGAGATGAAAGCTTTAATGCTTTTCTAGAGAAAGACTGTGATGAGCAACAGGGAAAGTTTAGCTCTTTCCTTGCTCAGTCTCTAAAGAAAGCACAGGCAGTAGCTCTCTGAGCAAAAGAAAAATATAGTTTGACGTTGAAGATACTATTATATATAGTCTGGGCAGACTGAGGTAAGCCTGCTTCCTTTCCTATGGTTTCATGTCTGCTTTTTGTCTGCCCTTTACAAGTGAAGAGTCTGTTTACTCTTGCTAAGTAACCTATGAAACGCAGGACTTAACTGCCTGATCTGCAATTTCTAGACGTCTTGCTCTTGCCTCCCGAAGTATTGCTTCATCAGCATAAATATTCCAACTAACATGGCCTTAAATGTCTTTCAAGTGTTGGCTCATTTCCCCTTAATTCTCCAGGGAGGTGGAATTCATGCTTTGTGGTTTATAGGTTTGTGGGTTGGCTAGGGGGGGCTGGTGCTCAGGGAACCCCCAGGCAGATGAGGGCCGTAATGTGCAGATCTTGCAGGGAAGGGGTCCAAAGTGGGCATTTGTCACTTGCTCTAAGCAGTGAGCATCTCCATCAGCTGGTGATACAGTGGAACCATCAGCTGCTGATCCTTCAGTGGTCCTCTGTGAAAGCTCCTGCTGCAGGTGATGGAGCCTGGTGCCCCATTATGCAGGGTCACACTTGCTTCATTCGCCCACCATTTCTGACCCCAAACTCCAGCTTTTAAAACAAGACTGGTTTAAGTTTGCTTTTGGCACTACGCACAAACACTACCTGTGGGACTACAGCAAGAGGAGTTGAGGTGAATGGTTCTTCTTGAGGTGAATGGTTCTTCTTGGGGGTATGGGAGGAGGGAGGTATTTCCCTTCTGAATACAGTGTGACTTCTTTCTCTATCCATATGCAGAAGAGGAGTTTCATAGTTTGGCAAATATATACACTTTGGTTTTGATCTACTAAGGGAAGACAGGTTACAGCAGGTCTCTTAAGACACATTTGATGAGTATGAATCTCTACTTAAGCTCCCAGTGCCTCAAAGCTGTCCTGTTAAAGCACTTCACATCAGTCTGGTGTAATGCCTGTGTCTTTGGAGAGCAGGTCACAGTGGGACAGCAGGCAGAGGACTCGTGGCCAGCTGTTCCTGTACCAGAGTACATCCTTCTTAACTTCCCTGGCAAGTGCAGTGTTCTCCAAAGCTGTGCACCTGCTCTGATGTGACATGTCTATAGAGATGCAGTGCTTGCCACAGCATCTTTGCAGTCTCATTGCCTTGGGAGAAGTTCTCCTCCCGCACTGCACATCCTTCTCCTGATACTCTGTAAAATTAGCTAGAGAGCAAGGAGAGAGCTTAAGTGCTTTAAGAGTTCTACACTCTCCAGCTCCCTTCCTGTACAGCACAAGGCTCGTGTTAGTAGAGGCTCTTTCAGTTGTAACCTGTCCACATAATTCTTACTCTTTGGCTGATGATCATAGAATCATAGAATGGTTTGGGTTGGAAGGAACCTTAAAGATGATCTAGTTCCAACCCCCCTGCCACGGGCAAGGATGCTTCCCACTAGACCAGGCTGCTGAAGACTCCACCCAACCTGGCCTGGAACACCTCCAGGGAGGGGATGAGAAAGAACTGGGACAGGAACTTGCTATTTGACATATTTTAGTTTTGTAAGAAGATGCAGCAGGTTGTTGCTTTATTTGGTGACTGCCGGAGTCTCATTCTGGACACCAAATAGTCTCTTCTTAGAGCCAGCATTAACTCAGAGCAAGTGGCTTCGGCCAGAATAAATACAAACTTCAACTTGTCAATTGAATGGATGAAGTTGACTCTTTTTTGTGGCCCTCTACTGACTTGAGGTGCTTCAGTGAGGAGATCATTGTTGCCATCACCTAACGCAGCTATTCAAGAAGAGCCATCCCATGCATCTCAGGCACACTTTTACAGTGCACGCACAGCAGTAAAACCTTAAAGGTTCCTTTATTAGGAAATTAAGAGGCTGCAGTGAGCAAGCGATCCCTCTGGAACCCGTGCTACAAATACAGGTCAGGAGCATTTCTCTGAAGTGCACTAGGCCTTTTGGGGAATATCTAACAACTGGGTTAATGAAGAGTTCTTGCCGTGTAAGGAACAAGATGCACTTCATATATGTAGACACTTATTTTCCATAATGAGATTTCTAGACAGCAACACCAACCCATGGTCAATATTACCTGAACTGCTATGTGATAACGTGCTGAAAACTGGGATCTGAGCTATGTGGCAGGCTCCTGCACTGCTCACTTGCAGCAAAGTATTCTGCTCAGACAAGCTTACGAGCTCCCGTTTCTGCTACAGCAAAAAATGAGTTTGGAGCTTAAATGGAGACTACAAGTATTAATTTTGGCTTTGGCTGCAGCATGAGCAAATGGGATGCAGTTCCTGATGGGACAGAGGGGAGGGAGGGCGTGTCATCTGTCTCAGGCACTTCACTGTAATACAAAATGTGCCTTTTGTCTTTGTGTTAAGGGAGAGAACTGTTTTGCTCTTCTGAACTTACCACGTGACTCTGGTAGGATGATCTTTCTGAGCAGGCAAATACCATTATGCTGCTAACTCAATATACCAACCAAGCTAGTGGTGATTACCCTATCTGCACGGTGAAACGTGAACCTCCTTCCTGCAAGGCTCCGAGAGGGAGCAATGATGGGATCATCCCTTCAGACTCAACAACTGTTCTTGGTCCTGCTTCTACCACAGTAGAGGTCGTAGTCCTCTACCAATGTGCTTGAGGGAAAACTCAGCAGCTGTTTTCTCAAGACTTGCATGTTCAAGAAAAGCAAAGCTATGAAGATGGCTGTCTCTGAGTGTGGCTCAGGGCACTGGTAGACAATGCCCAGCCAGGTGGCTGACTTCCACGCGAAACATGCGGGATGTGGGGCTCAGCCCTCCCTGTCCTGGTGCTCTGTTCCAGGGGCTGTTGTACATGGCCCAGGGAAGAACAGCCATCCTTTGGAAGGGTCTGCAGTAGCTGTGAAGGTCTCCATTTTATGAAGGGCACTTGGCGCAGAAATGTTTTATTTAGTAAAAAATGCAGGGGCAGACTACCTCTTTTTTAATCAAATTTTTTTTGGCTGTTCTTGCAGATTTCTGAATATATTGCCAGGTTTATGTGTTGATGTATTGACCCTTTCTGCTCCTTTATACATCCTTATCCTTTGTAGGAGATTCTGCCTAGCAGAGGAGACTTTGAATGTATTTATTTTGCTCTTTTATGTACAGTCTATGGAGTATGTATCATTCCCAGTAACTGCAAAAGACTCTTTGTTAGCACTGAGGATGCTGCTTTGATCCAGCGAGTAAAAGATACTCAGGAAATTACAGCACCAAGTGCTACTGCATTCTAAGCTTCCTCAATAGCTTTGCAATAGCTAAGGTAATATTGCCTTATATTAATTCTTAAATATTGGTTTTGTGCTCTTGATTAAGTAACAGCAGCTTATATTTCTTCATTAGCCATCCTTTCTGTCCCTCTGTTTTAGTCTACCTTGTAAACTCAGAATTAATTGTTGCTGCTTCTTTTAGAAGTAGTGAAACTCATTATCTCTCTGTTTCTCCTCCTCTCTCTCCCTGCTCTAGCCCCCTCCTTCCCCCACCAGGTTGCTTTCTAAAGATTCTTGTTTTCCCATACCTCTCTGTTGCTCTCCTACAGCATTTCCAACAATAAAATTTCTCCAGTACCATTGGTACTCTGATCATTTTGCCCCCCTTTCCTTGTTCCAAGTTACCATTTTCTGCCTCCTTTTCTTTTAAAAGCTGACCTGCAGAACTGAAAGTACCTTTTGAACATTACCTCTTCCTTCCACCCCAGGCTCTCCTAGCACACAGTAATACGCAAGCAAAGTTTTTGAAGAATGATCAAACACTGATTTCATACTTGGAAGCCAACGAGCTGCTTTGATTTTTATTTTTTTCTTTCTCATTTTTGTTTCTTTCTTAAAAATCATACTCGAAGTAGATATTTGCAAGTGGTTTGGGAAAAGAAATCTTCCTGTGCCTTGAGAAGGCATCTTCTGTTCTGAAGCTGGCAAAGTGCAGAGGGGAAGATATGGCCTCTGATTTTACCGGTCTAGCATGTGGATCACGTGCATGTGGATCATGACAACATCAGAGTGCATTAAGCACCCTCTGTGCATAGGGGAATAAACGGCATCACTTTACCAATAGAGCTTCCAGCTTAAATACTAGATTTATTGATAGCTCACTCTGGGTTTGAAAGAGTGAATGCCTTTTAAATGGATTTGGTAATCTACAGAGTAAATCAGTAGGAGCTTTTTTAGATGTAGATTTTTTTCATGTTTCTTAAGAGTCTGAATGCCTTTAGAATATGATGATTATGTGAGCAACTGTGATGAGCAGTATGTGTCTAACACCACTGATGGATGTTAAATAGAACCAGAGAAGACATAGTTGTAAGGTCTCTATGAAATGTATAACATTGGCAATGCCACCAGCCTGCCTTAACCATGATAAATCTTGGCCATTTCTGGGTGCTGGAGTAATTACCAGCATGTTGAGTTTACAAAGTAGCTGTCCTGTGGCTGTACAACAGGACAAATGTTCTCAAAGTTTCCAGGTGCTCTAGGAAAGGCAACTCTTAGCAGATGCCGTCTCGGATTATGAGACTACCTGAGAGCATGGCATGCATTTACATATGTTGCTTGTTGCTTAATTTGCTGTGCTAGAGGATCTAGGTCTTCTGACTAATCTGACATGAGGTAACAAATGTGTAAGTAAAGTAATGTAGTTAAAGTTTTGCTAAGATGAAAATAGTTGAGCCCTAGTGAACAAAAAGCAATTTTTAAGTAGTCAAGAGCTTGATTTTAGCTAATAAGCAGGTAAAACATTATTTTACTAGGTTTGTGTCTAATAACTCAATTCCTGCAGTAAAGCAAACACACATTTATACAATTCTATGTACAATTATTATACTTCAGCTTTTCTAAGAATGATGCTGTCATCACAGCAGTGTTATGAGGAGCGCTGCTACAAATTGGCCCTTGGTTGAGATAGTGGAATAGTTATTCTAATTGCAAAATGCAAACATTTGAGGTATAGGACCATATCACAGACCCCCAAAGCAACACTTTAAATATCTCGTCTGTGTTAGTCTCCTGTTGCTTTGCAGCTTTGTGCCATTTCAAGCTCTGAAGGAAAAGTTTACCAAGGAGGTCAGCCCTGCTCCGCTTTAGCCTTAGCGATTTGCTGAGTCCTGTACTAAGGCTGCAAACATGCAAATACCCCAACAGGTTCTCATTCTCACCTGGAAAATTTAATTCCTGAACTTCTTTCTTTTCTCACCAAAAAGCCAAATTTTTATCTTCTCCCACTCAAGCTGGACTTTTAAGTGACTTAAAATCACTCTGATGACTTCTCCTAAATCCACAGAAATGGATAGTCATAAGACAACCTTCAGTCATCTAGCTGCAGTCAAACTGGTAGCTGTAACCGTCAGGCTGAAGAGTATATGCTAGTGCTTCTTCCTTACCCCTGTGGAGGTAGCTGTTGGCTAGTCTTGGTTATGATCTGCAAAATAGTGGCATGCTGAAGGGCTGGTCTTGTTTTGTGTTGGGTTGAGAGATGAGGGAGATGGTATGGTGGTTGTCCATACTGTACAGTAAACCTACACACCACCCAGAGCATAGCTGATTGTTTCTGAGCCCAGCAGACAGCAAAAATGTGCTCTTTCATCTCTGGAAAATCATGACTTTAAAATGATTTTTGCCCTATGCTTGACATGCAGCAGTGCACATGAATACACCTGATCTGAATAGGGCAGTGGGTTTGTTGGCTCTGTGGATTTGTCACAAATAAGTGATGTTGGCTTTGGTTTTGTTATACTTGAAGGTGCCTCATCACCAGACATGGAGTCCAGCTATGGGGGAGGCTTGCTAGATATGGTGAAAGGAGGAGCAGGGAGACTCTTCAGCAATTTGAAGGATAACCTGAAGGATACCCTGAAAGATACATCTTCAAAGGTCATGCAATCTGTTGCCAGGTACAGTACAGCTGAAGCTACCTAATGCAGGTAAAATTGCTAGCTGCGAAGTGCCGGTTTGAGCTGCCGTCTTAACTAGCTTAGCACAACTTCCAGCTAACCTAATGAGGGAAGGAGGTGAAAATCACAAGTGACTTATTTGATTCTGTCTCATAATTCGGATTTGGCTTCAAGGAAGCAGGAAAACCAAAGTAAGAAATCTAAGCTTCACAATAAGTGCGCCTGAAATCTAGAAAAGCACCACGCCCCCAGTGAAAGTGGAGCACTTGGTCTCCAATCCCTTTGTTGACCCCTGTGAGGTCATTCTGCTCAGCCACCACTTAAAATATTTTGTCACTGAAAAATTGTTCATGTTATACACCTTCTCTTTGCTGGGCAAGGAGACTATTCTTGCTGATGTAAAGAAAGAGCTGAGGTGACTGCTTTGGTTACTTCTGCTAGTGTTGTTCCCTGTGCATTGCACTCTGCCTACCTCTGAGGGATATGGGGCTACAATAAATTAAAGAAATTTAATGCATGCAAGACCTCGGAGGCTTTGAGGGATCTGAAAAGTGGCAGACTACTGGAGATTTTTCCTGAAAACTGGCACTGAAATTTAATGACAAAAGGGAAAAGGGACCATTTTTGCAAGCTTCTGCATCCAGTGAATTGCGTATGTAGAAGGGAAGGCTGGGTCACTGTCTGCTGGAAGCTATTTGCACCCTTTCCTTAAGGTGTAATGACGAAGTGCAAAGAATCAGTTTTCAAATTATTCTTTCCTTGTGTCATAAGCAGATCTTTCTGGGAAAAACACTTCTCTCCTGGTTCCTCTAATGTGCTGTCTTTCATAAATAAGTGCATAATCTCTATCTCCTGCTTTGTCTTCCTTTAGTTACACCAAGGGCGAGCTAGATATTTCATACATTACCTCAAGAATCATAGGTAAGTACTGCTTATTGGATAAATAAGACTTGTCGTATCCCAGGGTTCAGAAGCCCATAAATACATTATGGTGTGTGCTCAGCCTGGCTGCTTCTTATTTCTAGTGATGTCTTTTCCGGCTGAAGGCGTTGAATTGGGATTCAGGAACCACATCGAAGATGTCCGGACATTTTTGGATTCCAGACATCCTGACCACTACACAGTCTTCAACTTGTCACCCAAGTATTATCGCAGTGCCAAGTTTCACAACCGGGTGAGTATCTTCCGAGAGGTTAACGAGAGCAGGGGACAAACATCTTGGGAAAAGGGTCACCGCGTCATTTCTGTCTATCCTGAGCATGGCAGAATACAAGGAGATGAAAAAGGAATTATAGGTATGTCTATACTGCTGTGGTTGTTCCTGGGTTTTAGCTGATGTCTGGGACCACAGGGAATAAAGAACTAGAGAGTTCAGAACATAATGCTCATGTTATGAGCCTGTGAGAGAAGGTGGCACTGCATTAAGTTGGGCCTGTGCTGCTCTTGGCTCCCATGTAGCTGTTAGAAGCTGCTGCAGAGAAATAAGGAGTAAAATGGAAGCACTTTGAAGGAAATTACCAATAAAAGAATGTAGATTATTTTCACATTGAACAGTGCTTCGGTTGTACTTTAATCAAGCAAGCAAAGCACAGGACTGAAAACTGGATGTAAGGGGACTGGATCCACTAGCGTATGACTTTAAAAACGCACCTCCACTCTCTGCCCCAGTTTCCTTCTCTAAAACCAGAACAGCATACGGGAGCATTGCAAGGCTCTGGTTCATTAACGGCTTTTAGAGGAAATCTCTATGAAATACTGCTGTTGAAATGCAAGATTAGATCTAATCTTTCATAAAACTTCCTATTTTTCCCTCTTCCACAAGGGAGTGATGATTTTTGAAAAAATTTCTTCTTTTTCATTGCCTTCAATGAAAGAGGCAAAAGCTGTTGACAGGCTTAAGCCTCAGTCAGGGTAAGTGAATCTCATGGTGCATGAGTCTCGTTTCAATTTAATTTGATGTACTGTTGAAGCTATCTCCAGGAATTGCTCTGATCATCAGAAATCTCTCACTCTCACTTGAAGCTAATTTCTCAGTGGCAATCAGTAACCAGCCATGACTTCAAATATGTCAAGGCCTCTCAATCTTCAGTCCTGCTTGGTCGTGGTGCATCACTGTTGCTGTTTGTGAGAGGAGAAAGACAGATCTACTAAAGCCCAGCATTGAACATCTATTGATATATTGCTTGACCTGGCCATAACTCCCCCATCTCCTGGGCTTTGTCTCCTACCCTATCGAATGACTTGACTTGTGTGTTGCTCTCGCATCGTGACTATGTGCTTTATAAGCTATTGCCTTGACGCTTGGATGAAGAAAGTGATGCATCTCTTATTAAAATACTGTTCTTTCAGGTTATGGGCTAGGAAATATTGGTTCCAAATACTTTTCAGGAAGATGTGCAGAACACAATGTATGAGATCAGATGAAACATGAAACAATTATAAATATGAGGTTGGACTTAATATATGTTGGAAAAAATACTAATGATCTACCAAGGAGATGAAATCACATTAAGAGCACTTCCTGCATTGGATGAGGATACCAGATGAGCTGAAGTTTTAAGACACATGCTACTTCTTGGAAGTGAAAGGCTTTTGAATTCCTACCTTCTTTAAAACTTTTTTTTTTTCTAAGATCAAAGTGGGTGACTTCGCTGCATAGTGGCACAAGGAGGGAGATCACAGTTAAAGTCCTGCTGGGCCATTTTCCTGCCCTGATGTGGCTGTGTGGGATACGAAGCACCAAGTGCCCAGTCTATTGAGGAGGAAAGGGGACTTTGAACACTAAAATCTCTGCTCAGTTCCGGTTGTGCTCTGTTCTCTTCCATGCCTCGCCTCCCTGGCACAAGAGGAGAGCTCATGTCTGCTTGAGGAAGTGCGAGCAATTTGAAAACAATTAACTCAAATATAACGTTAAACTAAACCAAACTTCAAAGTCTCCGATAGATCAAATTCTTGGCTGTTGCTGAAGTAAAACAAGCATTGCCTGCTTATTTCCAAAGCTCTAGAAGAAAGCCTGTTACTTTTCTGCAAGGTTGTCTTTCATGAGTGGTGGTGAGGTTGTGTTTGAAAGAAATGAAATGCTACATAGCGTGTATTTAATTTCCTAATTGCGAACCAGGAGACACATGTGTAATTATAGGCAAAGTAAATATATAATTATAGACTGTTGGGAAATGTATATTATTTGCTTGGTAAGTGATAATGGCTTTTCCAGATGCTTGACAGTGTGTTGTCATGAGGTCTGTTTAGAAAATTGTCAGTGAAAGGGTCATTGGTTATATTAATTTTAACAGCCACTTGGAATGGAACTTGAATTTTGTTTTAGTGGTCTAACTGCAAGTGGATCTTGTGCATCCAGAAGCCTGATGCAAAAGTAGTTGGGTTTGGGAGGAAAAGTCTTCTGCTTGATATAAAACAATTGGCATGGTAATATAAAATAATTAATAATATAAAATAATATACATAATTTATGGCATCAGTAGCTCTATTAAAGAATGGAATAAATATTTATGATAACCCTGTAATTCAGATCTTATAATGGTGCTGTAATTGCAGCAGCACATACCACGCCAGGTTGATGGAACAGACAGCTAATGCTGGCTGTTCCTGCACTGGCGGTTACTGCGTAGTGAACATTTGGGTATTTTGTGCCCCCTCAGCCTTTCCTAAAAATTCACAGAAAAGGCAGAGGCAAGGGAAAATCAAGTGTATACAACAGAAGGAGTGAAATAAACTCCAGCTCTTGAGGTAGGAGAAGGTGGGGGATAAGTATAATGCTGTAGAGAGGGTAATGGTTGTTCACTGCCTTTCAAAGCTTAAGTATGGTTTGACTTGTTGAGAAGCTTCTACAAAGCAAACCTGCATTTGTTCATCAAGTACACAGCTGACTTTCAGGATATTGTGGAGAGCAAAAACTTTCCTGAGTCTAAAAAGCAATTAGACAAATGTGCAATTAACTGTTAGATTACACAAAAAGGTCCCAAATATTAAGCAGAGGTTGCCAGCTTAGGCTGGCAACAGCATGGTTGCACTGAGTTAGGCTGCACTGCCTGCTTGCTCTGTCCTTGTATCCTTCGGGTGTTACTGGAGCTGTGGTTTGAGACAGCTTGGTAGTTCTCTTGTATTGAGTTGAGATCCCTGTTTCTACTATGAGATGTTGTGCAGGCGTATGTAAAAGGGAGCCTTAAACACAAGTTTTATGAGACTTGGAGCACTTCCTTCCTCTGAGAGATGAAAAGTCAGGTATGGAAATCATACGGCTATTTACGAACATCTGGGAAATCCATCTCCTCCCTGCCCCCAGCTCTCATTATGCAAGATCCAAATGTCAGCTAAGTGAGAGAACCAATTCTTTTTCTGAGAACAAACCTCATGACGCTTCTTTAAATTTTTTCTAGCCAGAAATGCCTTTTGAAAAAAAGATATTTCAATTAAAACCAGATGAAACAGAGGTGTCTGTAGCAGGCTATTTGATGTGCTGTTTAAGACTGCAAGGTCTGTTCTTGAGATAAGTGTTATGACTCAGAACTAGTACATCAATGAATAGTAACTAGACATACTTTAGGATTTGTTTTTCAGCTCTAAGAAGCCATTCATTTTTCTGGCCCATATTTTAAATATACTTAATCAGATATGATTTTTTTTAACAGAAGTTTCCATTTCATCAGTCCAATATCTGTCAAATAGGGCTTGAAAATCCTATGACACAAAATGTCTGAGAATAACAGATGCTCAGTATCCTTTGATGATAAGAGCTGTAGTTTTTAGGGACAAGTTGTGCAGAGGCTTTAGACATAGCAGAAATCAATGCACTGTTGCAAGACTGGAGTATTATGATAGCTCTCACAAGGTAATCTGGCTTGGAATATAATTTTTTTTAAAAAAGTACAGTCAGTAACAATACAACAATATTATGTTATTTAGTTGAGAAATTTTTTTTGTTTGTCTCCTCGTAATTCATGAAAGTCACAGAGCAGAATTATGCGTGAGAAGAGATGGAGTAGGTTTCAACCACATAACTCTAGGTTGTAAAAGAGATGTATGCTTCTTGGCAGGAAGCATTTGTGAAAGCATACTTTGCTCAGTGCTCTAATGAAGGCAGCTTTCGTTCATCGTGTGATTCTCGTAGGTATCTGAATGTAGCTGGCCAGTACGACAAGCGCCCAGTCTGCACAACCTCTACGCCGTCTGTAAGAACATGCACAACTGGCTACAGCAGAACCCAAAAAATGTGTGTGTCATCCACTGCATGGTAAGTACACCAGAAAGTAACCAGTTTTTTAGACCTATGAGTCATATTGCTCGTTTCATGTCTGGAGTCTGTATACAAGGAGAGTGTCAATTTCTAAAAGAAAAAGAAAAAGAAATGTAATAAAGCAGACCCCCATAGAAAGGGACATCATCTTCTTCATGCAGCTACATAACTAAGCTGGAAGACCTAGCCCTGAATGAGAAGCAGGAATGCCAAGCAAGAGAGTCAATTGTTCTACCAGTGGACAACTAGAGGTGACGAGTAGCAAAAATATTTGAATTAACTCGAAAACTTACCATAAGAGCTGTCAGCCTGTTATGGCTTTGCATTTTATTATAAGTAGTTGCAGGACAAAATGCAGCTTCTAGACTGAAGATTACTTATGGAATCTGGGGAGAAAACATATAGTTGGGAATTGTGTCAAACTGTGAAACTGAGATTGTTGAAGTCTCTTGTGGTCACTACTTGTTAAGCCTGGATGAAGAAGTCCAGTTGACTTCTGCTTCTCTCTGTGCCCCACAGCTGAAATAGTTGCTAAATACCCTGCAAGGGTTGTTCTGTACTGGGCAATGTGTAGACAGGATGAACGAAAGGGCTGTGAGTCTGTATGACTAACTTGTAGTTTATCCCATACAACCTTTAATATTGACAGTAATGCCCAAAAGGAGAGTTCTGGTTTGCTCCTGGAGCCTAAATTAAATCCAGGAGTCTGTCAGCCCTGATCAGCATAAACTGAAGGAATAGGGGAAATGATTGATCCCAAACCGCACAGACTTTACATGCAAGTCTGGCATTTCTGCCTTATGTAGCACAGCCGGCAGCTATGGGATATAAATTCTATTTGAACAGAGATGAAGATGCACTTGATACCTCCAGTCCTGGAGATATACCTCAGGAATCAAATTTATTTACTGTCCTTTGAGCAATAAATATCAGAATAATGCTGTAGAGGATAGGGTGTCCTTTTTAACACTTTCTAAGGAGTGTACAGAAGTCCAATTAGTTTACGTGAACCTGAGAGATCTTTTCAGACCAATTAGCAGTGACTAAACCTTAAGAGAGCAAATAGCATGTTAACCTCAAGCACGTGCTCAGGCTCAGCAGGTTACTAGGGTCTGGGTGAAGTTAAAAGTTGTACAGGCTCCTTGTGATTACTTAGTTTAGGCAACTTTTAACTTATGTGTCAGACTTTGAGGGTAACTGCCTGCCTGATGGGTCAGTAGTTTCCTACTTCTTCCTTGTAAATGAGTCTTGACTTTTGGGATCTTCTGTCACTGTCTGACAAATGGGACATGAGCTGGGTGGCATGGAACTTTGGTAGTCCTGAGCAGGCTATTGTACCTGTCAGTGCACCATGAATGTGCATCCAAAATTAAGCAGGCATCATGAATTTTGGTGGAAGCTGGTGGAAGGGCTTTTTCTTTTTGTTTGGCTCACCAGAGTTGGAGTATGGTCCATATGGCTCATCCCCTTGCATGTTCCTGGGTATAGCAAGGAGCCAGGGCACTGAGATACTTTGATTCTCTCCTGCTGGGTTTTTTTTTTGTCTTTTTGTATCAGCCTGGCTTAGCAAACACATATCCCTTCATCATCACCCTAAATAAAATGTTCAGGAGCAATCTGTATGTTGAGGGCTCTGAAGCTGTTTGGGAGAGGGCACCTTGGACTGAATTTTGGTTTTTTACTTGAGAACTTTGCTGGGTTAAATTCCTATTAGATAACTGCCTGCAGCTGTGGGACAGGTGTACTCTGACTCCTGTGGTCAGTTCCAGGCCTATGTTTGAAATAATTATAATATTACAGCTTGGGAGCAGCCACATAACACCAACATTTGTAGACAAAATGTACTTCTAGGCTGTCAAACAAATATAAACCATCCTCAGCTTTGGCTGCTTACTGGATTACCTTCACTTTGATCCAGGCCGGTGCTGCTCACTGAAGTCCTTGGTATTACACAAATTACCCTAGAAACTCCTCATCATATTGAAGTCTCAGTCCTCCTCTTTCTGGAGAAATTATTTTATGTGATTTAAGGAACACTGCACTGCTGAAATTTAAAGGATGTCTGTTATTTATATGTCTTTCTCCCTCCACCCCTTTCCTTGACAGGATGGCCGTGCAGCCTCAGCAGTTCTGGTCAGTGCGATGTTCTGTTTCTGTCACCTCTTCTCTAATCCAGGCCCTGCTGTGCAGTTGCTGAACACAAAGAGACCTGGAATTGTACTGTGGCCATCTCACAGGAGGTAGGGTATACTGGCTAAACGCTGTGCAAGTGAGCTATATTCATCGTACTACAATCTGCCCAAGCGGTACTCATGGTACTTAGCTTTGACAGCTCTTACCTGATGTTTATGGCCACTTCTATTTTACCCATATTGATATAACAGTAATGGGGGAACAGAATTGAATATTACAACAGTTTTGCCTACTAGTTCAGGAAGGCCGACAAGCCTGTCATTAACAGAGCTTGGGTGAATCCCTCTCCCTATGTCGGCATCATCCTTACAGGAGTTTACACCATTAAACCATCTTTTTTGCAACTTACATTTAGGAGAAGAAAAACTGCCTGTCAGAGCAAACCAAAGATATAGTGTTATGTATGTAATAACAATGAACCTTTAGTACATGACTAGCAAAGTAATTCATCTGCTATGTGCATGTAAAATAGAAAGCAAACCAGAAAAACCACCGCTCAGCACTTTCTCTTCTAAAAGCTGAGAAGAAATGATCTTCAGCTCAGAGTTAAAGGCCAACTTCCTTCCTCTTGAGCTGTTGTTCTTGTAATTAAGCAGAAATGGAAGTGCAGATTTTGTGCCTGCTGCAAGGATGCTGGAGGACAGGGAAAATCCAGTCCTGGAACTGTGACAGAATCACATTTTCACTGGCTTTCAAGATAGACCTCAAGTACAGAATGAAAACTGGTCACCCAGGATGGAGATTTTAGTAATGGCTTTCTGTGTCTGCAGATACATAGGATACATTTGTGATCTAATAGCAGACAAGCCCGTCATTCCTCACTGCAAACCACTTACTATCAAGTCAGTCACCCTCAGTCCAGTTCCCTGTTTCAACAAGCAACGAAATGGCTGCCGGCCCTTCTGCGACATTCTCAGTGGAGAAACCAGAATCCTTACCACTTCCCAGGAGTATGAAAGAATGAAGTGAGTTGCTGTGGTCTCCTACCATCCTTAGGAGCTTAATGCAAGGAGGCTTTTGTTTTGCTGTAATGTGTTCAATATCTGTGTTGCGTTCATTGCTAGACTGCCTGATAAATGGAAGAACACATGTATCAACTGAAAGTTGGTGCCTACTGTTGAAATAAACTGCCAGAGGGAGTCTGAAATTGTCATGTGGTGGGATGCCTTCATAGAGAAGGCATGGTGTCCCTTGGTGTCCCCAGTGAAATGTTTGTTTCAACTAAGCCTAACATGAAGCAGAGTGCTGAATACACCCTCTGTTTGCTTGGCCTGAATATGATGATAGCTTTATGCTGATCTTGTTGATGGGTGGTATTGGCATTGTGGAAAGGAACTGTGGATTTCTTTCTCTTCCCCTCAAAGAGAATACCGTGTGCAAGAAGGGAAAGTCCTCATTCCATTGGGAGCCACTGTCCATGGAGATGTTGTTGTTTCTGTCTACCATATGAGATCAACCATTGGGGGACGCCTTCAAGCAAAGGTAGGAGTTTGTTTACCTTGCCTTGCACAGTAGAGACAATGTAGCTAACTTAAGAGATGGCTAAATATGGGGTCTAAGAATGCACGCGGCATTTGTGATACAGAAAGTTTCATTAGTAGGAAGTAGATATCACAAGTTTGAGCATTGCCACGTGAAAACAAAGAATTGCATTTGGAGAAGTTCGTTATGCCTCTGGTACCTCTTTGTGGAGACGGTGCCTACTGCTGATCCTTCCAGCTGATGTAGAAGACAATAACCTTCCATCAGTAACCAATCTCAGGGCAAATCACCACCAAAGCCTCTGCCTGCACATTACAATAGAAGATGATTTTCTTCTGCTCAAATTAGAATGACTTACTGAGCCATCACTCCTGCATGGTGTTTGTTTTGCTTGCTTTAGAGCAGCCTTTACCTTTTTTCTTTAGTAGGGAAAAAAGGCAATTTGGGTAGATTGGGCAGTCGTAGGGATTGGAAAGACCATTTAAGCTGCATGCTGGTCAGACAGCCACCATCTCCATAGCCAAAAGCCTCTTAATACCTGCAAATGAAAGAACTGAGAGACAATGGAGAGAATAGAGAGACACTGGAGTGAGGACACCCTGATGTCTCCTTCCCACTCTGCTTTATGGAGGCAGCAGCAGGGTTTAAGGCAGATGGAAATAATTGGGTTTGAGAAGGAAAAGTTCTGCTTTCTGTAGAAGAAGCAGAATAAATTAGCTTATATAGCAGTTATAATTAGTTTATATAGCAACTGGTAATAAGGTAGGCTTAACTAACTGTCTGCATGTGCTATAAACAAATATTCAGTCTGTTGCTCTGTGTTTTTCAGATGACCAACACACAAATATTCCAAATTCAATTTCATACTGGATTCATAGCCCTTGGAACAACCACACTAAAGTTCACCAAGTGAGTACTTTAAGCTGAATATTAATCAAACCTGAGGCTTAAAAGTCTTATGAAGGCTGAAGGAGAATATTCATGGATGAAAAGTATGTGTGCAGGCATACATTGAAAAACTTTGTATAGCTTTGCAGAAATATCCTTTCCCTTTTAACTCTTGTCCCTATCTAGGCCTGAACTGGATGCCTGTGACTCTCCAGACAAATATCCTCAGCTCTTTCATGTTATACTGGAGATAGAAATACAGTCTACAGACAGACAAACTGAATTAACTCCCCCGTGGGAGAACTTCACGACAAAAGACATTAATCCAACCATTCTCTTCTCCTCTCATCAGGAACATCAGGATACTCTAGCTTTGGCAGGTAAGACCTGCATGGGTTTGCTTACTTAATTTACATACTTGCCTGCATGCTGAACTTTGTTTTACATTATTTTATTTATTTGGTGCTCTGCTGCAGGTAGAGGTCCCACTGATTCCCCCCAGGATAACATAAGAAATGTTGGACAAAGTGCATTCTTCTCATCTCTCAGCTGGCAAGGTATGCAGACTTGGTCTTCAAAGTAAAACCTGCTTTGAACAAGATAAACAACTTTTTTCCCTGCTCCCTGGAGCACAGAGTCAGACTGAAGGATCTGATTGCAACATGTCTTTCCCATTAGATTACAGTGTATTGCTGGTCACACCCTTATGTTGCAACTGAGTAGGAATTAATTTCCTACACTGTCCTTTCAAACATTGCCTGCTTCTGCAGTGTATGACAATTATTGACATAGTTCTAATGTAAGGCTTCACCTGAGGCCTCTTTCCTACTAAATCCAAAGTTAAGCTGCTTTTTTCTAGTGTTGCACTTCATGTATATTGCTATGAGAACATAGCACTGAGACTGTTGGCCTGAGAGGCTGTTTAATAGTGCTGGACACCTTGAAAATCTCATGGTGCTACTGCATGCAGTGTTCTTCCTCTGGCCTCAGTGCCCTGTTAGGTAGGAACCTGGTGCACAAGATCCTTGTGGGCATAGCTAGGAGGGTGGTTTATGTCCCTACTCCTTTACAATGAGTCTTGTTTTGCCTGGATTTTGAGTAACGACTGGAGGTGCTTGGTCCTAACCCAGAAACTTGTTCGGTTTTTATCTGTGGGCGTTACACTTGATGGCTTTTCAGGCTTGAGGAGAGTCCATTAACCACTGTCTTTGTTTCCTGATCAATAAATCTGGCTCCTTTACAATACAGACTAGCAAAGACTTTAATCTTTGCAAAGTACTTTTACTTTAAAATCTAGCAAAACGCTGCTGTGATTTTCTCAGTGGCTTTTTGTTCTGCACGTAAGCTGATTTTTTTTCTTTATGGGGCCTTTGTGATGACAAAACTAACAGCTACCTAATTTTATTTTTAATCATCATTTAGATCAGAAATCTGACAAAAGTAGCTCTCACCCCACCTCAGAGGATCGAGCAGCGCTGGTGCATGAGGAAAGCGAACAGTCAGATGATGAACTCTTGTCCCTTTCCAGTCAGCACAGTAATGCCAGTGGTGACAAACCTCACGGGACGCCAAAACACAGCAAAAGGCAGCAAGAGCCTCCAGCACCACCTCCACCTGAAGATGTGGACCTGCTGGGCCTGGATGGTAGCCCTATGAGCAAGAGTTTTCCCTCGCAGCCCACTGCTGCCCCCTCTAACTCAGACTTGCTGAATGATTTGTTTGGGGTTGGAGGGCCAAGTTCCCAGGGTCAAAGTGGACAGCCTGCTGCGGAGGAGGTCTTTCATATGGGGGGACCTGGATCTTTGCAGTCAACTCCTCGGCGTTCTGCAACTTCAGCATCCCCATCCCCATCCCCAAGGGTAGAAGGTAATGGTGGCCATGCCTTATGTGTAACTTGGCGCACGTTCTTTGAGAATCCCATCTGGGTGATCTGCTCTAGGCTGTTTGATTTCCCTTTGGTTACACTCATCTCATGAAAATTAAGAGCAGTGAGAGATCCCAAGAGGCCAGTCACCTTCTCTACTCTGAGATAGGATTTGGTGCGCCTTCACAAACCAGATTCTGTTCCCTAAGGTCTGTACTAGAGCTCACGCAAGTGTTTGGCTGGCTCCTTACAGCCATTGGAGATCATAATTTTTGTTCTTACTGTGTGTCCAGTAATGCATATGAGGAGAATATATACTCATTTATCAAAAAAAAAAAAAAAAGAAAGCATCTTAGGTTTTCGGTAGACCATAGTAGCAGTTTGAATTTATTCCTCTTTTAACCTTAGGGGGGTTTGGAGCTATGATACTGGTCCTGGACTATGAAATATGGCTATGCAGTACTATTGTTTCTGGTCTTTCTGCAGACAATATAGACAATACAAGATGATCTTTTGTTTCTTCAAAGATCAGGTTGGCAGAAAGAGTGGCAAAATAGATATCATAATGAGGGATCTTTCAGAGAGTTAAGTGAATTGAGGAAGAGAAGTAAAAATCACTTCTAAGTGAACAGGTGAAGAACCCAATCTAAGTTGCTCAGCCTTGGGGGCCTCTGGAATAGACAGTGGCCTGATGTGACAGCAGATCTCTGTGCATTGTGCTGAGATGCACAGTCTCCTCATGTTTGGTTTGGTCTAATCTATTATGTTACGGTTTAAGAGCTGATTCAAAGAGCACAGTATGCTTACTTAGCTTTTTCTCAGGCACTAATAACTTAAAGCATTTGCAACACCTGCCAACTTTCTTGTACAGAAATGGTATTTTTTCTTTTTTTTAAGGAGGCACAGGCCTTGTATCTTTCTTGCAGTGGTATATATTACACCTCTGTTCAAGATGCTCTTTACATTAAAACTATTGGTGAGAAAGAAAGGTTTGTTGTGGGTTTTTTTACAGGAAAGTCAGTAGGCAATTGATCAAAAATGGAGTCTGAAAATGAACTGGATTTCTGTAACAACTGATGCTGTGTAGAAAAGATACTAGTTATTTTCTACAGCTGTTTCTAAAATATGGTCCTTTTACCCTGGACATGTATAACCTTTGACAACCTCAAATCACCTTGGACTGCATTCAGCTCTTGAGAGGAAGCAGGAATTGCACCAGGGCTCTAATTCCAAGCTCCAGGCTGTCCCTCACCATCCATTTATGTATTGGCAGTATGTGCAAGTTGCAACTTCATCTGGCTTGGACTGCTCCTAAATTCAGCCCTTATCTTTGGAAAAGACAGATGGGATCAACAAGTGTATTGCCACAACCAAGTCATGTTGCTCTCTAGGTCCCCTAGAATTTGGCCACGGTACTGATACTTTCCAGTTGCTCTCCCACAGTCTCATGTTGTCTCCTATTTGGTATCTGCAGGTGTTAGTTTTTCTTCTCCACACATCAGTGTTTTCTCCCTGAAGCATATTCATTGTACAAGTTGCTGATTTAGGTTTCTCAAATATGTTTTCACAGCCACTGCCTTTGATCCATTTGGAAGCAGCCCTAAGCAAACTGGTCCAGACCTCCTGGGTTCCTTTCTTGGTTCATCAGCTGTCCCGGGTGATCCTTTCCTTCAAGCAACAAGAAGTCCTTCACCAACTGTGCACAGTGATCCCTTTCACATGGGTAAGAAAGTGAGGTTCTTCTAGTGTATTTAAGTAAATGTGAAATGCTGCTTTTAATAGCGGTGGGGCCATAAAGTACAAACTGATGCCTACCATAAAACTACTCTAAACCACAGAAACCCCATTAAACAGGAAAAGGCATTTTATCTCCAGACTTAAAGCATATTCATAATTCGAAGTGTGGTAGGATGAGACTAGTTTTGCTCAAGTCTTGTACTTAATTAGTAAGCTATTTGTATATATGAAAAAAGAGACTATAAAGGATGTCTGCCTGCATATTCCTGTGGTTATGAGGTCTGTGTTGAATCAAACTACCATTAATTGAGCTAAATAGAGCATGACATATTAAGCCTGCTACAGAAAACAAATATTTTTTTGTGATTTTAGTTAGAGGCATCAGCTTTCTTTAGATCTGATAATAACCCTGGCCAAATTCACAGCTGAATTTTACTCACCTGAAGAGATTTTTTTTTTTTCTTTATTGGACTTTTTTCTTCTCTTTATTTGAAATGTCCCTTAGTTGTGCCCTTCTGTCCCCATGCCAAAATGTAACATTGTGACCTTCTGTGAAATATATGAATTTGTTTGAGTCTGATCATGTGACACATGTTCCTTGGGTGCAAGAGTCTCGCTGGAAAGCCAAAATGACAAAAGGAGGGAACTAGTACGCTGCTTGCACTGCTTGCATCCTTGCTTTGTCAAACTCAAGTATTGAATATTAACTCTGCAAATAAGACATTT